>JAZDUA010000050.1:3615000-4270000 GCA_038098605.1 Gryllus longicercus | reverse complement strand
ATTAAAATTTATTTAAAAATATGCAATGCATAAAATCCGTTCAGCTACAAAATATTGTAATTTTCGTGATAGTATTTTTGTCCTTAAAATCTAATTCGTCGCTATTTTCTTGAGACAATATTCGAAGTTTATAGTAATAGAACTCTAAAAAGAATGTTTCCACAGAAAGTTTCAGATAAACATCATATTTTATTACTTTAAAAATGCATTTACTCTTCAGGCCGAATCGTGAATTGTGTAGCAAGATAACACCGAGCGAAACGGTAAAGTTTTTTTAAATTCCAATTTTCACAAATAAAACTAGTGATGCTACTACGACACGCTTTTTATGGCGATATTGGTTATAGCTATTTAATATTACAATTCGACAATTTCTGTCTTACATTTTAACTACCATTTCGAAGATTCTTAAAACAAACGAAGCGTGTAAAATACATATATATTTTAAAATTGAAAAGCTTAAACGAAACAGCTTTCTGCAATTGCATTTAGTAAATTTACGGTCTCATAAATTTACCAACGATGCGCAATTTGTATTTCAGCTGTAACTAAAATATTAGTTTAAATTACTGCACATGAATTGCAGAATTATCTCTTTCTTACATCAATGAGGCCTTACAACAATGGGTTGCAACAAGCCACAATGACCACTAATTCGTGTATGATACATATTTTGGAAATTAGTATTCTTGATACCACTAGCAAGAACATGGCAATGGATTCAAAAATATAATAAATATAATTCCGATCTGATGGCCAAGATCCCTAAGACAGTAATACCGTATCTTTCTCGCATCAGATAGGTCGCGAGTTCGAGTCCTGTCTCGGTCATGGGTCTATCCGTGTATGTCTGTGTATGTGCATGCCGTATTTTAACCCTCACTATCATTATATAATCGTTCATAACACCAGGTCTCACAACTCTGGGTGTAAAAATTGGATCCAGCTAAATGGTGACCTCCTGTTAATGTTACATTCACCTTCCACTGAGATAATAGTACTGAGCCCCAGTAAATGCAGGGTGCATGCACGCCTTGTCCAAGTAGGTTTGTTTGCGAGCAAAAACAAATAATATTTTTTCAACATAGTAACTTGGTTTTTACAAGCATTACTCTCCAATCTCACATCTTATTATGAAAAGCGAGATCGTCTATTTTTCTCACATTTAACTCTATTAAAAGGCGTAGTTTAAAGTAGGCTTTAAATAATTTCTAAAATAATTTCAAAACGTATAACAAAAGATCGAATGTAAGAAACAAAGAAATATGAAGTAATATACAAGTTCTAACTTACGTAGCATCCTACTACCTGTGAACACCATTTATTTTACGTTCACGAAGCGCGGTAAATTCGAAGTGGGCGACGTTTGACGCCAAACTGCTCAAAAAACTCATATTTTCGAAACATTTACCCTAACCTTATTAAAGACCTGTTTCTGAGGAACACAATTCATTAAGTAACTAGTGGTGCTGAAAAAGCACATACTTTTTTCGCAATATTAAAAAGCGATACCCAATAGTATATTGATTTGAATATTATATTGATCAATTGATTTGATACGTTTTACAATGAAAACAAGAGAGTTGTAAGCATGTTTAAAATTTAAAAATCTCAAAATACATACAGACACAACCTGTTTATTTACAATCTTCATGAATTGTATATGTGAAAAGAATTGCTTCAAATGGTTTTCAATAATGTTTCTGAAATTCTCAGTTAATTCCTGCGGCAATAGAGATTTGTGACAAATAATATTCTCCGACCAAGTCTCAAACCATCGTACTTCCCATCCAAAGAGCTGGGACGCTAAACACTAATTAACCATCGCCGCCTCGCGGGTGGCATATAGAAATTGCACTTATATAATAGTAATAAGCATATGGTGTTTTCTGTTACAGCTAAGCATTAAGAAGCTAAAAAGTGAGAAAATGTGAAAACATGTCGTGTGGGCGGCCACAAAAGGTATCTGGAAAGAGAATCAGTCACAACTGAAATCCAAGTTTTGATTAAGAGATTAGAAAATTAAGTACTGCGAGAAAGTCTGTGATATTCTATAGCACCCCCAGTTTATTTAATATTTATTTACTTATTGAAATACTAATTTCCATCACAAACTTTTTATGAGGCAAAAATATCTTAGATTTTATACTTTAGATTTTATTTCTTAGCCATTACACACGTTTTAATTATTTTTGGCGGTAAATAGAATATAGAAAATAAAGTGTTATAAATTTGAATTTTATTTTCTGTTCCCGGAAGTCCAGGAACTGAACCTTAAACGGTGCTGCATGCGTTAAGACAGTGAAGGTTAAATTTTATAAAAAACAACTAATTTTATGACGTTTTCCACTTTGCGAGTATATTAATACCTATTCAGTATCCACGAAGAAAATATGGAAATAATAGTGACGATTTCAATCCGCTCCTTTTGAGATCACATTCTACCAAATGTCTATTCAATATTCGATTGTTCAAACAATTTAACATGTAAACGACAGTGAGATATCTGACATGATTATGGTTAAAACTCTCCCTTTTTCACTGATATGGCGTTTTGCGGCCACATATACTTGAAATTCAACAGACCATTTAAATCACAAATGTGATGTCAGAACATAACACATTTTAAGAACCCGTAGTCGTTAAAACTTCCTCCTAAAACGTCTGTAATATCATGAGTTACTCATATGGATATTTGAAACGTTTACCTACAGCAGAAATGACTTGAAACGTTGTAGAGTGAAATACACGGGTGTTTCACCTCAATTACCTTCGAATCATGAGTACGCCTGTTCTGATCATTCACTGAAAATGAAGTCACACAATACATTGATTAAATTTTGTTCACTCAAAGTCTTGTAATTTCTATAAATACCACTTCCCTGCATTGGTTTTGTGAAATGAGATAAAAAACATCAATACGCCTTTTTCTAATGAGCTATATATGATGAGTAGACTTTTAGAGGTGTATCTAAATCGTTGAGGGTTTCTTATATTCTTTAGAAAGTGTTTTTTAAATTAACTGGTAATACGAGCCGTCACCCATTCCTGAGGTGCCAACAAAATACTCTCTAAATATTAGGAACAGTATCAGGAATACTCTTTGTGCCAAAGCACCTTTTGGTTGATTTTTTTAAACTTTGGAGTACCTGTATAATTTAATCGAAATGTCTTTGTAAATTTAAAAAATGTGACCAGAATTACTTGAAGAAAATTAAAACACTTAGAGTTCATTAGTAAGTAGAGTTTATATTGAAGTTTAAAAAAAATGTTAGGTTCAGTTTTTGAAACATCTTATTCGGTTCCGAGTTCACTGACCCTTCAATGATATTAAACAATTGACAATTCAGGAACTGTTGGTTTTCTATATCAGAGATTCCCATGTCAAAGTCTGGGCTAAGGTTTTGCCATCTCAATTAGACTTTTGGAGGTGTATCTAAATTGTTGGAGTGTTTCTTATATTCTTTTGAAAATGTTTCTTAAACTAATGGGTAATACAAGTCGTCACCCATTCCTTCGATTTCGAGGAAACACTCTCCAAATATTAGGAACAGTATTTAGGAATATTCTTTGTGAAAAACTCCTTGTGGTTGAATTTTTTAAAACTTTGGAGCACCTGAGTAATTTAATCCATATATGTCTTTGGGAATGAAAAATTGTGGCCATAATTACAGTATGAAATTTTGAACATTTAGAGTTCATTTTTAAGTAAAGTTTATTTTGACGTTTTTTTAAAAATATTTAACGTACATTTTTTGATACATGTTATTTGGTTTCGAGAACATTGACCCCTCAATGATTTTAAACATTTGACAATTAAGGATCTATTGTTTTTCTATATCATAGATTTCCAAATCAAAATCTGGACTCAGAATTTGCAATCTCAATTATTTTTCTTTACAATGTATGCGAGATAAAAAATACCATTTGTGATATATTGACATAAATTTCAATCCTGTTATCATACTTACGGTCAGCATTTTTAAATTCTTCGTAGCATTTTTTGAGGAGATTTATCTGGAATAATACAAAACAAAATATTTTAATGTTGCGTCACTAAGTGATATATTTTTTTGTGATGTAGTTTACACATTCATTTAGACACTTTCTTGTAAATGCATAATTAATTCACTGATTTGGCACAAGCCCCAATACACGTTTCTTGCCGAGTAACAGTCAATACCCCCGATAAAAAATCTGGTTGTGATACTCAGTATACGCGCATGATGTTAAGTGGTAATGGTGACGCACTTGTTCATTAATTGTAATGTTTAAAAAAATATTCTCTGATTATTATTATACGTGTTACATTACGTTTTCGATTAACAGAATAAATAGGATATCCTGTTACAGTGTCCTATATAATTCTTGTGCAGGTCTATGTAAATATAAAAATAAAATCAATTACATTGTCAGAAACATGTCACTGCAGTACCTCTGACGCGGGAATAGTTTTACACCCGTGACGGTAGCTGTATTTTCGACAGTATCTGGTCAACTGTGTCGTATTCACCCGCTGTCTGGAGGAGAATTCTAGTAGTCGGGTGCACTAATGCGTAGTTTTCCGTGGTTCAACACCATACGATGTCGGAACAGGACCATAACAAACGAACCACGAACCGCGCGATATCTTTCCTTCCTCTTCCTTGTAGTGTCTTATCCACTTACTCGCACACACATTTACAAGCGATGTAGTTCCCCATTCGTATGTTGAAAGATTGGAAGACAAGTCGACAACCTAGATCATGTTCCTGCTCAGATAGAGCTCTGTTCGGGGAGATACCTGGAGGGAAATTTCTTCACAAATCCACGTACAGACCAAATGTCACGTTCCAGTAGTAGTAGGAACACCGCCACTTCTCGAGATATAACGTGAATAACGCGTACGGGACCAACTACCTTGGGAGATGATGAGCCCAGACACACGAATCAATGAATTAATAAATCAACTGGATGAAGGGGGAGATGAGAACGTAATTTGGCTTTTAACCTCAATAACCCCTTTTAACTAGCCCTAATTGTCGTTTGGTGACGGCCGACGCCTCCCAACTGATAGGTATTATTATTAACCCATTACGATTCTATGTAGGGCAAGGGACTCCTGGATCGTCAGAGAGGGGCTGCAAGTGCAGAAAGCTTGGTTTATGTTATAATAATTTTACGTACATTTTGCGATACTTAGGTTAACTAAATAATTACTTAAATTACAATAGAAAATGATTTAAAACATTCATTGATTTTACTCATTACTAGATTGCAAAAATAAGTAATTTCTGAAATAATTAAATTAGTAAAATTATAAAATCTTTGGTTGAAATAAAATTACAAACAAAATAAAAAATACTGGAATTCTGTGACATCAAACTTCATGATCTAACTAAAACTTTTGTAAACTCTACTGAGTTTGGAAGACTTACTAATTGGGAGACTAATTTTTTCGGATTAGTTTTTGCGTTCAGCTAATGAAATCTGGCCTCCACAATGACCTGCTTGTAGGTAGCCGCGTCCATTCGTTGCCAACTGTCTCCTTGAAAGTGTCTTCCCATCTTTTCCGTTGCCTACCAGGATGACGCTACCGAGTTCGTGGTTACCATTCCGTAGTAGCATATGGCCACCGATGGTGTATGATGACATGGCCGCCCCATTTCCACTTTTGCTCAGCTGTTTGTTATGTTGCATCTTTTATCTTGCTCCTGTTTTTTATTTCTGTACGGATTAAAAGGTCTTTCAAAGAGATGTTGAAAATTTTCCTCTGCCTCCTGTATAGTTGCAATTTTTGCAAGCAAACTCGAGTCTGTTTAATCGTCTTTCTTTTATTGATGCCAGTGTCCTCCCAGTTTAATTTTCAGAAAACTTCCATCAAACTTGTGAACAATTTGAGTCACAGAGGAACAACTTGTTTGACTCTCCTTTTGATCTTCTGTTCAAAGATCATCGGATAGTATAGAACGACTATTATTACATCGTTTGGGTTTAAATTGATACATTCGTTTTGTGACGTGGTCAGTTCTACATCAAGTAAACTACACACGTAAAATTATTTTTAGAAGAGAGGTCCTAAGACTCTTAATGGAATGTAATAAATTTGGCAGGATGAAAATTATTTCTTTGCTTGGAACTATAATTTATAATATTAACTGTAGGTGTATAAATTAAATCTAACACTGTTGATTTCGCTATTGGCAATAGCAGACAATGCAGATACATATTAACAGATAACATGTAAAAAAGAAGTGAGGAACTTACATCTTTATCCTTTGCAAGACAAATCGCACTAAGACAGAGAAAAACAATTATCAGAGACTTCATCCTGTCTAGAAATCGAGAAACAGACTGCTTCAAGACTAATCCTTCAATATTCACAATATATAGCTTTATTGAGCGCAAGATTTCATTTCTTTGTGTTGGTTTTCAGTTCAGCAGATAATTACTTCCGGTGCGGATGATGTTGGATTTAGAACAAGGTAATAAAACGATGACGTAAACGCCCTATGACGCAAAAAATTCTTTTTTTAAAAAACATTATGCAAATGAACTTAACGAGGTTTTACCCGGTATTGGGAACCTGTCCGCATGAAATGATGTGAAGAATCATTAACAGTTCTCGGAATTTCGATCACTTATTTCTGCTAAAATAAGCAGGTAAAAAGTCATTTATTTTTACTAAAGTAGGCATACAGAAAGGCAGGTATTCTGGCCGATACTGGTAGTGCCAGTTAGATATGTGGTATCGATAAAAAAACATCAATGTTTTTAAAAATCGAAGCGATATTTTTAAACGTGTTTAGCAATCGTTGAATTGAAATTCGCGAACAACCAAATTTTCAAACAATGGCCCTAAGTTTTTGATAAAATCTTAGTGTTGATTTCATAATCGTTGAAATCGCCAATTTTTCGATAATTGTAAAAGTTTTAATTAAAACATCATCGCCAAATAGTTTTATGAAACTTGAGTTGGTTTTGTGAAAGAATATGATAGTCGGGAATCATTTTACTTTCAATACTATGTCTCGAATGAATCAAAACCCCCCTACATTTCCCCTTTTGACTCTGAATGATGATCTAGATCTATCCATTTATTTTAAAATATTAAAAACATTTACCCGAATTTCAAGATCTGCGTCAATATGTTATCATTTCGCTTTAAGAGCACAATTTTTTAAAAATTCGCAGAAAAAGATATTGAATTATTAATACCATACAAAATACTTGAACTCTACTTCTCAAAAAAACGAGAATTCAGTACGATTTGAAGCCGTGCTTTTTTTATCTTAATTGAACTTCATTCGCCAGTACAGATACTGTTTACACTAATAGGCTAAATCGGGAATTAATCAAATTCGAACATTTGCCTTACCATAGACAGAAAATACCTGGATTCACACAATTTGTCTTCTGACCTACAAAAATATGGGTTAACTTTTTGGACCAGACCACTTCAATTGCCGCTTTTAATAATCGTGTTTCTGAACAAGCAAAAACCACACATCGTTGATGCCTCTTATCTCCAGTGGAGATGTACACACCATCTCGAGAGTCTTATATCGCGGAGATACCCTGCTGCCAATGGGCTGCAGAAGTACTCTGTCGATTTGACCTCGAGATAGGAAAGGAACAGATAACTCTCAACTGGGCTGCAGAAAGCGTTCACTTCGTCCCACAGCGGCACACTCGACCATTGGAAGAGGATGTGCTGACCACTGCGCTCATCTTTGGTAAATATTCTTTTGAAGACATACATATTTTTTTTATTTCGTGTCATATTCCTATCAAAATGTGGGTGACGTAATAGGCCCAAATAATTCTTGAATTTTTTGGTAGTGTTATAAAATGATCATTTACATCAGCGATTTTCAACTCCTATAGTACTAGAGATACGCGGTGTGATCTACTTGGTAAGAAGACGAAACTAGGAAATTAACTTATTTGCTAGCTCAGCTTGTACTCCGACGGGTATTTTCTTTTCAAAAACTTGTATTGATGCTGCACAAATACAACATCAAAAGAAATATAAAACATAATATTTGTTAGCTCGTCAGTTCTTTGGGATAGAATTCTGCATGGAAAAGAACCGATAGTAAAACTTTTCTACAGTATATGTTTAATTACAATATTAGGTATAATAATGGATGATATGACAAATTAAGTTGCGATTATTCATATTATGCCGGAAAGGGAAGACAGTAATTCACAGCAGTTCACCACTGTCGATATCTTTGCAACCACCACAAAGCAAGTTTTTCCGAAGAATTCATCCAGTTTATGTGAGATGAATAAAGTAGTACTCGCGCAAGTTTTCTTGATACACGAGCATCTTAGTCTTCAACTATCGCTGAGTAGCACGGCACGTTGAGATACTTAGGTTCGACTCGGACCGACACGTACCAATTTACAATGTTGGCAACAATCACCACGTACTTTCAAAACAACCTGAGCATTTCTCGTGTCAGGCTTTGGCGCGGTAAGTTCACGCGCACTGTTGGTACGCCCTTCTATGCCGTGACGTAGCCCGAGTCCTCCTCTCCCCACACCCTCTTCTGTGGAATGTAAAGAAAACTTGCGCATATAGTAATGGAAATCGTGCTGTAGTCAGCTTTTTGTACCTGGCGCGTGTGCAAGGATACGCCGCGCGCCGACGAGCTCGCTGGGGGGCCCTCGAGGCGAAGCTATCTTAGGGCATCGCCCTCCTACTTAAGGGGCGGCGGGCGCCAGCCCAGTTTAGGGCCTTGCAACTCTCCATCAAAACCAGGGACAAAGCTGGAAGGTGTTACTAAAAGAGGCGCTAGTGTCGCCGGATGGAGCTGCAGATTAGGCTCGCCAACTTTCCCACATACTAGTTGGCTAATTTGTGAGAACTATGAAGTCTTCTAAATGTTCAATTATTCATAATCTATACTTATAAGAAACCTCTGAAGAAAGAGCAAACATAAACGTTATCTTTTGTAACATTATGGGCCTGCTTGCAATCCGCAAACTCACGCAGCAGCCACGCACGTTTAAAAAATCGTTGGCAGCAGTTGAATTGAATTGAATTTGCCTTATTTTACGTGGCGAAACTCATGCCATCAGGTCCGTTTTTCCGTCTGACCACGCAAATTTCGCTACGCTCCTTTTATCAGCCAGCAGAGAAAGGAGGTATTTCTTGGGCGAGAAACAGGCGATTTTGATTTTAGCCCAGAGGCGTCATTTAGGCTTGAGGATCTTTTACATGTAAGTAAATCTACTAACATGAGACTGCCCGCTTTACTTCCCCTCCGAAGGAAGGCGTACGAAGGATTTTTTTCGATCGGGTTTGAACCCGCAAACTTGGGTACAACAGTCCGCTACGCTAACCGTTACACCATCGCCGCCGCAGTTGATGTTTTAGTTCCTGTAAAAAGGTAATGCAGCAGAGCGCGCCACCGTAGTGGTTTCCACCACGTTATATGGGAGTGATAAAGGTCTGGTCCTGTTGGGGGCTCCGACAGCAGCTGGTGTACGGTAGCCTACACCGTACGACTCCGGTCAGGGGCTCAGTCTAGGAGTGTACGAGAGTCAACCCGGAGTCCCCTACGCGGCAGCGGAGGGTCAACGCGCGGTCAGGACTGCGACGAGACAGCCAGCCGTGCCAGAAGGCGCACGGGAAGCCGCCGAGAGAGACGACTCCGTGGAGGCTAACGAGCCACTCGCTCGTTCCACGGGAGGCCCAACCTTGGCATTGAACGGACGCGCACGGAGGGCGCATTCGCGCTACAAGCACTCTCCGTAGTGGGAGTGGAACATTGTTGACTCCGAAGCTGTCGAATTGTAAAGTTCATATGAAGTGAATAATGTTTGTTAAGTTGATGTACCTCCTTCATTTAACGAACATTTCATATCGAATGACGATAAAGTAAATATTCAAGAAAGCTAAAGTAATACCAACCCATTTGTCTTCTCGAGAGAAATTGAATGAGCTCTTAATCACCTCAAAAGGTGCTTTTAAGTTCAAAAACCCGTTTCAGGTGCTTAACATCGCATCCATTTCTTCATGCAACGGAAATAATTTATAACTGTTAAATAGAAATAAATGCATTTGTTTTGAATGAAACAAATGTTGGCGGCTCGTGGAGTTGAGGTTAGTGGAGACTTGAGACACGTTGCCCCGTGTACACCTCCCTTTCCTTTCCGACGCTTCTTGATGTTCGCTGTAGTGCAGAGAAGTCATGCGCGGTGAAATTATACATTACTAGTACACGTGACAATGCTTCTCTATTGCAATGTATTACATTTCACATGATACTGGTCACATGATGGTTAATCACGTTTTACGCTACGCTCTGCAAAAAATTGAATAGACAAAATACTTTCTCGCGATTGTGGTTCCGCCTCTCCCTCCCTCTCCGCCTCTCTCCCTCTCCGCCTCTCTCCCCCTCTTTCTCTTTCCTCTCTGCCTCTCTCCCTCTGCCTCTCCCGGGAGAAATTTCTGAATCGCAGGTGCAGAATGCGCAATGAAGACGTCTTAATAATCGTACTTTTGTGTGCGGCGGGTTGCGTAGAGCGCGCCGTGGCGTAAAGCGCCGCTGATCAGGGTCCTTCAGTCTACATAAAATCATTATCAACGCGCAACTATGTCCGTAGGCATATGCATATTACTATCGTAATATGCCTATATTTTTCCTCTATTTCTATTTTGTCTCTCTGCGTCTCCTCTGCAAGTGCAAGAAGTGCAAGCAATAAGTTGACAACGTTTATTTGGAATCCGATGAACGGTACGGTAGCGCATTAAGCACGAACAAACCATTCAACAAACAAACCGTATTTTATATATTGTATTAGTATATTGTAAGAGTATGTTATTCTTAGTCAATGATGGCTTTATGAATGTAAAGTGAAGATATTCTTCCGCAAAGTTCCCACACTCACTTAATAGCAGAGATAACAATAAATCTAGCTAGCCTGGATGACCGAAGGGGTCTAAAGAACATGAACCGACTCTGCACTACGGCCCAGAGAGTCGCGGATTCGAAAATGGTAAAAAATGAGTCCCATCGAATCGTAAAGGGTTACTGGCTGATGTCGGCTGGATAAAAGCCCAAAACAAAAATAATAAATCTAATCCATTTATACTTGCATTGGATTCAAATAATATATATTTGTGTATTTTCAGAAACAGTGGGAAAGCCTTGGAAACAGCTTCCGAAATGGCAGCAACTATGAACAATGGCGGCTATGACAGAAAGCGACACTCACATGTATCGCTGATATACACAGTTAGAGATGCACATTAAAAGGTTGGTGATTTTTCATCGAATTTATCAATAACATAATCTCTTAGAGAAATGGACAAACTAATATGGTAAAATTTCTAAAAATAACATCTGGATTGGCGAAAATGATTCTAAATATCCCATTAAGTTACTTGTCTATGGTATCAGTTCTAATTTGCTTAAGCGTGAATGGAAGTAGAACAATTTTTGTGTCAGAGAATTTTAAAACTGGGAATGAAAAATCTGTGTTCCCAAATAGAATTTTTATGTTAAGCAACATATTTTTAATAATATTTTCAAATGACACATTTTATGAATTTGGTCGCAAGTTTTAGATTTTTATATACGAAATAGTGCAAACTCGTTTTCTGAGTTGAATAGAAAATTATTATTTAGTTCAGATATGTTTTATAAGTAGAAAAAACGAATTCTAAGCTAAATACCGCATGTTTTTAAAACGTTAAATGTATAGGAATATTGTGATTGTCACTAATAATATTAATGATTTAATACACATACCTTTTACTTTCTCGTATACGTACGTATATGTCGTGTACAGTACGTAGAGTAGGGATAATTATGTAAAGCTGCTGAAAATCGATTTCGAGATTTCAACGTAAATACACGGTTTGTAACGTAAGTACACGTAAAATGTGCCGCTTGGAACCCTAGTGCGACCACGTATGTACGTTCTGTTCCAGGGACAGTGTTTGGCCGCACCAGAGCGTCACGCCCTCCTCGGCCTCCTGGAGTCACGGCGCCCGCCTCGAGACGGCGCAGGGGCTCGCGCGCATGCAGGGGGCCGTGCTCCTGCAGGAGGAGGAGGACGAAGGCAGCGGCCACAGCCACGCAGGTGAGATAGTTACCATACGTCCTCTTTTCCCCGGGCATGTCCTCTTTGATGTAAGAAAAACTGTCCGGTTGGCCTTTACAAGAAAGGACGAAATATCCTCTTTTTTTGCATTGGAAGGGGGAAGGGGAGTATTACTTTTAAATGCAACCTAAACGTGTGATGTGCGAAGGATACTAGGCCTTTTTTAACTCGTTCGTGGCCCGACATCATAACACTTATATAAATATTTTTTTTTGGTGAAAATAAATGATATTTAACTTCATTTATCTTGTCTAACAACCGCCAAAATCAAAGATCAAGCTATCCACCTTGAAATGTCCTTTACTATATAAAATGTTATCATTAGCTGGTTCTACGTATTGTATGGTGGTTATGTTACATATGTCATGTTAATAGGTGTCTGCTGACCTATGGAGCTAATATCAGTGGTCTTATATTTCAAGCATGATACTACTAAAACGAAAAGCCTTGTTTAATGACATACTTAAAGACAAGTTAAAGAAAACTTTGTTGCAAGATTCAAAGCAAATCAAAATAAAGTTTTAATTGTTGAGAGAGATTCTATCATCCAGCAAATACTTCTGATTTAAAAGAGATAATAGAGTAGGCCTATTGTCTGATTGTGAAAATGATGACAGAAGTATTTATTTTCTCAGTAGGAAGCATTTTGTCTTTAAGAAAAACAAATTATTACATTATAACAATATCAAGTGTTCTCGTTTTTATAAGAAATGTCCTCTTTTTCCGTAATGAAAATATGGTATCCTAAAGCGAGACCTTCAACTGGATCGAGTATTTTATCGATTACGAAATAAACGAAGATCAGATATTTGAATCTGAGGTCGGAAGACATGGATGAACATGCGTGGAGGGACAAGAAAATCTGGCGAAAGAATTTGCGATAGGCAGCATAAGCAGTGTAGCTTTAAAATAAAATATATTCGAAAAATAAACCATGATTCTAGTTAAAAAATTTTAATTTTTAAAATCTTTATGACTGAGATCCTCTTCAGTGTGTAACTTTTTTGCCAAGAAATTAACGATTATTTCAATAGACACTACTATATGTTTAAAGTTTTCAAACTGCAATGTCTGGGACTAAATATGATATATAAGGATTACTTGTAACTATTTTGGGTTAACACCTCACTTACAACTATGTGTTGCAGAAGAGATTGGAAACTTTAAACTAATAATTTTGACTATTAAAATAATCTTTAATATTTTTGTAACTACATATTTTCATATAAGTTAATACTGAAGAGAATCTCACGTCGTGACAAGTTTTCCGATGACTGTCAAGATACTCTGCCCGGGTACCTTTTAAATAGTAAATGTTATATAGCAGGAGGTGATGGTTTTCTTCCCTCAGTGGAATGTAAGATCAGGTGCCGACCTACAGGTCGGCTTAATGGGCCCGCCTTCAACTACCTCTGCCAGGGCGTCACCCCTGCCGGGGCAAGAACACTAAGCTTCCGATTAGCTTAACTCTTAGCTTCCTTTCCGACTAGTCCTCCTATATGTGAGGAAGTGTTTTGCATGTATGTGTATGTAAGAGAAGGGTGGGAGTAAGTAACGGAAGAGAAGGGATGAAGGAGAGATGTTCGTGTACGGAAGTAGTAGGTCATGACCCAATTTAGTATAAAGGGAATGTAAAGATAGAATATAAAGCAGGCGGTTGCTGAAATTTACTGCATAGTATGCAAATCAAATTCGAGTAAAAATCTTTCGGCGTTTATATAAACTATCTGTCCTTATACTTTGGTCCTTATACTATACCTTATACATTGGCTTCTATTTATCTAAATATTTTGCATGATATGAGTGAATAATCTTATTACAATTGTTGGCTGACACGAGAACATTTTGTTATTATTATTGTTATTATAATTAGTTGTATATATTTATTATATTTCTGTAAAATCCTTGACAAAGATATTATATTGTAAGAAAAACCGCTGTTTTTAGTCGAATGTCATTTAGATATGATTAATGATGTTATAATTCCTTCTTTTGTAATTAAACTATAACAATGTTTAATGATTCGCGGGTCGTGACGGGTACAAATCTTTAATATATTATTTTGTGAGTATGAGATAAAATCTGTTTTATTTAACAATTTTCACTTGATGGCATAGTGAGACCATGACACGTTTTTATAGTTAAACGGCCAAATAGATAGAATTACCTACTTCACCTCACTTTTATGGGGTCACTAAACTAACATACAGCAGGCTTTCATACTTTAAAATATCGTATTAATATTATTATTAATGTTATTATTGATGTAATTACAGTTTTATTTTTGTTTTTATTTTTATTTCTTCAGATGCCAGGCATCTTGGTTCTTCATATTGGTGCAGCCTCCTGATTAGAAATTGAAAAACCATATAAAGGACTTTAGGTTTTAGTGTATAATCTATTAGATCAAAGACTCAATGGAAAGTGGTACTGCTGCAGAATCTGTTCTCCTTTATCCTAAGTAAAAATCTGTATTCATATATTAAGCAAGAAGGAACCCTTTCACCACCTCCACTTCTCTCTTTTATATTTTCGTTTCTCTTTCATTTGCAATTGCCCTTTTTTATTTCCTGCGTCTATTTTCTTTCATTTCTTTAATATTTAGTCATTTTATTCTTCGTCATATTTATTTGCACGGTTTTCTAGTTTTCCTTCCTCTTTTCTTCGCTTCTTCTTCACCTTCCCTTTCTCTTGTTCCGCTTATCGCTCTTTGGCAGCTCTCCGCTCGTCCACCTCCTCCTGCAGGCGCAAGGCCCCCTGCACGCGCGCCAACCCCTGCGCCGTCTCAACGCTCCCCCCCCCCCCACACACACACACTCCTCACACACTGAATGCTCATTTCTTGAAAACAGTATTTCGTTTATCGCGCCAGAATTAATCGGAAGACTCGGTGATTAATAATAAGCATTAGAAAATGGTTACAATAGAGTCACCATAATCCGAGGTAATTGTGGTTGTTGTTGCCTCTGAGTATAAAAAAGACTCATTTCTCCAAAACATCAAAATACATAACGAAGTTTTCAACTATGATGTAAAACGAGGAAAAAAAATAATGTGCAGTTACTGTTGAAGTTACGAATACATGCATACATATATGAGCGCGAACCGGTCACAACAATGTAGTAGACAGATTGACACTGGCACTGGCACTGACCGCAGCACACGTGACCATTGACGCAGACCATTGACGCACGATGAAAAAATTAGCCAGGTTATCGAAGCACGCGAACAAAACAAATGCTATACTTCCAATATTCAGATTGCTGTGCCGCCATGAGTCATCTCTTGATTATCGCCGCTTGGTTGGTGACTTGCTTGGTTGGCGCACATAAGACCACCTTGGATTGCACGGTATCTCGGACGCGCGATGGGCGATTAACGCCATTCTACTGTATTTGGTTGTATGGGAGACACCGCGTTCTAGGCACGCCATATCCTAGATGACTTTGGTCATATGACGACTTCGGTGGTCAGTTAGCGTATTATGCTGTTGTATCAAACTTTGCGGGTTCAATCCCAATCAAACCCATTGATTTTTTAAGGAAAAATCCTTCGTACGCCTTCCCTCGGATGGGAAGTAAAGCCAGCAATCCCATGTTGAGAATTTACAGCATGTAAAAGATCCTCAAGTCTAAAAGAAAGAGCTAAATTCAAATCACCTGTTTTGTAGTTCGAATAATACTTTCCTTCTCCGTCAGCGAAAGGAGAGTAGCAAAACTTGCGTGGTCAGACCGAAGAGCCAGGTCTCATGGCCCAAGTCTCGCCACAAAAAATAAGCAATCATTGAATTAATTTGAATAGGCTCAGTTGCCGTTTCGGCCATCGTCAGCCTCTGAGTCGGCTCAAACGTCGGCCTTTGAGCCGAGAACGCGGTGTCTTTCAGACGGGTTAAATGAAAGAGCCTGTGCTTTCAAGCGTTAGCAAAACTGCCGCTTACGAAACATTTTAAGATAGATATTTAAGCTAGCTGGGTAAAATATTTTCTTAGTGAACTCATCATTTATACAATTGTTTATAATTTTAAATTGTCCAATTGGTAAGGTAAAGAAAGGCAATAAAGTTAACAGAAAATGTGATGTGAAAAGTTTGAGAAAATTGTCGAAATTATATTTCCGAGTACATCATTACACGAATTATAATGTACTCTAATGTGATATTGAATTATTGTATTTTTAATTTATATAAATAAAAAATTGAGTGATTGCAATGTTTTAAACTGCATACCGCCCACACCTGCAGTCCCATCATGGAAACAAATGTGCGAAATCCAAAACAGGAGTGAGCAACTACATTTCAGGGCCCCTCTTAGCCCTCCATTTTCATTAAACTTTCTTTTACACATGACATATTTTAGAAAATAACACCCAAAAGGATAATTAAATTATTACTTAAATAATACAAATGATAAATATAATTAATTTTATGTTGAATCACTTGCTGAGTTGCAGATGATTTGGAAGGCTTCAGTTTCTTTCCACGGTAAATTCCCCAAATGCCTTCAAACAAATTGGAAAAATCAGGAATTTATATAATACTATGGAAATAAAATTTTTCATTAAGTACCTTAACGGAGCCTCTTTTGAAATGTTCTGAAAGGCTATGCCCTCCCGGTCTCCTCGCGCACATCTACGATGTTAAACGATGTAATTTCATTTTGAAGGTTGTCTACGTGTTTCCTTTACCTTGTTTAGATACGATACCTAGAGTTCATAAGATAACATATTTTTGAAAATGCTTACAAGATGACTGAAAAACTGTAAAAGGACAAGAAACTTTAAACAAATATCCTGTAATTTAAAATTGTTTAATGTATTTTTCTCAATGAGATATTTTTTCTATCTATGCGTACGCAAACAATTATATTCAATACATTATATAAGTTGTACTTGATATTAAATAATAAAACACAAAATATATTTCAATAAGACTCCACACCATTAGTACTGAAATGAAATTACCTTTTAAAAACAAAAATATAAACCAATCATCGTCTTCCAACTTACATTGTAACTGAAAATACAATATTTCCGACTGTAGAGTTTAAATATTTGGACAGCTGTCATAATATAGCAATATCTTTTATTGGTTTGTAAATAACCAAGAATTCTCAACGCTAATATACACATTCCTGACAGTTCAAAGAAAAAAAAGAAAAGAAGAAGATAGGAAATCTTTGATATTTTAAAATTAAAAGCCCCTCCCATAGAATGAGTGTTACAATTGAACAACATGACACTGTCGATAGTTTGCTCTCAAAAACATTTGCGAATATATATCGAATAATTTATTTAACAAGAGATTCGCAATCCACATTTCGAGCCAAATAAATCGTTGATGCCATCAAACTTTCAGACTTAGGTTTGTATATGATAGGTTTCAATCTACGAAGACAATCTTCATTCCCAAAAGAAAATATGATTAAAATATAAAACAAAAACAAAAAAATTAGACAGTGACGTACTAATAGCAAGAGAATGCTAAATTACATTCTCACAAATTATACAATTTATTTTAAATTATCAGAATTGATGTTTCTTTGGAAGATATTTCAGCAATTCTGATCTCTGAAGTTTATAATGCCAATCTCAGAAAATTACGTTTGCATACCAGCATTTTATTAATGTTACTTCGATTTAAGTTAATATTCTCTTATTTGTGTTTTTTATTATCTCTATGAATCATTCCTCCTTCCTTAGCAATAATGTAAAATACCTCTCAAACATTATTAAATAGGAAAAATATGAAAGTAAATAAAAACTTCTTTTAGTCTTCAGAGAGAAGAATTCAATATCTATGAATGATCAGTGGAGATTTAACATCAAATAATACTGAAAAAAATATGACATAAGTAATTAAATTGGTCTACAAAAGTTAATTTTTTTTCTTTTACAAGAATACAAGAATCCATCAGAAAGTTTATCCATAGCTTTTATGAAATTTTTCCTTCCATCAAATTAAATTTGTAATAGATATAAAAATAGTTTTCATGATTTTCTTAATGGACATGTGCCACATTATTCTGGTCAGACATATGACATTTCTTTAACATTTGTCAGACATAAATAACAATCTCTTAGATGATCCTTCGGTTCCCTCCAAATTAAAGGAATTGCAAATGGCACATGATGTATACAATTTTTCTACCAAGACAACAATTTAAACATAAAAAATATATTTTGGGGCCAGCTTTTTTCAAAATTACCAAATTATAGCCAAAGTAATGTTGATAACTTTTTCGCAAGTGGCGTGAAATTTCGCTGCTAGGTCTTTCACGTCAGCTCACCATCTACAGAAATTATCTCCACATTTCACACACGTTCTTGGCATGACGAAAATACAAAATACTAAAATACAGCTTACACAGTACGCTTATAAACACAAAAGATGGAAATATATCACTCGTGATATTCGTGCTAACAAGCTCGTAGATACCTCAATACTGACACAATGCCAAGTACATTGATCTGAGCATGTCAAAACTTGAAGGAACCTGCACAGTATTTGCTGTTAGTGTTTTAGCATGACCTTACATATAATTTCGTTAAATACAGCTTGAATAAAATCATTCGTTCCGACGACAGGTCAAAGAGAATGTTCAAATCATATTTTAAAACCTTTCTGCTATACAAAATCTGTGCCTGATGGATAAATTCTGAATACATATCTGAATTTAGTATAAAAAAAGGCACTAGATTTACTAATCAGATTTCTTGTGAAGGAAACCTAATGGACCAGTGTTATAGATCACAGACAACAAAAACTGTGTTCAAATTATTAACTTATATGCATCAATTGTGTTTTGGAGAGTACAAATCGCAAAAACCGTTTTTGATGAACGATTTAATTTTACTTGGAAATAAATGGCCTTTACGAAGTGTCGTATGCCTGACGATCATGGAAGTAATAAAAAGTCTACTTACAACAGTCTATCTTATTTGATGTTGATATGGTGAAGTTACTCTACTTATCAAAAGAGTGAAGAAGTTATGTCATAACAACCTCTTGAGCACATCTGAAAGAATGTAAATATAAAAAGCCCGTATTGCGATATCAAAGTTTTCTATCGCGTACTTATCAGTAGTTATATATTTACGAGTATTATTAAACAAATACTAGTGGGATACACGAAGACTGGAAATCTATTCAATGGTC
This sequence comes from Gryllus longicercus, assembly GCA_038098605.1. Classification (NCBI taxonomy): domain Eukaryota; kingdom Metazoa; phylum Arthropoda; class Insecta; order Orthoptera; family Gryllidae; genus Gryllus; species Gryllus longicercus. The sequence continues at coordinate 4,250,746 of JAZDUA010000050.1, read as the reverse complement.
TTCTTGGATTCAAAACCCTGACAATCTGAGACATTTGTTTTATTCCTCTTTTCTTCTTTCTTTTTCCTCTTATTCTTGTTACTTGTTATTTGCATATGTCAAAAATTAACATAGAAATGAAATTATAGTTTATGTGTAAATCAATACCTTTACAATATAAATAATACTGCTTTATATCTGAATCATACTTATATTCAATTGCGTAAAACACTCGTACAGTTGCAATTAATTTACATATTAACTTGCCCCATTACTTTACAATTGCAGTGCTGGAAAATCGTGATTTTGCAATAAGGCAATGTAGAAGTTTTAAAAATTTGAGTACTTTTCGCGTAATTTAGTGTGAAAGTATGGCGAAAAAGTACGTAAAATTTGGAAATCTCAATTTTTTATATTTTCTGAACTTGACGTTGTTTAGATGGGAATTGAAACCAATGCAAAGAATAGAAGGACAGATTTCGTATTCTCCGATTTCAGAATAATAGAGGCAAACATAAGGTTTTTCTACGACGATGTGCCTACTATACAACCTAAGTGGAATTTTTTACGAGAGTGGATTGAAATCTTCAAAATGAAACCTATTATAACTTTATTTTACTTTCCTTGTAAATGTTAGAAGTTAACAACTGTGACCTGTTCATAATCAACAGCTCAAAAAAATTTTGACTGTTTTTCGTACAGGATCGTGGATCTTTTTTTTGGACTCAGAAAAGGAATTATGTATCAAGAAAATTTCCAAACCCAAATACATAAATTCTTAACCAAACAAAAATCAAACCAAATAACAAAATCAGTATGACACAAAGTTTTTCTTCTCTCTTGAAGAAAAAGAATTGACAAACCAAATAATTCAAATACAATTACACAATTTTTACCACTTGGACAATATAAAGGGAGCATCATGCCCAGTTTGTAAAGTTAAAGTTAGATGCACTTTCTGAGCACTCATTGAACTCATTCACTTAAATGGGCTCGTTGCTCTCTGTATTTACTTTTTACTTGTACAGGGTCTAATGACCGCTATTTACACTGGAGGATATCATGGCACGCAACCACTGAACGTTCGCATTAAACGGGTAGCTTAGGACAGAACGAAAATACTGGCAAGAGCCTGATACGTCTTAGCAAACTGGGCGAACTTGATGCTTCTCGCAGTCATGGCAAGTTCATGGCGAAAGATAAAGAGAAAAATAGGAAAGACGATTTTTACTGACCTCTTCTCGGGGCCTTGCCCCACCCAACGGTGCGAAGCTTGCGACGGTCAGCGGGCTGGTGTCGCCGAATATTCGTCTCCGTGCAGATCCGGGTTCATACACGGCAATGTAGTGTAAGAAATGGACGCCCGTAAACCTAGGCGCAGCAGCTTCAGTGTCCGTTTCTCTTCTTCGTCCTCACCACGCTCACCACCACTCCCCAATAGCACACTTTTACGACCTTCCTCTCTCGCGCCTCAAAGCCTTCTCTCTGTTGCTCCCTACCGCGGCGGTCTGGACGGACACTACAATTCAATTACCTAAGAATAAATATAAATACGTGTGTCCAACCTCTTGCAGAGAGCACTACCCGCGCCATTTGAATGTAGAGTTTGTATCTCAACCAAAGATAGGTAAAGGTTACAATAAGGCATTGGGCAACCCGTGCTACCCAATGTGTAAAATGTTTACTCACTGAAACCAAACCTCTTTAACTTTATTCTCCCCACGATACCACCTGAGATGGCACTGGCATTAGGTTTAGGGGAGTGGACTTGTGAATCAGACCCCATGACATTTTTTCTTCAAATTTGGTGTTAAGTGGCATCGAGAGGTTTCCCCTTCCTTTTTTCTTCAGTCGTCTTAGTTACAGCAATAAGGGAGACAAGTTGGTTGGTAGGTTGGTAACGCATCTTCGTTGTAATTTTGACAAATTTGATCAGTGGAAACTATTTTTATTAGACTATCTTATGATTTTTTTATTCGAGAATAGTTTACTGTTGAACATTAGAGACGTTAAAAATTATCAAGTCAAAAATGTGTCAGGGAACCCGTTTGTTGGGTTAGCTTACACAGGTCCTGGGATAGGTTGATATTAGCTTGAGGTAAGTAGACATAATAATTTCCTTAGAATACGGAGCCGTAAATCAGTCTAAGCTTGAATAATGTTTCAGTGCTTTATTTACACACATAAATGGAAAACATTTTTCATGTAGTCTAGCAGAACAGCCTCACATGGGAGACCACTGCAGTTTCAGTAGCTTCAAAATTAAGTGTGCGTCGGTATTATACAACTCCACGAAAAATGACTACTACACGAAATGTATGGTTAGAAAAATCATCCCAGGACCTGTGTAAGCCAACCCAACAAATGGGTTCCTTGACACATTTTACTTGATGACGTTTAATGTCTCTTACTATTCAACTGGAAAAGGCTTAGTATATAGCACATATTATATTCTTGTATGTATGTACTGTGTGTCTTGTGTGTATGGTGTATATTACGAATTTGTATTATTCAACTGTTGTATTTTTATAAAGATGTTAAACAAAATTCATTCACTAAATGTATGGTTGACCTCTTGTCATCTCATTAGTCGTGAGAGGGTTTGTGCAGTAAGCCCACTGCGTTGCTATGCATTGGACCAAAACACAGGAACATAGCTCAGCACCTATCTAGAAATATTATGAAAAAGAACATTTCAAAAAGATATGTTTTTACTTCTGAAATTATTTTAGAAATGATACGAAATTTTATTTGATGTAAATGGTAATTTATATGGTAACTATAGTGAACACTGTGATAGTAATGATTGTGTTAAGAACAAAATTAGAAACAAATATTGACGGTTCCCACTGGCTTGAGACTTGCAGAACGAAGAGCTTAAGCCTTATAGTGGCGAGAATTAAAACAAAGATACGTTATTGTTATCCTTATTTTATACTAAGAATGAGCTTACAATGAGCTATTAGTATTGATATTGGGACAATCTGACAAGTACTTATATATTTTGCGCCTTTTGTGGAGTCAAGGGCTTCAAGAACTAGAAAAGCGATCAGCTATTACTGATTGAATAGAATGATAGACGATTTAGTAAATAGAATGATATAAGTGTTAGTAGAAATATTGGACTGTTAATCATTTAGTGTTATTTTTGATTGTTTTAAAAACCTCTAAATTCACAACTAAAGATGTTGGAGGTTGGTTAAATACAAAATCGTCTCCAGTGTGCAACCATCTTTCTAAGGAGAAAATCTAGTGACTACTGGTGCCTCTACAAAACTTTACCGAAGTTATAGTCTGCTTCCAATACCGGTATGTATTACAATTGCCAGTCTTTTGAATAACTTTGGAGTACTAATAAAGCAGTTTGATTGAATCTTTCAATGTTTTTGGTTACCGTTTCAATTAGTAGCCGAACTTACAGTAAGTTAAGGAAAAGTTTGTAGAACGTCTACTACGAGTTACGCATATACCGCGTGCTTAACAAAAAATTACATAAACAACTAAATTATAGAAAAAATTATGTAGAATATTTGTACATAGAGTACTTTTTACCAAATTCAATAGTTTTTTATAGATAGGCAAAAATAATGTGTTTTAGTTTAACTCAAATTCCAAAGAGCATTTTGGAATACTTAAGATTTCTGTTCAGCAACCAAAAAAATTATAAAGGAGCCAAAAATCAAAACTACACCACAATATGTGTTAGTGAATAACGCAATGATTTGACTAACCCGAATGCATCAGGTAATAACGCGACATGCTCTGTTGATGAAGTTCTTACAGTGGCCACCAGTGCTCTCTGCATAGCCTACATGCAACAGCGCAGCCATCGCCGAATGCGGGCACAGCGAAAACTACTACTTGTTTCACTGTCTCCTGTTTCAGGCCGATTTTTCAAACCCGCGGCAATCCAAGTTTCACTTCAAAAATCTTGTCATAGATCTGAAATAATCCGTAAATATTGCTTGACATTGTTTCTTTCTTTCCAATATTTCATTCACTATTTTCCAAACCATATTTAACTTAAAAAACATGTTATCTTTCCTTTCGATTACGAATGGCGTTTGGATATTGATATAATATTAATAACGCATGTGTGACCACAAGTTTTTAAAATGCAGGCTAGAATTAAAAGTGACAAAATATTTTAATAATGTGAAGAAAACGTTCAGGTTTTGCTACTTTTTTCTTGGAATATTCATAAGACAAGAAGGGACATCGCCACTATTTAATGGAATATTTTTATTCCTGATTTATAATTACGAAACTCTACAGGTTTACAAAACTATTGATGCCCGCTTATATAATCCTTGGAAGGAAAATATTTAGGAGTTGAGGGTTATTGTTAATAAAACAATCTTTGTTGGTTGCATCTTTTTAATTCAGTATTTTGATAGTATTGCTGAAGAAATTATAGAAGTACAATTTGAATGTAATACATGCATTTTTTATAGTTTTCACGTTACTTGTCTTGAATAGCATGTATTAGGGTAATTTCCTTGTTCAATTGATGTGTGTTTATCAATTCACAACATTCTGTAACATGAGTAAATATTATGTAGTTAATCTGCAACAACCCACATTTTTAATCAATACACTCGCAGAGAAATGTTAGTATACATGTTTCCTTTCAATTACATTTTCTATTACTTTTTTCTAGAAATGTCCATAATGGTTTCGTGCTTCTCCAAAAGATCTCGTTAAAGTGAAGCAGCAAGCACATAGTAGCAGTAGCCACTAATAATTTTGTTACAGAGAAATATCACTAAAGGATTTTACTTGCTAATCGCTAATGAACAGGATATTCCAACGCTTCACTAAACAGGATAAGTGAGCAAACTTATAGCTATGTTCTTGCATGTTTTGTATATCTTTATAATTTAAAAAGTGATGACACAGTCAGAGATGGTTAATCAGCGTCTGCATAAGCTCTCAAGAATTCGAAGGACGTGCCATTTGACATTTTTAACTTCGCCCACCTTCAGAATATTATGCCATGAACTTGAATGAATATTCTCAAAATACGCACAGCGCAACTTTTGAGGACTTACTAGTTTTACGAGACTGAAATTTACGTAATTTAGTTGCTTATATCAAAATGCTTCCTATTCAAATTTGATAAAACTGAAAAGTCTGTTGAATGCAGACCAACTGTTCACTTTTTAGTGGAATATTTGAGTAAGTGGCTTAGAAACGTCGAAACAATTTACCTTTTCTTATTATTAATTTATTTTCAGGAATCAAATAAGATACGTTCGAGATAATAGTGCCCGTATGTATTTTTACGGTGATTTTTTGTGCCACCAGGGGAGACAAATACATTTGAACTTGTGAATAAGAAAAACTAAAGGTTTTTATAAAGAAGAGATGCACAGATTGAATATTGAGCGACTGTACAATAGATTTAATAGATAAAGTTCGTTTATTCCTAAAAAAGCTATTTCTTCTCTTTGAGACTGATTGCTAACCCTTGAATACGTCCAATCACGAGGTGTACATTGACTTTCATAACAAGCTATTTTGGAAAATTGTTTTCATTTTTTTGACTTGGCATCACTTGGGTTGAATCTGGCATGCATGTACTTTTCTAGGCTTTTCCGATGTTCAATACTGCACTAAACGTTTTCACAAAGAAATCGTCTCAAACGAAGCCTATTGTATTTACTTCTATGAATTATGGCAACTCGTCCACGTGAGAATAATTGGTGAATAGATTTTCGGGCAATGACGTTAGGAACTGTTTATTGTTGAATGTTCCTCCAACCAGATTAGGAAATTATATTAGAAACCATTTTAGTATTTTATTATCATTCTACATTATTTATCAGTGCACATTATATTATATATTTGTAATACGAGGTAAATATCAACAGAATGATTTTACATTTACTCAACTCCCCATAAATGTAAACAAAGTCCCCTTTCATATCTTTATATATTCCTCCCTATACTTAACTTAATTACAATTTTAATACTTCTAATTAATTGGATTACCTTGTGATACGTTGGTTTCGTGCATAGAAAGAACTCGTACGCAGTTTCACATTCATCCTGAGCTTCTAAAATAAAACATAAAGAATTATAAAAGAAAGAAGTCGTGTGGGATCCTTAAGAGTAGTTGGAGAACGACTTACAGAATAGGTATGTAAAGTAGAGATACGTGGTTTTATAAGTACATTTTCAATACAAAATGTTGAGCCGTTTTCTAAGGAAATGCCGCATGAGATTTTCCAAAACAGCGCAATTTTGAGCTCATTTTCAAAGAAACGTTTTGAGATTTCGAGAAACTTCATTGGAAATAATTTGCAGCATTTCAGATGCAATGATTAAAAAACGCTATTGTTGAGCACGCTAGGCGCTAGTTGTTCAGAGGCTGGGCAGACAAACGGACTTTTTGGGAAAAGAAAAAAACAAAACATTTTCAGTATCAGTGGACTTCAAATGTGTTTTTGTGTCGAAATCTCGAAACCTATTTTTCGCAGCATTAGTTAACATTCTCTGGACCAAACAAATTACTACATGTATACGAGAGATTAAAACTATTTGAGTCTAGACACTGGTGGTAAGTTGAAGATCAACCCTTTTAATTATGAAATTGATGCTGTATGGAAGGCATCAAGTCAGAGACCAACGTAACCGTTATCTATCTAACGCGCACGTATGGACAAGCTCTACGAATTGGTAGCTAGTTCAAACTTTCTCCTTAAAATGTTGCAGTAACAATATTAGAACTTCATGTTGTTTACTATAACATCTTGAAAGGTGACATCAAGTACATTTAAAAAAATTGAAGAATTTTTGAAACAATTTTTGGTTGAAGTTAGTAACTGGTGCAACGAATTTTTTTTATAAAACAATGCAGGCAGATACGATTAAGACAGAGGTGTCCAAATGCGTGAATTGCATGCATTTGAGCAGCCCTTGATGAAACTACTGTAGCGCCCTTCAGGGATTGATTGGAGAAAACCACATAAATAACTGCTGAGTCCAGCCAGCATCTAGAACCCTTATTCAGATGTAATAATCACCCGACTTAGTTACCTAATGAGACGGCTCAGTGATTGCTATCGTTGTCTCTTGCACGGTCACTGGCAAGTCATAATATTCGATCCCAAACTTTGGTGGATTTTCAGTACTAGCCAACTTGATAGGTCGACAAACTACCAAAGACGACTACTAAAGTGTGGAAGAGAAATTTAGCGGCAAGCGACTCCCATCACAACGTCTTCGTGTCTTTTAATAAATAGGCAAAAAAATGATGTATGCGCCATGGTAGGCGTGAGTTTTTCTTTTTCTCTACCTCGTCCCCTCCTCTCCCTAAAACACACACAGACACACACACACTCACACATATGCACTTGTAAAAAGTACACTACCGTACATGTTGGAAGTTTAGAGCGTACTCCGCATGGAGCATTGCTTCGGTTGGGGAGATACCTGCAGATGAAAAAACGTCGCAAGCTATTGAGAAGATGGGCACCGGACTTCCCGCGCGGAGAAAAATCCGACATAAAAACGAATATTCGCCTGAAAAAGGTGGGTACCTTTTTATCACTCGCAAGGAAACAAGTATACACGTAAGCTTCTGCCGCTCGAATTCATGACGTCTTGTTCTCCGGGTGAAACCGCGTCATTGGCTAAGAGGCCGACGTTTCGCCTATCAAACACCGTAGGTGTAATGCATTCTTGGCTATCCGGGATGAGCCGCGTCTTGGTCAATTGACCGAGACGCGGCTCATCCCGGATAGCCAAGAATGCATTGACTCCGGCCGCGGAAGTCTACGAACCGGAGGTGTAACGTCACTGCGTCATTGCCCTGAGGAAGCCCGCGACATGACAGACGAAACGTCGGCCACTCAGCCAACGACGCGGTTTCAGCCGGACAGTCAAAAAGTCATAGGGAACAAGTAGTTGAGTGGCTCAATAAAATACAGCATAAGAATTAAAGATAATTCCCCTTCTAACCTAAAGCAAGACTATATTTATACAAGTGGCAGTTGATGCGTGCAAAGGGCAATCACTCAAAATATTCATTTGCATCAACACACACCAAAGACGAAACAAACTACGTTCATTTCATTCCAAACATTCCTGAGTCTAATAATTGTTTCGCCTCTGTATACTCTTCTATCGTTTCTCATGGTCTTGGTGACAAATCACTCAGAAATTACTGGAAAATAGTTTCAAATATTCAGTACGATCTTTTCATTGCGTTGCTTGTAATATCATTTCAACTAAGTTGATGAGAAAGGGTGAAATTTCTTTCTTTTCACAAGTTTGTTTAGTGCGCAATCAGACATTTCTGTCTCTTATAGAACTTACCTGGTTTGCTCGCACATTTCTGTACAGCTTCTTCCATTTCACTTAAGTTCTTCCACGTGCTATTTCGTACAACATCAATCATTACATCTTTATTGTACTTGTTTCCTGTCATCTAGAGAGAGAGAGAGAATTGTGGATATATATCATGAAACACATTTTACTGAATAGGTCTAGAAAAAATACACATAATGATAATAAAAATAATATGAATATTAGTAACAATAATATTCCCCAATAATAACAACAATAACTAATGTCAAATAAGCAGTAGCAAAAATGCTGATGAAGAAACCCACAAAAATAATTTTCCAAAATGTAGCACGCCCACTGCTCACGAACAAGTAAAATTCTCGTGCATAATACTGCAATGAATTAAATATTTTGACCAAAACAATCATTGCGAATATTTCACAATTGTATTATAAATAGACTTCAAAATATCCTTATATACCAGGAATATAAAAAAAACGTTGCTCTTCCATAATGCAACTTGTGAATAGTGAAATTTAAGCGAACGGGTTTTTCCTTTGAGCCTTGCTTCCACTGTGTCGTAAGCAGTAATGCACCAAATGTGAGAATTCAGTCGATGCGCGCAATATGAGATTAGGGGTGGTAATACAATCATATAAACATGATCAAAATACCGGACACGTCCAAAATGGTGTTATGATGTGGTCGTATTTTTCATGGAGGGGCCTTGCGCCTCTTGTTGTTTTGTGTGGCACTATCATGGCACATGTCTACTTTGATGTTTTAAACAACTTCTGGCTTCCCCCTGCTGAGAAGCAATTCCGGGACGGCGATTGCATCTTTCGAAACGATTGAGCATCTATTCATACTGCACGGTCTGTGGGGTAGTGGTTACAATAACATACCTGTAATGGACTGGCCTGTACAGAGTCCTGATTTGAATCCTATCGAACACCTTGAAAACGCATTTGAAACGCCGACTACGTGCCAGGCTTTACCGACCTACATCGATACCTATCCTCAGTGCAGCACTCCGTGAAGAATGGGCTGCCATTCCTCAAGAAAGCTTCCAGCACTTGATTGAAAGAATGATTGCGAAAGTAGAAGCTGTTATCGAGGGTAAGGGTGAGTCAACACCCTATTGAATTTCAGCATTACCGATGGAGGGCGCCATGAACTGGTAAGTCATTTTCAGCCACGTATCCGGATACTTTTGATCAAATAGTATATTTTTGAATTTTTCAGCCAAAATCGAAACTGTTTCTGGGGGTAGATACAACTTAGAGCAGTTAATTATTTAGCACTTTTCTATATTTTTCTATATTTTTCTTTATTAAAATCATACTTCACACCAGTGCAAATGAACTGATACACAGAAATATCTTTCTTCTGTAACAAAAATTTGCTTTTAGCGTTAAATTTTTTTGTTTTTTATTAAAAATCATAATTTAATCACTTTTTAATGCACTGACTTAGTTTTTACCTCAAATAATTTTGAAGATTTTTACCAATTTCTTCTTTTGATTTGTTGTAAACACTCATAAGTACAAAAACATGCTTTTAATTTAGATCGCTTAATAAATAATATTTTTAATTTGAATCCAAAATTAATATATTGATTATTAATCATTTTTATTCCGTTTTATAATTCATCACAAAACTATTAAATTGAAGTTCTTTATTTAGCATGGTTTCGTAGATAATACTTAGTTACATACATCCTAAAAATTTCTTAGCTTTAACATGATTAGTCTTTTATTTATGAGGGAAATGAATCATAAAAACTGTAATTCGGCAAAAGAAGGGTCAAAGTTTTATTCGTGAGTTTTGCTTACCTTAATACTCTAATAGGTGCATGATACAGCGGCATACCTTTCAAACCATAACTCGAAAACTATTGCAGATATCGAAATATTTTTTCATCAAAATATTCCTAAATAACAAGCTCATTAAAAATAATTTAAAAATCAAATTTGTTTAATGATTTTAAGCTGCATTTGCCCCCTTAAATGTTTTTAGACTTTCCCGCGTCCCTAGATATCTTACGAAACCCTTGTCACCTCTCACCCGGCCGGAGGCGGCATAGTTTTTCGACAATTTATCTGTATATTCGAAATTAGTGATGCAGATAAAACTAAGAAATTAAAATATAAAGGGCAAGAATCTAAGGTGGCTTTAGGTATGCTTTCAGAAATTACTTACATTCTGATAGCCTACAGTATAAAAAAGAAAATGAACTTACCAGATTTCTCTCTTCGTAAACACAGTACAAGAAACACTATAAAAAAGAAATTTCATATTCAGTTTAAATTTGATAAAAATTATTTCATTAAAAATACTTATCAAAATTACCTTTGAATCTCTTGTAGGGTTCTCGATTACCTTTTCTTCAAGGAAGATCTTATCTAGGGAAAGTAAAATGTTAGATTACTTGTGAAGCTCTTCTCACACGAAAAATGCATCGACATTGTAAGACCGGGAACGAATAAACCTTAAAATTAATAGATTTATGTTGGTGGTGCTTTGAATTATATGCGCTCAAAATGAACCTTTATGCATGAAGTCAAAAATGTTTATTTCAAACCGGTCATAATAAATGAGTAACAAACACTGCACATTAATCATAACTGGCTTTTGCGTCAATTAACAAAACTCTCTTCAAAAATTCTGTTGAAAGCGTTGTAGGAATTTCCAATGATCCGCTCTTCAGTATAATGACCTTGTAAAAACAATTTTTTTATCTCTTTCACGCCTTTTATTTAAAATTACCCGAAATTTGTGTACATTGTTGTATTTGAGTGTATAGTTGCTATAAATAGTTTTTATGAAGTTTCTCCGAAACTCAAATTTTTTTGTGAAATTGACCTTCAAATATCGCTTTTTTAGAAACAATGAAAAGAAATTTTCTCAAAAAACTGCTACAAATTTTTCAACTAAAATTTCCACATATGCCGAAGTTTTATTTTTTCTATTATATTTTTAAAGTAGGTTTCATTTGTGCCATTAAGGGACCGAAAAATTGAAAAAAAATGTGAAAAAAATAAAGTTTAACCGGCGATAGATAGCAGCTAGAACGAGGGTTGGACAAAACCGAAAACCTAACCCAGACCAAAGAAATTTAAATAAACTAACAACTACAAGAGAGTATGTGACATTCTGTAGAACCCCCACTTGTTTGTTATTGCTTTCGATATGGAGCTAGATACTATACGCTGCATAACTTCTGAATTGAGAGGATTGTGATAACAAGGGATGAATGAAAAGAGCTGAATAATGCTACATGTTCTCCTATGAGGGGAATTATTGGAGAAAAAAGGAAAACAGAGTCAAGTTAACATACATTTAAATAGTAAATAAATAAATCTGAACTTTAAAATTAGATGAAAAATAAAATCGTGTATGTAGTATCGCGGACATTAATAGGTTTAATGATTTAGGCTAAAGTAAAAGTTAAACATAAATAAATAAAAATAAATTTAAAAAATAAATTTTAAAATTTGCAAGACTAGCAATATTTGAAAATAGTCATTTTCGTTTCTGAGTTATAGAAAACTTATTTGCATCGGTACACGAATTTCAAGTATGATTTTTCTGCATTGCAAACAAAATAACAACTCGCCCTTACCTCTACTCTTACCATTACAAGCAAAAGGAGAGTTCTACAAAACGTGCGCATAGTGAAGCAACATTTACGTCCAGAAGCAAAACAAGGAGCCATCTCAGCATTTGCCCAATGGATCAGGGAAGCTAGACAAAAACCTGATTGAGATGGGGGTCATTGACCCGAAAGCTGAAGTTTGTTGCAGCTCGATCATTATACACTATAAGATAGAAAAACTATAAGACTTTCACTCGGTGCCTCATGATTCGCAACAAACAACAATTCACAGCAATCCACCGAAAGCTTTAAATCTAATCAGTCCCCGAAATTATTTTCAAAGCAAAAATTTTAAAAAAAGAAAAATGTTAGTCTCTTTTACTTTTATGCTCCTTCTCTACTATTCACGCTCCATCTGAGACAAAACGCAAACCTTCCACTTTGCATTCGATCACACTTCCTGAAACACCTCTTTCAACCACTAAAAATTTTTGAACACCTCCCACCTATTTGAACCGTCTCGCATTCTACAAATATTTGAATCACATCCCATTCTATTTCCTTCTAACCCTACTCAAACTATACATCATTTTAAACTCGAATAATACGCATTTAGATGTACGCCTTGCGTACTACAATACTTTAAAAATGAACCATGATTTTCTATTACATATCTCTACATTTAATGTTTCTTACGAGACTAGTCGAAGCCTATATGTTAGCCCGACGTTCGTCTGATGGTATTTAACTAATTAATACGAATAAATCTAAAATATATAGAATATTCATGACTTTTAAAATGTAGGTACTTCATGAACGGGCTCACTTTGACAAATAAGTAGAAGGCAGAGATATTATGCGCTTCTTATGATTTATAGTTAAGAGTTAAAGCTTTCAATATAAGAAAACTAAATGATAAATTGTGAAAATAACGCAATTTACATCACACTAAATACTTACAGCTTACACCAGGAACTTTTTTTTCGCAGACATCAACTGCATGATTTTCCTAAAAGGAAACAAAGTTAAATTCGTGTATCATTGTAGATTGGGTTGGACAAATACTATTTTCAATACAAAACATCACAAAATTCTACACAATATCCGAGAGAAATTCTCGCCAAGAATACATCTTTTAAAAAAGTGTTAAAAGGTTTATCTTAGACTAAAAGTTTTAAGCAATCTAACATTTCCAGTATTATATTTAATTAAGATTTTTTCTTAGACAAAGGAGTATTATCTTCAACAGAAATGTCATCTAACATGCCGCTGCATTTTTACGTTTTAGTAATAAGCTTAGAACTATGAAATGTTAATTAACATGTCTTTTCTCTATTTTGAATCGACCGTTTTTGATGAATTGTTTTAATTATATCCTTAATTTAGAAATTCTAATGGATTTGGAATGTTAGCTAACTAGCAGTAAAAAAGTCTTCTTTTCATCTTTATTTCAAGTATTCTGATTTTTAGTAATTTGGAGCACTTTTTAAATGTGACAATCATCTTTCTACAATCTGCTGCACTAAAATCACTTCTCTGATAGGTCAATCTTTTGGTGACACAGTGCAACCAATAGTATTTCAAACTAGTTCAATAAAGCAACATACGAGATGCATCCTTTGTTTTTTGTATTACAGTATTATAAATTTATAAGAGAGAATCAAACTTAATTTTGCGAAAAACCTTTCTTGTGACGTCTCGGGTATTTGACATCACATCGCAACGGTGGTCGGCTGATCCACTTACAGCTACTTCCTCACGATTCTCTCGCTGCGATTGGCTGACCGTGTGATGACGCAATAATTCGTGCCGTAAAATGCTTATACGTAATCATTTGTGCCGTAAAATATCCTATTATGAACGATTTATTGGTAGAGAAACGTTCGTTTATAATGCTGGTGTACAGAAAGTACGTTATTCTTGTGCGTATTTTTATTATGGCAACTAACAGAGAATTGTAACTATTTATCTATTTATTCTAGTATGGCGATAATTTAAATTATGATGTGATGGAGGTCGATTGTGGTTGGGGGAATACCTTGGCTAATACTAAAAAGTTGTAGGTTATATGAAATTAGACCCATTTTTTTGTATTACAATTGAGCACAAATTAGAAAACTTTTTATTTTCTAAAAAAATAGTACGAGTAATAGGATAAAAAGGCATCGACTGACCAATAAAATTTATTTCGTGTCTCTAACCAACATCAGTAATCACTTGTCTAAGTTTTGTTTATTAAACTAACATTTTGTGATATTTTATCATCGTTTATTTTTCTTTGTGCAAATAAAATTATTTTAACGGAGGTTTCATTATGGTATACACGACGTTTTAAGATTGGTTGTATTCCTACCATTAAATTAAATATTATAGTAGCAATTTTCAGATCATTAAAAATATATTTTAGAATACATCTGAATTTGATTTTCAGGAAATGCACTTGTTTTACTTACTGAGATCTGTGCGTAGCAAATAGTCAACGTGAGGAAAAGTTGAAAGACAGCAAAGAAATAGGACTTCATGATGGAGTGTTCTTTGTACCATCTGCTGCCGGATAAGAGCGACTCTCTGATTTTATAGCAAATGGGTTCCATACAAATCTGTCAAAATTGATAGATGGCATCCTGTAAAAAACATATTACAGGAAAACATGACTGAAAATCTATATAACATGTTTAAATTCTCAATTTTATGCTAGTTACCACTATAAAGTGTGAAGCTACCCATTGTAAAATATGTTTTTTTTGGGGAACTGACAATGTGTATCCGACATGCTCACATGTGTATCCGACAACCAGTGCTGAACAACAAAGCTGAGTTGACTCACCTCAGTTTAGGGAAAAGTTTAGCTTCGAAGGTTGATAATAGGGTGTACGCACGACATTTTTTTAAACGTTACCTTCACTTTTTAACTCTTTGAATGTACCCAGTAACTTGAAAGTAAATTCGCTACGCGTGAGAGCCGGTAGTACGTAAACTACAGCACAAGATTAGACAAGATTAGATTTCAGCAATTGCTAAAAATGCGAAATGTTACCAAACGTTGAAAAAAATAGTAATTGTATGTTTGACAGTCAGTGCTGCATATTTATCAAGGTTTTCAACCTGCTAAAAATTCCAAAATGACGTACAAAGGCAGGAATGGTCGTGAATCTGCAATATAATTGCTAAATTGCTTCTGATGGTTTCCATCGTGTTCGCTCTCTAACTAGGAATTCGTCATCGACAACATCACATCGGTGTTAGAAAACATTTAATTTTATATTGGCAGCGTTTATCAATTTATAATTTAGGTTTAACTGACAAAACAAAGTAAAAAATGTAAGTGACAATTAAAAACATTGATCCGAAAATTTTGAGCGCTAAGGGTCATCTAAAGAGTTCTCCATTTCCTCAGTTCGTTGTACGAAGAAGTTTACGGGAAGAAGATGAAGGCCCTACGCCGACATCACACAAGTTACTTCTTAAGCTTTTAACTCTTCAGACGCTCTATGTTTGTTGCACTTCACAAATAGCGAAATATTAAACACATTTCACTGATTTTCTTGCTTTAATGGGAAAATATAAAAAGCATCAAAATATATTTTTATTTGAAAGAATACTCTCATAATATTTATTTCATTAAATGCAACAAAATGCTACTCAAAATGATTTTTTTTTAAATTGCAAGTGCTAAATTCTATCACGACTACACGGGATTCATTATTTCTGTTTTCAATACGCCGAAAAACGATGATTTTGTGCGATGTGTAACTGATGGATAGAATTCTATACGCTGGCTTCAACTTGAATGCGAAAAGAGTTGAAGTTGGAGAATCGGCAATGAGGATATCCCACTTGTAACGTCGCAATCATCAGCAACGCCAAGCACGGGCAAGCGGACCATCATTTAACTCTTCTTAAGATAATAATTTCTTTTTTAACGACAAACTTTTATTACTTCGGTTCTAGTACATCCAGTACTTATACATACATTTAGAAAACTATTCGCAGCTTATCTACTACACCTATCGTGGATCTGAGGAGCAGGTCTACAAACTTCGACCTCTCATAGCATTCTACTTATTTATTTGAAGTTCCCCAACAACTCCTGTTGCTAGATAGAATACACGACTATCAAACTACTAAGTTACAATTCAATCGTCCTACGACTAGCTGAGATGGCTCAGAACAACAGTGGTTGCTACTGCAGCGTCCGTACTTGGATTCCGAGTCCAATTTTTGAACTAGATGAGAATTCTAGCTTCCGGCTGATCTCTTCGATTGTTTTCCGTGTCTTTATTGACTAATACCAGAAGAGCACCGCAACAGAAACCTAAACAAGTGACTCAGGGACCGCACAAAATCAGTCATTTGTCGACATTGTCTCTTCCCCTTCTTCCCTTACACATACACTTACACTCGAGGCTCCCACAGATCGGCGCGGAAGACCCGCAGCCTACGCGGAATGGCCGCAGCGGATATTTCGCGTCACGTGTTGCCTTATGAGCACGTTCAGACCTGCGCGGCAGGCGAGCGTCGCGGCAGCGGATTGGCAGCGTTTTATTATCTGCGGATTTGGAGACGCAGTCGAGCGCGTTTCGTTGAAATCCGCCTGGCTTCGAGAGTGTTTGCTCCCCTCTGGATCGAGCTCCCTTTGCTTTTGTTTATCGGATGAGGAAAACCGTCACAAAAGGCTGAGTCATAATTCACGCTCCGGTGTGAACGGTCCCGCGGATTCCGCCGCCGCGTCTAGCGCGGAACTGTCCGCGCCGCATCTGCTGCGAATCTTCCGCGTCGGTCTGTGCGATCCTTTAGATCCGCTTCACAGCTGTGCCTGTCTGCAGACCAGTTGTGAACATAGTAATGCTGGGGCGGTGTTTTGCTGGCGGAGGTACCTCGAGGAGAGATATCGTAAATATAATTTTAGGTCAGTGCCGAATTTTATATTCCTCGCGAGGGAGATACACTGCCACTTGCTGGGATATACCATTCTCTACACTTACGAGACTAATGGCCATATCAGTTGTCACGCACAGAAACAAAAAGTAAATCAATCAATCCAATTGCAACCCGCACCAGATAATACGCTGCAACACATGTTACCGTAGTCCACATCTCGAAAACGATGCGTTTCAGGCCCTACGAATGCGCTTTAGCACTTCCCGCTAATCTCGAGTTACAAATATGTTCCTTACATTGTGATATACAAAACAAGATATTTTCGAACCAGCAGTTTTTTTAATGATAACGGCTCTGCATACCCAACGTTTTAGCATGGAGGTTTAGAAAAGCAAAAACTCTATATCTACTAAATATATTATTTAATTTTCTTCGCAATTTAATCCCGTAGGTTGAAGTCTTACTGTCGGTTAATGAACGCTTAGGAATGTCAAAATTTAGTTTCACGCACAATACCTGGCCAGAAATGCAGAAAGGGAAATGATCATTGGAAGTTACGAAAGTGTCATCTCCCTCGTAGATTCTATTACAATGCTATTTTCCCTTTTAGCACTCGATTACAGAATACATGATAAAAATTCCATAAAATTTCCAATTTTTAAAGTAGTATTTTGAAAAATATTATAAACAACTAGTTGTAAATCTTATTTTAACTCCATTAAAAAAATGTAAAATGGCTTATAACATCTTATAAAAATATTATGTAGGTATCTTGTTAGAAATGAAGAAATATTAAACACATTTATTTTACATTATATGAAACGATTTGCGATAATAAAATCTATATGGAAGTTTAAATAATACGTTCTAAAAAAATACATTATTTTTCTTTTTTCGAAGTTCTTATCACACTCGTCATTCATTTCTAACAGACTGGCAATATACTAATGCTTGGATTTAGGAAGATAGATTTAGAAAGACAGACGGTGAGAGCGTACCCCAACCCTGTAGCCGCACTTACAGTTAAAGAACAAAGTTGGTGTGCAATGCTCGTAGCTAATGCTAAATGCTAATGCTTTAGCTAATGCTAAATAATGATTTTCAAAATACGGAATTCTAGTAGTGTTTCAATTAATATAGACAATCTCTCTCTCTCTCTCTCTCTGTATATATATAGCGATTCGGCCAGAACATTTTAAAGTGCGCTAATCAATTTTTTTATGTTGGCAGGTAGTCACATAAATTCAAATTTGGCGCCGTAATTTGAAAACCATTTATAACCAATCTTTGGGAAAATTGCTAACAAAGATCACACATGTCAAACGTCGCGCTCGCGATAGTTTTAATATTTCCGAAAAAACAGCGAACACCCTCACAAAGAGAAAGAATTCAGTTCTCGCGTGAAACTCTTTGAAACGGAATTTTGAACTGCTTTCCAACATGCCCGGGAGATAGCTGGACTGCCGCGCAGGCAGCAGTGCGCATTGTGGACTTTCTCATAAATCAGATAAGACGTGACGGGATCGCAGTGTTTGAGAATCTGCAACCGAGCAGTCTCACGGCAAATCGTATTGCCAGCGTATAACTCAACTAGCTAGAATATACTACATAGAGTGGCTGAATCGTCTACATATTTGAAGAAAATTCAAGCCAGGTTTTTTGAAGTCAAACTGGCGCCCTCTAGAAAACAAAGTATTTTAGCATTGTGTTTGGGGCTAGTTCCGGATGGTTACACCGCCACTCGTATGCTTTGACTTCAAAAATCATGGCAGCCACTAGTTCGGCGAGCCTCCACTAGGAGCGCTGAAATTATAGGGAGAACCACTCTATGCAGTATATTCTAGCCCGTTGGTAAAAGCTAAATAATACGCGCGTGCTGATTGTACTGAAGGTTGAATTACTCACGTAAAGTTGGTATCGGATTATGAAGCCAAACTCTGTGAACCATTCCAGAGCTTGATGCAAGAACGCCTTGTGAACTTCAGTATTCACGAGCGTAACAAAACAGGATTAGCAGGTAAACTATTTCCTTTTTCCCAGACACAAGTAACAGTGACAACCTCTTTCATATTCAATGCGGAAAGGAAATTACATACCACTAGGGGTGCAGAATGGTATATTACTTGTTCCCTTATTCCCAGTTCCCAGAATCGCCAACTCGCAACCGGACAGTGTGTACGATCTCAGAAGATGGTGCAACTCACAAGTTTTTATATTCGTGTTCTATATCTTCTTTCCACAGGCACATATTAACAATGTAATTTCTTGTATATTTGCCAAGGTTATTATTTGATTCATAATTATTCACTGCAAGGACACTTAGTGTTCTTTTACAAAACTAATTCAGTAATTTATAACATAACTCGCTCACCAATTCTTTGTACTGTTTATTTTACGATTTAATTATATGTATTAACTTCATATGATTTTATTTAATCCTGAGTGATGGTTACAATACCTAATGTAATTAGCTTCCAGCCATACGATCCTCATATCTCTCTCTGTGAGTGGTCCTTCGTTCTGGTATGAAAATGAGAGTTAGAGGAGGAATGACGGCGTAATTGATATGTCAACGGGCCACGCTCGATATATAACAGTCTGCTGAATATCAACTCCGCTAACATGCAAATTGTGTATTAATGTGCAAGTTCTTGTGAAACACGCTTAATTGAATTGAATTTATGCATTATTTTACGTGGCGAGACTCAGGCCATGAGGCCTGCTCTTCCGTCTGACTACGCAAATTTCGCTACGCTCCTCTCACCAACTACCAGAGAAAGGAAGTATTTCTTGGGCGATAAATAGGCGATTTGAATTTAGCTCAGAGGCGTCATTTATTATTATTGATTAGGCTTGAGGATCGTGTACATGCTAGTAAATCTACTAACATGGGACAGCGTCCGAAGGAAGGCGTACGAAGGATTTTTGAAAATCCCCAGCGTCGATCGTGTTTGAACCCGCCACCTTGGGTACAACAGTCCGATACGCTCACCGTCACACCATCGTCGCGCGAAAATCTGACCTATGAACTGACCTAAGAACGGGATTCACGCTTTTCATTGCATTTGCACAGGAAATGCCTAGAGAATTGAAAACTATGTTCCAAGGTCTCTACTGCGCAAAAGCTGCACCTGCTACAAATGGAAAAGTCGTAATCTCCGCATGAATTGTTCGCCCGACGAGGGACTGCGATGCCTTGTCCTCGCGCGCTATTGGCCTAGTGTTCGCTGCCGGGGTTTCTCGGATAGCAACTAAGTTTTCCAGAGACTTGGCCAGCCCTAGCGCGAGGTGAAACCAATCGCTCACTTGCCGTAGACCATGTTACACGAGCACAAGCGCATAGTTCAAAGTTTAACTTTAATTATTTTCAAAACTAAACGACGAAGAGTATCGAATTTTGTCAAATTTAGTCTGTAAATTACACATGGGATACGGTTCCGGCGTATTAGCAACGAGGAATACATCACCCTGTAAACCTTTCAATATAATTTTTCAGATAATTGAAAATGACCGCAAATAGAGTTGACACGCTCAAAAAATAAATTGTTACAAAATAGTATTGACTCTGTCTAAACAAGTAAAAAATCATAGCAATAAAATATTCAAGATAACTGACGTCTATATAGCTATTAGTATTCTTCTCCTGACAGCAGCTGAATTTGCCCCAGGTATATGGTTCATGTCATAATTATAACGTCATTTTTTAACAATAATTCACATCATCATTCTTCAATTATTCAATTATTCAATTATTCATTTCTTCATTCCGAAAAACTGTTTTGCAAAAGTATTGATTACGTTAGAAGCAGTAAATAACCCCTTCGGACGCCCTTTTCCTTGCACTGGCTGGAATAAGATTTTGACTGACAGGTTGTTTTTGATGATGTAAACGTCTATGGTAGGAACGAAAGAACAGAAAGTTTTAAACGTATCGCTGATCAAATATATGGTGGAGGAGAAATGAAAATATACTGACAATTTATTTTAATACCGGGAAAAATCCATTGGAAAGATGACGAAACGAAGACAGATTCTCATATAACTTTTGACTACAATTTCAAAGGCCTTGCGAAGATGTTGGATAGCTGCTAGTTGACAGATTGATTAATTGTTAGTGATTCCTGGGGCGCCAACTACTAGGGTCATTAGTACTGTAAGCGTAGTACATATTTTTCCTCCGGAGGTGGCGGTGGTCTTTCCCTCGCTGTACGGCTAGATCCAGCGACGACCTACCGTCAACTAGTGGGTTTTTTCCTAGTAACTATGTATCTTCCACCAGCGGGGCGCCGCCCCAGCCGGGACAAGTTCTAAGTTACCCATCGGTCTCCCGGCATGTGTGGTAGTGTAATGCATGTTACTACGTGTGTCTTTGTAGGGAGTTAGGATAGGACAAGGAAGAGGAAGGAAAGATCGCATGCGGTCTGTTACCCGTTTGTTAGGGTTCTGCCCTGGCACTCGTGGGTGTTGATAGAAGAAACCACGTAAAACTACCGATAAGAGCAGCTGGCTGTTAGAATTCTCCTCCAGACAGCGGCTGATGAGATAAGAGTCGAAAATCCTGCCACCGAGCCGAAAATCCACCAAAAGCAGCAAATCAAGTTCAGGGCAGTTAATGGAAATCTGACGATAGCGTTATCTTGGCAAAAGGAAAATTTATCATTTACTTATTTATTATTATACAGTATTTTATTTATATGAAGTTAGGTTATAATGTTGCTTAAAACCATTACGTTTTTGTAATAGTCACACATCACCGATTATTATCAGTAATGTGGAGTTAAATACATCACATAAATTTAAGAAAATACGATAACATTTTTTATCAAAAAATACAATACATCTGATAATGTCATTTTTAATTATTTTTAAAGTCCAACAAAAGCAGGGTAACTTTATGCAAATTTTGAGTGATTTATTTGGGTTAGGATAGATTGCTCTAGAAGGAAATGGACCAGGTAGGTAAATGTTAACAAAAAACTTTTCAATTGAATATTTTTTAAACATTGTTATTTATTGGACAATCAATTAATCGTTTGCAAATACGTCATTGTTGTGCCATTTTTATTTTTCAAATAATGAAAAACACTTTTCATAATTACATCTATGTAACAAATGCAATTTAATTTCTTTCAAAGGGGTATTATTAAAAAAATAATACATAGTAGTTTCAAATTAAATACATTTTCCCTAAAATAAGACATATAAAATTTGGTTTAATATCACAGAACAGAATATCCATGCTGGGAGTTTGTACGTTTCTCCAACTCTCGGAGAGTTTGGTATTTCTACCTAAGAACGCATGGATGATGAACACCAACGTTTGACCATAGCGTTGGTATGATTGTAGATTCATTGTGTTGCCATCTTGCTGCGGGTAACCTGGCCTGAAATCAATTTTATACACTTGTACATGCGTGTTTGAATGTATCATTTTACAGTGATAAAACATTGTATTTGGAATACTATAGTTCAGTACCAACCATTCCAGTTGTTACGTAAAAAAGACTGAAAGAACGTGTCAGTGGTTTTTGAAGTATGCGCTCTACATATTTTCATTTTTATCTCGGACAGAAATGTTAAATATGATCTTCCTACATCAAATTCCATATCGCTTTACTGTGCTGGGCGCCAATGCTGGAAATTGAGAATACAGAGTTAAAAACAATATCGTGTAAATACGGTTGTTAAGAAAGAATTTTCTCTAACTTCCTCCATCTAATATCATCTGAAGAAAGTAAACATACTTTCTGAAAAATGCAATGATCCAATATTATTTAACTACCATTCATTTAAGGTCAGGAGTCTGAGAAATCCACGTATTACGTAATTTAACATGGTGAAACACATTTTCATATATTTGACGAATTTGTCAGTGAACATATATTCCATTAACAGGCTTTAATTGTATTAATTTTATTTTGTTTAATATTTATTTCATTTCGCAAATTATCACTTGGACGATGTAATCATATCTAAAAACTTTGACTTGTGACTCACGCCTATTTTTAAGGATAAGGCCCCCCACATTTAAAAATCTTCTATAATTATTGCGGCATGAACTAAAATTTTAAATTGTTCTGGAATTTTTTGTGAGGAGTTGGTCAACAAATTAATTGATTTACGTTCCTGACGTTTCTGATTTTGCACGTTTTCTCATTAGGGATATAGATGGAATGTTCAGTTTAATATTTCATACTGATTAACATAGTTCATGAAATATTTGACAACACATTTGAAGAAGAAAAATGTCAATTTTAAATATTACTAAAAGAATTCTGTTATTCACTATTTTAAAGAACATGCTTGTGCAATCAGGAATAGTCAAGATCAACTACCACATATTTCCCAAGTAAATTTATGTAATATTCAGACCTAGTGAGAGATTAATGAAGTAAAAAATTACTTCCAAACTAGCATGTACAAGTAAAAAAAATTTATTCCAAGCCAGAATACCCCTCAAGCAAGATGGCAACACAATGCACCTACAATCAAACCAACGCTATGAACAAGATAAATTATTTTATTTCAAATTATAATTTTTCTTCTTCAAATGTATTGTGAAATGTTTCATGAACTATGTTAATTAGTAGTAACATTAAACTTTGTATTAACCAACTAAACTTTGTACTAACCATTCTTAATGAGACAACAGGAAAAATCAGAAACATCGGGAAGTGATGTTAATCTAATTTATTGACCAACATCTCATGAAAAATAATTGAAATTTGAAATTATCCCAATAGTATTTGCTACTAGATTATTATTTCAATTCAAGATTATATAATTTCATATTTAATATCCTGACTTTAAAGATGTCTATGTGGAAATATTAAGATTAATAAAAGTGACTGTGAACATTTACTTACCGTTCGAATGGCTCTTTGAGTACATGACGCAAATGCGTAAGCAATATCACATTGATCATTATTATTTTCTGAAAAATGAAGAAAAAATACAAACATTATATTTCCAAATATGCTTATTTTATTTGAAGATATATTAATATTATTAATGTGAGTGGTAACCTTGATTCGTTATGCTGATGCAAACGATTTACATTTCGATATCTTATTCTTGACGATCACATGTTTTTTTCAAGTATTTATCCAGATGCAAAAGGAACTATGTGAGAGGTCTAGTTTCAAAACGCGACTTTTTTTACCTTGGTGAAAAATGAGATATTTGTTTCAATAGGGGTCCGTTGCAGTTACGCGTTGTACTATAAAGAGATTCGTAACAAAAAGCGTTTTTTGTTACAAATCATAATATGTTAATATCAGAACGCGATCTTTTCATGATATTCATTTCGTTGCAATGAACGATCTTTCCAATTCCATTGAGAGCCTTGTAGCACTATGTTTTAGCGCGATATTACATAACATTGAAAATGTATCACTCTCTAGAAATAACTTGCCTAAACATTCACTAAGCCAATACTGAGAATAATACATATTGTGAAAGTCAGCAGTATGGGGTTTCTGATCTTCATATTTGATGAAAAATGCTACATGAAATAAGGAAATTATAAGAAAACAATACTCTTGTTTTCGCCAAAAATACCAAAAAAATATTTTATTTAAATTTCAAAATGAGACTTCTCCAAATATTTACCTCAACTTTCTTCATAATGGCTAGATATTAATGAGTTATCTTATTTTGATTTTACTTTAACTAGGCAAGCGCATTAATCTTCAACATTTATCAGCAGAATGTTTCAATCAAAGGATATGATACTTTCTTGTTTTTCTTAAAACAGACTAGAATGGAAAAGTCTAATTTTTAAACTAGTCCGCGATTTTCCTACCCGACTGTCCGAGAGTCGCCGCGTCATATGCACAAATTCCAACTTTCAGTCGTCATACTGCAGCCTTCTTTAGGGTGAAATGTACTAAAAAAGAGGCCAGCGATCTTGCGCAACCCTTGTTTCCTATTTTTATCGTATTCTTGCCCCTTACTTACAATTAGACACACTACACTAGAACACATGACGGGAAATCAGTCGGGAAATTAAAGTTTATTCCGGCTGGGGCGGTGTCCCGCTGGGAGATTTATGTGGTTATTTTGGTCGTGAAGTAAATAAACCACTCATAATCTCGTAAAGATGATGTAATTTTTGTGCCGAATCATGTGCTTCTGATTTATACAAGCATGGCGTTTAGCCCTCTGCAGCTGCGTAAGACGCAATCGCTATCGAATATTTATATGAACTATATATCTATATTTATAGTAGATAATATCTACTAAATATTTATATTTACTAGAAATCATACAATTACGATTATTTATAGTAAAAAATATAGTTTAAGATACAGAACGATTTTGGGGTTAAATAGGTGATAAATGAGAAATGACCCATCGGGTTGGGTCTACAGGGGGGGGTAAAATTATCTGAATAACTTTCTTTTTAACTTTCTGTGGTGTGGATTCTGCTTACCTGGGAGAAAGTGAATTGCTCAAGGAATCTGTAATATTATAGAATAGAATTTTATGGATGGGAGGGATAAGTGGACGGGAATGGATGTAAAGACAAGTTCTTTATGGTGCCTTTGGAATGTAATGACCAGGTGATTTTGTGCTAGTGCGTAGGAATCTATTATGGAAAACTTGCATTTTGTTGATATTTGTTTTGGCTGCGGTAGGCTAGAGGCGAAAAGCATGAGAGAGTATTGGATGGATCATTGATTCATGGAGATGAGTACATGTAGTTGTACGGTAGATGATTTTTTAAGAATAGGATATCACTGATGTGGTTAGTGCAACTAGTGGTTCGTGCTACTCAGTGTTGTATAGATTGTCGACGTGAAAGTATTTTATCAAACAGAACTCCAGAGTATTGGACAGTTGTGTTGGGAGTGAGCCAGGAGATATTTTGTGAACAATAAAGTACGTCTTATCTACGGATGGTACATATTTTTGCATGGAATTTATTGTATGTGTTCCATATAGTATGTATTGTATTTCAATATAACATATTTTAGTTCAGTTATGCAGGAAACTAGTTTATCATTATAAAACTAATTAAATTCACTCTATTCCGAATAAAGAGTATTTGCTCTCGCATAAAATTAGTTACTGAACAGTTTAATTCTAAATAACGTACCTTATGACCGAAATACACAATTCATTTATTACCGACTTTTTAATATGTATTTAACTATCCTCTTCTATAATTAAGCGCAATATTACGGAATGGTGTGTCAAAGGTTCACTGATAATTGTTTATTTTTTATATCTTCAAATCTTTTAGGAAGCTGAAAAATAGATTTCGTTTAAAATACGATTTTGAACAAAATATGATGCAATTTATCACAGGTTTTTTATATAATTTAAGATATTAATAAGTCTTTTTATGTGGCTACAACAGAGGCAATACTAACTACTCGAAAACTGAACAATGAGAATACTGTTTAAAAATATTTGTAGTATTTTAAGACTTAGTATTATATAGTTTAATACTTTTCTATATTAAGGAGATATATAGGGCTTTTTTTGACAAAGTCGATATTGTTTCAAATACAGAGCTAGGAATTGAATAATGTTTTCTTATTAAAAAAGTGCACGTTTTTATTATCAGTTACATAAATAATTAATTTATCAAAATGGTCGGAAACATCAATTCACTTAAATTAAAATGTATTCGGTAGTCACCGCAGCATTTTGCATCTTACTTACTATTTATCTCTTGGTATTGGTATGGTTGATATAATCTCGTACAACATTATATATTTATAGATTATTCGAAACAATCTATCCATGCTGCAGAATTTAATTTTCTCCTTTTTTTGTAAGAAATGGAAAATAATAATATATATGAATGAATACGTACCTCCCACTTGCTTACATTCGTTTACAGCATTTATCAGCGCACTGTTATGAGCGTCTTTTTTAAATGCTTCGTCCACAGCAGTCGCATTAATTATGTTTCCATGCATCTGTAAAACCGTTAGTGAAACACTTTTTCAGAACATTTGAGAGTGAATGATGATGATACAATCCCAATGAATCCCTAAAAGGGTAAGGGCCTCCTGTCAGAACACAGGGGTTGTTCTTATTTTTAAGTGAACCAGTCCCTAAGATATTTAGTGTTATCACTACAGTACTACTATCTAGTACCAGCCTGCTTGTACAATGCACTATATGTTTCTTGCTTACTTGAGAGTGAATATTTCGTATTATATCTAGTAATGCATAACATATCTAAGATTTTGAAATATTTTCTTTTATCTACGACATAATTAAGATTATGATATCACTCCTGTAATAGGTATTTTTTGGTTGTAATATTTTAAATAATAATATTTTACTAATGTATTATAATATTATCCTAGTAATGTTGTAACAAAAAATATGAAATTTAAATTAAATCGAAATATTGCTCACCGTTCCTTCGTTCTCGAAGATACAATGAACATAACACTGTAACAAGAGAAATTTGTTTTATAATTACACTTTTTTACAAATATTTGTCGAAATTTCATTAACCACACTTACTTTAGTTTCTCTAGAGGCTGACACTTCCGTTCCGTTAAAAGTAACCTCAGAAACTGTAAAATACAAAATGATTAAGGTAGATTAAATATTAGTTTGTGTTATATTAAATGGCATTTCAATATATAAATTACCCGTTCTTTAAAAAAATTAATAACGCAAATAATTCTAATCGCAGAAAAAGTTGCATATATTTAAACAATATCCCTAATATTGCAAAAACTCAATGTTGTCATACAACAATCACGAACTGAAAATTAGTAATGATTGAAGTGATGAAATTCAGCAACTTGTTTATGCATTCATGGACCATGAGCATCCAAATTCTTGAAGTCCCAAAAATATTTAACTATAAATGCAAAATTGTTTTCAGCATAATATTATAAAAATACATGAATGTCAAAATTTTTGATTTATAGGCCTCATATTTCAATAATTGTATTCACGATACAATGTCATAAACATCTGTAGCTATAATCATGCATAAATAATAAATAATGGGTAGTCTATTAAATCTCTAATGAAATCAAAATAAACGCGTATTTCTAAAAAGCTCATAACTTACCTTTCATTCCCGGAAATGCATTTCTACATTGTTCCACCAAAGGATCCTAAAAGAATGGAGCACAACGTAACATTCACATGGTTGATAATTATTTAATATATAAAATAATTTTGGATATAAAATATAATGACGATTGATAGTAATAAGACAGTGTATTATTTCACAAGGTTATCCCATTTCCAATAAATTCATTCAAATTTGGGGAGAGGGGGATGGAAGTGAAGAAAAATAACAAATCTTTGATTAAAAAAATCACAAAATTTGGCTTTATAGAAAGTTCAAATATTATTAAGGAGTGTTTTAAATACGTAGATTCATCTGCTCAAAAAACAAGTAAAAACTGTATGTGACATATGGGGGAGAAGATCATCTGCGCATGTTTTCTTGAGTTCCAGAATACCTTTCCAACATTTGAACTATAAATAGTTGAAATATGAATAAATGTTTGTTTTTTTTCAAAAACAAACAAACACACAAATTAAAATAAAATTTAAAAAAGCGCGAGATCAGAAACGTTTACAAAACTAGACGTTTTGTTCTCAAATTATAGAACACTTATTTGCAACGGTAATGATTTTTTTCTGCATTGCTAACAAAATAGTAACTCACACTCAGATCTACTCCTACTCCTACAATCAAAAGGAGATTTCATCAAAACGTGCACATGTATATTCAGAAGCAAAACAAAGGACCATCTCAATAGATAATTACTAGAGGGCGGATTTTGAAGTTGAAAACATTGCCAAAAATAATCAGTTCAATGCTCTTAAAGTGCTTTAAAAATGCCCTAAAAACAAAGAAAAATTTCCACTTCCGCTACTGATGAACAACTCAAACTGTTGAATATGTTACTAATGTAATCAAGGCTTCTTTTTGCTCATGTAAACTCAGCTTGCACGCGTTGGATTTGAATTGTTATTTAAAGAAAATGTCTGCCTTAATTTATCGCGTAATCGGCCGAACTCACAATGACGCCGATATAAATTATAGGAACCTTAGTTTACATAGTATTCACAACCGCTGACATTATAAGCGAAAAAATCAAATGGGCTACTTAAGAATACTGTACTGAACATTTTTTTGCAACTTTTAAACATTGTTTGAAGCAGGTACCATTAAAATGATATTAAAATCAATTAAATAAGCAAAAAATGCGGTAAAATTACGTAAAAGGTAAAAAATGACTTATTAGTCAAAATGGACGAAAATGCAAAAAAATGCATAAAAAATGGGTCATTTCATTTCGTCATAACAAAATGAATTTCTATACTAAACGGCATTGTTATTAAGTGAAAAATGACATTTTATTACAAACCTACCCCTAATAATAACCAACTTACCTGGGAGTAGCAACAGCTTAGTATGAGGAAAAGCCAGGCAATGGAGTAGTGCGTCAACATGGCGGCGAGACGAGGAAATGAGTCAACTGGTTTGTAGCGTCCTCTGACCGACACGCGTTTCCAACATCCAAGCGCAGACAATGAGCGTGAATACACAGGGAGCACTCGACCAAGAAGGAAGCTCCGGAAACAAAAGAAACAAACGTTGCGTAAAGCTTCCGTACTTCCATATTGCAATCGTTAGGAACATTTTTGGCGACTTTATACTGTGTTGGATACACGGAAAAGTTGTCCTGAGACACGTTTTCATGACACTGATTAATATTTACAAAATTAAGTGTCACGTTTTATCTGTACGACCTTTCCCACTTAATATGTTTAACGTTTTCATCTACAGTGATTATCGTTCATTTTAGTTATGCGATCATGTTACATGATTTATAACTCTTGTTTTTAGAGATCTCTTCTTCCAGTGGTATTACTCGTGCAACTTTTCTTGAACGATGACCTTGCTTCCCCCTCTTTGGCACAATAAACAGATGAAGACAAAAGTCCGCAGCGAGCATTAATGACAACATTCCAAACACATCTTCACTGGCGCGAAATAGAAACAATTTTTTTTTGAAAACGAGAACTTCTATCCGATGTTTTGCCCAAAAGTCTAAAGAACTGACCAAAGCAGGTAAAGATCTATTACAGGAGATACCTCAAACACCTGGAAAATTAGAACGCAAATTATTGAGAACGTTGCGAAGGCATGACTGATTCTCCTGAGGTTGGCATTGCTTCACAAAATCTAGTGGCCGAGTTTGTAACTAATACCCCCACTCTACCCTCATTTCTTCAATCCATCGTTCAAGAAAAGTTGCGCGAGTAATACTTTCGAACAGACCGACTGCAATGGCTTAGTGGCAGCATTGCCTCTGCCATGCAACGCTGATAACTAGGAGGTCCCAGGGTTCA
This sequence comes from Gryllus longicercus, assembly GCA_038098605.1. Lineage (NCBI taxonomy): Eukaryota > Metazoa > Arthropoda > Insecta > Orthoptera > Gryllidae > Gryllus > Gryllus longicercus. The sequence continues at coordinate 4,220,640 of JAZDUA010000050.1, read as the reverse complement.
AGTCACGACGTTTGCGTATTTTCAGGTTTAGTTACATAAAGGGTTCCGCCACTCCTTGGAGGAAATTTCTAGTAACCTCCCGCTCTGTCTCGTACTTTCTCGTGGTTTCTCCTCTCAACTGGCGTGTGCCTCAGTAGTACCATAACAAACAGGTCACGGACCGACACGATCTTTCCTTCCCCGTCCTTTCCAGCTCCTCCCCCCTCACACACTTACTCTTATTCTTTGAAGCACGTCACTACCTCACATGTTGGGAGTCCAGTCGGGGGCTTAAAGTTTGTCCCACCTGGAAGATTATCCGCTGGGAGAAATACCTGGAGGTGGAAAACTCCACAAGCCGAAGAATAGGCCGGTGCCGATCTGCACACTAGAGGACGAGGAATATCGTCGCTTTATCATAAACTACAATTGAATTAACAACATTGTCGTCTTTAAGCACGCAAAATCTTGCATCCTATATATTTTCAGAGGAAAACGGTCTTTCGGAGTATAATAAGGTATAATTTATGCTTAAAACTTGGATACTTATATGACTAAAATTAAATATTATTTAAATAATAATTTGTACCTGATCAATTTTTTCCAACGGAATTTAATTAATCTTTAACTCATACTTTGATACACAGAATAAAATAAATTCATCATGTTTTTGTAGTTATGCATATTTATTCCATTTACTCCGTTATTTTACCTTTACTTCCGCCCTAGCGCCCTAGTCACGTACCTCCTGTGCTTATGCGTAAACCTTACATCTTACATGTTATACACTTATCTTACGTTATACACTTACGCGATTAACGGGAAAGGAGTTGACGTCTCCGAAAACATGAAATGTCTAACCACTTAGTACACACTTTTGGTGTTATAGTCCTCAAAAAACATATTACTGTAACAACTTACGATTATCGTTTTCGACACCGTATGTAACCTCTTTTAGTTTTCCTTCTGCCTCCCGAGCAACTGTCCATTCAGGTCCTCGGAGCACAGTTAGATACGCACTGCCGATATGCACATGGATGAACTACTGACCTCACCCGATAAATGACGTGGTCTTCTCTGATAGCGGCAGTTGAAGAAACGTCACATTGCAAACGGATGACAGTCGTAAAGTGAATCTGTCGATATCACGTAATTCCCAAATTTACCGTCATAACGCAGACAAAGAAAATTTAAAAAAATGTTTTGGCACTTGTATGGAACTTCATAGTTATGCAAATGACCGTTGAATGTAAAAAATGTTAAAATAAGGATCGTCACCTCCCCAAATTTCATTAGTTTTCGATTTCTTTCCTTAAATTTTAGTTGAAAAGAAAATTTTTCGGTAGTTATTTGTCAATAGTTCGAACGGATTTAATTCGGTTTGAGAACATAAATACTATTTATAATATTTTGATGCAATAAAAGATGAAACATTATGTGTTTTTAGATACGAAACGGCGTTGATCATCCCAAGTATATTATGGGACAAAGTTCAATGGGATTTGCAATGTTTATATTGGAAAAAATATACACATACAATAAGAGTGTAAATGCAAGCCAGTTGTTTTGCTTCTCTAATTGCACAGATTACCATCTTTATACAATTATTAGGGATTGCTAGTTCGATTGATAATAATTTTGATTTTTATCATAAAAACAACACTTTCCGCTTAATTTCAAGAGACTTGCGATACTATGTAAGTATATTTTAACGCCAATAGTGTCATTGTATAATAAGCTAACGATTTCTCAACCCCCGGAATTCCTATCTCCCCTTCTTTACTAACATTAGTTGAATTAAGAATAAATGGTTTCCCCACACCTTATTAACAAAATCGTACTAACAGAAATATTCGCTCCAGTATAATAAAACCTATTTTGCAAATAAAACTAGCTACAAATTGAATACAAAAGACCTGTGATCGGAATAACCAGCCTTCACTTTTCTGTCATCTAGCAAAACGAAGGCTCACAAAAACGTACGCGGGCAATGTCAATAATTCAATTGCAGAAAGTAATGGAGATTACAGAGTTTAAAATTAGCCCTCTCTGCAGTCCGAAACTCAAGGTGCGTATAAAATATGATGCACGTTCCGTGACAAAATGAATTCCGTAGTAGGTCTTTCAAGTAAATGTGCTCTGGGCAGCGTCGAGAGAAGGTTACTAGAACGGTTCAGTTGAGCACGAGTTACCGTAATGAGATATGATGCAAAGTTTTCGTTTTTGCCGCAATTTTTGGGTAATTACATTTATGCAATCACTTTTATGTTAGAAGCAATTTACGGGTGAGAAACTGTGCTTTTTAGGAGGTATTCTCGCGGAATGTATGTGGTGTGGATGAGCAGTTGTTGGTGGTGTGTGTTGTTTCAAGAGTAACCGATTGTGTACCACTCGTTTGAAAACTGAAGAGCTTACGTGAGTATTTAGAAAATATTTCCTCTTCGTTATTACTACAAACTTATTTGTGAGGAATTTCAAGTTAAATTAGTGTAGTTAAACTGTTGGATACGGAAGTACTATTGTTTGTTTACTTATTTTATATCAAAACGGATAAACATGTGTGTGACGTATTATGGGAAAATTGCAACCTGTGCTCGTATTCTTGAGTTCAGAGATTCTTCCATCATCTAATATACATATAAAATTGAATTATGAGAACAGACAGCAACAAACGTGTTCGCAAGAATTGATGAGAAAACATTCACTATTTTATCATAAATTAATATATAGAATGTCTTGTTTAATATTTATTTTTTTACAATTTCACCAATAATTACATTTATCACCTGACGTTTCACACTGTTTATGGTATCCAGACAGGCATAGAAGACGCGTCACGACCGAAGGGCGAGACCTTTACAGCTACTTCATCTACTCCATAATGCAACAGACGATTGAATTGAATTGAATTAATGCCTTATTTTACGTGGCGAGACTCAGGCCATTGGACCTGCTCTTCCGTCTGACCACGCAAATGTCGCTACGCTCATTTCACCAACTAACAGAGAAAGGAGATATTTCTTGGGCGAGAAACAGGAGAGTTGAATTTAGCTCAGAGGCATCATTTAGGCTTGAGGATCTTGTACATGCAAGTAAGTCTAACATGAGACTCCCGGCTTTACTTCCCCTGGTTTCAGATGTGAGATTTTTCATCGTTACGCATCATTACCGAAGGAAGGCGTGCGAAGGATTTTTTCGCCCTGAAAAATCCACGGCTTCGATCGGGTTTGAAACCGCCAACTTGGGTACAACAGTCTGGTACGCTAACCGTTACACCATTGACGCGCAAACGACAATATACGTCACCTCCTTTAGGACTACCTCCTTTTGTCAAGGTACAAGAATAAACGGTCTGTCCATACTGGCCCAACAGCTCTTGACGGGGCCAAGGCCTACCAGCAACGACCCGGCCTTGTGACCATGGGTTAAGGGCCAAGTGTAGTTAACACATAGAGATCCTTACGCCTTATTCTGATCTTCTCAATCTCAGATGTCAGCTTTTTTATCGTCACAGCAACAAGTACTGAGAAATTGCAAAGAAAGCGCATCTCCTGATAGGTTCTGGCGGGGCCAAGACCTACCCCGGCCTCCCAGCCTTGTGGCCATGGGTTAAGGGCAAAGTTTAGTTAGCACATAGAGATCCTTACGCCTTATTCTGATCTTCTCAATCTCAGATGTCAGCTTTTTTATCGTCACAGCAACAAGTACTGAGAAATTGCAAAGAAAGCGCATCTCCTGATAGGTTCTGGCGGGGCCAAGACTTACCCCGGCCTCCCAGCCTTGTGGCCATGGGTTAAGGGCAAAGTTTAGTTAGCACATAGAGATCCTTACGCCGTATTCTGGTATCAGATATGAGATTTTTCATCGTTACACAGCAACACATACATTGCAAGGGAAGCACACACTATAACTGCCCCGATGGGGAATCAAACTTGGGATCACGTCATGGACAGCGATCACGCTGACCAGTGAGGTACCTGTGGAGCGGGAATAAAAGGTAGCACACATTTGTAGCTAATCTGAAATCATGAAAATTTTATTTCTTGAACATTGTGAACACTGATGTTTCTACAACATGAATGAAGTTATGTTGAATCAATTTTATGCTAGAATAGTTTCGTTTAGTAGAGTGATTCTACTAAAGATACTGGAGCACTTGGTTCATTTGTAGATTTTCGAATCTGAAACAGTGATATTTGGAATGATATTTTGGTTATGAACTTGTTACAACAGTTATAATTTACAATCTGGACCAAGCAAAATTGAATATTCACATTTGTTCTCTACCTTCCTTATACTTTATCAAGATCTTTTTACATCGTTCTAATAAAGTTTTTAGCAATTAGACATTTTAATGTGTATTCAGTTTTAAAAAACTGTTCTTCTAATTCTTATTTCTGTACCCTCTAGTCCGAATTTAAAATTAAAGCAAAATTACCATTTGACAAAATACCTAATTTCACAAAATATCTCATTTCACTTTTCGCTTAAAATTCTATAACATATGTAGCGCTTATCAAGATACCAAATTTGTAAGATTGTTTATTAAAAAGAAAATGTACCAGTATTAATATCAACATTTAAAAAAATCCTATAATTATCAGAGTACGCCTGAGATAAACGGACAATGTAAGTGATAATTATGAAACTATGAATATTATAATACATTAAAAGTTGATAAATTAAATAGTTATATACTGTTTATTTTAGCTATAATTACTAACATATTGAACACTGTAGTCTAATCAAATAGATAATTAATATAATAAAACGTTGACCAATGTGTAAACGAACTTACCTTGCTTGAAGCGTCATCAAAACAAACTGAAAATTTGTATGCTGTGTTGCAACCATCAGCTGGGTCTAAAATAAAGAGTAAATTGGATAAAGTCAAATTAATGTACTGTTTTTATTATTTTTTGAAGAATTTTTAGAATCATGAGAATTTTGTATGTTTTTTCTAACAAAATGTCCCCTTTTCTTTTATTAAGACTTTCACACATATCCGAAGACCGATGCTTAGAGTTATCTCCTGGCTTGCGGGGATGCCCATTTGGGAGAAATATATTCATGTACTTTGGCACGACAGCTCTTTACGAGCTAAGGTCTACCAGTGGCGTCCCGGCCTTGTGGTCATAGGTTAACGTGTGGTTAGCACACAGGCATCTCGAAGCCGTATCTTGGTCTTCCCAACCTTAGAAGTGAGCTTTCTCATTGTCACACAGCAGCAGATACTAGGACATCGCAATGAAAGCGCACAATTAATTTTTGCCCCGACGAGGAATCGAACCCGGAGTTGGGTCGTGGAAGGCGAGCAAGCTAACCAACGCACCACCGGAGGTCCCATATTTAGGGAGAAAATCCGCAATCGGACTTGTAGATCAGTGTCGTTTCTCACGAAGTCCTCATTCTAAAGTTAGGGATGAATACTGATTCTTCTCGGAATATATCATGCACTAACCATATCAATGTTGATGCGCCCGCAATCCAAATTTACTCACTCATACATGCACTTGTACGCATTATGTACGGAAGTACGTTTAAAAGAAAACGTATAAAACGAGTAGCATGTCCAGTTTTTATGATTTAGTATATACCTGAAAATGCACTGAATTACTGTATGTATGTATTTGGCGCGACAGCCCAGGCTCAGGCCTACCGGCAACGTCCCTGCCTCGCGGCCATGGGTTAAGGGGATACGTGAGGTTAGCACGTAGACATCCCCACGCCGTATTCGGTCTTTTCAATCTGAGAAGTGAATTTTCTTATCACGGAGCAACAAACACTGAGACAGTGAAAGGAAAACACACACTATAGTCTTGGCTTGACCGGGAATCGAACCCGGAGCCGCGTAGTAAAACGTGTGCGCGCTGACCAAGAGATAGCCACGACCCCGAATTACTGTGTATCTGTTGTAATTATTTTTGCTTTTTAATTGAAGTTTTTAAAGAACATACCTTTTTCTTTCAGGCAAGCATTAGCGGCTGCAATCATTTCATTTTTGTATTTATCTTCATGATGATCAAACACTGAATTAAGCGCAGTTGCATTTATTGTATTCCCAGACATCTGTGAAAAAATAATAAACGTTTTATATATTTCCACGATGTATTGCATAGTTTTGTTCAGATTAATTATTGATATCATTATCATACTAAAAAATTGATAATAATTTATCCAGTAATAGGTATTACCGACCAACGCAACATTCTTTAAATGACTTCTCCAGACGACTTAGTCGAACATGGCAAATTTACGCTTGAATGTGTTTGAAAACGTCTATCATAAACCGTTGCCCACGTACGTTATACAAGTTGTCATTTTATTCTGCCTACCAGGTGATGGAAGATCACATTCGCAGAACTAATGTGAAAAGTTATAGTACTAATCAGATCAAGTCATCTCCAGTGGTCTTCGTTAATTTTTAATTAATCACAGGGTAAGTGCATGATAAAATATTAGAATATATCTCAAAATGTGGGAACTCCAACCATTAAGGCGCTCGCTGAAGACAACATGAACTTTATCGAGGACATCTCGTCATTTTCATTTTCTAATCATTAGAATAACAAGGCAGTACATTACTCAGTACTACTGTACTTTTACATGTGTAATTCTTGGCGACTTCAATTAACCTTAACAAACTTGCTTAATTATAAATCTAACTACTCAATGGTAAGGAAACTCATAAAGCATCTTACTTATTCTCCAGCTGAACGTTAAAAGATACTTTAATCGGAAACCTGTTTTTAATTCTTGTCGGGGAATCTGTGATTTGGGCAGGGTTAAATTGGGATTGGTGTTCGACTTGGTTGATACACGACTAAAATTTACAGAAGATTTTGGTAATGAATGGAATTAAGTATGGAATGTTTAATTATTCTGTTCATCTGTAAATTTGAAACGAACCATGGGGTCATTATTATTCTGAGGTATTTATTTTCAATGACTGGATTTTGTTTTAATTAGTTCTCGAAGTAGTGATCCAAATAGGGGACGCATACATCATACGAAGATCGGATAATATGTTTGTAAAATGGTATGGCCTTGTTCAGAAAAAAATTACTGTTGGAATTAATAAGTGGGGTTAGGTGGAGGATATTTACTTTGGTGTCGTGAGTTTTTGCATTTATATAGTCTGAAACATCTCGTGTCCTCGAACAAACGCACGGAACTCAAATTACAACATTTCACACATATCTGAATCATCAGACTGGCAAAAGTATTCATGCTTGTGGTATCACACCCATAATTTCTCTTTTTCAACACTCCCAAAGTCACAATTAAAGAAAGTAATGTCTAAAAGAATGCGACTTGGGATAACTTCTATAAAAGACCTTCAAAACACATTCTTCGTGATTGCCCATTGGCATCCCAGTCTTCGGCACCTCGAAGAGAAATTTGGAACACAATTAATAGAAAATTAATTAAAATTAATTTGGAAAATAATTAATAAAATGAGATTTAGTCGGATGCTTGAAAAGATCTAGAATCACCTCAATAAAAAAAATAATTCCACCATTTTTTGCTTATACAAATATAAAAGATCATGCTGACTTCTGGAATGAAATAAAATCCACCATCAGACCAAATAATTCCCGAATTCAAGAACGCAAGATTTAAGTTCGTAACAGATTGTTGCAAAATAGTTAAAATCTGTGAGCAAAGATTGATATTTTTGTGTAAGGAATTTTTAATTTGACTGAATTTAAATTTATTTTTATTTGTAGAGATGTATAGTTATTTTTGATGTTTTTAAGAGATATTGAATTTTCTTCATTGCTACAGAAAATTAATAAAAATATATTTGTGTCTGGTCCAAAATTTCAGTAGTGTTAGACATAAGTTAATCTCACAACATAATTAATTCCCGCAACCTACTGTCAACCAAATTCAGATCACATATTAGTAATATCAACTCGCGTTACTGATATTCCCTTTTTTCTACTATCAAAATTAAATTATTACAATGTCAAACGGAACTCTTTGAAGCTCTCTGTGAGATAACCACGTTTTTATACATTTTGTACACTGTTTTGATCATACATTTTCTTTGCATTCCCAAAATAACATACCAACGCTGTATTTATAAATATTTCGCGAGCTTTTGTCCGAATATGGCATCGAACACTATTAAAAACCAGTGGTAATAAATACATTCAAGAATATAATGAATGTAATCATTAGCTAGATTCCCATTTGTGCTAACATTTTCAGCACCCTTTCAGTTGATACCTATTGTTCAAACTATGACAGAGATCCGGCAGAGTTCCCCAAGGCTTTATTACTACCACTATTATTATTATTATTATTATTATTATTATTATTATTATTATTATTATTATTATTATTATTAAAATCATATTTCAATTTTATCTCCGGTGTTGGTGTTTTCTGAGTACCGGAGTGGCAATGTCAAGCAACTGTTAAAGAAACTCATTGTGGAAGTTTTAATACACTATCTTGAGGCGCGAAAATCAAAAATACACGCGCTTTAATTCGGTTGGAAAGAAGAATAGCTTGAAATCGCCTATTCAGCACCCTGATAATTTTAAATGCGTAAATCTTGTGTGGTAATAAATCAGATAAAAATAACTTACTATATTTTGATACTCAAACATACAGTGTAAGAAGCACTGAAACCAAAAAGAAAACAATATTTTAATGCAATTCTCTCTTTGATTCTCAGATGCACATATAAATACTTGTATTACCTTTGCGTCGTTTGTAACTTCTCCTTTGAGTTCTTCTTGAAATTGAGTTTCTAAAACATTTTAAATATATAAAATCAAATTGAATAACAGGAAAACATTACTCATGAAGTGTTATATTATAATAGCGCCGCATAATTAAAACTTGAGGTTTTTGTAAAAATATTTTACACACTACGTACAAAATGTGACCTGCCTGTTACACTTGTTCTTTATTGGAATTACTATTTTTTAATGTTTATTTATTATTTATTAATATTTTAAAAAATGTAATCCTATCTTACATTTACAACATTTTATTTTTCAGAAACGAACCCATCCATCATATCAACAATTAATGTAAGATAATCTAACAGTTAGAAATTCTGTATTTATCTAAGAATAATTGTAGAATAATAATTGTTATTTATATTTCTGCCCTTTTCACTCTTCTACAATTCAAGATTTTAAAATTTTACACACCTTCTTGGAATATGTTTTTATATTAAGGTGTTTCAATAAAATACTTGCCGTTTATATTCGGAAATTTATCCCTACAGCGTTGGTAGCCACTCATGGGTCCTTCCTGAAAAATTGTGTAAGTGTTAAAGACATTAAATAATATGCAATTTATAGACGTGAACGAAAATATTGAATGGAAATATTGAAATACATATAACAAAGTAAGAGATAACACAAAATAAGTAACAAGACTTGGAGGTGTAATACGTGTTTCGCTGTCGGTAGCTCGCCAAATATAAATGCAATAAAATATCAAAAAACAAATAAATTATAGATTCACAGAACAATATGAAGTAAAATTAAGGAAAAGCAAACATGAATAGAAAACAAGATCATGCATTCTCCTGGAAGCAATTATAACTAACATCAACTAATGCATAGAATAATACGAAAAAGTTTCAAAATCACTATTCTTGGTCTGATCAAGACAGACGGTAAATATTGTTTTTACATTGGATAAGAGATAAAGCTTTAATAAATCGTTTATTTGCGAAAATTCTCTTGAAATGTATATTTTTATGAGTGATTGATTTATATTTAAAGATATCCAAGTGCAATGGCTATTAGTTTCGTTTGCGTGGTTGTTTCTTACGACTTGAGGTGGAGATGTTAGCTTCCTCCTAGTTGCTGAGACCTGGCGGCAACCTACATGACAACTTACGGGAGATATCCCTCTTCATGTGCTTAGGGATGCTACACATCTCAGCATTTTTGCGTGTAGGAATAATAAATTTTAAGAACATTCTATAAGGTTCTTTTGAGGATAATTTCTTTGTGAAAAGTGAATACAAGAAAGTGAAATAAACTACAAGTTTTCACTAAAGTGAAAATTACAAGTAACTACAAGTGACAACGTAGGAAAAGTGAAAAAAACTACAAGTAAAAAAATACACGTAAACTACTCTTCATGAAAACGAACAGAACAGAAAGTTTTAGTTTTATGGAGAGAATATGGCAATATAATTCATTGAAGAAAAGGATCTTTCGTCTAGACGAAAGTGAAGTATGTATAGTAAGTAAATTTGTGCTGCCCATTATTACAACCAAGTTCAGATTGGTTCTGGACCTTATGTTCTGACCTCTAATGCTAACTTCATAGAATATGACAGCACTTATTAAGCAGAAAGGAAAAAGTAAACACAAGACATTTTAGCTGCCTTTGTGAACAACCAAATGGAGATGGGTCAGGGAGCCTAACTTAAATTCCTCCATGTCAAGTTCATAAGTTCCAAAACTTTTATCAATTTCGAATAAATGAATCATATGTGAATTTTTGAGAATATTGCACAATAAGGTTTTCAAGTTATTCCTTTTTTACAACTGAACTATAACTAAAGAACGAATTGTCATACGATCTTTAACAAATGCCAAACTGCACTATTAATTGTTTCTGCTGGTGTTTGAGGTACTTTTTTTCGTCGCGAAGCCAGATTACATCATGAAACCAAATGAATTCAATTTAATACCATGCTTATGTACCTAGGGACGTCCCTAGATGCATCAACATTCAAAGTCCCCAGCTACAACTATTCACAATCCTGAATAAACATGGCTACTATTAATTGAAGGTTATCTGCGGGAAAGAAGTATACACCTTGAATTAACTACATTCTATGCTAGTAATGGTAGGTATGCTTCAATATTCGTAAAGTAATAGTGCTTATTACATAATTAATAAAAGATAAATGCAGACATTTTTACTTTTCACTCCTCAAATCATTTAAACTCTCATAAAATCACGAAAACAACGCACACTACCAAACCATTCACTTTAATAAATATAAATGGCAGTACTAGCAGGAAAGTAGTCAAGGGAAACAACAATCCGAAATTTCTCTCTCTCTCTCTCTCTCTCTCTCTCTCTCTCTCTCTCTCTCTCTCTCTTCTCGATAACATCTTTTGTCGCTTGGTACGACAGTTTTCCATATCTATCCCAGGTGCCGACCGCTCCAGCCAGGAGAAACTCTAAGCTTTCGACTAGTCTCCCGACAGGTATGATAGTGTACAGCTTGTAAGCACATGTACATGTGTTTGTAAGCAAAGGGTGAGGGTAGGACAATAAAAATTAAGGGAATATCACGCGTGATACGTGACCCGTTTGTTAAGGTACTGCTCCGGCATTCGCTTTATCGGAGAAACCATCCCATCTTATTTATCGGAAAACCATTCCTTGAAAGCAGCTTGCCCCGAGAATTCTTCTCCGGACAGCGGCTGAATTTGACCTTGTGGTCTAGCTAGAGTCGAAAATCCTACCATCGTCGAGGCTTGAACTCCAGCACCTCCCGATCAGAGGCATTGCAGTGACATCAATTGATGCCCTGAGCCACCTTCAGTCACATCAATACCTTAATCAATCTAACAAGAGTAAATGTAGATACCTGATGCATCTTTTTTTGTGAATTGTCAATTTTCCATTGCTTCACCTATTTGTAGTAAACAATACAGTAGTGGCGAAAAATACATGAGAAAATTTAAGAATAAAGATGTACAAACCTAATGTTTTAATTTAAGTTCTGTTCACCGCTTTTTCTGACATATCAGATGAGTAATTTCATGTGGTGGCTTTTGCCTACCACGATGTTCCTCATATTATCAACTAGTGGTGCTAAAACAGCACGTTCTTTCTCTCACGTATTTTTACGCAAAATTGGACGATAAGCTCGAAATGTATAATAATAATAATAATAATAATAATAATAATAATAATAATAATAATAATAATATTTTCGAAAAATTGTACATGATCTTATTTCAAAATGTATCTCTAAGGAACACATATTAAGGGAAAAATCTTTAATATTTTTGTTGAAGGAAATCTGAACAAATTTTGTACTTTTGCCATTTTCGAATAATTAACCCATAAAATATGGATACCAGATACATCAGATGATAGTGGAATTTTTCCCAAATTTAGCAACTGAACTTATCCACATTTTAGTACTAGGTTCCTGTAATAAGAAGATTTCTGACAGAAATTCGGCTATTTTTCGGTCAGTATTGCATAACTTTAAGTACATCTCTGTACTCAGTAGTGAGAAAGTACAAGTAGTATTTCTTAACCCCGTTGGACTCAGAAGCATAAATTCTCACATAAAGGCTTTTTTTAATTTTTTTCGAATTTGGTCGCATTCAGAATACCGCCGCATATTAAAACACAGTTCCTAGACTCGATGAGGTGTTGCAGACTCAGAAGGTCATTAGCGTAGTTTGTGAGTAACGAGTCCACTGCAGTTTCAACTATCGGTCGGCTGGGTTGTGACGGCCCCGAGTGCAGAGCTATTGAATTTGCTTTCCATTTTTCATCATTTGTGTCCGTAAAAAGTAATTTTTCTTCGACACAATTTAGAGCTATTGCCAGAGCTACGATTGACTGTAAGGACAGAGTTCTTGATACTTTGGAAGAAGAGAAATCTTAATGAAACTGCTGGGTAGAAACAAAATGTGAGCTGAATTTTTAGAAGTTTTCAAACATCCCAATTCGCGTTTTCACTATTTTCTCTCTCACATCATCTACTGTTACCAACAATGTGCATCTTTTCACATCAAAACGTTTGGATTCCAACTATCGCTTACTGTTTAGGTCAAAAATACGATATTTTGAATGAGAGCACATATTAGATTGTATTATGGTATATAACACCGTTCCAAAAGCCGTTCTATTCAGCGCAGTGCCAAAAAAATACACGCATGTAGAAAAAAAAACAGGTATGAGAAAATTTAGTATAGTTTGGCAACAATTCGTCTCAAAATAACAGATCACATGACTGAAATGTATATACAACTAGAGATTTGTTTAGAGTTCTTGATTCAGTACTTATTACGCACATAATGTTGGTTGTTATGTCAACGAACTGTAGGTATTATGATGAAGTTTGCTTCGGGTCAGTTGGTAGGCTTTTGCAGTGGACTCATGCGGTGCCTTCTCTGTTTGTTGGAGCACTGCTCCAGCATTCGCCTGCTATTGATCTGATCGAAGAAACTACGGAAAACTACCTATCAAAGTAACCGGCCGCTACAATTTATATCCAAATGGCGGCTGAAGTACATATAGTTATCTATCCAGTATCGCCAATTCGGAACGCGACTACTAAGACCTCCCGGTCAACGACATTGCAGAGAAAGTATTGATTTTGTAAGTTTTCTCTTTATTAATCATGTCACTTGTAATACATTTATCATAAATGAAAGAAATTGTCAGTTTTTAGACCCTTTCTTTACGTAATTGCGATACATTCACACACAAATAGCAGTATACAGTGATTTCGTTATCAAATAAACCAAATGAACGAAAATTAGTGTACATGTTACGGCTAATGACATGTCTTACGGCCTTATATAGTAATCAGTTGCTCCATTGGATTCTATTAAACGGATTATTAAATAACTATTGTTTCCCGAAGGAAACATTACCTTGTAATTAAATGTTGCCAAACTCTGTCTGGTCACACTTTTTTTGTAATTTAGGTGATTAAGTTGTCCAGCCGCTGTCCAGAGGAGAATTCTAGTAGCTGACGTCTCTAATCGGTTGTTTTCCGTTGTTCTCTGATGAACACAAAGTGAATGCAGTGGCAGTACTCTAACAAACGGGCCACGGTCTCTGGTTGTTCTCTGATGAACACAAAGTGAATGCAGTGGCAGTACTCTAACAAACGGGCCACGGTCTCTGGTTGTTCTCTGATGAACACAAAGTGAATGCAGTGGCAGTACTCTAACAAACGGGCCACGGTCTCTGGTTGTTCTCTGATGAACACAAAGTGAATGCAGTGGCAGTACTCTAACAAACGGGCCACGGTCCGCGAGATATCCACCCCATTTATTCCTTGTCCTATCCTCACCCCTGTCTTACACAGATTTAATGATTTATTCTACAACACATGTGGAGAGATCGTTCGAAAACGTAGTGCTCGCCCAGGCTGGGACGGTGTTTCGCTATTGGGGGATACCTGTTGGTGAAAATACCGCAAGCCAACCAATAGGTTGGAGCCGGATCTCACCATCCAGCGGTGAAAGGACATCGCTACCTCTTGTGATAAAAACGTTCACTACACTTACGAGACTAATGGCTTTAAAAGTTGACGAGCTCGAAAACACAAAATAACCAATCAATGTTTTTACAATTCTACTACCTGTGGTAAAAGAGAGGGTATAATCCTCGAAGTGAAGCAAACTTATGCTGTTATTAAAATACCTCATTGATAATAATGAAGTTGATGATTATGATAATAATAATGATGATAATAATAATAATAATAATAATGATGATAATAATAATAATAATAATAATAATAATAATAATAATAATAATAATAATAATAATAATAATAATAATAATAATAATAATAATAATAATAATAATAATAATAATAATAATAATAATAATATTCTTACGGTAGTCATTTGTGCCCAGCACAGTGCTAGAGCAAAGAAGAGATGAAAGAATACAAAACAGTACTGTTTCATTTTGAGAAGATGAAGGACTGACAAATGATGCAGCTTGTCTGAATTTATATTGTGCTTCTCTGACATTCTAAAAATCTTTTTCGCTTGTGACTGATGTCATTCTATTTTCCTCTTTCAACATTGAGGAAAGTGTTGATCACAAAAAGGTTACCGCCCACTACATCCTGTTATTCTTTGTTTAATGATGTAAGTGTACATATGTTATTGAGGTGTACAAAAAAGTGTCATTCATTGTGTACGCTATCCCTTTGAAGTTAAGTCATATACTACAGGAATTTGGTCGTATTTGCAACTAAAGATTGATTTTTCGGCATTAAAAATTGGCTAGAATCAGTTGTTTCTTTTAATGGGATGTTTGTGACCGAGTATGTTTTATTGTTTGTGACATTCATATTTTCATGTAAGTCCCTACGTGTAGAAAAATATGTATATTACAGGTACTCGTAAAAATGTGATATAAATTACTTATGTTAATAATCAGGGGCGGGTCTAAACAATATTTCTAGGAAGAGCAATTTCTGTTCAGGCTTGCATTTATTTTGCACATTTTAACTGAACTCGTCCGGTAAAATCATTTCCTGAACTAACCAAACTTAACGGATGATAAACCATCTCTTAACGGATGATAAACAGTACCGAAATGACCTCTACAAGGCGAAGGTATTCAAAAATCTTTATAGTAAAAGAAAGCCCGTTTTCTTTGTATATTTTTGAGAACAAGTGACTGAGCGTAATGAGTTAGAAATTATCTTAAATTTAAGAGCGTTGTCCAGAGGCGTGCAGAGACTACTTAAACTTCAAATTGTTATCTAAATTTGAATATTTTATTTTGAAAACTATAAATTTGGAACAGCTTCTGTCGACCCAACAATTTGGACGACGGTGACCAGCAAAAGCTTTCCATCGAAACTGACGCGCAAACCAAACACTGTTTGCGTGTGTTGCAGTTTATGATAAACTGAACGATATGTCATTTGCACGTCACAACATGTACTATCTTGATGTTTTGACAGTTAAGGGTAACAATCAAGTATTTTTAAATTACATAATAAATCATTGATTACTTTAATTTATTAAATTCCTTTATGAAAGTTTCATTTAATTTCCATTTTGAAATCATTAGAAATAAAAGGTTACACATTGTTTTAAAAGAAGCGATGGTGACTGACGTTTGAAAGATGATAGTACGTTCCAAATAAATTCATATTGGTGATTACATGTAGTGAAGGAGGAAAATGAAATGGAAATTAGGATAAGAACACTCCTTATGAATATTCTTTTTCCTCCTTGTCCACAAGGAAAACAAGGGTTTATATAAACATTTTCTTAATAGATCATGAGAAAATGGACAAATATCCTCCTCCAAATGAAGTTCATTGAACAAGCTGAAGTATATACTAAGTTCTTTTTACATTTAGTCTCTTAGAATTGCTCATAACAAACAAATGATACATAATGCATTGATCTTCTCAATCCTCTGATCATCGCATCTTGACCCAAAACTCTACGTAACTTAGCTACGGAGAAGTCGAAATGTGAACAAAAATAATGGTTGAAACAGAATGAATATTATAATTGGTATTCATTGTGTACAAAAACACTCAATAAATACGCATTTGATTGGATATAAATTTACATAGAAACTGGGGGAAACCATCTGGATTGAAAAGTCAAACACAATAATCAATTAGAATTTGGAATGCCACAAATTGCAACGTGCTTCAAAAGTGCTTTGTGAAGTAGGCTATGGAGATTGCAAGAACAATAGAAGTCGTGCGTAACGCATAGCCGGTCCCAAGGGGAGAACCCATATAGTGTATGTTCCTGTCGTGTGCCTACCTCGCACTTGTCTTTTACCACTCTAACCTGCAGGCGTACAAGTAGGCCGGCAGGCTGGTATTACTGGCGCAACGTTTGTCCAACAATAACCTTGCTTCCCCCTCTCTGACACAATAAACAGTCGAAGGCAAAAACTCGTAGCGAGCTCTGATGACATTCTAAACACATATTGAATGGCACAAAATAGAAACTATTTTGTGTTAAAGACCTGTCCGAGATTTTCTCCACAAAAATCTTAAGAAAAGACCAAAGCACGTGAAGATACATCACAGGAGATACCTCGAACTCCTGAGAAAGTTACAACGCAAATTATTGAGACAGTTGCGAAAGCATGACTTATTATCCAGAGATTGGCATTGCTTCATAAAATTTAGTGGTCGATAACTAGTACCCCTACTCTACCCGTTTTTCTTCAATCCTTCGTTCAAGAAAAAGGGCACGAGTAATATCGGGGTCCCGTCAGAACTGGGTTTATCCTGCGATTTTCGCAACTCTGCCCCTGGCAGGTATCAGCTGTGGAGAGTTTCATCCAATCGGGAGCTTGAACGTTACCATAATGACGTCACTATGGTGACGTTCAAGCTCCCGATTGGATGAAACCGTCAACAGCTGGTACCTGCCAGGGGTAGAGTTGCACAAATCGCAGTGTATTTCTCGGAAACCTCCCCATCCATTGTCTGGGTCGGGCCGCTCTACGAGCTCAGAGCTACCTGTTTTCCAGACCGATGCCAGAGTCGAAACAATGCGCTACTCACAAAGCGCCGGGACTAGTCCCCCCTCTATATCCTGAGTCCTAGGTCACTACCGCGACGAAGCCAAGAGCCCAACAGGGAACCACTCGAACTAAGGTTCTGGCCCCCTTCCTGTCTCATCACTGCAATCATCTTCATTCTATCGACATGAGTACTAGCTGCAAAGTACTATTTTACTTATAAATATTACTTGGGTTAATTTACACTCTCTTCAATGGGATTCACCGGTTTTGGGGCGAAAAAATACTTAAACCCACTATGTTTGAAAGAAACATTCTCGTCTAGAATGTGCGCCAAGAACAGCCTATAATTATTTGTTTCAGGTTAGACGACACATTTAAATAAAATGCAGGGTAATGTGGTAACAGATATAATGGTGGGGTGTCTTGTATTTATTATGATATCTAATGCTTGCTCTCTACTATGTAGCAAGGGTATTGTTTATTCAGTCAACAACGAGCTGCTGTGTTGCTCTGATGGGATTAAGAATTATTCAGTAAATTATCTTTAGTATTCGAAAAGCCATTGTCTCAATATAATTCCAAAAAATGAATCATTAAACTTACAATGACATTCTCCTTGTATATTTTATTTATAAATTTATTATTAGTAAAATATGTTATTTAGTAAATGAAATGGGAGATTAGCACTTTTATTTCATTATCGGTAACTATTTATCTGCCAATTAAATGCTGGCATCTTCCCTCTACGTCATGTAGTATTATATTCAACTCCCTGAAAAATTGTAATGCAAATAAATATTTAAAAAAAGTAGAGACAATTAAGAAAAGAATACCCAACAAAGACATTCCCTCCAATGTTTTTGACTGTTCACGTTTCTAGGTGTTAGAAACCTTTTAAACAGTTGTTGGATTTGTGAGATTTGTAACACAACAGAAGTTATGGGGTGGAACCAATTCTGATATACTTATGTATACACAATGCAGGGGGTTCAGTCATGTGACCTTTTTTTTACAGCTATAGTTGCCACACGACAGGGATCGTACCAGGGGGCGTGATCAGGGATTTTATACGCATAAATTATTCGCTTTTACTCCACGAACATTGGCTAACTTGTCTTAGAGTCGTGGAACCACCTATTGTATTGTCATTCCGCTAAAGGAAAATATTTTGTTATAGTGATAGAATAGTGTGAAAATATTTTGAAACTATTGTCAAGATAAAAGTTAACATTTTCTCTATGCTATATTTAGCTAATATTTAGCGACTTCACTACAGAAATGAGAAGTTCAACTAGCATGAATTTATTTGTCGGGCCTTACGTCTTCTTCGTGATAAGGTTATATTCGAAGAGTAAGCAAAACCTCTACTAAATGCTTTACAATTGAAAGATATGACGAGGAACAAAAGTGAATGAATAAGACATGATTTGTATGTATTGAAGTATGTTTAAATTTGTAACATTGAAATTATATCAGCATACTTGCTTGTTATTAATACTGCTTGTTCGACTTGAAGCACCTGCATTGTAATTTAATGTAGTTTTATTTTGATACATCATTTTCTTTATTGTTTTTAACAATATTCCTTTTGGTGTTTTCTACTCGCTCGTGACAAGATATGATTAGAGAGTAGTGCTTGAGCAAAGGCTTAGATGAAGGGAAACGATATATTCTCACATACAGGTAGTTTCATCAAAGGTGCAGAATTATTATTCTCTCAGAGTCCAAAGAAATAAATGAGTATTATGACACTATGACAGCCGAGGTGTTTCAGAAGTAGATGAAAAATTTGTACCTTGATTGTTAGAAAGATTCATTTATGTAATGGACAATGCAGCTGCTAATTTTTTGCTGGTGAGTGATATTTTTCAACAGTGGTTCTTTTAAAGCTGTGAAAACACTTGTTTCATAAACATCCTTTCATTTCATTCTTTTTAAAAATAATTGAGTATAAAACCGGTATTGGAACTATATAATTTAGTCACAAAAGTAGTTGTTTCGACATTATTTACATCACTATAAAGAGTGGAGAACAATATGAATTCCATTGCGTACAATGATCTTATAGTAAAATTAGTAATACAATTTTAATTGGAACATAAAGTTTGGTAACAGAATGTATTAAGCTACTGAGACTGCTGTTCAGAAAAAGTTTCTCATTGAAAGAGCGTAAGTTTTGTTGAATTAAATCATAGAATAACACAATTTTATATTTTTTACTTTTTATGTAATGTATGTCAATATACTTACTATTTGATAAATCATATTAATTGATGTGGGGAAGATGAAATGATAGAAGCTGGTCATTGAGTTCTGTCTCTTCCTTCCCCATTATTGTCACTAAAATATTATGGAGTAGGTGTGGAAGGGCGTAGAGTAGAAATAAGAATGTAGGCTGCAGAGATTGCTATAATAATAATAATGATAATAATAATATTAATAATAATAATAATAATAATAATAATAATAATAATAATAATAATAATAATAATAATAATAATAATAATAATAATTAAGATTCAGGATGATGAGAAAGTTCTTTTCTGTGGTCCCATTCCAGGACCCTCTGATGTTTCTAATTAATAGGAATATGGCTGCCCATAAAACGGGGTTGAAAAATATTTGACAACTTTTATTCTACTCAGGTGCAAAGTTACAAGTTGTAAATTTATATTATTCCAACAAGCACAAGTAAGTGATTGTATTTCAGGTGAAATAGTGAACATATATTATTATTAAGGTAGACGCCTATTGAAAGATCTTGGCTTTTTGAAATGTATTTTACTACTACTATTATCATTATTATTATTATTATTATTATTATTATTATTATTATTTGAACAATTGCAGGTTTCTCAAGAGCTATATACAATCAGGATTGGTAGAAAAGCTTTAGTAACTGTTACATAAAAATTTAATTTTCAATAAACTTTTATGAAATGACATATATGTAGCTACATTTTTATACTTCAGATCTTTAACAACAGCAACGTGTCTTTTAAAATACAGGTAAAAACAACCAGATGTATTTCAAATAGTGACTTCCTATTACATACAAGGGGTTGAGAAAAAATGTAATGTGCAGAATTAGAATTAGAGAAAACTGCTATAAGTCATGTTTGAGTTTTTTGTTGAGGAGTAGACTGAGGAACCAGTTGATTATTAGCATATTTTAAAACAAATATAATTTGCCATGTGTTCGTATCTGTGTATGTGAATGTTCTCTCAATATCTCTTTGAAAATAAATATTGTGTACAGTGGCTAGCACGTAGTTCTGTAATGGTTTGTTGGTGATAGAAGTTACAGTAAAATGTGTATAGGAAGTTGTAGTCATAACTGGATTTTATGTAATTTAATTTTGCTCTTAATGTCTTTATTTTTTTTTCAAAAATTAATTTCTTAAATTTATTTCCTTTATTTGATACAAACCAGTAGGGGTCATATTTTGCAAGATAAGTAGTCTTTGCCTTTAGTCTTTCCTTGCAATTACTGAATCCTTCCTCATGTATGTATGAATATTTTAACTATTTATTATATGTGTACACACTAACTACAGAATTCAGAGATGTAATTCTCAGAAGATATAAGTAGTCACTTAATTAAATCTACTGACGTTAACTACCTTTGTAAAATTTTTCGTAATACAAATAAATTATAATACTCTTTTATTAAAACGAAGAACTTTTTCAATTTTGTTTAGTTAAGCTTTGATGAGTATGAATGTGCATTAAAAATATATTCTAATAACATACACCATATAAATAAAAAATATTTGGTAATAGAAAAATATTCTGCCTTTGAAAAAAAAAGAAGTAGAACTGAAAATTAAATACGTTTTAACTATTAAGGAGTATATTACTCACTTATGAAGTAAGTACCATAAGACATCTTAATAGAATATGAGATTTAAAGTTATCAAATTACACAGTTAGGTTAGTTTGGATAACCAATCAAATGTTGTATAAAATGTTACAATGCAAATATTGGTATTTATTTAAATTTCACATTTATTATTCATATTTATAATTTTTATTTCAAAATAAAAAAAATTATTCCTCATCCTGGCAAACTTGGCAGACTGTATTTTGAGCCTATTAATAGTAGATCATGAATTTTTTAGGACATATGTTCTCAAAGTACTTAGGAATGTAATTTCAATTTCAAAGACTTTGACTTCAAATATTTTAAAGTATAAAAAAATTATTAAACTTTGAAGTTGTTTGGTGCGACAGTTCTCAGAGAAATTCCAACACAAATACAGAATATGTATAATCAGTACAGCCTAAAATTTAATAAAATATTAAGTAGTGATTAATGGTGGTCTTGAGTTAATTATACATGACTAACATGTCAATGAAGCACTGCTTTACCTGTCTTGAAATGTTTAACAAAAGAAATACAGTATTTAATTATTATCACAATTTCAAATTTTACAAACCAAATCTGTCGGTTAATGATCAATAAGTGAATGGGTGAGAATCAAAACAGTATAAGTAACATTTTATATATTCATGTTTCATGACCTTCATGACATTTATATAAACTTGTTTATAGTTGGCTATTTCAGTGCCAATGTAAATCCGTGATTTAATAAACAATTGAAATGCCGTGGTTTTAATAATGAAACAAAATAATACGATTGTACAGTGATATTGAATTAAATAAAAAGTTTTCTCAGAATTTATAAAATGTCACTTTACACTGATATGGTTTTCATCCATTCAATTGCTCATTACTCATAATGATCATTCAACAGAAATTATAAATAACAATTATTCTTATGGCAAAACATTAATTTGAAAGTTTGCACACATTCATTTGATAGTTCTGAACATGGAGTATCAAAAAGTATTACACGTGCAACTTTTCTTGAATGATGATCTTGTTTCCCCCACTCTGGCACATTAAACACTCCAAAAGCTCGTAGCGAGCACTGATGACAACATTCCAAACACATCTTCGCTGGCGCGAAATAGAAACAATTTTCTTTTGAAGACTTCTGTCCGTTATTTTCTTTCAAATATCTAAAGAAATTACCAAAGTAGATAAACATATCACAGGAGATATCCCAATCTGAGAAATTTAGAACGCAAATTATTGAGAAAGTTGCGAAGGCATGATTTATTCTCCAAAGATTGGCATTGCTTCATAAATTCAAGTGGCCGATTTTGTAACTAATACCACCACCCTACCCGCATTTCTTCGATCCATCGTTCAAGAAAAGTTGCGAGTGTAATACCAGAATTCTCGCAGTTTTCACTAGGCCTACGTGTGGATTTAGCGTCATTCTCCTGCTATATGTCTCAATTCACTCGTCACACATATTTTCAACAGCATTTCGAAATTATTTGTATCAATTCGTACACTTTTTCGTCATTAATGATAGCGGAATGCAATCAATCTCTCGTAAAAAACTATTTCTAACATTCACATAATTAAAACACATTCAATTACAAAATCCAGCTAGCTGATACTACTACTTAACTGATCGGTGGAAGACTATTTCGGAGAGCAATGCGGTCTTCGGCGACACTCATTTGTTATAGAAGCTTTCATCTAAATCGTTTTCTGTCCTGAACGTTGTGTTTGTGTATACGACAAATTGTGGAACTTGAGTTAAAAATGTATTCGGAGTCAAGCAACGGCTTTGTTGAGGACAGCTCAGGCGAACGAGTGGAAGTCGCGTGCCTAGGGGTGGAAGCACTGGACAGAGAGAGAGGGGCGAGACGTAGGGGTGAAAGACAGATGCAACTGGTGATAGCGGAGAGGTTCGACTGACGCTGACATAGACGTCAGGAGAGCGGCCGGGAAAATGTAGTGGTTAAAGGTTGATAAGTTTCTAAATGCGATGGAAATTTACGAAAGTGAATGATGAAGACAGTGTCCGAAAATCGAAGAAGCAGAGGATCATGGCAGCATGTCAATGTCTGTTAACGGACGCGAGAGACGGACTGCGAGGAAGGCAGCCAGTGGAGAGAACCTATCATCGCTGCAACCAGATAAGTGGAAGCTGTTTGTACGCAAAGCTCTTGAATAACTTGACATATACTAGATATCTGGGTGGGTGAGAACAATAGATAAGGAGCATTGTTAATCTGCGGCGGCGATGGTGTGACGGTTAGCGTACCGGACTGTTATACCCAAGTTCGCGGGTTCAAACCCGATCGAAGCCGTGGATTTTTAGGGCGACAAAATCCTTCGTACGCCTTCCTTCGGAGGGGAAGTAAAGCCGGCTGTCCCATGTTAGTAGATTTACTTGCATGTAAAAGATCCTCAAGCCTAAATGACGCCTCTGAGCTAAATTCAAAAATCGCCTGATTCTCGTCCAAGAAATACCTCCTTCCTCTGCTAGTTGGTGAAAGGAGCGTAGCGAAATTTGCGTGGTCAGACGGAAGAGCGGGCCTGATGGCCCGAGTCTCGCCACGTAAAATAAGGCAAATTCAATTCAATTCAATTCAATCTGGAAGTTGTTTTAAATATAAGGGCTAAGGGACATGATATGATTCTCATTTTTAATATTTTGCATTCATCAGTTGTTTATGGTTATTGACAAATTTTACATACAGTTTATAATTTATAAATCATTCATATACATTTATTGATCATTTATAATTCAGTTTATAATCCATTCTGGTTTCCTTGTAATAGTGTATTATTGTTGTCATGTTTAATTTTTTCCTTAGAATACATTGATTTCTTATACTGTCACACAACTTATGGAGTGAAACGCACGAAGACCTTAAAAAACATGCTTCTGTGCATTCCAAATAGGCCATGGAAGGATTTTCCACACAAATTGGCGCGTGATGGGTTGGAACCCCACCAAGCTGAATTATGCAAGCAAACAACCATCCCTACGCGGTACTAAAACTCACAGAAGAGACTACTGAACTCGTACAATAACGATTTTGCATTTGGGTGTATTTATTTCTGAAATACTTTTTTCTTTCAGTTTTAGCGGATGTCAATTTTTTGACTATGCATCTCTTGGTGACACGAATTAGCCTTTACTCTAGACACCGACACACTTGCGGGTTCCTCGGTCTGCGGTCAGCAGACTCTCAAGGCCTTCCGCAACAACACGCAACAACACTCAACAAAAACAACAACAACAACTAACAACACCAACAACAACAACAACAACACGCAACAACACTCTAGATATTGACACACTTGCGGGTTCCTCGGTCTGCGGTCAGCAGACTCGCAAGGCCTTCCGCAGCAACACGCAACAACACTCAACAAAAACAACAACAACAACAACAACAACTAACAACACCAACAACACCAACAACAACAACAACAACACGCAACAACACTCTAGACATTGACACACTTGCGGGTTCCTCGGTCTGCGGTCAGCAGACTCGCAAGGCCTTCCGCAGCAACACGCAACAACACTCAACAAAAACAACAACAACAACAACTAACAACACCAACAACAACAACAACAACACGCAACAACACTCTAGACATTGACACACTTGCGGGTTCCTCGGTCTGCGGTCAGCAGACTCGCAAGGCCTTCCGCAGCAACACGCAACAACACTCAACAAAAACAACAACAACAACAACTAACAACACCAACAACACCAACAACAACAACAACACGCAACAACACTCTAGACATTGACACACTTGCGGGTTCCTCGGTCTGCGGTCAGCAGACTCTCAAGGCCTTCCGCAACAACACGCAACAACACTCAACAAAAACAACAACAACAACAACAACTAACAACACCAACAACAACAACAACAACAACACGCAACAACACTCTAGACATTGACACACTTGCGGGTTCCTCGGTCTGCGGTCAGCAGACTCGCAAGGCCTTCCGCAGCAACACGCAACAACACTCAACAAAAACAACAACAACAACAACAACTAACAACACCAACAACAACAACAACAACAACACGCAACAACACTCTAGACATTGACACACTTGCGGGTTCCTCGGTCTGCGGTCAGCAGACTCGCAAGGCCTTCCGCAGCAACATGCATTATGTATGAAAGAGAGGACAAACAACCGTGCCCAAGGCGGGCATCGAACCCGTGTCCGAGGAACTGAGTCGGTACACGCTCTAGCCTCGTCGGCCAGCGAGGTCGGTTTTCTTTGAAATACTTGTAATAATGCAAAATCGTTCTCGACCGGGGATCATATGTGTTGGTGCCAAGTTTCACCATCCTCCAGCGGGGGTGACACCGACAACTCCAGGTATAACAACAATACTCACTACACTTACGGAACTAATGACCTTCAAAGTGACGTGCTCAAAAACTCCAGTTGAATACACTATTTCACGGAACATTTTTACTAGCTGCAAGTTTTGCTTGTAAAGTTTGTAATGCATGAAGAAATGTAAATAGTGTATTTGGTTTTGTCGTTCCTGAACCCTGTACGCGAACTCACGGCAGAGTTTTATGTAGAATATTGCTTGATAATTAACAGTCCATTTTTTACTCCATTCTGTCATTAAGGCATTAAATAAAAATTCATTCATCTGTAATTTATGAAACGATTTATTAGATGAACAATTTCAATACTAATGAATCTACAACACAATGGACAATGATGATTGAATTTTATGTTTGGGTAGTTTCATTCAGTAGAAAGCTTGTACTAACGATTCTGGAGCACTTTTCATTGATTTCGTTCATTTCTGGATTTTCGAATCTGTAACAGTGATATTTAAAATTACATTTTGACATTAAACAAGTCATATTTAAATTTGATTAATAGTAATATCAAACAAATATGCATATTTACAAATCAATATTCATAAATCAAAATTCACCAACCATTCAATATCCATATTCCTTCTCTGTTTTCTTTCCAATGTACGCTTAGATTTTCAAAATAATTCATGAAGACCGTCGATATGATTTAAACAATTTTTAAAAATTTTTAATCATATTGTAATGCAACTTTGCTTTTACAATTTCTAATCCCATATCTCTTTTGACACAAGAAAGCATAACAATTATGGAGAAAAAAATATAATTTATCTATACTAATAAAAGTGAATTCAACTGCAGGGAACCTACACCGATACACAAAAAGTAGTTTGTGTAAATATACGTAATTTTTACACGCTCTTTTTCAGAATTGACGTAGTGTCCTCGCAAAGTTTGGAAAAGAGTAATACAACAAAAATACGGAAAATAAATAATTTTAATAGTAAATTGGTAGATGTACCAAGATCATTATTTTTCGTCTATCGCTATGAGCAGATTGGCTCCTCATTCCGACAGAGGTCAGTAACTGTGCGGCAGAACTGTGTCTAATATATTTGCTAGAGGCCAGTATCAGTGCGTAAGATAAAAATTCTAATCTAATAGCAATGTATTCTAAAATAATTTTATTTAGTAAATTAAGAATAAGAAAAGCAAATTATAGTATTTTATTAAAAATTGATCCAATCGCACTACAAATAATAATCTTAAACATCGTGGCTTACATAAAATTGACTTTTTCCTCTTTCACGAGGATTGGTTAAGAAGAAATCCCAACAAGGCCGAGTATTTAGTTAGTTCTTAGTTTATTCAATTCTACATTCATACGTTTATTAGTACGTTAACACATTTTGTAAGACTGTCGATTAAAATTAATATTTAAAAGAAAGTATAATTCCTATCAACATTTAAAACGTATTCAGCAAAAGATACTAATACACACATTAATGTGACCACCGCATATGTATGTGTAAACGGGAAATCCAGCTCATGGACGGCGGTTGGCAGCACTAACAGTGGAGGGTATATAATGCGTTTCGGTGGAAATCGTGCAGAAGTTATCGCAAAGCAGAAATGTAGTGATTTACCGGACGTCCGAAAGAGTAAGATCATTGTCTTTCGGGCCAAGGACGAAAGCATTTCCGAAACGGATAAGTTTGTAAAATTGTTGCCTGCAGCCGTGGTTAAGGTACACCGTGCATGGGAAAATAGTGATATCCAAAACCCGAGCTGACGCAACCCCGGGCCGTAGTTGTCAAACGAGAATGAACGATAGCGGCGGCGATGGTGTGACGGTTAGCGTACCGGACTGTTATACACAAGCTCGCGGGTTCAAACCCGGTCGAAGCCGTGGATTTTTAGGGCGACAAAATCCTTCGTACGTCTTCCTTCGGAGGGGAAGTAAAGCCGGCTGTCCCATGTTCGTAGACTTGCATGTAAAAGATCCTCAAGCCTAAATGACGCCTCTGAGCTAAATTCAAATCACCTGTTTCTGGCCCAAGAAATACCTCCTTTCTCTGCTAGTTGATGCAAGGAGCTTAGCGAAATTTGCGTGGTCAGACGGAAGAGCGGGTCTAATGGCCCGAGTCTCGCCACGTAAAATAGGGCAAATTCAATTCAATTCAACGATGGATATGGGCCATCGCAGCAGGAGCCTCGTTGCTGACTGGCGAACGAGGTGATGGGCGAACGAGGGCTGATGGGCGAACGAGGGCTGAGGGACGCTGATGGGCGAACGAGGCTGGAATTTGCACGCCAATACCGTAACTGGACATCGGTTGACTGGCGTCAGGTGGCCTTTTCAGATGAATCACGTTTTCTGCTCCATCGGACATATGATCGTTGTCGTGTAAGGCGTGAAACGTCCGTACGAAAATACCCTGCGACAAGGCCGGACGGGTCCAGGCCAGAGGAGGTGGAATGATAGTGTGGGGAATGTTTTCTTTGCATTCTCTGGATTAACAGAAGTAGGGTAACCAACAGGTCGATATCTACCAGCAGCCCGCAGTGTACGTGCGTGGTTCGAAACGCGCCAGGATGAGTTTACTGTACTCCCCTGGCCACCAACCCCCCGATTTAACCCAATTGAGAATCTATGGGACCATTCCATCGGGCTACTTGCGTCATGGATCTGCAACCGAAAAACCTAGAGCAGCTGGCCGCCACTGGAGTCGGCATGGCACCACAACCCTCTCGGTGCCATCCAGAATCTAATTGCCTCTGTCCTTGCACGTCTCGCAGGGATCAGGGCTGCAAAATGGGGCTATTCAGGATTCTAGTGGGTGGTCACATTAATGTGACTAGACTGTGCAATATTACTGTAGTTTAAACGATTTTAAATGAACTTTATGATAACACGAGTAACCTGTTAGACAGATTACTGAATTATAACAACTATCAAAAGTAACTTATTATATAAAATGGGGATCGTAACACTATCATAAATTAATACGTTTATCACCGTAGTTAACCAATGTATTTCAAACCTACCTTTTCAAGAGCTTTCTCCATACAAATCGAAATCATTACTGCTGTATTGCAACAATCAGCTGGGTCTGAAATAGTAAAATTGATTAAGTCAAGTTTATTTGCTTTGTTTTCTTTTTGCCAGTAATTCAACCTTACTTTTCTTTGTTTCTTATTTATACATTAACCCTGTTGTCCCTTATGCTTTAGTACTGCAATTAATAATATTTTAGTTAGTAACGCGAGATATTTCACATCATATTATCATTCTTCATAATAACATATATTTGGGGTTGTTCACAGATCTGATTATTGTTACACTAATTATTTTTTCTTTGTATTAATATTTATTAAGATAATGGTGCAAGTAGTATTATAAGATTTCAAATATAAAATTAATTAGTTTTGTTCAGACATCAATAAACTCAACACCCATACCTAAAAGGAGTAGATTTTATAAACTTAATATAATAATAATAATAATAATAATAATAATAATAATAATAATAATAATAATAATAATAATAATAAATATGAATGAGTTATTCCATGTCAAGACTACTTAAAGAAAATTAAGTTTTCCTTAATTCTTACTGAAACCTTAATCCTATAAATTTCAACAAAACTCGGCTTTTGCATTTTTTGACCGAAGAATAGAAGTAGCCTATTTGTCTTATATTTTTATGTGCATTATGTTCTTGTATTGTGTTGTTTTCAACATTGTAAACTAACATGAAATTTCTTCCGCGTCAATTACAATGCAATAACTTCAGTTCCAATTATCGTGCAAAGTTCTTTTCGAAAGATTAATTAATAACGTGTGGTGTGATATATATTTTGTTGTAAAAACTATGAAGTTTGCCAAATCATTGCCAACTTATTTACACAATTTAAATGTCTAAAAGCGTTTTTTAAAATTTTTTAAATGTCTGGATCTTCAGTGTCAATTTTAGACTCGAAAAAATGTCAGACTAAAACTGTTATCTTTTAGCATTTAAAAATGTCTAAAAGTGTCGATGCACGCTGTATGCCATTATTTCACTTCTCTAGCCCCCATTCATCTTTAAGCAAATATTCTAATTAAATTCCTTTCAGAATAATTTTTTTTTCATTATGTCACACTCTAATACAGGCGAGAATGTCTGACAGTTCGATGCGCTGTAGACACTCACTACTATGCAAATGGCACCACCTACATCACAGATAAATTAAATCTCAAAATATTAACGCTAACAAAGACACCTTTTGATATCATGTACATATCCTTCGCTACAGGCGAACCATATTGCCTCCCAAACTGCGTGAAAATCTTAATGCGTCAAGTCCGTGTGGCTTCGTTCTCAATTCTTATTGTCGGGCCAGCGCAGCCGCAACTCTACCCATAAAATTGTCGAGAGATAAAAATGTCTCACCGTTCCCTTTTCCGCCACAAAATATTCGCGTAAACTTTACATAAACTCATGAGCGTGGCTCTTTAACAATACTCCATCTTTGAGTGATGTGTGGGGCGTAACAATCACAAAACGAACAGTCTCAGACCAATGCACTACAATCACACACCAACTGACCTAGCATGCATCGCCAGGGGCACATTTCATTCGCACTGAGCTGCTTTTGGCTGGGATCTGTGCGTATCTCGACCGACTTTGTACGAGTCAGAGGAGTGAGAACTCTGAACCCTTTTATGAGAAAGTTAACAAATCCTTGCAAACTGATTGTTTCAGAGCAGGTCGCATGACTTACCAAAGATCGTGGTAAGCGAATGGTCAGAGTCGCTTATTTGCTTCCAGTTCTGTAGTGATTCTAACGTGAAAGTGGTGTTAACGTAAAGCACAGGGTGTACGGTTCCAGTTGTCTATATCATAATAAATACAAGTGTTAGCTTTTCTATGTTATTTATGAAAGCCGAAGACCGGGTTTTCTTCGCCCTTAACTTGTAATTGCTTACTGAAGCGTTAACTAAGGTAGAAAGTGAGGTTAGGTTAGGTGGTATTGTGTAAACAGACGTGTACGACTACTGTAGTGATTTTCGAAATTACACGCTCTGACATTCACTAGTCTTAGGAACTTCCTACCTGCAGTCTATCTCCTGCTAATCACATACCAGTTATTCCTAGTTGCCTTAATGTTCTGCACCAATGTTATGCACGTTCATGTTAGTTAACTGGCACTTCAGCCGGACAAATGCCAAATAATACGTCGAAGTAGTTTCTTCTTTCAACTTTATCCATCTATTTTGGTTAATGTGAATATCAGCCGACTAATTCGTGAATATTTCAGATGTAAGCAATATCATACTTCATATCAATGTCATAGACCTGTTATTTTCTTTAGACAATCCTGTATTTATATTACTCTGATATTGAAAATAAAAAGAAATTGTACACGAAATAAAGGAACAAAACAAGAAGCTCAATTACTAATATTTTGTCATTTAATGCAATTTGTACATACAAGTGCTTTGGATTAAATTTATTAATTTTTTTTCATTGGAAAAGAAACATACCTGTTTCTTCGCAACAGGAGTTTGCAGCGCTGATCATTTCATTTCTATACTCATTTTCTGGAGTATCAAATACTGAAATAACTGCGGTTTTATTTACTGTATTTTCTGACATCTGTAAAAAAAATAATTACAATAAAAGTTTTGAAATTTGAGGAGTTGTGTAACAGATTTGTTACAGGTCTTTTAACATGAAGGTCATTGTGTTGGGGACTGGATTTTGCTTTGGAAAGCAATATTTTTATATCAGCAGTGTCAGAGTTGAACAAAACTGATTTATCACGCCCCTAAATGTCCTTTAGAACATTTATATCAA
Organism: Gryllus longicercus; assembly: GCA_038098605.1. Lineage (NCBI taxonomy): Eukaryota > Metazoa > Arthropoda > Insecta > Orthoptera > Gryllidae > Gryllus > Gryllus longicercus. The sequence continues at coordinate 4,189,412 of JAZDUA010000050.1, read as the reverse complement.
ACACTTTGAACAGGTTATGCCTGTCCCAAAGTATATGTATGTATTTGGGGGAACGTATTTAATTTCAAATGAAACTCTCGTACTGAGTAAAATTTTGTAATCGCATGAAATAAAAATGGAAAAATTGTACTTACAAAACCTTCATTCTCTAAAATGCAGTGTAAGAAGCACTGAAAAAGAATGTTTTAATGTATTATCGATTTGATTTTTTTATGCACATATTATTACTCTTGTTACCTTGGTCTCGTTTGTAACGTCAGGATTGAGTTCACCATCACGAACTATTTCAGATTCTAGAAATTATTAAAGATTTCAAATTAAGAGAAATAAAAATAAACTAACGCTACTGTGGTAGAACTTCCTAGAGTGAGAAACTCTCCACTAATTATTCCACTCTCCTTCGATGTAGTTTTGAGCATGAAGAAAAGATTCATAAATGTAAGGCAGACAAAATACCTATGAAGTTGAATTGACTTTTACATTGATTACACTGGGCAAAAAAATAACTTTTTCTGTGACAATTGCTCCTCTCTAAGCCCCTGTGATACTTTCCTTCAGAAAATAAAGAAAATACGAACGTATAATTGCTGATATTTGTTTCTGCTTGACAATGCCCTTAAAGTTGTTTTTCTCTTCCCTCTTTTTTCATTAAGTTTGTCCTATGCTTAATGCTTTATACGACTTCAAAAAATTATAATACTCTAGAAATTGTATGAAGAATTGCCGAGATGGGAAATAAAATTTTATATATTTAAAAAAAATAACGGACGATTTTTAGAACTTTTCTTCCTTCCTCAGTAAATGTATAATAGATATTTATGATACCAGTAGTAAAAGAGGCATTTTATTTTGCGAATAAAAAATGTCGCGACACAAGGCCGACAGACCTCGCGGAATGGCGCAATTCTACGATCAAAATAAAATTAATTTTACCACGTCACTAAAACACCATATTTTAAATAGATTAACTGTCATTCATTTTATTTGACTTCAAGTATACAAATCACATAATGATATTGTGATGACCGATGGTTTCCACCCACGCAACGACGACGAGAACGCAGCAATGGCAAAAGCGCGGCCTGGTATCCGTTGACCTCAACACCACAGCAGATTTGGAGGAGCTGTTACGCACGTCGGGTCAGCTCTTACCCGTTCACCCTAAGAAAAATCGTGATGTAAGCAAATGCACGTATGTCGAGATGATTCTCATTGTTCTGCAGTGTGAGCTCTGCTGTTGCCAGGATCCTGACGCTACAGTAAATAGTTCTCTTTGTAAAAACTAATTTATTTACCATCGTTCGTTAAATTAACCTTGCGTCAAAACTATTGCAACCATTTTGAGGAAGGAGACCTTTGTGAACTGAATGCATGTTGCTGGGAGGCGATAAGTTTACTAGCGTCTGATAGCTCAGCCCACCTCGTGGGACTGCGGTGCCGCGCCACCAATCGGCCTGCAAGGCCCTGCTATTAACTTCATTTTAGAATGAGAGTCTGGTTGGCCTTTCAATAATTAAACATATGAGTGGAAAGTTTCTTTGGCGTAGCGAAAAGCGCGTCGTTGTATAATATTTACCTCAAGTCTGATTTTGATTATAGTTAATAGCAATATTTAGAAGAACTATTCCTGTTCGGCGTTTTTGCTATACAAAAGTTTTAAAATGTTCACAATGTACTTAAATCTTTATTTGGAAATTATTCTATACGGAAATTATTGTAAGTCGGATCAATCCTTTACATACCATTTGCATGAGGATATTTCATTTGACATTTTCGGTAGCCAGATACGGGCGCTTCCTGAAATATTTTGTAGTAAATAAAAGTTAGTCAAAAATATTATAAGAAAATATTATGTTATATGAGAACATATAATAAGAGATACACAAGAATTGAATCGTCTATCAGAAACCAGTCAAGCGTCAAAAATGAGTTAATGGTGTAATATTTCACTAAATGGGTATTCTTAGTATTTTTCTTCAATAACAGTTATTGAAGTTTTGAATTTATTTAAATTTGTACTTTAACCGAAAAATTAACACCCCCACAAATATAAGTAGTATTATTCTAGAAAGATTTTTTTCTTTCCCTACATTGGCGCTTGACTGATTACGGAAATAATTGTATTAATTACTTTGACTATTAATAACAACTAATATTAGGGTCTTGTTGATGTAACCACGTATATTAAAACTGTAAAGAGAATGATTTTGATGTCCCTCTTGTTCGGATTCCTGTGATTTCAGAGAAGTAAGGTACCAAAATAAAAAGAGAAAAAATTAGCAGTAGAGATCACTACAAATTGAAAAGATCTCAGCTTTCATTTATTAATAAAAAGGTACGAAATTTGTGCTGTTTGAAATGCACGGATAAAATGCGCTACTAGTCAAGTTCACAGGAACTAGAAGAGCAGTTGATCTTGCTTAGAGAACATCGTGTTGTGTAATTGTTGAAATGATTGTTTATAACAATCAATCGTAAGCTTTCAATGTTCTTTCGTATATATCACTTCTTGTGATATCTACGGAAAACATCCAAGATTTGAGGGTGTTCTGATTATTTTTGGAAATTGTATTTTATACATTGCGCTTCATACATTAAGATAAGGTTGATAGTAGGATTTGCTGCTTTAGGATAAAAAAAATATCCATGTATATGTCTAAAGATCTTGGTAAGTTTAAAAATAATATACATTTATGCACATGCAGTATTTTTGTTTTCACATTCCTGCACCACTTCCTTTCGTGAAATGTAATGTAATCGCACGGATTCGGCTAGTGTTCCTTAAACCATAGTTCTGTATTTAATGGAAATACGATACTACAGAAAAAACAAGTAAATAATAGATTTGAAGTACATGGCATTGAAAATTATTTCTGAGATACTTATTCGAAGAGAAAACAAGAGTAAGCATTTTAGGAAATGTCTTTATTATTAATATTAATTATAATAAACTATTGCATAAATTGTCTCAAATATGAGTGTACAATAATAATAATAATAATAATAATAATAATAATAATAATAATAATAATAATAATAATAATAATTATAAAAGGGCCAGTCAAATGAAAACGACACAGAAGGGGAAAACAGTAGGTAAGCTGTTACTATTTCAAAAGTAATCGCCATAACTATTTATACGTTTATCCCACTGTGAGACAAAATAATAAGCGTCTTCAGATAAAAAAGGTTTGCAGTTGCCTACGGAACTGATTCTACCCAGGCGTTCACCTCTTCGTCCGAAGCAAATTGACAGGAAACGACATACTAAACGAGATCTCGTTCCAGTTATGTCGATATTGTTAGTCTGCTCCAGTTTTGTTCTTCCGTCAGGCTCTGGGGAACCCATTTCGCACGGAGTTTCCAGACTTCAGATGCCCTGTCAAGATAGCATGACTTCCTCCATATGAGCTAAATGTCTTCCTCAGTCCGTCATCGATCACTTCTGGCAGCAGCACTCACCACAGCAAGGGGTAAATCCAAGACGAGCCTGACCTGTCCGAGTGTTGCCTTCCAATGACATCCGACCGTGTCAAAATCGTTTGTTCCACCTACCCACACGCGCACGTGACATACTGTGTTCACCATACACAACAGATATTCCGGAACGAATTTCACCTCCTGACACTCCTTGCGGTGTCACAAAAACGCACAACACATCGGTCTTCCTCTTTTCCGGCCAGCTCAATAGTATCGAGCGGGCACAGACTTTCTGGCGTCACTTCGAGCACGGCAGCGTGGGGAATATTCGCGCTATACCGTCCTGATTCCCAATAGAAAGCTCTTCTAAACACACACCTATCAACGTTGCTAACTTCCGTGCAATGCACGTTTTATAGCCTGTCTCGTTTTCATTCGACCAACACTCAGTAATAACCACGATAATAATAATTATTATGATGATTATTATTATGATTTTTTTTTCCGTTGATCGGCCGACTAGGACCACGCAAGCAAGCATCCTGCATTTACCGTGGCTCAGTTTTTATTTATTATCGCGGTGGCAGGTGTTTGCAACAATTCTTAGGGGGGACCAGCATTTAGCTGGGTCCGATTTTTATCCCCCATGGTTGTTAGCCCGGGGGTGAAAGATGAAAGATGATAGGAATGGATTAGGAGGCGATAGGTGATCGTGGACTTTTGGAACCATCCCAGCATTCGCCTTTATGACCGAGGGAAACCACGAAAACCCCGGTCAGGATGGCCGGCCCGGGAATCGAACCCGGACCTCCCGATTACGAAGTCAGTGCGCACTGAGCCACTTCGCTCGGTTATTATTATGATTATTATTATCATTTTTTTCGTTAATCGGCCGACTAGGACCACGCATGCAAGCATCCTGCATTTATCGTGGCTCAGTTTTTATTTATTATCACGGTGGCAGGTGCTTGCGACAATTTTTGGGGGGGACCAGAATTTTTTGCTGGATCCGATTTTTATCCCCCACGGTTGTTAGCCCTGGGGGTATGGAAGATGAAATGATGAAATGATGATATGATGATAATGGGGGTGAAAGGACAACACATACAGACATACACAAACACACAAATACATCATGCCCGAGGAGGGACTCGAACCCGCGATCTTCTGGTCCGAAACCACTCCGGCACTACTGCCTTAGCGATCTCGGCCATCTGATCGGCATTATTATGATTATTATTATTATGATTATTATGATTATGATTATTATTATTATTATTATTATTATTATTATTATTATTATTATTATTATTATTATTATTATTATGATTATTATTATTATAAATGCAGAAATCTGTTATGAATTCTTGACGCATTTTCCGAAAATTTGTTCAATAAAATAATTAATCAAATTCATAAAATACTTGCGAAAAAGACCTTTTTTTTGAGAACCAAACTTTTAGTGAACCAGGTACGTGATCATTGAAAAAATGAAATAATAATTAGAAAAAATGCTTGTACTTGTCAATGCTGCTATGCGATTAGAAACCGTGCCAAACTTATTTTAGTGTTGTAACAGAGGAAACGTCTTAAATACAAGAATTTGGAAATCGAAATCAGCCAAATGTACGGCGTAAAATTACAGGTAGTCCCGGCAGTTATTGAACTACTGTGATTTTGTTCTGCAAAATTAGTCTAAGATCTTGTTTAAACTCAAAAAAATATGATTTTAGGTTCCCGACAGGCATTGTCCACTCTTCATTCGTTTTTTTTTCATAAATGTAATTTCCTTTTGATTGAAGCAAAGACAAAATCTACTGCACCCATTTATTGACAACTGAGTCTTTCATGTAAGTTCGTCAACAAATTTGCGTATCTGTGAACTTTTAATTAATACCACGCAAGTATTTGTAGCATATTAATGCAAGAGTGCATGAAGGGGCAATGATTTTGTCAGTGAACTGTAAGTCACCATATATCGAAACTATAATTCTGTTCCGTTTAAGTAACAGATTAATTCAACTAGTTAGTTTGCAAAACGTCTTTTACTCGTAGTTCCTCCCGATCTTGAACCTGGACATCATTTTTGCTCATCTGCTTTTAAATAATACGTTCCACTGGTAAATTCTTCATCAAAGAATTGAATTGAATTGAATTAATGCCTTATTTGGCGAGACTCAGGCCATTAGGCTTGCTCTTCCGTCTGACCACGCAAATTTCGCTACGCTCCTTTCACCAACTAGCAGAGAAAGGAGGTATTTCTTGGGCGAGAAACAGGCGATTTGAATTTAGCTCAGAGGCGTCATTCAGGCTTGAGGATCTTTTACATGCAAGTAAATCTACTAACATGGGACAGCCGGATTTACTTCCCCTCCGAAGGAAGGCCCCTCCAAAGAAAGATATTGCACACATATTCTGCTTTAAGTTTTCCGATGATTTCATCTTGTCGTGCACATTCATGGTTTCACTATTCATCTTCAGGTGAATGCCGGCGCAATTCCCTAAAAATAGGGCCATGGACCGCGCACAACCCTTCCTATTTCTTGCTCTATCTTCATCCCTTGTTTACACACACACACACACACACACACACACCTACATACACTACACTACCACGCATGTCGGGAGATCCGGCGGAAGTTGAGATATGGTCCCTGCTACTACGGTGCCTAGCTAGTGGGAGATCCCTGGTTGGGAAAAACTCCGTAAGCTGACAAGTAGGTAGTCGTCGGATCTCGTTGGCGGGGGAAGATCACCGCCACCTCTCGCGATAAAACATGCACCACACTTACGGGCTAAGGAACGTAGCCGTTTACGAGCCCGGAGACTCTAATCAGAGAAAGGGGGAATACCCTTTCGCAACCAGTAGTAAAAGTGTGTTAAACATGCGTAGTATAGGTTTTTTTTATATATTTTAGACAGCCTAAGTTTCGTAAGAAATTGAGATTTTTTTCTTAAATTATTTACTTTATTATATTTTATTTATTATTCATTTCTTTATTAAGAATTTCTCTATTTCTTACGAAATTTTTCCTATCTAAAATATATAGAGGACCATAAGCTATGTATATTTAATAATAAGACAGTCATAGCATAAGAAATTTGAATGTGTTAGACGTTAAACCTTACCTCAGACGTTTGCGCCCAGCCCAAGGCAAGAGCGAATAAGAGGTGAATGAATATAAAACCGCACTGTGTCATTGTGGGAAGATGAGAGACTGTCATTTCCAGCAGTTTGACATGACATATATACTGCGTTTCTCCAATCATTTTAAAAATCTTTCCTGTTTGAAGTCATGCTTTTGTCCCAAATGAAAATAGAGCTAAAAACGTTGAACTAAAAAATATTCGCCTCCACTACATCCTGTCGTTCTTTGTTTAATGATGTGTATATACATACTGTGTACTACATGGTATGTCTTATAATTTGGATATTTTCCTGTTACTATAAGTATGTATGAAAACTATTCAGATATTACAAATGAAACCAGGATGTGAATTACATATATTATGTTAGAAATAAATAAGTGAGTATCAATATATATCACAGATGGGCCCCGAAAATACCCCAGAGATAAAGCAATTTCAATAATAACTCTTCCTCATCAACTTGACGAAGAATAATTAAATTTTATTTTGAACTAATATAAATTTCTAAGCATTTTGTGATAATTCATTTGGATAAATATATTAAAATTAGAAAACAACTTTGGATCTGGATGTTGCTAAGATGCATGATGCAATATAATGGTTTCAGTTACAAAAAATTTCCCGTCCAAATTGTCAATTCCTTATAATACGACTTGCAAAATAGATGACATTCAAAGCTATTTTAAAATATTTCACCATATCTCTCTTAGCAATTGTAAAAACTGTCATTAGGCACGTTGTCATTGTGTTAGAGAGTGCTAGTTTTTCAGAGTTGCTGGATTGGTGCTGCTAGAGTTGACAGAGTGCTAGCTTTCTGTGAGTCGGTTCTGGATTCGATTCTCAGCCAACGGCAAAAATGAAGATGTAGCTTTCTAATACAAATCGTCTCAGTTGCAATAGCTGTATGACAAAAAAGCTCTGGCATGCCAAATAAACTAGGTACAGCTGTGGGAATAATACTTGCTCTCTGTATGTCTCCCAGTCGTGTATAATAAACAAAAACGTAGCCCAGGTCTGGTCGGTCTGGAAACACTGCTGGGGGGCAAAAAATGAACCCGACACTAAAATGCCAAATATTACGTTATTGAATATTTAAAGTCATAGTTAAAAACGTATACCTGTTTTGCAATAACGTATTAGAACGTTTTATAATAACGCATTAAGTATAATATTAGAAAAATTGTAATGTAATATTGGAACATAAGTCTTTTTTTACTACAATCAATATCGGCCACTTTTTACAGCATTTTATCAAATTACAATGAAGACATTGAATTTTTACAAAGCGAATAAAACCTTCTACAGCGTTCTGTAACATCTTATTACGATAATCAATATTCCATTATTCGTGTATCGTAAATTTCGATGGTTCATACTATCACATCAAGCGTGCTCATGTGCAATTGTGTTGAAATGAGGAAATTTGCTTCAAAATACAGGAGGCATCCCCGCGTACATCTGACAAAAGTCTTCGAGGCCGGCAAGTGGGGGCCCAGCGCGATCACCACGCCTTTAGAGGAAGAATCTACCCGAATATAAAATATATGTACATTATTTTACTACACTTTGCCACATGAAATTAAATTATTAAATTGGATAGAAAAATTTAAGTCCCAAATAAAATATTATCTGTTGCATAACTTTTTCTATACAATTAAAGATTATTCCGAGCGTCAAAAGGGCAGTTAAATTAATTTTAACAATGATACTTAATGTATTATTTAACATTTGGGCTGTATAATTCTAAACAACCTGTAACAAGTATTGTACAGTAGCTTTTGAGTCAATGACCCCATCTCCATTAGGTTTTTTGTCCAATTTCCCTAATATTTGAGCTAATGCGGAGATGGCCCCTTGTTTTGCTTGTAAACATAAATGTAACTTCATTATCTGTACACGTCTTCTAGAATCCAGTGGGAAATATAGTTAATCAAATTACCGTTCTTGTTGTCGCGGCAGGAAGTATTATCACTTCTTCAAGGTCATGATGAGGGATAAAAGCTCAAATGTATAGCTGAATAACCATTGAAAATAAATTTTATTATATCGGAGCGAATATTATACTAACAATTCTTGCAAAAAACGCTAATTAATACCCTATCTTATGTTCCTAAGCTCTATTATTTGAACTTAAAACACATCCTCAGTTCCAGTAATACATGAAATAAATTCTTCGATGTGTATATGGACATTTTTAAAGATAATTCTTGAATGTAAGGAGTTCCCAAATAATTTTATAGGCAGACAATAAATACAATTTCTTCCTTTATTTTACGGGTCTCATCATTATTTGCAATAGTTTCGGCGAGTGGATGTTGCCATTATTAGGCTAACAAATTTTTAAAAAATACTTAAAATTCTTTATGCATTGTCTATGTATAACATTATTTGGCGACTCCTCACCTTCGAGAATTGTCTTAGAAAGTTTTAAAAAGACGGGCTAATTAGAATAACAATTTAGAATACTATTCCATACATCTCTACAACACAACAAAAATGAAGTTTATGCTTCTAGAACAAATAATGTGACATTACTTTTTTTGGTATCACAACGTTGCATGTCAAATACTTCCTTTCTGCTCGAAACACATTGGATCATTCACCTGTCCGTCACAATGCCAACAACTTTCTCTTGTCCTTATTCAGATACTATCCTCTAACACTATCAAACATTACGAAATATGTAAGTATGTAACATATTGTGACGCATCACAATATAAACTGTGACTGCCGAGTTACCTGGATTCAGTCTAGTGTAAATTGGAACCCCTGACCAGTTTGGTTGCCATCCTGCGACGATTTACCTGGCTTCGGACCCTGAACTCTCGTGGTAGCGATCGTCTCTTGTCCGGTCAGCCCCTCTTACCAGTGGCTACTCCCCACGTAGATTCGAGACGAGCTCGGCTTATTTCGGGAGGGTTTATTTCAGGGTTGTTTGTCTAGGGTGGCTTACGTGGCTTCAAATGATACAAAGAGGCCTCATTTGAGCACATTTATTATCTGCAACAGCGCGATGTCCGCAAAGCACGCGGAGGCATATGGTTTGCATGGACACGAAGTATCAGTTGTCGCGTCTGGTTGCGCCGCTCTTTTTGAGGGATGGGGCATGCTCCCAACAAAAAAAACAACTAGAATTTTAATTTGTTTCCTTCGTTTCTGTGACAAAATGTACTAACATTTTTATTTATGTTATAATATTGTAATTATTTACAAATAATACTGTTTATCTTACATACACAGCAAAACTAATGTACAATATAACAAATATGATGATTTGTAACCAAAGATCTATGATCGCCCACCAAAAAGGATCGGCTGAATCCGCCCCTGCGTATGATGGAGGTCAATGACTCTTCACAGCTGTGAAGTTCCTTTGATTCTTGACTGCCCGGGATGAGCCGCGTCTAAATCGCTGGAGCCGACGTTTCGGCCATCGTGTTGTGGCCTTCTTCAGGGCAAGGTGACTCCGCATCGTGTTGCGGCAACACGATGGCCGAAACGTCGGTTCGATCGACTGAGACGCGACTCATTCCGGACAGTCAAGAATCATAAGTACTTCACGGCTGTGAGGAGTCCTCCATCACACGCGCGGGCGAATTCAGCCGATCCTTTTCCAATGACTCCGGCCGCGGAAGCCAACGAAACCATATTTGTGAAGTTCCTGTGACGTCAATTTTCGCTCGTATGTTCAGCGCGTTCTGCTCTCGGCTCCATTCGGCTTTTGTCACCTCATACCTTCTCGTTAGGGGCGGCATTTATACTTCAATTTATTTAGAATGTCACCTCAAGATCGAGAACGAAAAAGGGAGAGGGAAGACAGTCTCCCATAGAGAGCTTCAACGTCACTATAGTATTGAATATGTGCGTACGTTCTTTTCAACGGGGGTGGTGGCCACAGCCACGTGCTTCCCACGTACTAGCCGCGGTAGGGTGTGACAACACTGCGTAACATGACAGTGAGGTCGTCATTATCATCATCATCACCATGGTGTAGACTTAACAGCGTGTTCCGGTTCGATGACCTTGAGGTGCCATTATAAATAAATCGAGGTACATGCACTGTCACTTTCGGCAAGCCTGTTCAACGTCATACCGTGGTTCATCTCGCGTTTTCACACGCTGTCTCGAACTCCCGAGAATGTCTGTCTTGTGGAGCTTCTCTCTTCTCGCATACGACACTACTTGGGGCTTCCTTCTTGCGCGGTCCCCGCATCTTACTCCTCGAGAGCTTTTGTTTTCACGCGACGTACTACCGGAAAGGGTGACTCAGGGCATCAACTGATGTCACTACGGTGCCTATGGCCAGGAGGTCCTAGGTTCGAGTCCTGGCAGCACTAGCTAGATAACTAAGCCAAGTTCTATCATTGTTTGAAGGAGAGCTCTAGCGGCTGGCTGCTCCGATCGGTAGTTTTCCATGCTTTTTCCAATCAACAGCAAGCAAATGCCGGAGCAGTACCCTAAATAAACGGGCCACGGACCGCCCGCGATCTTTTCTTCCCATATCCCCTTCTCTTATTCTACCACTTACTTACTTACTTAGTCTTACATCACTACGCTACAACACATGTCGGGAGCTCGGTCGGGAGCTTAGATCTTGTCAGGATGGGGGGGTGCCCCGATGGTGGGAGATACCTGGTTGGGGATAACCAGGTTTGCTGATGGTAGGTCTGCGTGGGGTCTCACCATCTTTCGTGAGGGCGATACCAGAGGCCGCCACATTGTGAGAAAATAATATGAACTACACTTATGGAACTTATGATCTAAGCGCGTGCCGTGCCCGGAAGCCCGAATTAGTAAATCAGTAACGAGTCCTACTCGTGAGAAAATCTTAAAACCCCTCTCCTATGCATATAGTTCTGCAAAAATCTTACTTCGCCTGTTACCGTCCGCCTCCTCCAAAAATCATAAAGCTTCTGTCGTTCCGTCTCTCCGCTGTTCACCTACATTCATTTCCCCATCGTGTCTCCTTTTTTCGTGTCGTCTGTCAGATTGGTTCGTGTGGCCTGTGCGATTTACTGATCACGTGCGTGGTGAATCGCGGGAAGTGTTAGTGGCTCCCGAGAATGCCTTGAATGTGCGATTCCCCAACGACTTGTGTGTTACCTTTGCTGTGGTTCCTCGAAGCATTTGACAGGTCATCCACACGGTTTCACTTTTACATTCAATGTCCTACGCAGAAAACAACTTTTCTGGCTGTTTCAGGCCGAGAATTTGTTTTATGTTTGCGAGATGGGGAATCCATGTCCGCCCCTAAAAGTTGTGAGATCAACCGTACTTCGGTTTAATCGTCACTATATTGCTTATAACGTATAACAATTTTCATTTATTTTTAGTTAAAAAGAACAGGACCAACATTTCTAATTCTATTCAAATTCAAGTAGAACTAATAGATTCAGAGGGGTTTGTAGATATGTGTAAATATTTAACCATTTGTTTAATATTGTGTAAACAGTATCGATCATATTTTCTTTGATATGTAGCAGTTTTTTAGATGTCGGTTTCTGATATTACATTTTAATTTGAATTGTGTTTTTGATTTGTTTTGTGTTCATTATTTTTTCTTCTCCATTATTAAATATGTTAATTTCGGATAAATAATTCGTAGCAAAAACGTATGTTTGAATAGTCGATTTCAATAACTCTCGACCTATGAATTATTTTAAATACACTATTTTATTCTATCACCACTCTACGAAACGAGTTTATTTACAGGTTAAGACCTGTTACAGATATGATAATTCTGTGTTGAAATACGACAATAATCCTAAATTGAAAATTAATGTGTCTGTATGGGTAAATATCAAAACAAGTTGGAAATATAAATGACTTAAAATTATACATGTTAAAATTTTTATTTATTTTAAAGAACATATTCTAAAAAGTTTGTACTTTCTAGCACAAATGATTAATTTACTTAAATATCATTTACTAATGACGCCATAGTAGTGCCCGATGGTTCAAACTGAAAAACAGAGTGAGCATTTATGAAATAAACAATCAAGAAATATTGCATTTTTAAAGAAAAGACATTCATACCGAATTAGATTATGGTAGTAAACAACAGTAATTTGCTTTTTGTCTCTCGTATAAACAAACTTAATTTACACTCGGGTGACAAAAATCATGTGATCCTTCCTAAAATCGTGTCGGACCTTCTTTTGCGTGACGAAATGCATCAAGTCGACGTGGCATGGACTCTACAAGCCGTTGGAAGTCCCCTGCCAAAATACTAAGTCATGCTGCCTGTATAGCCGTTCATAATTGCAAACGTGATGCCGGTGCAGTATTTTGTGCACGAAATGACTACTGAAATGATTAGGTCCCGTAAACGTTCAATGGGATACATCCTCGTCGATCTGGATGACTTAATCATTCGCTTGAATTGTCCAGGATAGTCTTCAAATCAATCCACTATTGTTGCCAAGTGCATTGTCATCCATAAAAAATCCTTCGTTGTTTTGGAACACGAAGTCTATGAATGGCTGCAAATGATATCCAACTAGCTGAATATAACCATAGTCAATGATCACTTCAGTTGGACCTAACCATCACCAGGTTGCACAGTGCCTCGTTGAAAACATGCATTCATAGTTTTATGGGATGATTTTGTGGGGTCTATGCCACATGTGAGCCATATCATTAGCTCTTACATCATAAATTGGGACTCATCTGACCAAGCCACAACTTTGCAGTCGTCTAGAGTTCAATCGATATGGCCACGAGGTCAGGAGACGCGCTGCAGGCGATGTTGTGCTATTAGCAAAGGTACTCCAGTGGTTGTCTATTGCCATAGTCCATTTAATCCGAATTTCTCAGTCCACTGCTAACGGATACTCTCGTCATAAGTCTCACATTGATTTCTGCGGTTATTTCAGGCAGTGTTTCTTGTCTGTTAGCAACAAGAACCGTCTACTCTCAGTCATTAAGTGAAGGCTCTCGGCGACTGAGTTGTCCGTGGTGAGAGGTTATACCTAACATTAGGTGTTCTCAGTCCACTCTTGACACTGTTCATCTCGGAATATTGTATTCCCCACCGATTTCCGAAATAAAGTGTCCCATACATTGAACTCCATTCCGCATTCAAACACTGTTACTTCCCGTGGTGCACCAATAATCACGTCAGAAAACTTTTCATACGAATCACTTGAGAACTAATAAAATATCTGCCAATTCACTGCCCTTTAAATCTCTTTTGTGCGATACTACTGCCATCTGTGTATTTCCATATCACTATCCCATGACTTTTGTCACCTCAGTGTAAAATACAATTTAATAGAGTGTATCCAATTTATTTATTAACCATCTTAGTGATAATCCGTCTTCATGAGAAGGAAATAGATATGCTAGCCTATTTCCGCATCTTAGTACTTAAAATCGTTATAACATTGTATCGCAATTTAAGATATGCATGAATAATATTGTCATTAAGAATCAAAGACCTGGAGAGTTGGCTTAGGGCATCAACTGATATCACTGCGGTGCCGCTGACTGGGAGGTCTTAGGGTTCGAGTCTGAGGGTGACAGGACTACATAGCTAAGATAAAGTCAACCCCTGTCTGGAGGAGAATTCTAGCGGCCGGCTACTCTGATCCGTATTTGCCGTGTTTGCACTGACAAAACAAATTTGTCGCTTTTACATCTAAATGTGCTTTGGATTTATAATACCAAATTACCTTACTAATAGCTTCTAAAACACAGTTGTAAAATACGTAGGCCTTATTACATAGATCAGGATCTGAAAACAAGAAATATTACAGCAAGTTAATAGTGCAAATGTACCAGCTTTACCTTTTTTGAAAAAACAACTACCAATATGATTTTAAATATAATGTAATTATCTTACCATTGATGGCGATACATTTTTTTAATTCGTTCCAAAATTCTGGCTCATAGTTTTCGTTTTCGAACATCCCAATAACGACTGTATCGTTTACTTGGCCATTTTCGTCCATCTGAAAAATGTACAAAGAGATTTACTAAATTTGAATAAAGGATTGTATGAGAAAACATAGTAATACATTTCAAAAATATTTTTTTGAAAACCAAAAATAATTAAATTGATTCCATTGCAATAGTTCAGAATGCTAAAATTCGAGTAATTGAAACGGCATCAATAAAGCTATTTATATTTTTATTTAATGATTTATATTTAATGATCATTAAACGGATATTTGGTGAAATCAAATAATGATTTACTTACTATACGCTGATCTTCAAGTTCACATTTCATGAAACACTGTAAATAAAATAAAGTTGTTAGCTCAATTTTTATTTGTCTAAAAAAATGATCTCCCCTAAACATTCCTATTTCATCTCCTCTCTTCGTCTAAATGTGATGTTGGGTTTAATATTAACGTCAAGTCCTGCAATTCCTCTGACCGGGAGGTCCTAGCTTGTGGTCCCGACGGGTGGCAGACATTTTTACAGTAGCTTGTCGGCTAGGTCGAATTCAGTCGCTGTCAGGAGGAGAATTATAGTTGTCATCTGTTCTGAACGGTAGTTTTCCGTGGTTTATTTGATCAACACCAGACGAATGACAGAGCAGTAACCTAACACAAGTTCCACAGACCGAGTGCAATATTTCCTTCCTCTTCCTTGTACTATTCTCACCCCTTATTTACACACTTACTTACTCTAACATCTACTACACTACCACACATGCCGGGAGACCGGTCGGGAGCTTACAGCTTGTCCAGGCTGGGGTGGTGCCCCGCTGGTAGCAGATGCCTGTTGGAGGAAAACTTCGCATGCGTACGGGCAAGTTTAGCCCTGATCGCACCATCTGTGGGGAGGGGGGAGATCATCTCCACTTCCCGAGGGAAAAAACATTCACTACAACATGTGTCATATCATTGGATCTAACAACACCCGAAAACAAAACATACAATTTCACGGATTTTTTTTTTTTCGATTTAAGACAAAATGGAGGGTGTGGAGCAATGCTGGCTTCAGATTCGGCGCGGCTTCATACGTAGAGAAGCATCTGTCAAATCTTTGGGTCTGCCAACCGTTTTGTGTGTGATGAAATCGATCAGTTATGTTTAAGTCATTTTTTGCCATAGCATCTGTATATAAATAATCGGGAAGGATGATAGTTGTAAATTTCGAAGTTAACTTCTTTAAACATTCCTTCGAACATTCTCCCAAACGTTTTATATTTTTTTCGTAGGAGCAATACTTAAATTTTCTTGGTGAAAATAGATGTTAGTGTTGTTAGGACACACTGGATGTTGTGAACTGGATGAGAAACACTAAAAATATCAAAAATTGTAATTTTATGGACCCGTTCATTTTACGAGCAATCAGTGTTTCTACGCGTCTAGACGGAGTATATATTCTAGTTTTAATATGAACTGTATGAAAACTGGTTTACTCTATTCTCTAAACCTATATCTTTAATAAAGTAAAAAAATTAAGACATATACACGTGTTACTTTTTTGTGCACTGGCAGTAATATATTAAATAAAAACCATAATTCAAGAAAAAGTAACTTGCAAAATAATTCACTAATAAAGTAATGAACAATGTTAACTCTTACATAAATAATGTTTCAAATAACAACGTACCTTCTCGTCGTTTGACGGATTTTCTATATTTTCTTCAAAAACTGAAACTAAAAGTAAAATAATATTTGTTTATTATATAGTAAGAACTACTCATTCACTGTCATTATCCACAGTATAATGTATACTTTCATAAATGAAGAAAAGAAAAAAAATACTTATTGTTTTTCTTATAACTAATATTGAGTTTTTAGAATTTATGCTACTTATGGAAAGTCCGCTTACTGTTAACTCCAGGGTATTGTCTTTCACAGTCATTATTGCTTATAGGATTTTCCTGAAACAATATTAAAATAAATTAGAAATCGTTGGTCCTACAGAATGCCACAGACTTCGTCGTATAAGTTAGTTACATGTTTTATTTAATTCAATTCAATTCAGTGATGCCTTACTTTACATGGTGAGACTCAGGTATTAAGTCTCACCTTTCGTCTGACCACGCAAATATCGCTACACTCCTCACACGATCTGAGTGAGGAATAAGGTATCACTCGAATGTCGTAACAGGCAATTCATATTATATATATATATATATATATATATATATATATATATATATATATATATTGTGGCGTCACCGATTAATTAAATATAATTTTATTATGGCGTCGCCAATAACAAATGAATTCCTGCAGCTGGGAATAGCTCGCGCCGCGGCACAGAAATAAGTGGGTCAACGGGACGCGGCTACCGCCGCGGAGGGTTCTTTCGTCATGCCGCCCACCCCCCGACCGCGCATCGGGCCAGCCCCGAACGCACCCAGCCCCCCCCCCTGTCTTCAGAGGCGGAATGTTTATTAGCCCCCCATAAAAATACTTGCTGCCCCCTCGCCGGCCCTCTCCTGGAACAAAGCACCACCCTCGCGTCCCCCCTTCAGCCGCGCGACCGAGGAATTCAAGCCCGATGGAGTTGGGCCGGGTGTCAATTAGGCGAAGAAGACACATTTACGACACGTCGTGAGCGAAACCTTTCTTGGCCATCAAACTGATCCCTCCACCGGACAATGCTAACTCGTCACATTCGTTCTGGCACGCGCCCGGGCGCCAGAAGCCCCGCGGGAGCTGTTTCTCTCTAAACACAGTAGGGTGTCGATTAGCCCCTGCCGGCCGTCGAGAACCCGTGAAATGCGCTTTTTTCGCGCGCACGTGTCCACACAGCTGCGATCAGCTCCCGGAGTAACTAACAAAAGGGAAGCAAGAGAGAGAGCGAAGACAGCGACAGACAGAGAGCATTTACGGAAAACTACAGAAAAATCAACACGAGATTGGTTAATCAGATTTCTGCGACGCAGCCACCCTCGGCCAATGGGAAGCTTCGCCATGTGGGAGGGGAGAGATTTGGTGTTAGGAACAATTTGGGAAGGGGAAAGGAAATTCTCTTATAAACGCGATGCAGAGTAGGAATAGAAGAACTTCTGAGATTTTTCTGACACGAGACTTGTCAAATTTATTCGAGACACTAACTTGTTAAAATTTCTTCGACAACACTTGTTAAAATTTCTTCAGTCTCACTTTGTAAAATTTCTTCGGAGGAACAGTTCTAAAAATTTCCTCGAAACGAGACTTGTCGCGGAGAGAACTCGGGCAGCGACCTGGGATCCCGCGCCGTTTTCGCTCCGGCCCGCCAGCCTTGCCGCCTCTCGTCCTGGGCTGAGTGACAGCCCTTTTCGCAACGTCGGCGCCCGTGGCCACTCGCCTCCTCTGAGCCTGCTCGAGCGGACAATCTGGAATCGCCGCTACCTGAGCGAGAGTAGACGCGCCGCAGAAGATCAGCAACCCGGAGCCGCCGCCACCTCTGTCTGAGGCTGCCTCCTCGACCCACCCACGAAGACCAGCAGCCATTGGTGAAACTATGAGACGATGCCGTCTCACTGAACTATTGTAACGGCGAAAAACTGCAAGTGGCCGCGCTCAGGCCCATCAGAGTAACCACTTATAATTCATTCACAGAGTAGTTTTAGTAGTAAAAGAACTTGCGTCGCCCATTGCGACATTGTAAATTCCCCTGGCAGCTTTTGGTGCCAGGAATAAACAGTTGTTTGTCACAAATGACTCAATTGCTCATTCTTGACCTCCCAACTCTTCCACTCAGTTATATTTCAGGAGCTGAACCTGGCGCCCTCCCCCGCTGGTAGTACATTCGGCTGGTCCCTAGTCGGGCTAGTTTAGGCGATTTGATCGCTTTTATTACATTTGGCTTTCCCAAGTGGGGCTCGATTAGTATTGTTAAATACCCCAGTAAGCGACCCCGAGATTAGGAAGTCAGATTGCTCATGAAATATTTTATTATTAACTCTTTTGGTTCAGCTCCTTCAAAATTCTATTGCGACAGCTTAAATCACAAGTTACCGCAATAAATGGATGGAAGAAAGTAGTAGGAGGGTCAATAATTTGTGTACTCTGATGTATTTGTTGTTTTGTGTTTTTGTGTTTATTGTTTTTGTACTGTGTTGCGTGTGTCGGTGTTTGCGTGTGCGGTCTAGTAGAAAACTAAGTGAACAAGAGAACTCAGTAAAAATGCTCGACGAATCAGGTGTCAATCTAGCAGGCTCAGACAGTTCGAGTGACCCACCGGCGCAAGGCGACAGTAAAACTATTTTAGCGAAAATTCTAAAATTGATGCAAATTCAGGTGGCGCAACAGAAGGCGGAACGGGAAAGAGATAGGAAAATTTGGGAAGCGCAAAGGGAAGAAGATTGGAAAGATCTTAGGGAGCTACAAGAAGACAGGGAAATTCGGGAGGCGCAATGGGAGGAAGATAAGAAAATTCGGGAGGCGCAAAGGGAAGAAGATAGGAAACTTCGGGAGTCGCAACAGGAAAATGGGGAAATTAGTAAGGAGCAATGGGAAAAAGATAGGGAAATTCGGGAGGCGCAAAGGGAAGAAGATAGGAAAACTCGGGAGGCGCAACGGGAAAAAGACAGGAAAACTCGGGAGGCGCAACGGGAAAAAGATAGGAAAATTCGGGAGGCGCAGAGGGAAGAAGATAGGAAAATTCGGGAGGCGCAACGGGAAGAAGAAAGGAAAATTTGGGAGGCGCGTTTTAAAGAATTAAAAAGGAGTACTCAGAAAACAAAAAAAGAGCTTAATGAAAACGTTAATAAGATTGATAAGGAATTAAGCTCGGAAGTTAGTCAAACACAGGAAGAAGTAAATTCTATGGGAAATGCGCAAGAGGAATACGCGATGGGAAACAAATCTGAGATTAGGGAAGAAACGGACCGGAATGTCAAAATTTTAGTGCAAGAGCCTTTAAATTGGGACGGAGAAAACAGCGTAGGAAGCTCTCCCACGGCTGAGGCAGGCTTGCGATTTTCGTGGGCTCCCCCACAAAACCTTTGTTTTTCGGGATCTCCGGACGAGAACCCGAAAGCTTTCTTAGATCGAGCCGAAATTTCTATGGCTCTAACTAAATCGGTTCCCTCCTCGCTCAAACCCAGGTTCATGCCGGAGTTGTTACGTGGTAACGCCGCCCACTGGTTGACAGCAATCAATCCATTCACGAGCAATTATGAGGGGTCCCGACATCGATTCGTGGATAAATTTTGGGGGGACCAAGCCCGCTACGAGTTTGAAAAGCAAATTTTGGAAGGTAGTTGGGACAAGCATGGCAAGTTTACAATGAGAGGCGACCGCCTTCTGAACCGCCCGTGGGGAGACCGGAAAATTCGACAGAGGGAAACGGCTCCAGTACTAGTGTCAATTACAATGTAAGAACAAATTCGTCAAACTAGAACCGTTTGGGTCATCTGGGTCCCAAACGAATTGTGGCAGAGATACCATGCGATGAAACGATATCTGTAGATTACGCCTTCCACGATTTTGGCAATGGGGAGGATAATCAAGTCAAAGAGCGTGTCCGGAAATGCCCTGTTTTAGAATTTAAATTAAATAGAATTCTTGTCCGTGCATTGGTCGACACAGGCAGTGAAATCAGTGCCATTTCGTTAAAATTATTTTCTCGCCTTATAAGTGAACGTAAGCCCGTGCCAACACTGCCCACTGCTAAGTGTTAAGTTATCGGAGTAGGAAATAAACGAAGTAAGCCTATTAATAAGCAGGCCCTTATCTCGTTTCAGGTACAAGATCATTTATTTGACGTCCCTTGTCTAGTAGTTGAGGATTTAAAACACGATATAATTTTGGGGGGTTAATTTCTTAAAGGAGAACGATGGGGTGATTGACTTTTCCAGAGATATTATGAGTTTTGGTGGGGGTAAGGAAATTGCACTTACGGATGATGTTGACGGCGGAATAGAACCAAATACACTGTGTGCGTCCTAGAGTCAGGGGGATGACGCGAGTGGGGTCATAAGCCCAATGAGAGCAAAGAAAATGACTTAATTAATGACCACGAGCGCTCCTAGCTAGAGCAGGTATTTTTTTTAATTTTCGAATGTGTTCGCGCGTCCAACTCATTCTGTTATAGAATTTTGTTTCGGATTAACGTCACTGACGATACCCCTTGCCGACCATAATTATCCTGCACAGTAATCACTTAGGGGACAAGTCAATGAGACTACTGGGGGAATAATTAATGAGGGAACGAGTTAATGAAACTACTGGGGGGAAAGATTAATGAGGGAATAAGAGAGAGAAGTGTTGCGGTGTAATTAAATCCTACTGTTGTAAAAGAAAGACGGGAGTCAGAATTTGCCTAGAAGAGAGGCACATTAACAAAGCTACAGTACCTGAGAACGAGGCGCCGAAAAATGTAGATGAGATTATAGGAAACTTAATTGAATTAATAATACAACAAAAATATTTACGGCACTAGATTTTTTTTTCACTTGTACAGGCAGATAATCACCCATCCGGACGACAGAGAATTGATTGAATTTAATTATGACGGGTTGAAGACTTTTTCGGGGATTATGACGGGATCATGACGAGAGCGGGGTTATGACAGGTTGAAGATTTTTTTAATTTACGATTTTTGTTTCAAAGAATAGAGTAAAATATCACGTTTCAGAGAACTCTGCCAACAATTCGCCAGAACCTGCGACCCATACGACACTAGTTGTCACGATTAGAAGTAAGCATCGTAAAAATAAGGGTTTTTAATTATAGAAAATTAGTAATGTAGGCAGAGAGGCGCAGTATCTTAAGCCTCCAATTAAAAATTAAATTAAGCATTTCTTTATCATTAGGTGACACCACTGTTATTTTTTTCGACGATTGAGAATTCTCGCCCTTTATTAGAAATTAACAAAGAAACTCGAATTATCAATCTAGTGGGAGGGGGATGCTAATGTGGCGTCACCGATTAATTAAATATAATTTTATTATGGCGTCGCCAATAACAAATGAATTCCTGCAGCTGGGAATAGCTCGCGCCGCGGCACAGAAATAAGTGGGTCAACGGGACGCGGCTACCGCCGCACAGTGTGAGATTTGACGAACCTAGCCGCTCAAAATACCCTTTTCCCAACTCAGCATTTAAGGGAAGCTGATGAAACTAATGCCTTCTTAGGTAGTGAGAGCACATGGGTGCACAGTTTGTTTATCGCTGGCCGAAGAAATATAGCCTAAACAGAGCGGTCAAGTTACCCTTTCAGGCAGGACGTCGTCAGCCCGGTGCAGTTGCTTTGTGCAGAGTGTAGAAGAAGCACGCATTGACGCCTTTACTTTGCAGTTATACTGATAATTCTGACTGAATCGGATTCAGTAAGGTTTGTACTTTAGTTTTGCATTAATTCCGAGATATTTAAATAAAAAATTAATATTGAAATGACTCTCATAATGAAGTCTTAAAATGTCTGAATTTTCAATTTTTTTATTTCTTTATCTTGAGTTATAAAGTTATCCCCACGACTTCCCGCCGTAAACTCAACATGAATGTATTTCTGAGACTATTCTTCATGATTTTAATCACATTCCAGCTGCCCCTAGCTGCTCTTTCATTCGTAATATATTATTTTCAGTGACGATGCCGCTCATTACGCGACGCGCGCTTTTCGAGGTGTGGCGCTCAAATACGGTACAAACACGGAACAAGAAGGTGTTGGAGCATGTAACTCTTCAACTAGGCTTAGAAGATTGTTCAGAGGACATCCGCAAATCACTTGAAATCGCAATTTCGAAGCTGTGTTCAAAAATTAGTGAGCGATGGCAAACATCGACAAGGTGTGAAGAGAAATTTTTGAAACGAAACGAATTGTGGCTTTCAAAAGAAATCGAATTCGAAGAGAAATTTCCTTGTCTGGGTTCATCAACCACTAATCCAAACTCATCTTCTATAAGAAAAGTAGGACGACCAAGAAAGTTATTTAGTGATGCTAGTGTTGCTACAAAGCGAAGACAGGTGAAGACTATAGTCGATACAGCAACGTCCTCTGAATTAGTTGCAGCTACTCAAAAATGTCTTAGAGACTCTGGTAAAAGAAATGCAGCAAAAATTGTCGCAGAGCTCTCCCTTGCTTCACCTCAACGTGCTACAAGATTGTTGAAAGCTCGAGAAGAGGTTTCTAGGAAGCCTAGGCGTATGAACGGAGACCAGGCTCTGGCATTAATGATTGATCTGCATATGTCAACAAACCAGTACAAGGAAATGAGGGAAAATGCTCTTGAATATGACTGTGAACTCTACCCGCCCTATCATGTGGTGAAAGAGGCCAAAGAAAAATGTTATCCTCCAAAGGAAAGTGTAGAAGTCACAGAGCAGTATGTAGAAATTAAATTGCAAGCACTACTGGACCTCACCGTTTCTAGATTGTGCGCAGTGAGGTGTGATATTCTAGAAAGCATAGAGACAGATGAAATACAATGCGTGCTAATTTCGAAGTGGGGGTGTGATGGTTCGACGGATCAGAGCTGCTATAAACAAAGATATTATGATAGTGAATACCAGTCTGACGAAAACATTTTTAGTGTATCATTGGTGCCACTACAGCTCTACTCAGACACGAGAAGAGGTAAAAATATTATATGGCAAAATGCACGATCATCATCAACTCGATTTTGTAGGCCTATTAAAGTCAGTTATGTAAAAGAAAATCAATCTGTTATTAGGGAGGAAATGGGAAGCGTTCGCTCTCAAATAGAGGAACTAGTGCCATCAACATTTTCCGTGACAGAAACGAAAACCATTGTAGTTACCCACAAACTTCTGTGCACCATGGTCGATGGCAAGGTCTGTAATAGTTTATCGCAGTATACTTCATCACAGAAGTGTTACATATGCGGTGCAACACCTAAAGAAATGAATGTTATGGATTGCTCAAAGTATAAACAGATCAATCCAAGTATGTTGGAATTTGGCTTATCACCTTTACATACTATGATCAGATTTTTTGAATGTCTTCTACACATTTCTTACCGCTTGGAAGTAAAAATTTGGGCCGTTAGGAGTGATGAAGATAAAAAAATTGTAGAAGCAAGGAAGAAGTACATCCAGCAGCGATTTCAGAAAGAAATGGGTTTAATTATTGACAGGCCGAAGAAAGGATATGGTAACAGTAATGACGGCAATACTGCCCGGAGATTTTTCAAAAACGAAACTCTAAGTGCTGCTATAACTGGAATCCATGAAGATTTAATTCATAGATTTAAAATAATTCTGGAAACTCTTGCTTGTGGCCATGAAATTAATAAGTTAAATTTCGGGACATATGTTAAAATCACAAAAGAACTTTATTTGAAACACTATAATTGGTACTACATGCCAGTATCTGTGCATAAAGTTCTTGTTCATGGTGAAGATGTAATTGACAGCAATATTCTGCCAATCGGGCAACTTTCAGAGGAAGCGCAAGAAGCGCGTAACAAAGACTACAGACGTTTCAGAGAATGTTTCTCCCGAAAATCTTCGAGGCTGAATACAAACACTGATCTGTTTCACAGACTTTTGGTATCATCGGATCCTTTCGTCAGCAGCATCAGAAAATCACCAAAAACAAAATCGCAGGAAATTTCCGATGAAGCGAAACAGTTACTGTGCTTCGAAAATTTTCAAGAGTTGCCAAGTACATCAACATAGAACACAAATATTGAAACTTTATATTGTGTAAATAGTTAATGAGTAATGTTTTTGTGACATTTGTGAGTGAATTTTGTAACGATACAAGAGGTTTACTTTTTTTTCTGTGAATCAACTGGAATCGAACTTATAACCCTATACATGCGGGCTTCACCGTCATCAGAGATGATCAAGTACCTTTAGGTAAGTACGTGTGCAGTTTGGTCAAAATTAAATGAGTAGTTTGCGAGAAAATAATTTTGAGCGGCTAGCATCCTGAAATCACACACTGTGCGCCGCGGAGGGTTCTTTCGTCATGCCGCCCACCCCCCGACCGCGCATCGGGCCAGCCCCGAACGCACCCAGCCCCCCCCCCCCTGTCTTCAGAGGCGGAATGTTTATTAGCCCCCCATAAAAATACTTGCTGCCCCCTCGCCGGCCCTCTCCTGGAACAAAGCACCACCCTCGCGTCCCCCCTTCAGCCGCGCGACCGAGGAATTCAAGCCCGATGGAGTTGGGCCGGGTGTCAATTAGGCGAAGAAGACACATTTACGACACGACGTGAGCGAAACCTTTCTTGGCCATCAAACTGATCCCTCCACCGGACAATGCTAACTCGTCACATTCGTTCTGGCACGCGCCCGGGCGCCAGAAGCCCCGCGGGAGCTGTTTCTCTCTAAACACAGTAGGGTGTCGATTAGCCCCTGCCGGCCGTCGAGAACCCGTGAAATGCGCTTTTTTCGCGCGCACGTGTCCACACAGCTGCGATCAGCTCCCGGAGTAACTAACAAAAGGGAAGCAAGAGAGAGAGCGAAGACAGCGACAGACAGAGAGCATTTACGGAAAACTACAGAAAAATCAACACGAGATTGGTTAATCAGATTTCTGCGACGCAGCCACCCTCGGCCAATGCGAAGCTTCGCCATGAGGGAGGGGAGAGATTTGGTGTTAGGAACAATTTGGGAAGGGGAAAGGAAATTCTCTTATAAACGCGATGCAGAGTAGGAATAGAAGAACTTCTGAGATTTTTCTGACACGAGACTTGTCAAATTTATTCGAGACACTAACTTGTTAAAATTTCTTCGACAACACTTGTTAAAATTTCTTCAGTCTCACTTTGTAAAATTTCTTCGGAGGAACAGTTCTAAAAATTTCCTCGAAACGAGACTTGTCGCGGAGAGAACTCGGGCAGCGACCTGGGATCCCGCGCCGTTTTCGCTCCGTCCCGCCAGCCTTGCCGCCTCTCGTCCTGGGCTGAGTGACAGCCCTTTTCGCAACGTCGGCGCCCGTGGCCACTCGCCTCCTCTGAGCCTGCTCGAGCGGACAATCTGGAATCGCCGCTACCTGAGCGAGAGTAGACGCGCCGCAGAAGATCAGCAACCCGGAGCCGCCGCCACCTCTGTCTGAGGCTGCCTCCTCGACCCACCCACGAAGACCAGCAGCCATTGGTGAAACTATGAGACGATGCCGTCTCACTGAACTATTGTAACGGCGAAAAACTGCAAGTGGCCGCGCTCAGGCCCATCAGAGTAACCACTTATAATTCATTCACAGAGTAGTTTTAGTAGTAAAAGAACTTGCGTCGCCCATTGCGACATTGTAAATTCCCCTGGCAGCTTTTGGTGCCAGGAATAAACAGTTGTTTGTCACAAATGACTCAATTGCTCATTCTTGACCTCCCAACTCTTCCACTCAGTTATATTTCAGGAGCTGAACCTGGCGCCCTCCCCCGCTGGTAGTACATTCGGCTGGTCCCTAGTCGGGCTAGTTTAGGCGATTTGATCGCTTTTATTACAATATATATATATATATTGTGACATACCTGGTGGTGCCGGGTATTTTCACTGCAATACAACACTAAGAGAGGGTGTCTTTTACGTGAATGGGTCCCTGGATAAGTTGGTGCAACGTTGGGGTGGTTAATCATAAATTGAAATACAATTATAAACAAGATTTATTTTAAATCAAATTTGTTATTTACATAATCAGACAACGTTTTTACACTCTGCCTTGGTACCAAGATTAAGAGTGAAATGAATTTCTCATACCTGCGGGGCCCCGAACGAATACCTATGATGTTCGTAGAACCGCTCGTGCCGACAGGATTGTCGACCTCTGCTACTGCTGCGGGCCGTCAGCGGCGGATGGCGTGGTAATCGCCCACGGCTGATGCTCCAGCAATTCTTCCCCGATCAGGATCTTGACACCTCGGCTTCGCACCTTCCTCGAATCACTGTCCGTCAGTGGGTTTACTTACTCAACCCGCGCCGATTACGTGCACCGAACTCAGTTCCGTACCACACAATTACCATGACAATTCCACTACATCAACTATTAGGAGCGTGATCAATTATTCTACCAACACTAATCTGTTACTTTGCTAATATTTTCAATGTCCTATTTACATTTATGCTACAATACAGTTTCTAACACTTCCAGAGTTACACCGCGTGTCGCCCGCGTCCTTGCATCACTCGCGAGCCCCCGCCACACGTCCGCACTCATCGCCGCTCCGCTAACCTCTCTCGCTGTTCTGCCAACGGCTCTCGTCCGCGATTCTCGTAACGAACTTTTGCACGTGCGCGGTGCCCAGTTCCAACCGAAATTCACACGCTAGCCTCCCGGCGGCGGAGGCACCGTCGGCGGTGGCAGCGGTTGCTCGCCGGCCCCGGCGCGCCGCGCTCAGCGCGCGCACCACGCAGTTCAAAATAGCAATTGGTTTCTTACACTAATGATTTAATTAGTGTAATGAAACACATATTCTGGGTTTCATCACCCCCCCTTTCTTTTTTTGAATTTTTTCCACTTCTGGAAAAATTCACACCAGTAACATCGTCACTGCCGATGGTTGCACTCTTTTGCATACTGCTCAACGCCCTATATACCCTTATAACTTAAAATCGAATTAACATGTGATTACTTATTATTAACCCTAACATTACACTTATTTACACTTCACTGTTTTCCATACATGTTGAACCAGGTTTCCGATTTGAAGCTTTTAGTGTCCTACTATGTCTTGTCTCTTTTGCGACAGTTCATCCCCATTTTGCTGACAGTGATTTCCTAACTCACAGTTGTAGGACATAGCTTCCAGCGTGTTGGACACATCTTGATAGGTATCATCCCATTTCCAGCTACGACCTCTTCTACGTTTGTACCAATGGTTGACCATACCATCGCTCTTCCCTCGCCCCTGACTTCGCTCCATTCTTGACCTGCCTACATGTCCTTCACTCCCATTCGTTGGGGCGTCTGCAAACATGAAGTTGTACCCCTCCAATATCTTCAAACCCTTTCCTAAATCGGTATGATCTGCTCTGCTCAGTAGGCTTTGCACGGTGACAGGATACTGTCGCGTTGACATGCAAATAATTCCTTGATATTTTATAGGAGCAAATAATGTTTTTGGCTCCATAACGCTCTTCGTTCTGTATTCACTACGACTTCCCGTGATGTAGTTGTGATGGCTATTCCTCTGGTCGCTCTTGATGTTTATTTGGGTTTCTTCATTCCGCTTTCGTACAGAAATCTTGTTTTCAAATTCCTTCAAAAATTTCGGAAATGTACCAAAATTCTCTGCCCATGTCCTGGCGTTCTCTTCTAACATTAGGTGTAATAACTGGATCTTGTATCCTTCCAATATGTTGTTTGATGCTAGGTGCCGTTCTTCTGCTCGCATAACTACCTTAGGGTTTTCCGTCCCATCTCCCAGAGATTTCATCGACTTTGGAGGCATAATTGGTGTCACCCCATACTTGACACTTGGCGACGTTTTCCCGTCTTGTCCCTGTTTAAACTCTTCTTGTACTCTTTTCTCTTCGCACCCTTGTATATTTTCCACGATTTCTTCTTCTACTATACGCTCCATTTCTTCTATTTTCATTTCCATTTCTTCTTCCATTATTAACTTCAATTCTTCCGTTTTCACTTTCACTTTATAAACATCCTCCTCGGTCTCGATTTGGACCTCCACCGTTTTGCCCTCCGCTGTCTTGACTTCCTCATGGATTTGGTTCGTCATCCCCTCGTTTCTATCTGTTACCGCTACCCTAGCATCCCTTTGATGGCATGATTGAAATTTTAGCACCTCATCTTTCCTATCCAGTTCCTCCGCTTTCCCATACGGTTTTTCGCATATTTCGATGAGCTTCCTATTCCGTTCTTCTGTGATTCTTCCCATTTCTTCTGCCGGCTTCTTAATCTGTTCTTCAACCACCTTCCCGTTCTGTTCTTTTATTAGTTTTCTATTCCGTTCCTCCGCCTTCCTATTCTGTTCCTCCTCGGATCTTTTCTGTTTACCTAATTCTTTGCTCTGTTCTTCCGCAAATTTCTCAATCTGCTTCTCCGTTTGCTGCCTCAGCTGTTCTTCTAATGAATCTTCTGCCATTACGCCCGTACACGCTTCGTATTCTTCGTCCATCCCCAAGTCAAATCCTACCGCCTGGCTCCCCAGTTCTACCACCTGCCGTTCTAGATCTATATTTACTCTGTGATCGACCAGAAAATCCATCCCTATGATTACCGAATACAATAATTTTTTGACTACCAGGGCCACCATCTCATATACTTGGTTGCCAATCCTGGCCTGAAACATGATTTGTTTTGTGATGGGGCTTGACTTCTTCTGAGTTGCCCCAATCACATACGCCCTATTCATAGGCAAACACATTACTTCTTTTCCTGTTGCTTTTAACTCCTCATACATTTCTTCTGATACTACTGTAGTCATGCACCCTGTATCCACTAAAGCTTCTTTAATTATACCTTCACATTCTATCGATATCGTGGGACATTTCCTGATTCTGACCGCTGAGTTCTTACATCTCCGCCACGGTTGGGTATCGTAGGTTACCGGCTGCATAGCGTTTATGGAGACCGCGTTTACGTCATCGATTTCCGCGTCCGCAATGGGGCCACCTATCACCGCGGACTCTATTAGTTTAAATAGTGTCCTTGATCACTACTTGTGCTAGGCTGTGCTAATCGGTCGGGTGCATTCCCGCCCCCGCCTCGCGTCTCCGTACGGTTTGAATTAGATCTGTTCCAGTCCGGTCTCTGGTTCCCTGGCTCTGGTCTCCATCCGTCTCCCCCTCTTCCGCGTTGGTTTCTCTGGTAATCGTTGCTCCTATCATTCCCTTGCCCCTGGTTACGTTCCGATCTAACCATATTAACATTCCCTTCATTTCTGTTCTTTGGTACGCCTGCAAATGTCAAGTCGTACCCTCCTAACACATTCTGGAATTTTTCCAGGTCGTTGTGCTGCACACTACGTAAAAGATTCTGCACCGTAACTGGGAACTGTCTCGTCAGTACACATATTATTTCCTGATCGCTCATCGGTGGGGATAGCGTTTTGTATTCCATAATACGCCTTGTTGCGTATTCCCGCAAACTTCCCATTGACTGGTTGTAATGATTATTCATTAAGCTGATTTTAAAATTAATTTGAATTTCCTCATTCCAATACCGCTCAAGGAATCGATCTTTAAATGCCTTTACTGATTCGGGAAACTTATCAAATGTATCGGCCCATATCCTTGCGTTGCCTTCTAACATTAAATATAATAATTGTATTTTACATCTTTCCGAAGTATTGATAACATCTAGATGTCGTTCTGCTGCCTTCATAAATATACATGGATTTTCTTTCCCGTCTCCTGAAAATTTTAGTGATCTTGGAGGGGTAAATGGTACCGTCCCGCTTGCTGCAATTGGGGATGCCTTGCATTCTTTTATTTGTTCAATCTCTGTTCGTAGTAACACAACCTTCTCTTCACATTCCCGCTTATTCTCCTGCATTTCTTCCTTGACTACTAACTGCATCCTTTCAATTTTCTCGTCCTGCTTAGCGGTTTTAGCGTCTAATTGCTGGCATAACTTATTCTTTAATTCTCCCCCCAGACTAATTACTTGGGATTCTAACTCCTTTTTCTGTTTCCCTAATTCTTCGGCAGTCCATTGCTCATGACTTTCTACCCGCTCCGCAATTTTAGTCATCTCATTCTTCGTTAACTCAATTTGTTCTTCGGCGCGTCCTATTCTCCCACTTAATTCCTCTTGTAATTTGCTGATCCGTTCCTCGAATTTCCTATCCTGTTCATCTAATCTCCCATTCAATTCTTCGGCCAACTTCTTATTCTGTTCCTCTACTTTCCTATTCAGTTCTTCGGCTAACTTCCTGTTCTGCTCCTCTGTGAATGTTTTCTGTTCGTCTACTTTCCCATATAGTTCTTCAATCAGCTTCTTCTGATCTTCTGCCGCTTTCTTGCTCCGTTCTTCCGCGATCCTATTCTGTTCACCCATGTCATCTAATTTCCTGCTCTGTTGTTCGAACATCTTCATCAATATCTGTATGGGGTCATTATGGGTATTTTCCCCACCCCCCCGAGTCGGATTTCCTACTGCCTGGTTCATTGGAGTTGACGTAATTTGTACATCTTTATTGAAGCTGTCCCCTGGCGTATCATCCAACCGACTTCCAATACCACTATCCCTGCTTTCCGATGATATACTATTATCGATTCCTACATTTATCTCCCTTACTTCATCCGCCTTCTCCTCCCGGTCCAGCACTACATTTTGCGCCTCCATTCTGTTGCTTTGAGCTGTCCGATCGATTCTCACTACACTAAAATACCGCACAAGTTTTCCACTTGCCTCACCTACCAACGATATCACAGTTATCCTATGAAGTAACTATATCCGCCACAACACTATATCCTTCGTGAATGGATTAATTCACACCTATTTCAATTGCTAACTAATGACGGACAACCCTCACTCACCACCAAAACACAATAACACTAATTCAATAGCCATATAAATTTTCACTCACCTACCAATGCATAAACATAATCCGTACAATACATACTATTATTACCATTGACACATATACACTGCTAATGGACTCATTAATACTATTACACAAAAATGCTTTCAAATTATAATAAATCCCTTATTAATTGAAATTACTTTTCAACGCACTTATTGCTATATTATGTACATAATCATCATTCACATTTGCATGTCATATCTCCTCCCTAAATTTTCCTCAATAATATCATATAGATATTCACAACAAACATTCACACTGCTGGTATATATTTCCCAACCTGGTATCTTTTCTAATAAATTCCCCACACTTTACCATCACCAATAGATAGTGCACTACTGAGTGAATGTTCCCAGCAAAAAAACAATTTTGTGCATAATTTGTACAACACTATTAACCACCTTTATATTCTCATAAGAATTATTACTACTTCCCCATTT
Organism: Gryllus longicercus; assembly: GCA_038098605.1. Lineage (NCBI taxonomy): Eukaryota > Metazoa > Arthropoda > Insecta > Orthoptera > Gryllidae > Gryllus > Gryllus longicercus. The sequence goes on along the minus strand of JAZDUA010000050.1, from coordinate 4,158,047 downwards.
CTTTGATTTCCATGTTATAAAAAATTGCCAAGCAGTTCAAATATTATTAATATGTCTTACAAAACTTGGAATTCTATTACATTATATTATTTGTAACATGTACGTGTATAGCCTTCATAACCTCAGTAACTACAATATTAACTATATATTGGATGCTCACAAATAATTGCCTATGTCAGCCCGCAATTAATTACGCAACAACATTTTTGTAATTATCAACATTTCATTATGCTTACTTGACTTGTGCATGTTTTTGCTAACACATGTATTGTTATTTTTTTTTGTACTCTATAATAATACACTTTGCACTGCTTGCTTCTCATCTGTACCCTGCATTACTATACATCAATTACATGCACGTTATTTTCCAACATTTCACCAACTTTCCTAAGGCCACATTTCTTAACTATACGTTTTCCACTTGTTCGGGCGCCAGCTGTGACATACCTGGTGGTGCCGGGTATTTTCACTGCAATACAACACTAAGAGAGGGTGTCTTTTACGTGAATGGGTCCCTGGATAAGTTGGTGCAACGTTGGGGTGGTTAATCATAAATTGAAATACAATTATAAACAAGATTTATTTTAAATCAAATTTGTTATTTACATAATCAGACAACGTTTTTACACTCTGCCTTGGTACCAAGATTAAGAGTGAAATGCATTTCTCATACCTGCGGGGCCCCGAACGAATACCTATGATGTTCGTAGAACCGCTCGTGCCGACAGGATTGTCGACCTCTGCTACTGCTGCGGGCCGTCAGCGGCGGATGGCGTGGTAATCGCCCACGGCTGATGCTCCAGCAATTCTTCCCCGATCAGGATCTTGACACCTCGGCTTCGCACCTTCCTCGAATCACTGTCCGTCAGTGGGTTTACTTACTCAACCCGCGCCGATTACGTGCACCGAACTCAGTTCCGTACCACACAATTACCATGACAATTCCACTACATCAACTATTAGGAGCGTGATCAATTATTCTACCAACACTAATCTGTTACTTTGCTAATATTTTCAATGTCCTATTTACATTTATGCTACAATACAGTTTCTAACACTTCCAGAGTTACACCGCGTGTCGCCCGCGTCCTTGCATCACTCGCGAGCCCCCGCCACACGTCCGCACTCATCGCCGCTCCGCTAACCTCTCTCGCTGTTCTGCCAACGGCTCTCGTCCGCGATTCTCGTAACGAACTTTTGCACGTGCGCGGTGCCCAGTTCCAACCGAAATTCACACGCTAGCCTCCCGGCGGCGGAGGCACCGTCGGCGGTGGCAGCGGTTGCTCGCCGGCCCCGGCGCGCCGCGCTCAGCGCGCGCACCACGCAGTTCAAAATAGCAATTGGTTTCTTACACTAATGATTTAATTAGTGTAATGAAACACATATTCTGGGTTTCAATATATATATATATATATATAATTATAATAAATATATATATATATATATATAATATATACACCTCCGAAGCCGTTGAAGTGCCTTTTATTGTTATTATTATTATTATTATTATTATTATTATCTCCCGTTGAACAACATCCATATTGTAATTGTAGATAAAGTCTTAAAAAATTTAAAATTTTCGAAGAATCTGAGATTTTAACAATTTTGATACTTAAGCCATTTTAAAAGTATTATTACCCTATCCAAGGACGAAGTTATTTCAAAACATTTGTAGCCATTTAAAAAAAATGAAAATGTTTTTGCCACTTCGTGTAATATATCCAAAAATGAAAATATTCGTTTCAAACTTACAAAGCCTTGAGTTGTTTCAGATGATTCGATGAATAGAAATTTTGGAGAAAACCTTTTGAACGGTCTAGCCGCTAGCGTCGACCACCGATGTACTCACGGACGGTCGGACGGTCGGACGGACGGGCGCAAGAAGAGTCAAACGTTTTGCCGTGAATTCATTATTTGCTGTCAAGGTCGTAGAAAACATGGGTTCTAAGTGTGTTAGAGGAAGTAATTTACATGACATAGAAACACTATTTATCCACTTTTTTGTTACCAGTGTCCGGGAATCAGTGTTTTTGTGTAGAAAATTCCCGGTATTCCCGTAGGTTTACAATAATTTTTCTATACTGCATAAGCAGTACCAGTAAAGTAAAAATGAGATTTGTACAAAAAGTCGTGGAATATTGATTTTTTTCAACTTAAAAATATTTTGATTTATAAAACTTCTCAACACGGCTACAACTTTCTATTTTTTCACGGATAGATGAATGGTGAAGGTTTCATTTTTATTTAATTCCAAATTTTAAAAAATTGCAAAATATTAACATTGGAAAAGTAATAAATATGGATATATGTTTCTTAAATAGGTATTATTAAATGACTCAAAAAACCAATTCTTTAAAAAAGTTATCTATTTTTTTTAAAACGAGCAGTATCTGCATATTTTCTACTTCAAGTTACTGAAATTAGGGAATATAATATTTTCTTGCAAACGACACTGTTTCTTCTCTCCATTTTCCCCATGGATACATCAAAGGCCTCTTACTAGCGCAAGGTTAATTTTCATTTAATATGTCCAATAACTAGTGGTGCTCCACCGGCACGTACTTTCTCGCGAAATTGTTAATGGTTGTGTAATATTATAATCTGACATTTTCTGTCTTAAACTTAAGTACCATTTGATTCTTTTAAAAACGAAGCGTGAAAAATACACATATTTTTTAAATTCAAATGCTTAAACAAAAACAGCTTTCTGCGATTGACTTCAATGCATTGACGTTCTACATAAATGTACCAACAATGCACAATACGTATTTTAGCCGTAAATAAAATTATTAGTTTATATTAACGCGAAAGAAAAGGCAGGAGCCAGTATCGCTCTTTTATCAGTGCGGCGTTACAATAATGGGTTACAAGCACCAATGACGGCTAATTCATTAAGGAAATGCATTTTGCCAATTAGCATTGTTGATAGCACTTGCTAGAAAATGAAAATAGATAGAAAATATAATAATTACAAATAAAATTTTCATCATTTCAATTCATTTTTTCAAATTATTCTGTTTTTACATGCATTACCTTTTATTCCCACATCTTATTAAGCAAAGCGAAATAATGTATTCCTTTTCACATTTAACTCAATTAAATGACGCAATTAAAAAAAGGTTTTAAATAATTTCTAAACGATTAATTTTAAAATTTATAACAATTTATAAACCTCGAAGAGGAAACAAACAAAGAAATATGAAATAAAATGCAAATTCTTACTTACGTAGCATCCAACTGCTTTAAAACACTTCTAAAATTACGTTCACGAAACGCATGAAATAACGAGTGGGGGTCTATTTTTGACACCATTTTACTAAAAAAATTCTAATATTTTTGTTAAGTTGAACATATTCTTTTTGAAGGTCTGATTTGGTTAACACATTTGATTAAGAAAAAAATGTATGTTCATAATTGTAGTTGTATGAAAACGCATGGAATGTTAAACTTGTTCAATTTTCGAAAAATCAAGGTTGTCAATCAACATGAGACCAACACCTTTTTTTGTAAACGTCCTTCATACTATGCACTAACAGAATTTCATCAAAAACGATAAAAGAGTTTTTGAGAAACAAATTGTGTAAACAAAAATTACAAATTACCCATATTTCATGTGAATTCCGTGAAAAATATTCAAATGTTCCAAAAATTTTATTACGACTTAATTTCAAAATCTATCCTTCGCAAAAAACTTCATTGAACTGCTACAGAAGAATCTTATATACATGCAAATAATTCAGCAAAGGTAGCAGTGAATCCAAATTCAAAATCAACATATTTAAAATTATTTGCTCCCTTTATCAAGACATTCGGATTAGGATTCTACTGAATGATATTCCCAATTCTTGCTTCGAATGAAAGATAATAATATGAAATGTAACGTTTTCGAATTTTGACCTGCCACGTAAATACGTAAAACAAGCGAAATAAAATAATATCATACCGTCGTCATCTGAGCCCACGTGAGGGCTGCAGCGAGAGCCAGTTGAAGCAGAAAAGCACTACGGACCTGCATCATGACGAACTGTGAGCTCGAGGTCGTACTGAATGACTGTCGAGTTTATATTCATTCACAGCTGTCAAATGTCTCTCTGGAGACTGATGGCAAAGGGAAGTAGGGGAAACCCCACGCCAGAGTTCACAAAAAAAAATCGTTGCGAGGCTATTCGCATCTTTTGTTAAACATTATGGTGTTGGAGACGACCCTTTACCTCGCACCTTCGACCTCTGGTTGTACGATTATTTCATGATTCCGTGCGCGTCAACTTATATGTCTATCATTACCGTAAGTGTAGTGCATGTTTGATCACGGAAGGCGGCGATGTTCTTCCAGCGCTGGAGGGTAAGGTCCGATGCCTTACCTTCTTGCCTTGTCTTATTTCTCAGCTTGGGAGGCTTCCCTCGTCTATGTATCTCTCAGTAGGGCACTGCTCTGGCTGAGCCACGCTCTAAGCTCACGACTGGTAACCGGCTACGCGTGGTAGTGCATTAAGTAGTGTGGTAGTGTGTGTAAGTAAAGAATGGGGATAGGGCAAGGAAAAGGAAGGAAAGATCGCACGCGGTCCGTGTCCCGTTTGCTAGGTTACTACTCTGGCATTCGCATGGTGTTGATCGGTGAAACCAAGGAAAACTACCGATCAGAGCAGCCGACCGCTAAGATTCTCCCCCTGATGGCGGGGGCTGAATTCGACCTACCTAACCAGCTACGTAGTGTCGAAAATCTTGGACCGTCGGGACTCGAACCCTAGGTCCTCCCGGTCAGAGCACTCCTGTGACATCAGTGCTCTGGGTGACCTCAACCAGTCCACCTCTGAGTACCGGGATTTATATCTCCGTCGGTTTATGTGGAATTTATGATAGACAAATTGTGATAGCTTTTGTTTCGTCAGGGTTTGTTAGCTTTTGTCTGGGTTCTCCCGATTTCCTTGCCTCCGATTCCACCTGGGCATGCTCCATCATTATTAAAATCATATTAATCTTCACTCACAAATAAATAATTCATATTCAATTGCATCATCTATTTATCATTCTTACCACTTGTACTTTCCGGCGGTATCTGCGATGAGTGGGTTTGATGGATGGCTGATAGGAGTTATGATTTGAATAATGATGGAGCACCGGATATTGGAGGCAGGTGAAACGGGAAATCCCCCACAAAACATATCGCAAGGTGTCTTACTCCATCACGATTTTCAATAAATAAATTGTATCATTTGTGAAGAAATATTGAAAACAAAAACTATAGATGAGCCCATACGTACACTAATTACTTTGCTACTTAAGGAAGAAATGGTATTAAAAATATATTTTCGTTTGTAGTAGTATCTTAAGTTCTGGGGAATTATCTGCCTAAGACATGAGATAATCAAAGAAATATTCAAAAACTATTTCTATACGTTTTAAAAAAAATCTCAATTATATCTTTAAAAAGGCCTAATAGTTTTAATTCAAAATAATTTATTTTTACAAATTAGATTTTCTTTCTCAAATACAATGAATAATGATTGGGAGACTCTTCAAAAGATATTAAATTATTGTTAGAGCATTTTTTAAATTCATAGCTCGCGTGTTGGGAGAGATTGCTTAAAATCAATTACTTAACAAAAATTCTGAACGGATGTTGTAAGGGGTAATGTCAATCATAACAAGAACCCAAGCGACCCCCGTAAACCAACAGGACACGACACATGGTTTTACGAATATTTTACGTCTCTGTTAAATATATATTGTTCAATCTGTAAAATTTTCTTAGATATTTGTGATTTTTGAAACAAATGTTGCATATCTGTCTCTTGGAAAATATTCCTTGTCCAATGACATCGAGGCTATATATTATATGAACTCAGATATTCAAAATATAATAAGTAGTTATAAGCCGTAGAAAACCGACGCCATTACCGGGAGCCGACAGGAGCCCTCACAGGCTTATAACGTATTTTTTACTTTTCTTTAAAATTATGTCGCACATTCTGTAAACTTTTCTGAGGTATTTGTGATTTTTTTAAAGAAGAAGTTGCATGTTGCATGCCTATTGATGGATAATGACGTCATTACTACATATAATATAAAGAACCCAGAAATTCAAAATATACAGAGGTTATTGTTCGAAAAATTCAAATCTCCTTATTTCTGGGGAGCATTCCCTTCTACACTGTGTGAAGTTTAGTGGCCGCCGGCACAGACCCTGGGAGGTTTTCTTCCAGAGCTCTCGGGCTCGTCAAAGATAAGTCCGTGCTCTCTTTTTCCTTTCTGCATGGAAATGTAATTTACCTTTTGGTTTGCGAGATATGAATGATTTTGTTTTTCTCTATGTTACTTGGGCTCTCTAAATCCCGGTGTTAAGCCTTGTTTCATTCTTAATATTTATATTATTATTATTATTATTATTATTATTATTATTATTATTATTATTATTATTATTATTATTATTATTATTGGCGTATAGGCCATTACTGACCACGCTACACACGATTAACGTGCGTGTAATTCTTCCAGGATCAGCTTTTCAGCTGTATCCTTGGATTACGACAAGGTTGTTACGCCTTGAAGTGTGAATTATGAAATGATAGGAATGCATTAGGAGGTGATAGGTGATCGTGGACTTTTCGAACCATCCCAGCATTCGCCTTTATGACCGAGGGAAACCACGAAAACCCCGGTCAGGATGGCCGGCCCGGGAATCGAACCCGTACCTCCCGATTACGAAGTCAGTGCGCTACGCACTGAGCCACTTCGCTCGGCATATTTATATTATTATTATTTATGATTTTTGAAATCACATGCCATTGTTCTCATGCGGCCTTTAGATCTTAATTATAAATTAAATCAATAGCAACATCAATCATCATCTGGTAACAACTATCAAAATGATAGTTGCATCCATTTTTTCATAATTTATCTTACAATATTAACCCTCCGTTACACGAGCTGTGTTTGTGACCTGAATGCACGCGCGCAGACTGAGAGTCCGCAAACGTATACCACTATTTTCTGATAAATTTAAAAGCTGCTTTTAATAATATTTTTCGTTAATATCCAAATAGACTTTGTGTTGCATGAATATCAACCAATGTTGGGGTTAACTGTTGTGTTTTCATTACATTAATATATATTTAATGAAATGTTTATTGATTTGTGAATTGGAAAAATATTGAAAATGGGGAACAATATGTTACTAATAATAATAATAATAATAATAATAATAATAATAATAATAATAATAATAATAATAAGTATAGTGTTAATTTAGGTAAAAAGTTTTGTTCATAATACTCAAAATAAAAAATGCTGTCAAGAAGGTAATAATGACGATATGACCTAAATTGTTTCGTGGAAATATCATCTCAATATCTTGAACCATTTAGATGAGAAAATATTAGAGATTGAGTTGCTATTAAATAACTCTCTGTAACGTCTGCAACAACTGAGAAACGTTTTCCCGACACCTATCAATGAATCACCACGGAGGGTTCATATTAATTTAACCTGGGCGTAAATGACTAGAGTTGCTGAAGTGCTATTTAAATCTTTATCAACGAAACCTTCTTAGAAAAATATTTGGTTCTACTCTGCTCATCGCACGATCTCACGGGGTTAGCGCGATCCACTCTAGCTGCCTGAGTTGAGGCATGTCAATGCGACCTGGGGAGGGGATGCACGTAGAGAAAGTAATATAATGCTGTGGTAAAAGTTGGGTATTTTCCACAAAAAATCAGTTTTCACATCTTATTTACATTTTACTTAACGTCTATCAGTCTGAAACATTTATGTTATTGCATGAAATTGTCCTAGACGACACTTGTGTGCAAGATTACTTACTGACACTAGAGCGCGATCTGTACCTACCATATATCGGGCATTGCGATGGACAAGTTTGAGCTGGTTTGGAATGCAGTATGAAAACTAATTTTGAAATGAGTTACATTGTAATACTCCCCAATGAAAAGTATAGGAGAATACAAGATAATTCTTCTTGCTATACGATCACGTATTAGATCACAGATCAATTATTATTAAATATGAAACGTCTGAATCTCATATATACACGCGCGCACACACACACACACACACACACACACTAATATATATTAGTGTGTGTGCGTGTGCGTGTGCGTATAGTCCTGGATTAAAATAAATCACAAAGGAAAATTAGTTTCATTGGGTCAAAAGAACTAATGAGGTTAGAAAGGTGAAATAGAACTATTAATCAATTTATTTTGAATCAAATTCAGTATTAAAAATAGTTTACATCAATTTTCTTTCCTTGGGGGCAAAGGGTGTACGTTCTTTGCCGTCTAGACTCTATTTCTGACCCACACGTCTCTTGTCGATAGCTCCAATCCTCCATGTACCTTTCTTCAGCGATTCTAACTGCTCTTGGGGGATACTCTGTAAATACAGAAAAATATAATGGAATGATATATCAAGATGTCAAGATGTCATGTAATGAGAGATCAAATGAAAAATATAACTAAATCGTGAAATGGGATTAATATCTTGGCACACAATGAATCACTTGTAGTAAATGATTTAGTGTAGAATTAATATTGTAAAAACAATTTTACAATATTATTACGCAGCCTGATATGTATCCATAATAAATACTTCTTAAAAACTACGAAAAACACCAATAAAAGTATTCTTAAATACTTAAAATTGTAAATTATAGTTTCATCGTTAGGAGTTTCTATAAATTTTGAAGTCACCATGTTTCAACCCTATTCATCAGAGATCATATTAGAATGCATGCATCCTCCGTTAATGAAAATACTAGCAAAACATTAACCATGAGTGTAATATGCTTATTACAGTAAAAAAAATATTTAAAGATTCATTGTCCTTGTTCTTTGAAAACAAGTTCGTGCCATCTCTGTCCCACAGGAATGGCTACAATAAGTACAAAAATGTTTAAAATATGCATGACTTTGTTTTACCACAGATGCAAAAAATATTGGACGCAAATTTGAAAAAAATAATTGTAATATGTGGGTAAATATATGTATTGTAATTTCTTAAATATATACAATTTAGCGTACCCGTGCATGTACCGTTACACGTTACCCACCTCCCTTTCCTATCCTTCCATTTCCAATTTTAGCCCATAATATATATATATATATATATATATATATATATATATATATATATATATATATATATATATATATAAGTCACCGTGAAATCTATCTTTCTTCCATTTATTTATTTACTTCAGAAACAGTTAAAAGAATATGTGACGTGCTATGGGGAGAAATTAATTTGAAGTTACATTTATGTCCAGAGGCAAAACGAGAGGCCGTCTCGGCATTTGCTCAAGGATCAGGAAACCTGGATTAAAATCTGATTGAGATGGGATTTCTTTAGGGCACGTATTTATAAAGACTGGTTGCGTGTGAGAGATCCAATGCTCATCGTCACTACTAAAATAACATAGTAGCGGATATTCTTTAACTATATTTCTATTTATTCTGAGGTCCACAATTACACTCCCCTTTTTATATTCTTCGAGTACTACCGGGATAGCTCTAGTATGCGGCTGTTAAGAAAACTGCACCGTACCAACTTTTTATGCAGAACTAATATGTATTTGGTCTTATTTATATTGTATCTTGTGTATTTGTGTTTGTACTATTTATTTTGGGTTATATTTACCTTTTTGCATTTGATGTTACTTGTTAGTTTTGTTTAACTTAACTGCTCTGTGACAAGATCATCCGCAAACGTTAAAAGAAAGTAAAATATTATTTAATTTAAAATGTAAAATCAAAATAATTTAATTATAATTTGTATTAACATAAACCTATTGATTACTGTATTACCTGTTCTACTGGAAGTGATTTTTAACGAATCTTGTTTATGATTGAGTTGTGAGTATACACAGCATTTTGTATTAGAATAATCCTGTCAGCAAATAACTAATACAATTTAATTGAAATTTTATGAGGAACTGCTGTTCAAATCAGGCCAGTTTTTGTTGCCAAGTTGAGTAATATTATTGGTACTCACCTGACACATTGCCTGAAATTCACAATGCCATAGAAAATGTGCTCTCATGCACAGATCCTCGTAGTCATTTGGAACTCTTGTGGAGTTGTTACTCGCTTCTACACTGAATTCACCCTCAGCTGCAAAGGAGAACAGATAAATTACTTTTTTCTGTTAAGCGTGTCCTCAATGACCCTTAATTCAAAATATTTGTGTGGAAATATGTTGTAGCAAATTTGGATGTTTACATGTACTGTACACCCAAACAGAACAGATATAGGAGTGCAAGCAACGTGGAAGAGTGTATTAAGTATTGTTTAGGTTCTCTTTTATCGATCAGACTGCGCTGAAGCCTCAGACAAAAATTCCTAAAATTTCTCGAGATTATTTGTTTCTCGTATGCTTATAAAACGACACAGCTTCAATTATCATTTAATTATCTTAATTTTCATAAATTGCAGTTTTGACAATATTTTTGGTATCTTCTCATAACTACAATATTGAAAATTTGTGAAGAAATCTGGTTGTGAAAATCAGATCTTAAAATAAGTTTTTTTGACAATGAGAGTAATTTTCACGTAACTTTAGTTGAAATCGTGAGCATTAATAAAACGTAATTACGGAAATAAGATTTTCTCAAATATACAAAATTGTTTTCACTACATTTGTTCTAAGAATTGTCCAATTTCATTAAAACATCTTATTTTTCCAAATTTGCAAATCCGTAACTTTCTTTTAAAGCTTCGGAAGGGTTGTTATGCCGACTCAAGTTGTTGGTGCAGTGATTAAGTGAATTACTTACTAAACCTAAGTGCATGAGTTCGAATACCAGCATTGATAAATATTTTTGTGTATTTACAGGCTGTTACGTGCAAAGTAAATTAATTAATCTGAAATGTAAATTTAGTGGATTTCAGCTTGAATCTTAATTATTAATTTATTAAACAAATTTTTAAAACAATCTTATTTTGACCCCTGGAATTCCAGATTGTGTTCTTTTCCTTTGCGTTCAATGTTGCTAAGCAATGTGCTTCTAAAGCACAAATACGCATCTTGAGGTTGTAATGGTGAACTATTGATATTTAGGGTCTGTAAATGAGATCACTGATATCGACAAATCATCAAAATATGTTTCTTATTAATTTCGAGTTTCTGAATTCTCTAAGTAAAAGAGGCATTTTTATCAAAATCATAAGTCCTTCATTTCCATTCTTCATTATTTAGGATCTGAGATATTTAGTTCAAATGCACTTTTAAGAACTTTTCTGATCCGACTCAATTGTGAGGTCTGTTTTATTATGTACATAAAATAAACAAAACAGTTGGAGTATTCCAGATACAGAATACTGTAACAAGTTTGCTTGTTACGGTATCATGGATCTGGTAAACTCCAATGTTTTGTTTTCAGTGTATCATCTGCAATTTTACTTTTCTCTCTGCAATGGCGAGAAAGTAGCTGAGAGTTAAAAAAGTGATATGAAAATATCAAAGTGCGAGAAAGGGAAAGGGCTTCTTATAACTCCATGCAGCAATAATTTGAACGTTACACCTACTTGCATCTAGGCAGCACATTTCACTTCCTTTTCTCCAGCTTGTCTCATTTATATCGAGTTTATATTTCCGCATTGCTTTTATGTCAATGTCTAAAACTCTTGCCGAAGCTTTGCAATCAATCTTCCTATCAACAATCTGTATTAATGTACAAGAGATATAAGTATTTCATCTTGATTTAATGTTTAAAAATGTTCAAAATAAAATATAAAAGATAAGTGCACACATACACACAATTAAATGTTAAAGAGTATGTTCATTAATACTACATTTCAATGAATTCTTCAAGCATTGTCAGTATCAAGATGTTACTTTCAAAGAAAATATATCCCATTTTGCAGATAATATGGTTCTAGAAGATTATACAATAATTACTAAATTGCCGAATTTGAATATTTTTAATTAGAACGTTATCAATACAATTCCAAAATATTGAATTTGACAACGTATTCTATAAGGAGCAATTGGTATCGCAAAGCAACTCAGAAAGGCTCCTTACCAACTTCTACTTTTTGCACTCAACATAACAATTGAAGAGGGGGTAGATACTTTGCCATTTTATTTGACAATTACCATCCCAGGTTTATGAATTAATTCGTTTCAATACGAGTCACTAAAATTGAATATAAGAGAAAAGCCGATCATGAAGCTGAAGCTGAAATAAAGCTGAAATACTTCGAAACGCTATAGCCATTTCCTATTTGTTCAATCTTACTAAAAAAATGAAAACATTATAGGTATAAAGGTAGAAATTATTGTATTATAAAAATTAAAAAAGTTTGAATGGTTTCCCACAAAAGTAATAATTATGTTTACTAGAAGAATATATTATCCAAATCTCAAAGAAATGCCCAAAATTGTCTCTGAAGAGTGGAATATAATTAATTTTTCTGACTGTAAACGAGTACAATTTCGAAACATAGGTTCAACAAGACAGGTACAATTTATCAGGATGGAATGAAAATACTGGAACAAGAAGAAAATTACATCAGAAGATAAACTGCCGAAATGACTCACACCCGTAGAAACAAACGCAAAACATACAGAAAAATTCATCCAAAATGCATGGCTAATAAAGGATACATTATTTCACATTTCTTCCTCTTCCTAATCAGCCCTTCCCCACCCTCTGGTGGCATATCCCTCACCGCACGATGCTCCTTGACGTGATAACGTGCAGTGGCCACAACATACGTTCCCAGTGGCATCTTGCCGCACAGTGCCCCTGTATACGGTAACATCATACAAAATTTGTTTAAATTCAATATTCAACACATCTGATTCCTTTGAAAAGCATCACTCGTCATAGAGTTGGATGGCAATAAAAATGTATCCAAAATCACGAAATATTCAAGATATTTTTGAAGACGTGGATAAAGATTCAGAAATATAACGATTTCAAAGATCAAATTAATTGTTTTTAAAATTGTTTGATAATGTCCGTATAGAACAATACATTGTGTACAAAACAAGTTATAATTCTATATAATATAATTTGTTCAAAATAATACCTATTAACAGGAATTATGTGAATATCTCTTATTAATATCTTACATCAGTAAATATTCTTATATAAACACAATTAACCACTCTCCTCCTTTATTATTCCTCTTTTATATATAATCAAAAATGCTAGCTTTGTAATGAACTAACCAAGTTGAGCTCTTCCAACACACACCGCACCAAACACTGAAACATAACAACAGCGTTCATCAGTCATTGTGGAAGAGAATAAGTGCGTTGTTTTAACAAATTACTGTGTATGTTCTGAGACAAACCTAAGCTTGCTCATTGCGGGTGCTCGCCCGCGACAACCTGACTGTAACTCTTCGTACCTCCCCCCCCTGACCCTTTGAATTAGCCAGGTAGCTGGCGCCTTCTGCCGCGATTGTTCTGTCCATATTAATTGATGTTTGAGTGCAAGTTGAATTATGAATGCAGATTTTTTGGTAAAAATTGATAAGGGAATATTAGCTCTCGTGTGATAAAAAGCTATTTGCAAATGAAAAACGCTGCATATTTTGGCTTCTATCCTTCCTTGTGCCCTTCGTAAAGGTATCACTTTACTGCCGTGAGAACATTGAAAACATATTCACTGAATTCTAGAATAGTGCAGAGATTGTGAATTTACATTAACTTTTTAAATTATATTACGTTTATTGATACTTACCATATTATCTAGAGAGGCATCGTCAGGATACCCCGGCCAGGGTTCTGAAATAGACATGTTACAGTAATTCGTAATTACAGAAATAGAATTTGTAATCTTTGAGTAAACTAAAAAAAACGTAAATAGTATCTGTTCTTCAAATATCATCTATTTTTTGCAAATAGAGAATACTCCAATGACTACTTAAGTTGGAAATTATGTCCACTTTGAAATTAAAAGAAAGATTCGGTCCATATATATATTGCTTAGCAATTGCATTAAGTGTGTGACATTGTTTTAAATTATTGCAATTTATTTGTTTTGTCCATAAGGTTAAATACACTTTTCATAGCCAGTAATAAGCTGCTACTTTATATCCTTACCACCTACGGGTAACACAATTTTCACTTTTCCTCCCTACATACCAGTACAGTGAGGAAAATAATTGAAATCACCTCAACAAACGATCTTGAATTTTTGGTCTTAAAATCCGTGTTTAAGGTTCTTTTGAATTGTAACTATACTCGCGTTGAAATTAATGTCCATTAGCACTATGACAAAGACGATTATGATTGCTATTGGCGGCGAGGATATCCGTACATGCACTTTTTTACCCGCAATTCTGGATGTCTATTTTATGATGTTCGGTTGAATGGAAGAATCAGACGTAAGTCTTTTAGATTAGAATATTTTGATGAGAAGCTTGGTGAATACGTCAGAAGAAAGATATAGTGTCGTTCCGGAGACTAATAAAGTATTTAAATTTGGGGTGGGGATGGGGGTTTGAAACTGTGATATTTTCACACGTTTCAAGAAAATTTCTGAAAATTTATTCTTGATATTTTGTAACAATTTTGTAGTAATACAAATTGTGAAAAACAAATTTTGAAGGTTAATAAAGATAAACATGAAAACTGAAACATATGAAACACAAAATTCCATGCTTGGTTTTCATATGACGTATACCCATTTATCATTCTTATTAAGAGCACATAATAAAATGATCCTTAATATCTCTCCAATATGTAATTATTTAATTCAATCGGCTAGCGTGCACAACATGAATGAAATCAATCATATTCTTTTTAATTTGATTCTCATGGTTTATCAAAATATCAAAGAAAAATGAATTCTATACAAGAACTATCAGTACATTGTGCTGTCTTTTACATAAGGGCAAGAACTTTTCACGATAGAAGACATACATTGTTCTAGAACGTACATCTGAGACAATCCTATTACTGGATAGTGGAATAAGTTAAATTGGAGAAAGCAATTGGACCTACTGACATGCTAAAGACCAAAATCAGCTAAAAGAAAACTAAGATGAAGAGGAAAGACTATATTACAATCGAGAAAACTTACCAGTGGCATTTTCGAACTCTGGCAACTGTAAGCATTTCTTGACAGGATCAATCATTTGCCCCTAGTTTGGACAATTAAAATAAAAAAAATCAGATCCAAATTAACCTCGTAAACGTTCCAATGTTTTTGTAATTTGTGTATTAAAAATATGTATAAAGGTAAACACATTTATTTCGCCGTTACTTACGTTCTTATATCACTAGTTTATTGTAAACTTATTAAATGTTATGAGAGGGATCCAACTAGAGCACCCCAGAAAAAAATATTGTTCCGCAAACTTTTATTTAAAATACAAAAAATTACTCTTTGGCAGTCTAAATACGATAAGTATCGGTGTTTGATGCTTAAGATATGCTTTTAAGCTTAAGATAAACGTTTGTTGCAAGGTTTGTGATGTGGTGATCTAAACGTTCTATGTTGAATTCCTTTTGTGCGGAATGTTCATTATGAATTTGGCTATGAAATATTAAAGATAGAATTTTTTTCTCAACGAAATATATTTTTAAAAGCGAGATTTTGAAATAACGTGTTATACAATTGTCCAAAAATTTGAGTAATGCGCGTAATTATGCGTGCAAATGTGGGCGAGATATTACGTGTTGTTTTAGCACCACTAGATTGATTATGTATTTATTTCGATGGCGTCAATCCGTTATAATATGGTTCTGTGTCTGCTTAAGGCAAAATTGAAATGCGTTGCACGATTATTAGCTTTTTAATTGAAGTTTTAGTTTAGTTTGTATAATATTTGCATTTATATGCCAATTTAATTGAAGATTAATTTTAAAATATAGATGTGGTTCTTAATAATTCTTCTGTGTAACAAATGTAACTAACTAGCAATATACCCGGCATTGCCCAGTTTTTCGTATTCAATCTTTACGAAAAAGAAAAGATATCCGTGACTCTATCTCTTTCTGTCTGTCTCTCTTTGTGTCGTCTGTCTTTCTCTCTTTCTCTTTCTGATTTTGTCTCTCCATCTGTGTGTCTATCTCACTCTTTGTCTGTTATTCTGTGTCTGTTTCTCTCTCTGCGTCTCTGTCTCTGCATCTGTGTGCCTCCGTCTCTGTCTCTGTTCTCCATGACACTCTCTGTCTCTCTCGCTCTTTCTCTCTGTCCCTCTCTTTCTCTCTGTCTCTCTCAGTCTCTGTCACTCTCTTCCTCTGTCTCCCATCGTTTCTCTCTCTTTGTCAATGTTTACCTGCCTCTGTCTGCCTTTGTGGTTCTATTGTTCTCGCTCCCTCTCTCTGTCTCTTTTTGTTTGTCTCTCTGTATCTCTCTCTATCTCTTTATCTCTTGGTTTCTCTGTCCTTCTTTCTCTGGCTGTCTCTTTACTTTATATCTCTTTCTCTTCCTGTTTGTTTCTCTCTGCGTCTCTGCCTCGGTCAACCTCTGTCTGTCTTAGTCCGTCGCTGTATCTCTCGGTCTGTTTCTGTCTCTTTTTCTCTCTCTGCTTGTCTCTGTCTATCTATTTCTGTCGCTGTCTCTCCGTTTGTCTCACTCTTTGATTCTGTCTCTTGACTCTCTCTGTCTGTCTCTGACTTTCTGCCTCTCTCTCTGTCACTCTCACTCTCTCTTACTTACGCACGTAGTCTCTGACAGTGTGTGTATGTGTGTGTGTGACTATCTCCATCACTCTCTGCATCTCTCCGTCGCTCTCCGTCACTCTCCGTCTGCCTCTCTCTCTGTTTCTTACGTTCCCACGCGCGCCCGTCCGGGTTTCGCGCTCTACGTCACAGGGCAACGCAACAATGAAGATCGTGTGGAACATCAGTTTGAATGGAAATTGAATTAAAATGAAGGACAATTTTGTTCTGCTGCGCCATTTATTACAGTTACAGCAAAATCAACAGTACGTTCATGTTTTCGGGGAAAAAACACGAAGATGTGCCAACTTTCATGAAGATCGGTCACTAGCTGTAGGAGTTCACTGCTTTTAAATATGCCAACATAGAGAGAGATGATTCAAGAGCAATGACCTCAGCAAATATCTTCCAAACGGTTTACAGTGAACGTCAAAGAGCAAGTGAAGAAGGAAATAACATGTTACGTTTTCTTGTTTGCACTATAATTTTAACACATTACAATACTGGTAAATACGAATCAGACTTCTAATAAAGCAACCGTAATTGTTCCAATATTTCTAAAATTATAAATGTTCACAAACACTGCAACGAAATGCGTTTTTTCGTCGTCGTCTTTAACTCGGTTAAACAATTTCCCGTCACCTCATTCCACTTCGAATAGACTTTTTCGAGTATACGAGTAGTTGTTTTGAGCCATACGCAGAAAATAAATATGAGAATTTTCACACATACTTGATTTTGCTCTGCGTTGACGCCATTGGCAACAACAAACAGCCAAGCTAGAATATGTACCGTTGCAATAAATCCAAACCGCATCTTGCACATCGTGAAGTATTGCCCGAAACTGACGTACTAAATCCGAAGCTAGTCCCATAGCCTCGGTTAAAAACGCTTCCTGCCATTAAGCGTATTAGGTGCGAGGCCGAGCGTTTTATTGAAAAAAATTAAAAATTCTTCCTTCCTTTCAATCACCAACCAGCGTGAAGCGTTTCCGACACACATTATTAATTTGTCCAAACTTTAAATTATTGCATAAATTGCTCAAAATTGAGTTGCTCAATATTGCTAAAAAAATTTAATGAATTGTTTCGTTTTTTTCTTTTCTTTACTGTCCCAGCTTAATTTTTACGTTTTTTTGCTAATATTCACGAAAATGCAAAAGGCACATCTGCATTAACGCAAATGCTAAATACAAAAATGCAGATCATTCCCAATTAGATCCAAACGACATAGGCATTGGTTTAATTCCAACCATTATTACTAAGATCGCAGCGCCAAATCACGAAAAAACACGTTTTTGGACATTTATTTGAATTTTTGAACTTGATCCGAAAACAAATAAACTGTTCTCGATAAGGAGACCGAGTGACGTCGAGTGACACCTGATTCGTCTCGATTGGTGCATGAGAAAAGATCCACCCGCGAGTTATGGATTTGCTCACTCTCACACATACGTCAAGGGTTTTACTCGAATACTGAATAGTGATAATACATAATAATAATATTACGTATTATGATAATATATTCTCGTACGAATCGTCTCCCTTCTACGAATCTACCCTCGTATCTGTACTTTTGCAAGATTTTCAAATGTATTATTTTTGTGCCTAGGACATAATATTTGAGACGCCATCAATGTCAGTCCATTTATTAGGAAGAGTTTGGTACTGTTGATTTAAGAAACGAAAGTATCGCATCGTCTGAAATACACCTACGAAACAAGGCAATGGACGGAATCCCGCATAATTTCCCCCCTAAGTCGACGCCTTTTTTCCTCCTATATTTGGCGTCCCGACAAATGGTATAACTGCACACACGTTGCCTTGCGGTAATTTCCCTCTTCAGGTATCTCCCCCAGAGAAACACCGTGTCTGGCACAATTTCGAAGCTATCGACGGATAACACGACATTTATGGTAGCGTAGTTCATGTGTTAACTACCTATAACTGCACTGCTGCCGCAAGTGTATGAATAATGAGCGAGAACATAATGCGGAAGAGAAGATCGGGTCACCTTTTGTTAGTGTGCTGCTCGGGTTCACCTGACTGATTACATATGAATAGTGAGTTTAACTATAAATCGAAATTCAAGAACAATTCATTTAAATATGAAGTATCTATAAAAGCGACGACGAGCGAGGAAAATCATCGTGACCGGAGATGCAAGTGCATCAGAGTAGGGGAAAAACAGATGCAGCGACGGAGGGCTTTTTTCCAGAAATTTGATTTCCGTTCGTAGGAAATCCAGTGCGAAACTGAAAGCGTGAGGGTAAATTACATAGCCAAGCTAGGTATTTGCATCACCATCATGTTTAAAAAGAATATAATTAATTACTTTTATTCGACACGATATTGATTTTCTAGTTTTGAGGAATTGTGTCTTTGTTTGATTTAGCACAAACGTTATGCAATGTTTATTAAGAATTTATGTCTGAGAAAAATATCTAAAATTGTGTATTTATGTGCCAGTCTAAATTGCTAGACGGGCTGGATCCAGCTCGTGGCCCGTAGGTTGTAGAGCTCTGGCATAAGGTAGGAATGACTATATGTTCATGAACCATCTGCGAGTTACAAAATTGATCATAATTTAGATATGTTATCAGAAAAAGAGAACTATTACATATTACAACATGGAACATTTAATTTTGAACATCAAACCATCTTGAAATGGATTCGGGTTTCAATACATCGCGATTTTTACTCATTACAATAAATAAATTATTAAGTCAAGGCAGTTTCTGCCAGAGAAAGCTGATCACGTTCAATCGCGCTTCCTTCATACAGCGAATTCTTTTGTACATTGTATTTCTAATACCTTTTTTTATACAGCATAAGATATTTTTTAAAACAAAGTTGTGTGTAATAATTTTTTTCTTACAGAGTTATCATGAGTTATCAGAGTCCTCATGTTAATAATTTTGTTATTAATTTTATTTAAAATGAGAAAACAACGTTGTTCATTGAATTCCATTGGAGTTTCCACGTTTCCAGTTCCTGCAGTTCACTTCGAAGTATTTAATTTGATCGATTGTCAAGGTGCATAAATCACATCAGATGCTCTTTTTGATAAAAATATCGAGTGTGTAAACTACGTGGCCATTCAACTACGAAACGGCTGCTTTGAATGGCACGTTGTCATGGTTACAACATTTATTGTAGTACACATTCCTCAATAAGAAAAGTTTTCATAATGTTTATTTGTTTGTAGGGAAGGTACCAATTTCTTTAAAATAAATTAATTAAAATGTTTCTTCTATGGTTTCATACCGAAAGTAATTTGAACTTATGACCACCCTTGCTGAATCTCTAAAGAACATGTTTAAAATTATCCTTAAAAATCTCCAACTTCCAGGGTTCTTGATCATTTACTTTTAAATAAACGAGAATTAATTTACCCCCAATTTTAGCATAGAATAACTTATTTCTTTTCAACTTATAAGATTCAAAAATAAAATATCGATTGGATATTAGATATTCTATTACTTGTTGAACACGTATCATATTTAACATAATTTTTAATTACTATAATTTAAAGTTTTATAATATTTATATATTATAATTTATTATAATATTTTATATATTTTATTAATATATTTATATAATATAATTTAAAATTTAAAGTATTTATCATAACAATGGCAAATATTAAAGTTTAATCGACAATATGTAAAATTTTGAAACCTTTTGGAATTTCTTAAAAGAAATATGGTGTATCCCAGATGGCAAACGCACTGAACAAATCTTGGCGACAGGTCTGCAGCTCCTCTCTGTCGTGCACTACCAGGGCATGACGGTGCACGGCCCGTGACTACACGCGCTGTTGGTTTGAGAATCTAGTGCCCTCCTCCGCCCCCCCCCCCCCCCGCGAATGAGTTCCCTCAGAGGCAACATGACGCTGCAGCTACTTTGGCAGATCGTAGGTTCGAGTCCAGACGTTGATGGAATTTCGACACTAGCTATACAGCTAGGTCAAATTCAACCGATTTCTGCAAGAGAATTCTAACGACCAGCTGCTGTGATCGTTTGTTTTCTATGTTTTTTACGACCAGCATCAGACAATTGCCGGAGGACTAATATAACACACGTGCATCAATGCGCGCGTAATATTTTCTATCACATCCTTGTCCTGAGCTACAAGTAACTCGCGGGGCGATTTTCGGTAGATTGCGTCATGCTCAAGGTTAGCTAACCTGGAATTGTTCTACAGACAGATGACTCTTATTTTTCTTGTATACAGTTTTGGTAAAATTCAATCATATTTATTAGAAATGTATGTTTATAGACAAGAAACAAATGTTAAGATTCTGTTTTTTAAAATTTTATTCTTTCTTGGCTTCTTGGTAGCTCACAGTGGGTTTGTAAATGTTATGGTTGCTCACAGGCTTCATATGTTTGACGACCACTGGCTTAGAGTTTATCCGCGGTTACTATGCTCTACTGGGGGAAATATCTGAAGACAGAAATCCTAGGGGGGGGGCGCTGATTCACACACTCCAGGGGCGACACAGTGAACCTCAAGGGATAGAAAACGTCACGACACGAAAGGTATTAATGACCGTGGTACTACCCTTCCCTGAAACAATCAAAGCGGGAGAGGTGGCTCAGGGCATCAACACAAGTAACTGCAGTGCCTCTCACCAGAAGATCATAGAATTCTCCTACGGTGGCAGGGTTTTCGACACTAGCTTGTCAGCTAGGTCGAATATAACAGCTATCTGAAGGCAAATTCTATCAGCCGGCTGCTCTGATTGGTAGTTATCCGTAGTTTTTCCGATGATCACCAGGCGAATGCCGGAGCAGTTCCCTAACAAACGAGCCACGGGCCGCGCGAGATCATTCCCTCCTCTTGCTCGTCATTAGAGCCAGTCGCGGATGGGGCGGTGAACTGATCGCGGGAGATACCTGATTAGGAAAAACCTAGTTAGCCGATAGTATTTTGGCGAGGGAACTCGACATCTAGCGGGCGAAGAGCACAACCACCGCCCGAGGAAAAACATGCACTATACTCACGGGACTAATGTCCTTAGCAATTTGCTCGCCCGGAATATCCAACAATCAATCAATCGAAACAATCAATCTGTAATTTAATGGTACCTCCCGCCATACTTGTCCCTATGAGAGCCCTATTAGTATTTCCGGCCGAATCACCTTGTTTGCACATTAGTACCATGAGTTAAGTAAATACTAGAATTTTGCAGTAGCAGAAATGCTGCTGAAAACAGAAAACACACAAAATGGTTTCCAAATATGTCACACACACTGCTCAATATTAACAGATTGTGTTAGCCGTAGAACACTGGATCAAATTAAATATTTTAAATAAAAGGGTATTCTCAAATTCTACTGCAATAACATACAATAGTTTATTCTTAACAAAATAATTCTTTACGTAGATGACGGACTTTGTGAATTTAAATTTATCAACTTAAATTGGTCAACAATTTATCAACTTAAATTGGCGGGATAGTTCCCCGCTGTTAATATTAGTTCACTTTTAATAATAGTTGAGCGGATTCTGCAGAAAACATTGGCGCCGGCAATCGAGCTTCAGGTTTAAAGTTTTAGTAGGGGCGAAGAAATAACCAAATCATACATCCAGGAAAAAATATCGTTGTCAGAATATCGTGCGCAAAAATATAATATTTCGGTTTTAATTCTTATGTTAAGTTGTCTAATGGGACTATTAATAATAATAATACTACTACCCTCACAATAATAATAATAATAATATTAATAATAATAATATTAATAATAATAATAATAATAATAATAATAATAATAATATTAACAACAACGACGAAAACATAGCAAATAATTTGCTGTAAAGCAGGATGCGTAAAGAATCACTATCGGAACGAATTCTCGTTTCCAGATAATGCAACCTTGTGTGTGAGAGACATTTTATGGTGCGCACTCTCGTCGAGAATGCCTGAACTAAACCATCTAGTTTACTGAAACGCCGCTTGAGGTCGGGAGCTGTATTGATTGCGTAGACGTCGTCTCGACCACACCCACGGGTTTCCACCCACCTGTGGAACTGTAGAGTTCAACGGTGGCGTAACAAGGGCTTGTTCCCGAAGGAGCGCTCTAGGAATCCAGCGTTCCAAACTATATAAAAGGAAACAAAATTTCAAGGGAAAGGACCAGACAACAGCAATACATTTTTTACACTGGTTGGTTGTTGGAGTGATCTTAGGCGCGTCAGTTAACGAGATAATTTAGTCCCGTAAGTTAAGTGCATGTTTTTCACGGGAGTTGATGGAGATCTTTCCTCGCTGGATGGCGACATCTGGCGCCAACATACCATCGGCTAGCATGGGTTTCCCTAACCCGATATCTCCCACTAGTGGGACACCATCCCAGCCAGGACAAGCTCTAAGCTCCCGACTTGTCACCCGGCATGTGTGGCAGTGTAGTGCATGCCAGTTTAAGTATTGTAAGGGGAGGACAGGACAATGGAAAGGAAGGAAAGATCGCGTGCGGTCCGTGGCCCGTTTGTCAGCTACCGGTATTGTTTTGGCATTCGTCTGTTATTAATCGCAGAAACCACGACCAGAGCAACCGGCCTCTAGAATTCTCCTCCAGGCAGCAACTGAATCGGATCTAGCTGACAAGCTGTCGGAAATCTTGCTGCTGTCTTGACTGGAGCTAAGGACCTCTTGGTCAGAGGGACTACAGTGATATCAGTTGATGTCCTGAACTATGTCTCCCGGTTCAGACGTTTATTTTCTTCATGCTTGAGTTCTTGGCTTACTCCGCGTCGTTGGCTCAGAGTTGCAGTTGGCAACGACGCGGCGTCACCCGGACAGCCACAAACACATGAAGCCGCGGAAGTTTACGTGTACCATCTTCATGCTTGTTATGACTACTTCTTTAACAGATGGTTGGGAATGTCTTTGCCTGAGTACTTCGTGACATTACCTTCTGTTGTTATTGGTTACAAATACTGTACAAATAACCCAATTTTATTGATAGGATGATATGATGAAAGCCGTCATAAAGCGTAGCCTCACTGAATTAAAGTTTCATCGACAGTGAAATTAAAGTACTAATATTAGATTCAGAGCAACACTTATATTGGCTAGTATGGTATCGGGGAAAGAAATTCTTATCGCGTATTTGTCGATGACACATTGATATTACGTACAGTTTTGCTACGTATTCGTGAACACTATCTTGCAGTAGCTATGTCCATTCTGTATTCCATTCAACATGCTTTCCCACGAAGGTTTTTCTTTTCTCGTATTAAAACTCCAATTCGTGTCCTTTTGTGTTTCTGAAATGTACGTTTTTTTGTCTTTATTTTGCAACTGTTTTTCTGTTCCAGTTCATATTTTTGTCGCCTGCCTGCAGCTATTTTTACTTCGCAAATACTTCCAACTCCAAATCCCTTCCTTGCGCTCTCATTTTTTTACAAACTCTTCCTGAAATTTCCATTATTGCTGTTCTATTACCTGACTTTTCTATAAAATATTCTCTTTCTTCTTATTAGTTTTTGTAATAAGAGAATAAGTTTTATTATGTTGGGGCAGATTCCGAGGATTAAGAAACTTGAAACCATTCGAGGACTCCGAATCAGCGTAAGGATTCATCTTTAATTAATCCCTCTTTTAACTTTTTAATTTTTTTCCTGAGAATAATTACGATTTTTCTATTGTCTAATTTTATCAACTACATACTTCCACTCCTCTCTTTTTTAAATGTATTTATGATTAATGCAATTACGTAGGTTAATTAGATTGTCACAGAACTATTGATTTTGCAGAAGTAAAGGATGAAAAAATGTGAGCGAAGTTTAATTTTTATAGAACCCAAGGTCTGTTTTAGAGTTGAGTGATTGTAGAGTAGATTGAAGATTCAGGTGTGTAGATTGAAGCAACGTAGAATCTTCGAGTTTCTATATACTGTAATTTACCCCTGTCCTTACGTTCTTTTATTCTCATCAGATTATCAATTCATTTGCTGTGGGATGTCATTATATTATTTTTATACTAATAGTGTAATTAATTTGTTATTGACGACATTAAAAAATTGTTGGATAGTATACACAGCCCTCTTAGTATTGAGGTGTCTCTTTATTTTACAATTAATTTTCAAAAGTGCCTAAGAAGTCACAGTTTTTTGTTATTGTTTACTTTTGCCTCTACACAACTGATCTGCCTTCACATATTTGTTAAATGTCTGCAGACAGTAACCCTATATTGTTTTGAGATGACTTAGTTGTTTAATGTTGGGAAATTGCGAACATTTTCTACAGAAATGGCGATGAAAATACCAGGAAAAACTCATATCATACAAAGTTTTGTATATTTTCGATTTGAAAAAAGACTGTCAGGACATACATACTGTGAAAACAATTAAAACAATTACGAGTTTACATGGCAACACGTCTCCTAAGTTTTTCTTTGACCCTTTAATAGACAAATTTATTCATCATTACGAAAGTAACATGTCTATTTTTATTTATTTGTTTTAAACTTTTACTTATCTTTCAACTATTTATAGTTAAAATGATGGGAAGGGATTCAGGAACTCAAGAAAACGTGCGCAGATGATCTTCTCCGCGCTACGTCACATAGTTTTTACTGTTCATTCGTGTAAATAAATCTAAATCTAAATCTTAACATGACTGTACTTCTGTTACAACCCACCAATCACGTAAGGTCTTAGGCTTAATGACCCAATTTAAAGATTGTTTAGCCCACAAATATGTCTGTACATTTTCTCGGGACTTCAGAATTTGTACCAAACCTTTAGATTTGTATAAGTACCTTTATTACAAATTATTATAAGAAAATATCATGCTTAAATCTTTAACATGTAAAAGAGAACGAAGAATTTTGCGTTAAAACCTCTCATAGAAGCCAAGAAATGTCAAGAGGAAACATCGACAACAACATCCTGCTCAGGAACTCGTCTGTAGAAGTGTGAAGACTACTTTTCACTTCGCTTATTAGGTCTGTGCGCGTAGCGGAACTGACTGCGTTTTCCGGCTCTTGGAACCGGAGTAGAGGTATTTCCCTGAACGACGTATACCGCATTCTCTGCAGCAGTTGCATGCATTTTCCTTTCGGGAAAGATAGCATAGTGACATTAAAATTTGAACGTAAATATTTCCTTCTAATTTCACATTTATTTAAAAATAAAGTAGTTTAATTCTCTGAAACACTACCGAAGGTGCAACCGATATAGAAACCCTCTGGACTCAAACGTCTCCAAATAACGCAAGACTCTTCCCAGAGTAAGCGTTACAGAGAATTAGCTTTTCATGTTGTTTGAAGTAATTTTATAAAAATCGCAAGAGTAAAACTTTAGTTTAATTGCGGGGGGAATGTAAAGAGGAAAACAAGTGGGTGGATTTATGAGTGATCAAACCTTTTAGTTCTAGCAGTAGTAACTGATAGGTGTAAAATAATATAGAGTTAATCTTCAAATGTTCAAATGATTGGGAAGTTCACAAATAAGTGGTATAAAAAAGTTTCATTCAAAGGAAAATATGAATGTTTTTATAAATTATTTTCACGAATTTCTTTCAAAATAAAATATATGTTCAGAGTAATACCGTTCATTAAATATCTATTTTCATTCTATTTATGCATGATGAATATTTTGATTATTTATACGGTGAAACGATTTCTTGGAGGCCGGAAAAGAATGCACTATTGCAATACGTGTTTAAGGTACGAATACGAAATACGAAAAAACATACTCGTAGTATGTTCCTTAGATAGACTACGGTGATGTATCTCCCAAAATTTCATTAAATGAAAACAAAATCTGTTCAAGATGGCAAGAAAAAATATGTCCATACCGGTCTAATTTTTTAATAAAAGAAGTTTATTTTAGTACAAGCTCTTATGGAAAAAGTTTGTGGGAATAGGTTTTTTTAAGTTATAGAAGAATTTATGCGGTGAAATACTTTTTTGTTTTATTCCATACGTAGTATTTTTTTTTTAGAAATCAGACTGCATTAAATGTAACGTACCTCACCGGGTATTCTGAGAAGTAATGGATAAAAAACATGCTGCAAAATTCATCACCTGGAGAGATGGCTCAAGGCATCAACTGATGCCATTGCAGTCTCTCTGACTGGGAGGTCCTAGGGTCGAGGCCCGACGATGGAAAGACTTTCGACGCTAGCAAGACTTTGTCAGCTCGGTCGAATTCAGTCACAGTCGGGAGGAGAATTCTAGCGGCCGGCAGCTCTGATTGGTAGTTTTGAGTGTTTTTTTTTTTCGACCAACACCAGACGAATACCGGAGGAGTACTCTAACAAACGAGACACGGACAGCGCGCGGTCTTGCCTACCTCATCCTTATCCTATCCTCGCCTCTTACACACACACACACACGCACACACTTACAATAACGTGCACTTCTCTAACACACATGCCCGGAAGCTCAATCGAGAGCTTAAATCGTCTCCCGGCTGGGGCGGTGCCCCGCTGGTAACAGATACCTGGTTGGAGATACCATTGTCAATGGTGTCACCGAGCTAAGCGGAGTTGTGGCTAAGTATTGAAATCAGTTTCTCTTCTCTCCACTTAGAATACCTATCTTAACTTTTACGAACTCTTGACTCCCATTTCTGGGAAAAATAAGGCGCGGAGTTGAGTACAGAGGCAGCGAGATGGAATATTTCTGATCGAAGATTCTCCGATCTGCGAGTAGAAATGTGGAGTTGGTGGTGATGTTTACGGCCCTGGTTGGAGGACGCGAAGGGATGATGGAAGGCGGGGACAGACGGAACCATTGATCCGACGTGGTGATGGAAAGCGGTGACAGACGGAACCATTGATCCGACGTGGTGATGGAAGGCGGGGACAAACGGAACCATTGATCCGACGTGGTGATGGAAAGCGGTGACAGACGGAACCATTGATCCGACGTGGTGATGGAAAGCGGTGACAAACGGGACCATTGATCCGACGTGGTGATGGAAGGCGGGGACAAACGGAACCATTGATCCGACGTGGTGATGGAAAGCGGTGACAGACGGAAACATTGATCCGATGGATGCGTCGTGGAGGCATAGGGCGTTGATGGAGATTCGAGGGCTGGTTGAGATGGCGTGGAAGAAGTTAGGATAAAATGTTATTAGAGTGGCGTGGCAAAGGATTGATTGATTGATTGATTGATTTGGTATTTCTGTGCGTCTCGTCTTTCTAAGCTCATTAGTTCCATAAACGCACTGCAGGGTTTTACGCTTGATGGCGAGATCCGGCGCCGACCTATCCTTTGGCTTGGGTTTTTTTCCCCAACCAGGTATCTCCCACCAGCTGGGCAACGGTCCGGGCAACGGTCCGAGAGGATGGCATGTTTGGTAGGATACTGTTTCGGCATATGTCTGGTACTGATCGGCAAAGGCATGGAAAATACTGATCAGAGCAACCGGACGCTAGAATAATTCTTCTCCTAACAGCAGCTGAATTCGACCTATGTACCTAGTGACAAATATTCTATCATTGTCGGGACTCGAAACATAGAATTTCCCACTCATCCTGAATACGAGGTTCGTGAATGGTTACACGTTCGAAGAGAAATCATTCGTACTGCAGTGACATCAGTTGATAACCGGAGCCACCTCTGCCGATTGAGTGGCGAAGGAGCAGATGCAGCTACGTCATCGTCAGCCACGTTGACGACGACGGTGACTGAACTAGCAGCACGTGCAGAGGCAGCGATGCCACCACCAATTCGTCGCGGGTGGGAGCGGGGGAGAGGGGCCAGGCGGGGAGAGCAAAGGTGGCAGAGGCGTCGCGGGCTGCAGCGTCGGGTGTGGCTGTGGGGGTTGGCAATTAGTCCGCGCTCGCTAATTGAATTTGCTTGAGCGTCGCGCGTTGCCGCCGCCGCCGCGCGCCCGACCGTGCACTCATCCCGCCCCGCCACGCCGCGCCACGCCGCGCCGCGCCGCGCTACGCCGCGTCGTGGGCTGTGTGCTCTGCCTGCAATCGCTTCACACGATGCGGCACAAAGAGAGCTGGCGCTTCAATGCACCGACCACGCACCGGGGGGCCTCCAGTGTCTTTGGAAAAGGCCGCCGTTCATAAGAACTAACGGTGCAACAACAGCGCATACTTTCTCGGTTTATTTTTAAATTTGAAATTTTCGAAAATTCGGAGAGTTCGACGAAAATTTGATCCGCGATAATCTTTTAAGACCCTTTTCTTCTATCAGTGGAAATAAAATTGACGATTTTTTTTTCGTTTTTTGAGAAAAAATGTTAACATATTTTTTGCATTGTCTATATTTTGTGCCAAATAGCACGAAATAGCACCTATATTTTTGAAATATTGAAAATGAACTTATTTATAAAACCGTCTTTCAGGAACATATATTATTCAGGGACAAAAATTCTATCTATAATATTGCACTTGTAGGAAGATACAAAAACATTGCACTTTTGCAATTTTGAAAGAATCTGGAATTTTAACAATGGGGCTGTGTGTTCTGACAGCCGCGAGTCGTCAGCCTACAGCTGCTTTATACGTCGCAGCACAAACAGAGCTCGCACTTCAATGCACCGACTACGCTCCGGAATGCCTGCAGGGCTCTTGGAATAGGCCGCTAAACGTAAAAAATAGTGATGCAATAACAGCATATACTTTCTCGTTTTATTTCTAAATTTAGAATTTTCGAAAATTCAGAGTGTTGAACGAAAATGAGTCCCGCGCTAGTCTTTTAAGCGCCTCTTCTTTTATCTGTAGGGAAAAATTGAAGAAACAATGTGGAGCGAATTTAAGAAACAATTTTTTTTTCTTAAAAATGCTTGTATTTCGCGTCAAACGAAAACTACTAATATGTTTTTGAAAGATTGAACTTTAACTTATTTAAACATCCGTCTTTAAAAAACTTTACAAAACTTTAAAAAAACATTAAGGAAAAATCTGAATGATCAGTATTTTAGTTGTAGAAAGACGCCCCAAACAATTGCGCCTTTTCAACTTAAAAAAAATATGAGATATCAACAAACATAAGATCCCACCATTTTTTGAAGCCTGCTCTACAATCTCGAAAGATGAAGTTTGATCAAAAAAATGTGTGCCATTTTTAAGAAACTTTAGCAAACTTTTTAAGGCTTGCTGTAAAGTACCTCCCAAAATATAAATATCCATTTACAACTCCCAAAGCCGTGAGCTAACTGGTATTGATTGGGGTATATCAATTTTGGAGATAATCATCTGAATGGTTTAGGCGCTAGCGTATTTCACAGACGGACAGGTAGGCGTTTTGAGGTAACTCGATTTTTCGGTATCAAGGACACACATAATATGAATTCTAGCTAGTCCACGTATTAGAGGATATTTTTCTATATTTAGCAACTAGATTTATCCATTTGTTCGTTTCCACAGGCCGGTAATAAGAATTGTCCTACCGAAAAGTCGAAGTTTATCCAGCACACGAATACATAACTTTTTTTTACGAACTCCCTTCGTAAGGACGAGAAAGTAAAAACTAGTGTTGAACAACAGTACATACTTTCTCCCATTGTTTGTATGATCTTTGTATTTAAAACTACTCATTCTTTGAACTTAAAAATCTCTCTCTCTCTCTCTTTGCTTCGATAGAGTATCCTTACTTTACGTAAAATCTCACACTCGCAGATAGATCGCGTTCATGCTAACAACAAACGTTGCCTGCTTTTGAAAGCTTGCAACTCACAAATCAAACCGAACAAGGTGACCTACAATTACAGTTTGTATTCGAAACGAAATGAAGAAACATCGGCAGATAAGCTTTTATTGAACTAATTTTAGTACACCATAAAACGAAGTGTTTTTTTTCTCTCTGCAAGACCAGTTAATAAAAAGAGGCGATAAACTATCTGAGGCTACTGCTATTCATTTAAAGCAAAAATCTTGAAACTTAGTTGAGTCGACAGCTCAAATATCTTCAAAACGAAAATTATCATTGTCTTAAATATACAAATTATTGCGTAATATTTTAAAATATTTTATTTAGATGTCACCATCTTATAACCAATTCCAGTTTAAATCAATCCATCATTTGTTTTCGTTCCTCTTTTCTACTACGAGTATTGCCATCGTGCCTTCCCACGACTGCTTCTATGATTTGAGTGATTGATGAGTGATTCCGGGCGTATCAACGCCTATGGCAATTATTACCGTAAGGGTAGTGCATGTATTTAACGTGGGAGGAGGCGGTGATCTTTGCGCTTGATGGCGAGATTCGACACCGACTTACTCGTCGGCTTACGGGAATTTTCGCAAACTAGGCATCTCGTACTAGTGGAGCAACGCCCCATCAAAGACAAGCTCAGTGCTCTCGAATGATTTTCCCACACGTGTCATAGTATAGTACATGTGAGTATACGAGTGTATAAGTAAAGGGTGCGGAATGGAGAAGAAAGAGGAAGAGAAGATTGCGTGCAGTCAATGGCCCATACTGCGCTGTTATTTCTCTGGTGTTGATAGGGGAAACCACGGGAAATGTCTGGCCAGAGCTTCCGAGCGCTTGAAATTTCTTCGAACCCGATCTAGCTATCTAGCTAGTAGTGTCGAATATCTTGCCACCGTCGGAATTCTAACATAATTGACAATCTCTCGGCCAGAAGTATTGTAGATGCCCTGGGCCAACTTTGTCGCTGCCACCGCTTCCATCTCCACATCTGTCTCCATTCCACCTACCTCCCCTCACACTTTCCCGTCTTCCCCGTTGTACGAGCTGCCGGCGCATCAATTACGGAGGTGAATGAGGTCCCGGCGTCTTGTCGCTCGTCGCACTTCGCGCTTCGCACGCTGGCTTAGGCGCCGCCACCCTCT
Source organism: Gryllus longicercus (assembly GCA_038098605.1). Lineage (NCBI taxonomy): Eukaryota > Metazoa > Arthropoda > Insecta > Orthoptera > Gryllidae > Gryllus > Gryllus longicercus. Next base: position 4,126,631 of record JAZDUA010000050.1, on the reverse strand, counting down.
CCCTGCCGCCTCGCGCGCCGCCTTCGCGCACCTGCTCAGACGCCCGCCGTTTCCCGCCTATCCCTCTACTCCCCACCCTCCCCTCCTCTCCCTTCCCTCCCCTCCCTACCTTTCCCTGCCGCTCCCCACCCCTCCCCTCGCCTCCTCACCCCATCCCACCCTCCTCCTCTCCTCTCTAACCCTTCCCTCTGTGACCCTTCCTTCTCTTCACCATCCTCTGCCCTCCCCGCCCATCCCTCCCTCCCCCTCCCTTCCCTTCCCCTCCCTGCCGCTCCCCTCCCCGCCTCACCCCATGCCCGCCCCTCCCGTCATTCTCCTCTCCTCTCCTCTGTCCCTTCCTTCCCTCTGTGACCCTTCCTCACTCCTCTCCTCTCTGCCCACCCGTCCTCTCCCTTCCCCACCCTGCCCCTCCACCACCCTTCCACGCCCCTCCCCACACCTCCTCTTCCTGCCCCTCCTAACCCCACCCTCTTCCTCTCCCTTCCCTTCCGTCACCTTCCTTCCCCTTCATCTCCTCCCTTCACCCGTCCCCTGCCCTCCCCGCCCCTCTCCCCCCTCACTCCGCCCTCGCCCCACCTTCGCCCCACCCACGCCCTACCCTCGCCCTACCTTCGCCCCACTCTAGCCCCGCCCTCGTCCCTTCCCCGCCCCGCCAGGAATTGGCCGTCGCCCTGGTACTCGTCGCAACATTGAATCAAACTAGTTGATTTGTAGGGTTGATAGGATCCCTACAAAGGACGAATCCCTGCAAATCAACTACTACTTCATCAATATCATCGCCAATGATCAAGGGCACAATCTACATAAAATTAAAGGAGTCAATCCACAAATCGAGTTGAAATACTGAAGCTATCCGAAATAGTGAATTCTTAATAACCGAATAGGTTATTTTTACTTTCTCACTTACTAGTTCCATTGAATAGAGAAAGTGTCGTAAAGCTCTGCTTAAAAACGGCGATTTTTTCAGAGGAAACTAAGAGACATAATCATGTGTGCTACAAGCTGATCACAACAATTTGACTTAATGTTATGTGTTATGAGCTGATTGTTTTGGAGTCGTATAGAAATGGCGAGGTCACAAGATTTCATTTTTAGTCATTCAAAGAATCTACAATGTAGAATGTGAATCCTTAGTATATTTATGATCTCCATTATGTTTCGAACAAAAGAATTCGCAAATGAGACGTTTACAGCTTTTTTACGGTGACTCTAAAAGATAAGATATTCTCGTTTGTTTCGAAGAATGTTTCTACCAGAAAAAGGACTACATCTTTTGAATTCTTTAAAGAATGCCCAAGAATGTAAAAATGAGCAAAGCTTACTCATCCTCGGGGAAAATATTTCGTTCGACGCCATATTTTTTTAAGAAATCATACAAAGTTGGGATGAGTTTGTAACCTGTACAGAACCGAAATCGAAAAGTGTAGTTATTGAAAACCGAAAATTATTTTTTTTTCACTAAACCAGGACCATTAATTGAAACAGTTTGATTCCTTACTCAAAACAAAGCTTTGACATCTGAATTTTCATTAATAACAAATTATTTGCAAGATACAAATGACATCTAAAATATTCTACCAAATGTAACAGTGGTGGCGTTGGTAAATCTGCAAAATCAAAAATGCCATAAAATTAAAATGGTATTTTATAAGATGTTGAAAAAATGTATTTTACCATCCTTGCTCATCTGAATTTCATTTCATGACTAATGCCATTGCGCCAACATAGCCTCAACATCACTCACGTCATTCACCGGCATCCCGACATTCTTAGAGCTGCCGCGCAGTAGTTACGTTATCTGGCAACGCCGCCAGAGGGAGCGAGGTGCGACGTGCATGTGTGTGGGTGAATGGATGCGATGGAATGCAAAGTCGATACGGAGGTGCTCGGCGGTTTTGGTGTGGGGGAGCAGGGGTGATAACGGGGGGAGGAGAGATGCATGCAGACAGGCGCCGGTGCTGGGAGATTTAGGATGAGGGCGCGGTGAGCTCGCAGAGTAAAGGTGAGCTCACGAGGCACCGATGAGGCCGGATAGCGTAGCTCACACAACGTGACTTAGTAGATTAAATATATCTGGTTATCGGATTATTTATATTGTAATATATATATATATATATATATATATATATATATATATATATATATATATTACAATATTATATACAAATGTTGTCGGTGGCGATGGTGTAACGGTTAGCGTATCGGACTGTTGTACCTTCGTACGCCTTCCTTCGGAGGGGAAGTAAAGCCGGCTGTCCCATGTTAGTAGTTTTACTTGCATGTAAACGATCCTCAAGCCTAAATGACGCCTCTGAACTAAATTCAAATCGCCTGTTTCTCGCCCAAGCAATACCTCCTTTCTCTGCTAGTTGATGAAAGGAGCGTAGCGAAATTTGCGTGGTCAGACGGAAGAGCGGACCTGATGGCCCGAGTCTCGCCACGTAAAATAAGGCAAATTCAATTCAATATACATACATACATGGGTGATTCCACGCGAACTCAGCCCTACCCCACACCCGATCATCTCAGATTTTTTATAAACGACAATAACTTTGATATGTTGCAAAGATTTATTTGCCAAAGTTTCAGCATTCTACGATAATAATTTTCTGTTTTACAAGCAATAGATTTTGAAATGATAAAAGGCGATTTTAGACATACTTATTTTTTTACTCATAATGAATCAATTTACCTCGCAAAACACACCAAAATACATTAATTTGGAATGAAAATATATCAAAGAATCGATTGGTGGCGTTTTCAGTTGTAAATTTTTAGTCTCTACTAGTCAAAATGGCGGTTATTATGAAAAAAGTCATTTTTATAACAAATTAAAAATTTCATGTTGCTCGTATTTTTAAAATTATCAAACAACAATATAAGTATTTATTTTTAGATATACTTTCATAATATTAAACATTGTTTTGGGGGAATTGTATCTGAAACCATTTTTCATTGATTTTATTAGGTGCACACGGTTGTAGAGATACCTGCGGATGTGTGGTCATGCTGAGTTGCGTTATATATTTAAAATTAAGATCGTCGGTTATTAATGCCATACGTTACTAATTTAGAGTTTTCGTTTGGGAAAATAAAAATTATACTGCTAGAAATATGTGTTTATACTTGAAAACTAGAATAATAAACATATGATTTAATTTACTATTCACTGTACGCATTATTAGCGTGTGTTTACGAAATAATTAGACGTGACTGTGCTTTCCCAAGATGAGCGATGTAGATGGAGCTCTGCTTCACAATTACGTGTTCATGCAAATTCCAGCAGTGTTCGCGCTCCCGCTACACATGTATTTTGAATGAGACTACTAATAATTAAACACAACGCCCGTTAGGCCGCGCTGTATTCACCGACAATGGCGAAGTTGGCGCTGGGACCGCCAGAGGCTGTAGAATTAGGAATCAGGAAAAAACAACACGAAAATTTAGTACTGAAACGGGAATAATCTACTTGCTTCTCAAATCGGCAATTACCGAAGTGGTTTCAGGAAAATGTTATGTGTATTCCAGAATTTGATAAACGAATTCTTTGTTGTGTGAACGTAAATTTCCTTTCGAGGTTTTGAATATACATGAACAAATCCAATCATGCATTGAATAAATTTTTACACAAGTGCATTATTACATGAATTCATAATTTGTTAAAATATACAAATTCCCTAATATTAATTTATAGAAGCTTAAAATACAACACATTAATTAAACATAATAATTATGCAGCAATTTTAAGAATGATAGTACTGATATGTTTTTGATAAAATTATATGCTGATACCGTAGATACTGATATAAAGCAAATAGTTGTGTTTTGCACCGAAGCTAGCTATAACAGCTAGTATTTTGACAGCTGACTATGTTTTGTAGAAAAAAAGGAAAATGTAACTATTTGACCGTACACCATTATAGCAATTGTGGTGACATTTAAGGATGATTATTTCAAGAAGAATTACAATAAATTTTAGCGTGCATTCACTTCTTTCTATTTCACTAAACAAATGATTAAATAATAGGAACATTAAATAAAAGCACAAAATGTGTCAAATTATAGTGAGTAAAAACGCAGTTAAGAAATGTATATTAGCTGCCTATATTCAGTTCTTCGGTTAAAATAACGTGAAAAAATATGGTAAGTTGAAATATTGTGTGATCAAATTTGAGGAAATGGAATTCACGCCATTAAATATATTATGCTTAACAGTTGCATAAGAATGCCATTTCGATACTAGGACATAAAGAATGTTGAGTTCGATGCAGAATCCCAGAAGATGTTGCTAAGGAAATGGAAGGGAACATATTTAAGGACAATTCCAACAGGTAACTTGAAATATATTACATTAATTTTTTGGTAGTTATAAAATATTGTTAAGATTTGCGCCATGGTAAGGGTATAAAGCAACATCCTCTAGGCTTGCTGTCCTTTCAGCAGGGAAAACATCGCAAATAGCTTGTTTTGACAAACCAAATGAATAATCTACGTCTCTCCTAATACCAACAGGAATCTACACCGATTGACTATAAAATAACGTGGTAATGCTAACATCTGGCTTTAAAAGTAAGGAATTTCGACGAAACCATTACACATAGTAATGGTTTTGATTTGTTTTGAAACGATCTGATAAGGGTTGAAAAATGAGAGTATCACTTACGGTTAATAAAGGTTGTAATTATACAAGCCCCAAATTATAAAACAAAACCGCCTTGTTGAAAAAAGATAGAGGAACAACTACGCATGTGGCACAAGCGGCATGTGGCACTTCCCAAGCGGCACGTGGCACATAACAAAGAACATTAAATTTTGGAAATATCAAAGAAACGAATTCATTTCATACGTGGCACGGAAACTTTCATAATCAGGTTCAATCATTTAGAGAGGATTAACGTATTGAAAAATAACATTTTTTTAAAGTTTCAAGCAGCTTACATTTTTCATCATGACGCCCATTAGTATTCCATCACACCCTATTCTGAATATCACCAGAAGAGCATTTCGCCACGGCATCTACTTCGCAACGGAATCACTTCGTGACGTTTGATGCAGCCGAGGGGTGAGGGCTCGTCATTTAGGCAACAATTCGGTAGTAGCAACTATTGGCTGGGACTGAGTACGTGCTGCGTGAGTTCAACTCTGCCAACTCCCCGCCGCCTCCGCTTCCGCGCTGTCCTCGCCCAAACACCCCCTCCCCTACCGCAGCTGTGCGGGCAACTTGGACGCCATCGCCACTACGAGCACTGTCGACGGCGTGGGCGACGCATTGCCAACACTGGGGTCCATTGGTGCGTCAAATGCTATGGTCATTATTCCTGTGGATGTAGTTGAAAGTTTTATACTTAGTTTTTCATTGATTGGTTGTTTAGCGGCTCCAGGCACGGCAAGAGCTAAGATCATTAGACCCGTAAGTGTAGTGCATGTGTTTCCCTCAGGAGGTGCAGGTGATCTTCTCCATCTGAATGGTGATATGGAGCACCGTCCTTGTGTCGACTAGAGAGGTCTCCCCGGCCAGGTATCTCCCACCAGTGAGGTACTACCCAGACACCAAAATCTCAACACTCCTTACCGGTCTCCTGGTCATATGTGGAAGTGTACTGCACGATAGTGTAATTGTCGGCAGGTAAGGGGTGAGGACTGGGCAAGGCTGGTGGGTACCCAGCTGGTGTGAGATGCTGGTTGGGAAAATTCGTCAAGCGAACGGGTAGGTCGGCGCCAAATTGAACCGTCTAGCAGGGAATATCACCAATACTTTCAGTAATTAAAGCACTCCTCGAAACAAAATCAGTCAATCAATCAATTTGGTCAGGCGACATAACCATGTGGATTCCGCTGTGCAGCAAACACCATGACGACCAGCTTCACCCATGACGATCAGCTCCACCGATCACGCTACGTCACGCTACGTCACACCCCCGCCTCCTGTTTCTGCCCCGTTGTTCCAGCCCTGCGTCTCCTCCATGCCGCTTGTGCTATCTCCGCCACCCCTTTGCGCCCAGCTGTCTCCACTGCATAGCTCCTGCTGTATCATCACCACCACCCCACAAAGCCGCTCCCCTCTCTTTCGCTACGTTGTGGAACTGTCTGTGCTTCTCTCCCCTTCGTTTTTTGCCCTGGTCAGTCGCCCTTTGTACCTTCTCGTCACTGCCGCTCCAACACACCATTGCCTTCACTAAGAGGGCCTCCGCTCCGCTCAGCCACCCTTCCCACACTGCTTGTGCCGTCTCTCCCCGCTCCACCACCCACGCCTTTCCTCCCCACAAGCAGCCATTCAATCAGCATCGCCGACTGCAGAACAGACTGCATTCTCTATATCCGTCCTTGCCACGCCCGTCCGCGCTTAACTCCTCCACCTCAACACACACAATTGGCCTCCTCGATGCCTCTCCCCACCGCCCAGCTCCGCCTGGCCATCCTTGCCTCCACTCTATTGTATTGAGTTAATGCCTTATTTAACGTGGCGAGACTCAGGCCATGAGGCCTGCTCTTCCGTCTGACCACGTAAATTTCGCTACGCTCCTTTTACCAACTAGCAGACAAAGGAGGTATTTCTTGGGCGAGAAACAGGCGATTTGAATTTATCTCAGAGGCGTCATTTAGGCTTGAGGATCTTTTACATGCAAGTAAATCTACTAACATGGGACAGCCGGCTTTACTTCCCTCCGAAGGAAGGCGTACGAAGAATTTTTTTCTCCCTTAAAAATCCACGGCTTCGATCGGGTTTGAACCCGCCAATTTGGGTACAACAGTCCGGTACGGTCCGGCAACAGTCCGGTACGCTAACCGTTACAGCATCGCCGCCGCGAATCTATCATGTCACTACTTCAGACCTGCCATATCCTTCAGTCTCACCTTCACTCTCGCCTTTGCTATCTCCCTTTCTCTCGCCCTTCGTTCCGATTACGCCGTCTCTTTGTCCAGCTTCCCATGCCTTGCTCTCGCCTTCGACTTCGAGTTACCTTCTTCCTATCCTTCTACGTCGTTCTCGACTTCTCTCTCACTCTCGACCTCACACACGCACTCATCGCCTTCACCGTCGCCTTTTCTCGAACGATGGATTGCAGAAATGCGGGTAGAGTGGGGGTATTAGTTAGAAAATTGGCAACTAAATTTTATTAAGCAATGCCAATCTCTGGAGAATCATTCATGCCTTCGCAACGTTTTCAATAATTTGCGTTCTTACTTTCTCAGAAGATATCTCCAGAAATATATCCTCACATGGTTCGGTCATTTCTTTAGATTTTTTTGAGAAAATGTCGGATTGAAGTTCTCGCGTTAAAAAAAATTGTTTCTATTTCGCGCCAGTGAAGATGTGTTTGGAATATTGCCATCAGTGCTCTCTGCGAGTATTTGTCTTCAACTGTTTGTTGTGGCAGAGAGAGGGTAGCAAGATCAACGTTCAAGAAAAATTACGCGAGTAATACCTCGCTCTCAGCTGTGCTTTGTCCATTGATGGCTCTTGCTCTGAACCATGCCGTCTCATCAGCTCTCCCTCCACTTTTCTCTCCCTCCCTTTCATCCTCCCCTTCATATTCGCTCTTACTCTAACCATTTCTGCCACCCACTTTCTCGCCTTTCTCTCACTCACAACCGTAGCTTTGCCCCACCTCTCCTCCACCTTGCTCTTATTTGCTCTCGCCATGCCCTCCCTCTGCGCCGCTAGCCGCTAGACTTTGCCCTCGTCTTAACCCATTCACCCTCTACAACACTCCCGCTCCTGCCTTCTTTCTCTTTTTCTTTTCTCTAACCATTTCTGCTGCCCACGTCGTCGCCTTCCCTCTATCACGTCTTCCTTGCTCGCGCCATCTCTGCCACTCACGTCCTCATTCTGAGCTCCCCCTTGCCTTTCCCTCCCACTTCAACGCTCGGCTTTGCCCTTGTCTTCATCCATTATCTCTTCACATAACACCCGGTCCTGTCTTTCATTCTCCCTTTAACAATCGCTCTTCCTCTAATCTATTTTCGCCACGCACGTTCCTTTCTGCCATTTCATCACCCGGACTTTTGCTCTCGTAATCCACACTACGCACGTCCTCACTCCACCTCACACTTACCTCCCCTCCCTCTCCATCTCTAGGCTTTCCCACCGTTTTAACCCATTCGCCTTCCACGTCACGTCGGCTCCTGCCTTCATCATCCATTTCCCCTCCATTTCTCTAAACATCCCTGCCACTCACGCCCTTCATCTTCATTCAATCGCGCACATTGATGCCTTCCCCTTTCTCCCCACCTTACCTTCCCTCGCCATCGCCGTGGACCGGGCAGCCGCCGCTGCTCCTCTCTCCGCCGCTACCCTCTGCCCTCACACCCTCGTTCTTCGCCCATTCGCGCACGCCAGCACATTGCCCTCGCCTTACCCTCCGTCGCCCACGCCGTGGACCGCGCCACCGCCGCTCTCTCCCCCACTACCCTCTGCTCTCTGGCCCTCGCTCTCGATCTCCGTCCGCGCGTACTCGCGCGCGCTCTCGGCCGGTCGGTCCGCCCGATCAATAAGGAAGTAGGGCGACGCCCGGGGCGAGGGGGCGAGGGCAGGGCGAGGCGCGGCGCGGCGAGGCGATGCGATCACGGGGCAGAGGTGGTGAGGTGGCGCCAGAGAGGGCGGTGACGAGGGCGGGGATGAGGGCGCAGCGAGACGTAGACGGGGTCGAGGGCGGGGTCGAGGGCGGGGTCGAGGGCGGGGTCGAGGGCGGGGACGAGTGCGGGGACGAGTGCGGGGTCGAGGGCGGGGTCGAGGGCGGGGACGAGGGCGGGGACGAGGGCGGGGACGAGGGCGGGGACGAGGGCGGGGACGAGGGCGGGGACGAGGGCGGGGACGAGGGCGGGGACGAGGGCGGGGACGAGGGCGGGGACGAGGGCGGGGACGAGGGCGGGGACGAGGGCGGGGACGAGGGCGGGGACGAGGGCGGGGACGAGGGCGGGGACGAGGGCGCGGCGAGGCGATCTCGTGGCGGAGGTGGTGAGGTGGCGCCAGAGAGGGCCGTGACGAGGGCGTCGACGATTAGAGTTGGGTCGAATTCAGCCGCTGGCTGCGGGAGAATTCCAGCGGCGGGCAGCTCGGGACTGTAGTGTTCTGCGGTTTCATTGATCACTATTACGTGAACGCCGGGGTAATTCTCTAAAAAATGAATCATGGTAGTGAGTACGGTTCACGAGAGTCGGCGTTGACCTACACGTCTCATGATTAATTGGTGTTTCAACTGATAATATTATTGCCGTAAGTGTGATATGTTTGTATCCCGGGAGGTAGTGGTGATCTTCCCCAGCGAGGTCCGTTAGTGTAGTGCATGTAAGTGTGTGTGTGTGTGTGTGTGTGTGTGTGTGTGTATGAAAGGGTGAAGATAGGACAACGAAGGGGAATGTTAAATTACGCGCGGTCTCTGGCTGTTTTGCCATGGTCCTGCTCTGGCATTTGCTGGATGTTTATTAATTAATCCACGGAGAACTACTAATCAGAGTAGCCGACCGCTAGAATTCTGTAAACACGTCTGAACGTGATTTAGGGAACTAGCTGGTGTCGAAAATCCTGCCAACGCCAGGACTCAAACCCTAAGACCAACCAGTTAGAGGCACTGCAGTTACATCAAGTGATGCTCTAGCTACCTAAGCCGGTAGTTAGTTGAATCAAATTCAGCCGCTATTTGGTAGAGTTTTCCAACGCCTGGCAGTTCAGGTCCTTAGTTATCGGTGGTTTCTCCGATAAGTTCCAAGAAAAAGAGCTGAACGGGTCTTGAGGTCCGTCGCCAACCTACACATTGGCTTGCTTAAAGTCCTCTTGAGATATCGTTACCAGACGGGGGATGTCTTACTCTTACCACGCTATAAATTCGCGACATGTCTCCAGATAATGTATACAAAATAATACGAACTTTACATATTGACTGATTGTTAGCTATTTGGCTGTCCGGGAGATCTAAGCACAGATGCCAACGTTCTGCGACCTTCCTCATGGCGAAACGCACATTTCTTTCTGAGAAATATAACAGAGTGGCGACTGAAACACCAGGAGGGATAGCTCAGGGTCTCAATTGATGTCATTGCAGTCCCTCTGACTAGAAATCCTAGGTTCGAGTCCCGACGGTGGTGGCAGGATTATCAACACTAGCTTCTAGCTAGGTCAAATTTACTTGCTGTCTGGAGGAGAATTCTAGCGATCGGCTGCTCTGAGCGGTAGTTTTTCTTGGTTTCTCACATCAACAAGAAGCGAATGACGGATCAGTTGTCTCTTCCTTGTCCTATTCTCACTTCTTACACACACACACACACACACACACACACACGCACACTCACTTACCCTAGTTAGCACTACACTACCACACATGCCGGAAGACCAGTCGGGAGATGAAAGCTTGTCCCGGCTGGAGCGGTGCTCCCTGGTGGGAGATACCTGGTTGGGGAAAACCCCATTAGCTGGCGGTAGGTCATTGCCAGATATCTTCATACAGCGGGGTAAGATCACTGCTACATTCCGAACAAAGACATGCACTACACTTACGGGACTAACTGCCCTGGTAGTAGACGTGCGCGAAATCACCAAACGACCAATCAATCAATCAATCAATCCATCATGGTCTCGGGAGACAAAGTACCTTCGGACCAAAAACTCTCGGGAGCCGCACTGTCGCTGCACTATATGTAGAACACCTACAACGCCCTTGGTACATTAATAATTATAATACTTTGGGCAAAGTATAACATATTTTATTATCACTTTGAAACGGTAATGGAGAACAATGCCATATTGATCAATCTAGATGGGAAAATAACACGTTCAGAGGTGCATTTACACAACTGTATTGAATGTACACATCCTTTCAGCTAACATGATAATTAATTAAATACAGCGCATACAATTGTCAAGAACAGCTCAATTACTATGACATTGCGTGAGCATATTAAATATCATGGAATAAAATAATATTTCAAATTAGTGCAAAATAATATTTCTAATTAGCCTAACGAATCACCCTTGTCGTTTTTTATGCATTGGAGTTTTGTTTGTGCTATGTAATATATTGATAAAAAGAACATTTAAGCATAATATTGTTACCTTGCTCGTTCGTTCTCAGGCATAGAAAGTTACATGAAAAAATTAAGATATAAACACTTTTTCTAAAGATTTTTTCAAACATATCAAAATTATATATAATTATTGTTAATGTGATGAATACAGTCGTAAATGTAGGCGTCTTGAAGTCTACAAACCTGTTTTTTGTAGAATTCTTCCAAGACGGATTATACGTAGTGCTAATGAATACATGCAGCTGGAAAATATTCGAATGATATAATGATCAATTTTGTAGCTTATTTAAACATCTAAAACTCATAAAACTTTGGAATTTTGTTGTTGATAAATTGCTAAGAATGTCCTGAATGGATTCGAATCCGTGCCGTTTTAACAGACAGAAACATGACGAATAGAGCAAACGATTACAGATTCATAGACACACGCAGGTTACCCGATTACAATATGTAGAATTCGTCAGCTTGCGTAATCTGGATACGCAAAACGTCAGATTAATTCCTTGGTTAATTACTTCTTAATTAAGTTACGTTGTTGAATACTGTTGCAGAGCAAAAGAATAAAAAATCTTAATTCTTATACTTTTCCTAATCGCGATAGGAAAATATGTGAACAAATGAATTTCACGTGTTACGAAATTGGAAGAGGTTGTTATGATTCTTTTTCTTTTAGTTAACTAAATATGCTCATTAATTCCTCGCAAAATCGTTGATTATCTCAATGTTAATAGCATGCGTGCAATAAAAATTCCACCGAGCATTTAAAAATCCACGGCTTCCAATGAAAATTCAGGATGGAGCAAAATCGTTTAATTGAGACACATACCTTACAAAGGTATTTTCGGCCATGAAACGTAAACTAAAATTTGAAACACAGATTATATATGAATCTACAGCAACTACATATAAAGAACGAATGAACAAAACCAAAATGCCAAAGTAAACGTTCTGACTCACGAAACAACATAAAATATTTAACGAGACAATTAAATGTTTTACATCTACAAAATTTAATCTTAGGATTACAAATGTAAAAAATATATCTCAGTTGTGTTTGCCCATTCTAAGAAGTGCGCTATATCAAAAGAAGTGACAGATGTGACGGAGATGCGACGAAATATCAAAAGTGACTAGTTGTTTTTTACTTACCAATATATAAGCATGTTCTATTCTCTCTCTTACCTGTCTTCACTTCTCGTGGGAAGTAATGTTTTCATGACTTTTTCAGCTTCTAATATTTTATCCACAATGTGTTTAGTACCTACCATACGCAAATATTTATTGCAAACAATGCAAGACTCACTAAAATATATCTTCTCAGAAGCAAGAATGTTCTATGCCTCAAAATGTAAAGATGTGTTTGAATTTCTCAAAATTTAAATTATTCTCATATGATAACCACAATATATTAAATGTAACATGCGAATAAAGGGGTACAATTGCACTCGTTGTATGTAAGAAAACTCATATCATTGCTCGTTTTCTTGAACACACAATTTATGCAATTATACCCCTCTTTATAATCTAGTTTTGTTACTTACTTATCGTCTCCCGATTAAGAATTATCGTCGCTAGAGCGCGTTGCTTTCGAAAAAATCTCAACTTGCTTGGCCTAAGGTTACCTGCGAAATCTGCCGAGGAACTGCGCCCAGAACTGACACTTGACAATAGGTAATGTAAAAATCAAAGGGCATTCCCCGAATATGCGTACTTATTAACAGTCGTGGAAGTCATGACACAGCAGACCAAGAGCCAACAGTTGTGGCGTAGCGATCTTGGACCGAAGGATCGCGGATTCGCGTCCCGCCTCGGGCATTGAATTGAATTGAGTTGAATTAATGCCTTATTTTACGTGGCGAGACTCAGGCCATTAGGCCTGCTCTTCCGTCTGACCACGTAAATTTTGCTACGCTCCTTTCACCAACTAGCAGAGAAAGGAGGTATTTCTTGGGCGAGAAACAGGCGATTTGAATTTAGCTCAGAGGCGTCATTTAGGCTTGAGGATCTTTTACATGCAAGTAAATCTACTAACATGGGACAGCCGGCTTTACTTTCCCTCCGAAGGAAGGCGTACGAAAGATTTTGGGCATGGTTGTATTGGAAGGTACGGGCATGGTTGTATTGTGTTCGTCCTTTAACCCCCTATCATCATATCGTGTCATCCTGATAGTTACCATACCGTTACACGCAATAGTGGTCACTAATGACCTAGAAGTTGATGCGAACATAAATAACAAAAATAACAAAAATATATCAAGAAGGCTGCTTGCTGTAATACAAAAATGAGTATTCACACACACAAAACGTGAAATCCAAACGGTTTGTGAAGAGTTCTTGTTTCACAGCTGTTCAGCTTTACGTTGCAGCGAGCGTATGCGTGAGTGCTGACAGAGGCGTGGAGTGGGGTTTCGCGTTTTAGAGGTCCATGAAATATTCACTCGCGTGCGGTGATTGGACACCTCCCCCATTGCTGCATTTACACGATGCGTCAACACGAGGTGCAGCTTCTCACAAATTCAGTTTTGGATACTTACTTGACGGCATATTGTTAATATAGGTAGGAGTAGTATTTTTACTTTCTCAAGCTCTACCATGTAATTTTTCGTTGAATAACGGAACATTTTAAAGAAATATTTACAGAAATTAAAAAAAAAAGATATGCTTTATAGATCGCTCGTAATTAGATACTTGAAATTTTCAAAATTTAGAATTTGATGGAAAAATATAATGCATACTTATACAGTATCCAATATATTTATTGAACACATGTAGAACAGTGATGCGAGGCATTATTTATACCTACTAAAACACACATTATGTAACTATATATTGGCCTGGTCTTTTGTTTGTTTCAATTGCACTGCTCTTGTTTTAATAATATTTGGAATTATTTGGAATATGTAATATTTGGAATGACGTTTTACGTAGTACCCTGTTACATTTGATGGGTCATTAATTACCCAGAAGTGGTTTATTCTTTTTTACCTAGCTTAATTAATTTATCATTCTTATGTTCAAAGTTTACAATACTTTTTTTTCAGTAATTTAGTGTTTCTATCGTAATAAATACGCATCAACTTTGACAAGTTTCTAAACTCTATTGTTAAGAAACACGTTTTGACATTCTCTTTGACTAACGTTTTCTTCCAAACACACATTTTACATCGCAGCTTAGCAAAAGATGGGGTTCAAAGTGCGATAGAAAGAGAGAAGTACAAAAATAAAATGAAAATTTGGTCAAATACCGTGTTTAGGGAAATTGTAAAAAACTTGTCTTCCCTGGCTCGAAGTCCTCTTTAGGTGCCTCTAAATAAGGGCTGTTTGGTCGTCATAATAAGCATACGTATTATTCTTTTCTACAAAAATGCGTACATGTGTATGCAATTGTATGTAAATATCAGCCCTGTTGACACATTGCCGGCCAAATTATTTCAAATTTTTCGCTTTGTCTTCTTTAACAGGGCGTTTGATGTTCTTTAAAGACGTTTCAGAGGAAAAGATTATACAATTTAAACTTGGCGCCTCCGAGATCTCTTCTCCAAAAAGCCGCGCGAATTTCTTCTCTGCCGATCAAACATTCATTTCTTCGTGCAAAGTTCCTTGAAGGCGATTGTCAACTTCTTTCTATTAGTTCGGAGCGTCACCGAAAGATCGCACCAGGTCCTGGTGGCGCGGCTCCCGCGTAAATTGGCATTGTCGAAATACTAGGAATTTTCTATCGCAGACGCCTGCTTGCATTGTCACCACTAGCTAATGCGGAAAGCTGAGCAAAAGCGTTTTGAACGTCTTCAAGGTTCGACCCAGAGTGTGCCAGGATGTTGGTTGGACTGGATGTTGTAGAAACACGAAACAAAAAGCCACGGAATTCGTAAGGAAAAGTTTAATTTCGTTTGGACAGAGGTAACTGTAAGAACTTCTTCAATACTCGTTAATTCTTTCTCCAAGTAACAACCCTTGTAAATTGTGTGTCATCTCTTTTCCAGAACACTCTTGTCTGACAAAAACTACTGAGATAGAAGAGGCGATGTTCCGTTGTCATTTCCATCAAAATGCTCTCCCAACTTTTCTTCGAGTATTTCCCCGCCTAAACCATGAATTGTTGCTTTTTTCAACAATTTGAAATCATGTTTTGCATGTGCCATAATTTTATTCTATCGGTCATTAATCGTTAAAATACTTTTCCATTCTCTTGCAACAAACTTTATTAATTTCCAATTTTTAATATCTGAATTTATAAGATCCAGATTTTAGTGTAAAGATTTCTTCATTTATCTTGAGAAATTATACGTCAGCTTCAACTTCTCTAAAGGTGTTTAGTTTAAGGCTAAATGCATCGAAAAATACTTGTAGAAAAATTCAATAGATCGCAGCACTATCACAGGGGTATTTACTTTAGTGATTACGTCTGAACCGATGGTTCGATTTTCGATCTGTAAACGGCATTTGACGCCTTTTTAAAATAGAATTTACACTACGATGACCTTTTTCCAAAACTCTAGCAAAAACGCGAATTTGAAATTAGTTCTCAAACTTCCGGGAACAAATTAAAAAATGTGGGCTTATAGCGCGATGGAGACATGCTTCCTGAAACAAACGCCGTGACAATCATGCAAATCTGACGAATAGGAGCGTCGTAAAGTGAAATTTACGAAAACACCTCGCCGCCCCCCTTCCCCTTCTGCGCCGTTGCGTCACCCACCCGTTTGTTGTGGGCCCACTGTCAGCGCGGCGGCGCGGCCAGGCCCGGCGGCGTGCGGCCAGCCCCGACGGAGGAGGCGCGACTTGCGGGACACGCAAGCCACACACTCGGTTTATGCGCTCGTCACTTTGCATCCCAATCTATTTTTCCACGGATATCAAACTAGAGATTTTATACCACTATTACAGACCGAGGTAAACGGTCTGTAATAGTAGTACATAACTATCTTTTTCACATATTTCTGTCTTCCTTCGAATACCATCTTAAAATTGTTTGAGGCATTACTCAAAATATCGATTCCGATTTGGAACTATTTTTTTTAAAAAAAGGAACTAATTGTGTAAATATCAGTATTATTCCATCTCCTCACATCTGATTTTAGATATATTTTACTTCTAAGGTCTTCTGTTATCACACAACCTTGCTCTAAGATCTTCCGTTGTCAAATACCGAAAAAAATGAGCGGAGAATACGCACGAGCCTACAACTCGATTTTTGATCTCAAAACGACGTTTATCTGCTTTAAAGAGTTCATCTGGTGAATCTCTTTTCCCAAGTAAAATAGCCGAAGCTAATTTTAGAAATGTTATTGTACTTTCGGACAAATTTTAAAAAATGCATGAACTTGGCTGTCCGGGTGACGTCGCGTCGAAAACTGTCTTGCCGACGTTTCGACCATTTTGTCGTGGTCTTCCTCAGGGCTGGTATGCCCATGCATACCATGGCTGGTATGCCCATGGCCGCGGAAGCCTACGACTTCCAAATTTAAAAAAAGGTGGTAAAAAAGCAGTCTGGCGAGCTGTATCCTGACTCCAACGCCAACAAGCATTGAAATAAAATAGTATGAATCATGACTTATTCCAGCTTTCTTGGTAAGTTATTTTGATATAAAATAAATATGTTATATTTGTATAATTTTGAAGGGGATAAATAATTCCGGTGAGTCATTTCATACAGACTACGTAAGTGAATAAAGGGTAATGATGCAATTGGATAACTCCTAGATGTTTGCATTTGGAGCGTGTTTCCCCTTCCATTTTCTTTGTTTTATAAAATGTGGATTTTCTAGAAAAAGTTATCTGTAGAAATTGCAGCATGCAAAACCAGTTAGACCTGACTCTTTCGTGACATATCGGACACAATGATATAAATAATATGGAACATTCAAACGAGTTTAAAAACGAAGGAAATCTTTTTCTGTGAGTATGATCTTAGCATATGCTTTACACTAACGCTTACGCAACGTAATGTAATCTACACAACTTTCCAAAGAAGATACAAAATGAGGTTTCTTTCAATGTGAATTGTTTTTGAAAATCTTAAGAAAATATATGCTTACATCAACAACATTTTTAAAATCTTTTTTCTTTTTCCGAGGGATGACTTTTGCCGATTGACTGAATCACACGGTATTCATGCAATTATGTACTCTCAAAATGACGTTTATCTGCTTTAAAGAGTTCATCTGGTGAATCTCTTTTCCCAAGTAAAATAGCCGAAGCTAATTTTAAAAATGTTTTCGTACTTTCGGACAAATTTTAAAAAAATGCATGAACTTGGCTGTCCGGGTGACGTCGCGTCGAAAACTGTCTTGCCGACGTTTCGACCATTTTGTCGTGGTCTTCATGCAATTGTACACTCAAGTAATACCTCTCTTACATTATTACAATATGTGCACAAATCCTCTAATTGGATTTCTATTTACTGATAGTTATCTAAAACCAGATTTTCAAATCGTGGTAAATCTACAGCGCCAATACGTAAATATAAATATGTAATTTATTTAATAATAATAATAATAATAATAATAATAACAATAACAATAATACCCCACTGTTCACAGAAAAGAATATATTTGTGAGCCGACAAAGCCATCCTTACAGAATCTCTGCGCCAAAATATTACGTACACCATATTTATTTTCGTGAAAATATGGTCGTGAGAATTATCATAAACTTTACTAAATTAAATACACCTTCATATTAAAAATATTTATGATTTCGTCCAGTACTGGTTATCAATAGAAGAAAAGCACAAAATAAAATGCATAAAACAACAATACATAAAAACAAATGTCACTATTCAAACTGCATTCACATTTTAATACGTCCATTGGAATTCACACCCATTGCCGAGTTTGTCTAAATTATATTAGTATTAATAATCTGCGAAACTTCACCCATTCCATGTCCATTTACTTGGAAACATTCACGTCGCAAAAAAAATAGAATTTTACGAAATATCTCTCTATCTCTCTCTGCGTCTCTCTCTCTCTCTGCGTCTCTCTCTCTGCGGCTCTCTCTCTGCGTCTCCCTCTCTGCGTCTCTCTCTCCGTGTCCCTCTCTCCGTGACCCTCTCTCTCTCTCTGTGTGTATCTCTCTCTGTGTGTCTCTCTCCTCTGTCTATGTCTCTGTGCCCCGCTGGGGGTGGGGACTTCCATCTGGCTATTAAGAGATTGTTTACATTCTGTGAAGTTCTGTAATATATTGTTCGTTCATTATCTTGGGAAATGAGTTCACGCGTGTTTAAATAACGCAAATGTGTTCGTTTATTTTGTGGTAGTTATGCAATTGTTAAGCAAAGACAGGACATTAATAGATTCGTGAAGAGTGCCTATTACACATATTTCAGCACAAGGTTAGGTGATTAAATGAACGCTAGGCACCTTACAAGGTAAGCCCTACGTGAATTGAGACTCAGACTGTGGAAAAAATGGTACCGGCCTTCTTTTTAATAAAATAAGTTTAAATTAGTTCAGACTCTCATGGAAGAACTTTCGTGGGAAGTTCATCCTCATCATCTATAGTCAGCAGTGGTTCTCTTGGGGGGCATAAAAGAAAACCACGACCCAAAAATTAAGGTTATCAGATAGGTTTCCAAACATTACTGAAAGGTTCATTTGGAAACACCAGCTCGATTAAATATAGCAACAACTACATTTTATCACCGACACAATCTCGACTTTCAACAACAATGAGCTTCTAAAATATCGATGCGGCATTGTTGCAAAAATTGCAATTAAGCTTTCTGGATTGCTCAAAAGGAAATAATCAAAACACTGAGAATACAAATTGGGTAAAATGTAAAAGTGCGATAGTGTAAAAATAGTTAATATTGGCTTTTCAATAGTAAATTATGATTAAAATTAAATTAATTTTTTTTCATATCATTCATTCAATTTTTCTCGCGACCCGCAGGTGTGAAATCTATATCTCTCTATCTATCTATCCATAAATATATCATAGATTTTATGACGAAATTACGCAAAAATGCTTACTCTTGTTTTTAAAAAATTATCCGGGACCTTTTTTAAACAGCTATATTTGTACAAGACATTTTGAGGCAAATTTCTTCAATTTTGTGGTTTTAATTAAAACTTTTACAATTATCGAAAAATTGGTGATTTCAACGATAATGAAATCAACACTAAGATTTTATCAAAAACTTAGGGCCATTGTTCGAAAATTTGGTTGTTCGCTAATTTCAATTCAAAGATTGCTAAACACTAA
Source organism: Gryllus longicercus (assembly GCA_038098605.1). Lineage (NCBI taxonomy): Eukaryota > Metazoa > Arthropoda > Insecta > Orthoptera > Gryllidae > Gryllus > Gryllus longicercus. Next base: position 4,107,401 of record JAZDUA010000050.1, on the reverse strand, counting down.
TATATCGCTAAAAATATCGCTTCGATTTTTAAAAACATCGATGTTTTTTTTTTATCGATACCACATATCTAACTGGCACTACCAGTATCGGCCAGAATAACTGCCTTTCTGCATGCCTACTTTAGTAAAAATAAATGACTTTTTACCTGCGTATTTTAGCTGAAATAAGTGATCGGAATTCCGAGAACTGTTAATGATTCTTCACATCATTTCATGCGGACAGTTTCCCAATACAGGGTAAAACCTCGTTAAGTTCATTTGCATAATGTTTTAAAAAAAATAATTTTTTGCGTCAAGGGGCGTTTACGTCATCGTTTTATTACCTTGTTCGAAATTCAACATCATCCGCACCGGAAGTAATTATCCGCTGAACTGAAAACCAATACAAAGAAATGAAATTTGGCGCTCAATAAAGCTATATATTGTGAATATTGAAGCATTAGTCTTGAAGCAGTCTGTTTCTCGATTTCTAGACAGGATGAAGCCTCTGATAATTGTTTTTCTCTGTCTTAGTGCGATTTGTCTTGCAAAGGATAAAGATGTAAGTTCCTACTTCTTTTTTACATGTTATCTGTTAATATGTATCTGCTTTGTCTGCTATTGCCAATAGCGAAATCAACAGTGTTAGATTTAATTTACACACCTACAGTTAATATTATAAATTATAGTTCCCAGCAAAGAAATAATTTTCATCCTGCCAAATTTATTACATTCCATTAAGAGTCTTAGGACCTCTCTTCTAAAAATAATTTTACGTGTGTAGTTTACTTGATGTAGAACTGACCACGTCACAAAACGAATGTATCAATTTACACCCAAACGATGTAATAATAGTCGTTCTATACTATCGGATGATCTCTGAACAGAAGATCAAAAGGAGAGTCAAACAAGTTGTTCCTCTGTGACTCAAATTGTTCACAAGTTTGATGGAAGTTTTCTGAAAATTAAACTGGGAAGACACTGGCATCAATAAAAGAAAGACGATTAAACAGACTCGAGTTTGCTTGCAAAAATTGCAACTATACAGGAGGCAGAGGAAAATTTTCAACATCTCTTTGAAAGACCTTTTAATCCGTACAGAAATAAGAAACAGGAGCAAGATAAAAGATGCAACATAACAAACAGCTGAGCAAAAGTGGAAATGGGGCGGCCATGTCATCATACACCATCGGTGGCCATATGCTACTACGGAATGGTAACAACGAACTCGGTAGCGTCATCCTGGTAGGCAACGCAAAAGATGGGAAGACACTTTCAAGGAGACAGTTGGCAACGAATGGACGCGGCTTCCTACAAGCAGGTCATTGTGGAGGCCAGATTTCATTAGCTGAACGCAAAAACTAATCCGAAAAAATTAGTCTCCCAATTAGTAAGTCTTCCAAACTCAGTAGAGTTTACAAAAGTTTTAGTTAGATCATGAAGTTTGATGTCACAAAATTCCAGTATTTTTTTATTTTGTTTGTAATTGTATTTCAACCAAAGATTTTATAATTTTACTAATTTAATTATTTCAGAAATTACTTATTTTTCCAATCTAGTTATGAGTAAAATCCATGAATGTTTTAAATCATTTTCTATTGTAATTTAAGTAATTATTTAGTTAACCTAAGTATCGCAAAATATACGTAAAATTATAACATAAACCAAGTTTTTTGCACATGCAGCTCCTCTCTGACGATCCAGGAGTCCCTTGCCCTACATAGAATTGTAATGGGTTAATAATAATACCTATCAGATGGGAGGCGTCGGCCGTCACCAAACGACAATTAGGGCTAGTTAAAAGGGGTTATTGAGGTTAAAAGCCAAATTACGTTCTCATCTCCCCCTTCATCCAGTTGATTTATTAATTCATTGATTCGTGTGTCTGGGCTCATCATCTCCCAAGGTAGTTGGTCCCGTACGCGTTATTCACGTTATATCTCGAGAAGTGGCGGTGTTCCTACTACTATTACTACTGGGACGTGACATTTGGTCTGTACGTGGATTTGTGAAGGAATTTCCCTCCAGGTATCTCCCCGAACAGAGCTCTATCTGGGCAGGAACATGATCTAGGTTGTCGACTTGTCTTCCAATCTTCCAACATACGAATTCGGAACTACATCGCTTGTAAATGTGTGTGCGAGTAAGTGGAGAAGACACTACAAGGAAGAGGAAGGAAAGATATCGCGCGGTTCGTGGTTTTTTGTTATGGTCCTGTTACGACATCGCATGGTGTTGAACCACGGAAAACTACGCATTAGTGCACCCGACTACTAGAATTCTTCTCCAGACAGCGGGTGAATACGACACAGTTGACAAGATACTGTCGAAAATACAGCTACCGTCACGGGTGAAAAACTATTCCCGCGTCAGAGGTACTGCAGTGACATGTTTCTGACAATGTAATTGAATTTTTTTTATATTTACATAGACCTGCACAAGAATTATATAGGACACTGTAACAGGATATCCTATTTATTCTGTTAATCGAAAACGTAATGTAACACGTATAATAATAATCACAGAATATTTTTTTAAACATTACAATTAATGAACAAGTGCGTGACCATTACCACTTAACATTATGCGCGTATACTGAGTATCACAACCAGATTTTTTATCGGGGGTATTGACTATTACTCGGCAAGAAACGTGTATTGGGGCTTGTGCCAAATCAGTGAATTAATTATGCGTTTACAAGAAAGTGTCTAAATGAATGTGTATACTACATCACAAAAATATATATATCACTTAGTGACGCAATATTAAAATATTTTGTTTTGTATTATTCCAGAAAAATCTCCTCAAAAAATGCTACAAAAAATTTAAAAATGCTGACCGTAAGTATGATAACAGGATTGAAATTTATGTCAATATATCACAAATGGTATTTTTTATCTCGCATACATTGTAAAGAAAAATAATTGAGATTGCAAATTCTGAGTCCAGATTTTGATTTGGAAATCTATGATATAGAAAAACAATAGATCCTTAATTGTCAATTGTTTAAATTCATTGAGGGGTCAATGTTCTCGAAACAAAATAACATGCATCAAAAAATGTACGTTAAATATTTTTTTAAAAACGTCAAAATAAACTTTACTTAAAAATGAACTCTAAATGTTCAAAATTTCATACTGTAATTATGGCCACAATTTTTCATTCCCAAAGACATATATGGATTAAATTACTCAGGTGCTCCAAAGTTTTAAAAAATTCCATCAAAATGTTTTTTTCACAAAGAATATTCCTAAATACTGTTCCTAATATTTGGAGAGTGTTTCCTCGAAATCGAAGGAATGGGTGACGACTTGTATTACCCATTAGTTTAAGAAACATTTTCAAAATAATATAAGAAACACTCCAACAATTTAGATACACCTCCAAAAGTCTAATTGAGATGGCAAAACCTTAGCCCAGACTTTGACATGGGAATCTCTGATATAGAAAACCAACAGTTCCTGAATTGTCAATTGTTTAATATCATTGAAGGGTCAGTGAACTCGGAACCGAATAAGATGTTTCAAAAACTGAACCTAACATTTTTTTTTAAATTTCGATATAAACTCTACTTACTAATGAACTCTTAAGTGTTTTAATTTTCTTCAAGTAATTCTGGTCACACTTTTTTAAATTTACAAAGACATTTCGATTAAATTATACAGGTACTCCAAAGTTTAAAAAAATCAACCAAAAGGTGCTTTGGCACAAAGAGTATTCCTGATACTGTTTTTAATATTTAGAGAGTATTTTGTTGGCACCTCAGGAATGGGTGACGGCTCGTATTACCAGTTAATTTAAAAAACACTTTCAAAAGAATATAAGAAACCCTCAACGATTTAGATACACCTCTAAAAGTCTACTCATCATATATAGCTCATTAGAAAAAGGCGTATTGATGTTTTTTATCTCATTTCACAAAACCAATGCAGGGAAGTGATATTTTTAGAAATTATAAGATTTTGAGTGAACAAAATTTAATCAATGTATTGTGTGACTTCATTTTCAGCGAATGATCAGAACGGGCGTACTCATGATTCGAAGGTAATTGAGGTGAAACACCCGTGTATTTCACTCTACAACGTTTCAAGTCATTTATGCTGTAGGTAAACGTTTCTAATATCCATATGAGTAACTCATGATATTACAGACGTTTTAGGAGGAAGTTTTAGCGACTACGGATTCTTAAAATGTGTTATGTTCTGACATCACATTTGTGATTTAAATGGTCTGTTGAATTTCAAGTATATGTGGCCGCAAAACGCCATATCAGTGAAAAAGGGAGAGTTTTAACCATAATCATGTCAGATATCTCACTGTCTTTTACATGTTAAATTTTTTGAACAATCGAATATTTAACAGACGTTTGGTAGAATGTGATATCAAAAGGAGCGGATTGAAATCGTCACTGTTATTTCCGTATTTTCCTCGTGGATACTGATTAGGTATTAATATACTCGCAAAGTGGAAAACGTCATAGAATTAGTTGTTTTTATAAAATTTAACCTTCACTGTCTTAACGCATGCAGCACCGTTCAAGGTTCAGTTCCTGGACTTCCGAGAACAGAAAATAAAATTCAAATTTGTAACACTTTATTTTTTATATTCTATTTACCGCCATAAATAATTAAAACGTGTGTAATGGCTAAGAAATAAAATCTGAAGTATAAAATCTAAGATATTTTTGCCTCATAAAAAGTTTGTGTTGGAAATTAGTATTTCAATAAGTAAATAAATATTAAATAAACTGGGGGTGCTATAGAATAGCACAGACTTTCTCGCAGTACTTAATTTTCTAATCTCTTAAACAAAACTTGGATTTCAGTTGTGACTGATTCTCTTTCCAGATACCTTTTGTGGTCGCCCACACGACATGTTTTCACATTTTCTCACTTTTTTAGCTTCTTAATGCTTAGCTGTATCAGAAAACACCATATTCTTATTACTATTATAGAAGTGCAATTTCTATATGCCACCCGCGAGGCGGCGATGGTTAATTAGTGTTTAGCGTCCCAGCTCTTTGGATGGGAAGTACGATGGTTCGAGACTTGGGCGGAGAATATTATTTGTCACAAATCTCTATTGCCGCAGGAATTAACTGAGAATTTCAGAAACATTATTGAAAACCATTTGAAGCAATTCTTTTCACATATACAATTCATGAAGATTGTAAATAAACTGGTTGTGTCTGTATGTATTTTGAGATTTTTAAATTTTAAACATGCTTACAACTCTCTTTGTTTTCATTGTAAAACGTATCAAATCAATTGATCAATAGAATATTCAAATCAATATACTATTGGGTATCGCTTTTTAACATTGCGAAAAAAGTATGTGCTTTTTCAGCACCACTAGTTACTTAATGAAATGTGTTCCTCAGAAACAGGTCTTTAAATAAGGTTAGGGTAAATGTTTCGAAAATATGAGTTTTTTGAGCAGTTTGGCGTCAAACGTCGCCCACTTCGAATTTACCGCGCTTCGTGAACGTAAAATAAATGGTGTTCACAGGTAGTAGGATGCTACGTATATTAGAACTTGTATATTACTTCATATTTCTTTGTTTCTTACATTCGATCTTTTGTTATACGTTTTGAAATTATTTTAGAAATTATTTTAAGTGTATTTTAAACTGCGCCTTTTAATAGAGTTAAATGTGAGAAAAATAGACGATCTCGCTTTTCATAATAAGATGTGAGATTAGAGAGTAATGCTTGTAAAAACCAAGTTACTATGTTGAAAAAATATTATTTGTTTTTGCTCGCAAACAAGCCTACTTGGACAAGGCTTGCATGCGCCCTGCATTTACTGGGGCTCAGTACTATTATCTCAGTGGAAGGTGAATGTAACATTAACAGGAGGTCACCATTTAGCTGGATCCAATTTTTACACCCAGAGGTGTGAGACCTGGTGTTATGAACCATTAAATAATGATAGCGAGGGTTAAAATACGGCATGCACATACACAGACCTACACGGATAGACCCATGACCGAGACAGGACTCGAACTCGCGACCTATCTGATGAGAGAAAGATACGGTATTACTGTCTTACGGATCTTGGCCATCAGATCGGAATTATATTTATTATATTTTTGAATCCATTGCCATGTTCTTGCTAACGGTATCAAGAATACTAATTTCCAAAATATGTATCATATACGAATTAGCGGTCATTGTGGCTTGTTGCAACCCATTGTTGTAAGGCCTCATTGATGTAAGAAAGAGATAATTCTGAAATTCATGTGCAGTAATTTAAAGTAATATTTTAGTTACAGCTGAAATACAAATTGCGCATCATTGGTAAATTTATGACACCGTAAATGTACTAAATGCAATTGCAGAAAGCTGTTTCGTTTAAGCATTTGAATTTTAAAATATATATGTATTTTACACGCTTCGTTTGTTTTAAGAATCTTCGAAATGGTAGTTAAAATGTAAGACAGAAATTGTCAAATTGTAATATTAAATAGCTATAACCAATATCGCCATAAAGAGCGTGTCGTAGTAGCATCACTATTTTTATTTGTGAAAATTGGAATTTAAAAAAACTTTACCGTTTCGCTCGGTGTTATCTTGCTACACAATTCACGATTCGGCCTGAAGAGTAAATGCATTTTTAAAGTAATAAAATATGATGTTTATCTGAAACTTTCTGTGGAAACATTGTTTTTAGAGTTCAATTACTATAAACTTCGAATATTGTCTCAAGAAAATAGCGACGAAGTAGATTTTAAGGACAAAACTACTATCACGGAAATTACAATATTTTGTCGCTGAACGGATTTTATGCATTGCATATTTTTAAATAAATTTTATTACTCAAAACTTTACATTCAATAAATAAATTATGTTAATAACAGCTTCTTCATGTTGGCTGCTTATACACCAGTTATGTTCTTTACTCTTCTCAGACACAGATGCCGACAATGTCAGGTGCAACAGGTTTAACACCAGTGGCTGGATGCAGCTTTGAAGGTGTTGAATTTCACAATGCAAATTTAATCCAAATACAAGGTACAAAGATTCCAATAAATATTTCAGAAAATGAATATAATTTTTATTTCGAGAGTTATGAACGTCTCGTACCGAATGCTGCCTTTGGTGTGTGAAACCACACTTTTATAACCTACTTGAAAGTTACATTTCTGACGTCAATCATGTCAGGAAAGAAATGTTTTGAAATGTACAATGTCATTGAAATCAAAGTTTCTGTTGGTTGCAAGATGTCTCACTGAAACGCACTATGGCTATTTCCTACGGTCTTGATCAGAAAATACTATCAGGAATATTGTACATAGACCAATATTATAAATATTGGGATTGTTACGTATCTCACATATGTACTAACAATACTTAATGCAAATAAAATGCTCTTTTCTGTTGAAAAAAATAATAAATACTTGATACGTTGTAGCTTCAAATCTACTAATTATTTTGAACTATATTGAAGATATTTAGATGTTTTAATAATTTTTTAATTTATTTTTCAGTGTTTGCTTCACTGCATTCTCGAAGCCAAGAAACAGGTGGGAATACTGTCGCAAATACTGAGAATATAAAATTATTTTATTGATGAGTAATAACTCAACTTAAATTGTGATGGAAGGAGGTTTTTCACGAATGTATACAAATTCATTCAACTCAATTAAGTATGCACAACAAAAAGCACAATACAACAAAAGTACTTGTTCCGCTCCAAAACACATATTCAAATATATATTTATTTTTCAGTGTTTGTATCGGAGCATTCTGGAAGCACAAAAACTGGGAGGAATTCTGCCTCAAATGTTGAGGAAACAAAATTATTAAATTACTCACGAAAAATAATTATACTTTATTTATGATAGAAGCAGATTTCACACAAGTAAATATAAATTCATTCAACTCAATGAAATGTACACAACGAAAATCACGATTCAACGACTATACTTACCGAAACACATTTTCGAATTGCATGTCGGACATATACTCATTACACTAAAATCATCCCACAACTTGCCATCACTGCGGATACGTCGAATTATGTCCCTCTAAGCGTTCGGCAGAACAAAACTTTGATCTTAGCCCTTTTACGAAAATGTACCGAGAATACTTCTATAAACATTGTTGGCCAAATTTACATGCACGAAACATTTCATCGGTTATCTCAGGAATGATCGTATCTCTTTTCCAATGTCTATCAGACAATCGTGAAAGAGTTGTTTACTGGAAAGTAATTTTGACTTTTGTAGTGTGTTATTGTTATTCATAGCACACTATATATCTGTAAGTATTCTTTGAACGTTTTATATTCTCCAATAGTTCTTACATTTTGTCTCATTATGCATGTATTAATTTTCATTGAACAGATGTCTGGGAACAAAATCGACCATGAAAGAGTAATGAAAGAGGTCGAAGAGTATCCTCCTTGGAGGAGCGAGGAGTATTATAAGAGAGACCTTGAAAAATGTAAACTTCTAACACGTAAGTAATTCATTTGGGTGATTAATCAGTTGTCAAGTATTCATTGATTGATTTTGTGTTAGTGATTTCGGGCGCGTCAAATGGCGAGGTCATTAGTCCTGTAAGCGTAGTGCATGCTATTGAGCGAGAAGTGACGGTGATTTGCCTTCGCTGCATGAAGATCTTTTGGTGCCAACCTAACGTCGGCTAGCAGGGTTTCCCTGCAATCAGTATCTTCCACCGGCTGCCTTCGCCCCAACTCGAAATTTCTATTACACAAAAACAGTTTGACTAAAGTTCACTCTCATTTAAAAAAGTGGAATCAATTCACTGCCGAAGGAAAGAAAAGTAGAGGCGCCGAAGTCAGCCTAACCTCTATCAGGTATTGCCAACTTACAAAAATGAAAAATCATGCGGGGTTCTTAGTTTATTAGTAAACATTGTTGTTCTAGAACAACTCTTATTCAGTTGTCCGAACAACCACAGTCATATCGCCTTTTGCTCTGATTTAGAATGTCTCAGAGATTGGAAGTTACAGATAAGTCACATTACACAAATAGAGTAAAAAATAATCCCGGAATATCGAAATTGGCCCTGCTTCACCGTTAGAACCTAGCGCACATAAGACTGTACAAACAATTCTTAAGTGTGGGGGGAGCCGGTTGGGCGCCGTTTAAGAATGCATTTTTACGCCCTTTGTGTTTTAGAGAACATTGTTATTGTATCTTACAAATTTATCTTTTAACCACAAAAACTAATCATGCCAGCCCAGTATCATAGTAGAAAACATTACGGTGTAGCAGTAAACTCATTTAACTGATGTATTTTTTTTTCGTTAATCGGCCGACTGGGACCACGCTTGCAAGCATCCTGCATTTACCGTGGCTCAGTTTTTGTTTATTATCACGGTGGCAGGTGCTTGCAACAACTTTTGGGGGGGACCAGCATTTTAGCTGGGTCCGATTTTTATCCCCCACGGTTGTTAGCCCTGGGGGGATGAAAGATGAAATGATGATGATAATGAGTGAAAGGACGACACACTCGTACAGACACACACAAATACACCCATGCCCGAGGCGGGACTCGAATCCGCGATCTTCTGGTCCGAGACCACTCCGGCACTACTGCCTTAGCGATCTCGGCCATCTGATCGGCTTAACTGATGTATATAATATATATTTCTAAAATCGAATATAACGAAATGTGAAATGATTGTTCCTGAATTAGAGGGCTGTACAGGTGTACGGAAAACTTACATAAGAGACCCAGAATAAAAACATATTAATTGCTCAGGGCAATTAAAACAAAACATCTGGAAGATCATTCGCTCGGCAGCAGTGGTAGAGGCAACAGCGTGCGCCCCACTCAGTTTAGCTCCGCGGTCTGCAATTAGTTTATGTGTTTTCATCGAACTCAAGAAGTTTAAGTGACAGTGTAAAGTGAGCTGTCTACTGCAGTATGTAGAACTGTTCTGATTACGACATACCTGTTTCTCATTGTGAATGGGGGACAGGAAATAAATGGCTGATATCGAAGCGGCTATCCGAGGGCAGGCCTCTGACTGCAGGAGCCAGCCCATTGAAGGAAACGCGACCGGCCGTCCAAGTTACAATAGAGTGGTCCTCAATGCCGTGTACCCGGAGAAGGAACAAGGTATTATAACTGAAGTCAAAGACCACAGCACACCTCTCGCAAGGTACATAGGACCTTTCTTCAAAAGAATCGCCCGACAACGATAAAATAACAAGCGAAGAACTTTAAACATGAATATGACAATTCTACAATGGAATGTGAACGATTTTTACACTAGATATAAATTTCTTCAGAAGATTCTTAGAGATGACACTATGACGTACTGTGCATCCAAGAAACCAATTTCAAAAATAAGCACCAATTTGGTATAAATGGTTATCAATATTTTTATAAAAACAGAATGGTATATGCAAATGCCAGTGGTGGAGGTGCGATCGACTGCTCCATTACAAGTGACCTAGAAGTATGTGTGATAGAGCTGCAAATCGGCGGTAGTTGTTTTCACCTGTGTAATGCATAAATTCAAAATGCGTTTCAACTAAAATCTCGCCACCTATACAATCTATTCTCACAAATATCCGGCCCGGAACAGATAGTTGGTGTTTTTAATTGTCACAACTTTATTTGGGGATCAAACAGAACAGATCGTAGAAGGAAAATTGTCGGTTAATTTGTGAATAATGAAGATGTAATGATCTTGAACCACTGCATAAAATCTACATACTTCAACGCGGATAACGGCAACTCAAATTGCATCGACCCATCGTGCATCTGCACTCCAACTTTGGCAAGATGCTTGAAATGGAACGTGATGGAGGACGTTCAAACAGTGATTATTAGCCCATAACATTGACATATGAGAATTTGATTACCCTAAGGACATCTATATGCTCAGATGAATATTTAAAAAGGTCAACTGTAAGTCATACCAAGACATCATCAGAGGCAAAGTTCCGAACATTAAGAAATTAAACATCGACGATTCAGTACAAATAAAAAATTATCTGAGCAACTTCACAGAACTTATACTGTCTACAGCCGAGGTGTCTATACTCAAAACAAAAATACTAAAAGTAAAAAGAAACTACCTTTGTGGACAAGGAATGTAAAGAAGCGGTTTCGAATTAAAAGCACTAGTTTAATGTATTCAAGAAACATAAAACAAATCAAAATCAATTTAGGTTTACGTCAGCACGAGCCAAGGCAAGAATAATCATAAAAGAATCTAAGAGGAGCTGCTGGAAGGAATACATATCATCCTTAAACAATGAATTGAACTATTCGGAGGCCTGGGAGAAAATAAACGCGGTCGATGGAAAATCCAAAACAAATTTCCTGAAGTCTATATACACGCCCGATGGTCAGTTTATTCTAGGCACGTACGACATTCAAATAGCTTTGGAAAGTTTTTCGCCTCCAACTTTAGTGATGCAAACCTTGCAGATGGCTTCACCGAACATGAAGAAACTGAGAGATCTCCCCTAAACCTGGAAGTGGAAGAAGATGATACAGATGATTCAATACAACTGAATGCACCCATTACGCTCCGAGAATTCAAGATCAATATATATCAACTAAAAGACAACAGCGCCTGTCCGGACGGAATACCTAATATATTTATCCGGATGCTCCCAAAAGAAGCTATCAGTGTTCTTCTAGATATTTATGTGTAAATGGGTGTAATGTTTCTACGTATATTTATCATTTATTTCTGTGCCGCAGGTTTGAGGCCGACCGGACGAGACATGGTGTCGATAACGACTCGGCAAACGTACTAACGGACAAAGAATAATGCAGTTGGTTTCTCAATTTTGTGAAGGCATAAACTTGTACAGTATTATATAAACAAATGTATAAACTTGTTAATATTGTGATATGAAGGTTCTCTCTTAACGTGTCATAATACACCATGTAGAAAAAAATAGTATTTTGTAGATGTCGCTAATAACCTTGTAGTTGGTGCAACATAAAATAAATAAACAAACAAATACAAGGAAGACTGCGGTAAAAGCATAAAATAGTCTTGCACGGATCGCATGAATTCTTCATGTCAAAATTACGTCTACGTCTGAATATGTATGTGGCACATGTTCTTTGAGAATGACATTTATATCAATTTCATAATTCTTTCCTATTTTCCAGCGTCACCAGACCCTTGCCAAACTGCTTACGAGTACCAAAGGTGTATTTTGGCCGCTTACGGAAGTGAGTGTAAATGACTGTCATTATTTTCATTTTAGTAATTACTTTGATGGGCATTCTTGCCACGCTGTTTTCAATAGCAAACAATCACTATTTGCTGGAATTCGGAGTTATTTCAGCCTTTAGTGAGATGCATAATAGTCAATCGCAAACTCATATAATATATAAATGAAATAAAGACCCTCCTTTACCTATATCTCATATACAGTAATCCTTCAAACATGTTAATATCAAAATGTGTGTAATGTAAATAAATAAATATGTGTACCCATCCCAATTATGTAAATACTCGTACCCACAGTATTAATACATTTTGACCATTTATATGCTTGTATGAATTGTTTGTAATTGTATAATGGCATAACTGTAAAAAATGTGTATTCTTGTGTAAATTATAAATTGATTTTGCTGTTTGCTTATGACCCAGTTGTTGAAAAGGGACCTTAAATAAATAAACTAAGAAAAATATATAAATGAAACTATTGAAATTCATACGTGATTCCTAATGCCATAAATGGAATTAAATAAAAAAGAAAACATAATTTTTGTATGGACTGACAGTTCATGTGTGAGTACAGTAGGGTTAAGCAAATTATGTAACTGTTATTCCTAGTTTGTGTTCATTCTTTTATGTTTCAGTTCGTAAAGAATGAGTATCCTCGTTTTCAAAATGTTCAAGACGAATTCAGAGAAAGAAGAATAAATAATAAATACGAAAGAAGAAAACATGTGGAATAATAGATTATACAGCGGTGTTTGTAACCAATTGATTACAATTAAAGAAAATGTATCCCCATTCTTGTGCTCATTTACGATAAAACATTAAATCCATAGCAACGTGGATTTTCAACACGAGTAAAGTCATGTGTCAACTACTGCAAACACAGCCCATTGTTTTTGGAATTGTAGGTAAGGATTCCCTCGAATTATAAATAGAGCTGGGATTTATATGTTAGTACCGAAATATGTACATACAGAGTGTTTATTTTATCATCCGCCGAAGATTCGTGCCGCGTCGTCTGTGCAGTCAGGCTAATTTACCGAGCGAAACACTGATACAGCTCCCGTGCTGATATACGAAAACTATCGCTTAGCCACTTAACTTATCTCAGAAGGAGCTGAAAGTAGTGACCTTCTAGAATGTTCTAGTGGTGCTGGAATGCATTATTTGCACCCCCGAAACATACTATGATTTGACCTTTGAAGTAAGTCTCGAAGAATTCCTACGATTTTCTCTTCAATAGATACCCGAAGCTCTTCCTTCGATTCAGGGGTTTCTGCATACACCTGAACATTCAAGCACCACCAAAGGAAAAAGTCATAAAGAGTCAGACCATGCGATCCAGGAGGCCAAAACTCACGACTAATTAATCGATTGTCACTAACATTATTTAAAAAGTTCTTGGATCGACCAGCAGCAGTTGCTGTGAGCAGATGCTGAATCCTGTTGAAAGTAACAATATACCCCTCACATATTTTCTTGGAGATTGTTGTAACATGCCAGAATTGTTTTCACCTTCTGTTGTGTCAGGACGCCTCTAAGCGATGGGTACGTGGCGGCGAGTACCTCGGAGCAGCTTCGCAAAATACAGACCGTCTATTTGTCGCTGGTCCCTAAAGGTCCATTCACAATGCCAACATAAACATAAGCATAACGCATAGACGTAAACATTAACATAAGTGATAGACTGAAGGTGGGCCTTCATAAAATTGCATACCGGCGATTCGTAACGCGCCAGAAGCGGCCAGCGATTCGTAACGGCCTGAAACGTCTTTGAAAATATGCTCTTTTTTAAAAAAAATCGCAGAGTGCGCCATTAGACCATAACCGCGTCGAATGTTACTGATCGTGAGTACCAGAATGACCCGCTCTCACGTATGAGCACATGAAACCGTTGCACCAAAAATGCAACGGAAATTTCTTTGTCGTATGAGCAAACGCTCCATTGGTCCGAAGATCGCCCCGCCACAGCTCCCAATAGCTGATTTTAGCCAATCAAGGTGAGCCACTTGGATTAAAGGAGGGGATTGATGCCTTCGTTCTCGCGCGTGTAAGGCTCCAGATGCATTCCGTTTCTGTCTTTGGAAGATGCATTCGGTTTCTGTCTTTCGAAGACGCAGTTGGTTTCTGACTCAAGCTCTGACTTGCAGTGACTTGGGTTTTGTATCTCGAGCATGCGTCTCGAACTTGTCTTGGCACTTGCATCTTTACATTTCATAGGGAGACTTGTAATGTCTAGCTTGAACACGGAATGAATTGCAGTACTGACTCGCACTAGCATGAACTTGCAGTGTATTTTCACTAGCACTAGAATCGCGCATAAGATTCATGAGCTCATCCTAACACAGCGTTCCGACCGGTACTTTGACTGCGGTCCCGCCTGGTTCGAGAATCGAACTCGGCCAATCGCCATGTTAACGCGACGTCGCCGACGCCACAGAGGGACGTGAACTCGTGCGTCGTCGTGCTAAGGTCACATGTGATGGGACACCCCAAACTGCTGTCAACGCTAACATGGATTCAGGTAGTGGAACCAGGGATGTTTAGGAACTTATGAGACAGTGGCTTCAAAAGGACAAATGTCCTCAGACAGTAATGTCTTTCTATTAATTAATGGGTACAATTTATGAAGTCTTGTGTGATTTTGTCATTTATATGGCTTGTCCATGTTAGTCTGGTCTCGATTAATATTCCCAGATATTTAGTAGGTTTCTTTTTTGGTAACCAATCCAGTATTTTATCAAGTAGTTTTAGGGGTTTGAGAGTAGTGTTTATTGGGCATAGTGTGAATATTTTTGTTAGACATTTGTCCGGGTTTAGTTTTATCTTCCATTTGTCTGTCCATTGTGTTACTTTGTTCAGTTCATCTTGTAGATTTTTTGTGGCTGTTTCTAGACACTTGTTAGAAATTAGTATTGCACTGCTATTGTTGTGTTTTGAGTAGTTGGGAAATCTGCTGTGAATATGTTGAACAAAGTTGCAGATAATGGGTTGCCTTGTGGTACTCCAGCTGTGATTTCTTTTTGTGTAGAGTAGGTTGAATTTATTCTTACTGAAAAAACTCTTTCTTTTAAGAAGCTTTTAATTAATTTTACCAAGTAAAGGGGTAATCCGGATTCTTGTAATTTAAATATTGAACCCTCGTGCCAAACTCTGTCAAATGCTTGAGTTACATCTAAAAATACTGCCAGTGTATGCTTTTTTTGTTCAAAGTTTTTATATATTAAATCTGTAATTTTTAAGAGTTGAGTGCTTTTCTTTGAAACCAAGTTGAAAAGGTGGTATGTATTGTATTCCATTAACATATTTCAGAAGTCTTTTTACAATTAGTTTTTCCATTACTTTGGCTACAATAGGGATTAGGCTTATAGATCTATAGTTTTCTGTAGATACTGGGTTTTTGCTTGGTTTTGGGAATTGGTATTACTATTGAGTGTTTCCATTTTTTGGGGTAGTACCTTGTTCTTAACATTGAGTTGAATATAGCAGTTAGGTAGTTAATTGCTTTCTTATTTAGTTTTTGTAAAAGTGTGGTTGGTATTGGGTCAACTCCAGCTGATTTTTTCTTAGGTAGCTGTTTGATCGTTTGGTATGTTACATTTGGTGATATATATATATATATATATATATATATATATATATATATATATATATATATATATTATTACTGGGTGATATATATATATATATATATATATATATATATATATATATATATATATATATTATTACTGGGTGTGGAACTGTTGTTACATCACAGTTATTGATATGGTTTAAATTGTTATTGTTTGTGGTTGTATTTGGAGTAAATGTTTCTTGGAAATGTTCTGCTAGTATTTCACATTTTTTCTTTGTTGTTGTAGCTGTTTTATCTAATTTCTTTAGTTCTGGTATGATTGTTGGTTCTTTCAATATTTGTTTTGTAACCAGCCATAAATTGCTGTCTTTAGGATTATTTTTTTAATGTACTTTTTATATTGTTGGATTCTGTGCTCGTCTAAAACTAGTTTTACTTGGTGTGTTAGTTTATTTAGTATTTTCTTTAAGCCTGGGCCCGGCGTATTTTGTGTTTCTTTTGAATTAATTTTTCAATGCCGATAGGTATTGTATGTTGTGTATATTTTAGTTTATAATTTAGGTTAGAATTTGCTTATTTTGCTGCTTTTTGTATGATTTTAGTAAAGGTATCTATGGCAATATCAATTTCTTCTTTGTTTTTCATGAATCGGTTTGTGGGAAGAGAATTATCGACTTTTGTTTAAAATTTTACCCAATCAATGTTTTTTGCGTGTAAGCTAAATGGCAACTCAGTTTTAAGGCTAAATGCACCGAAAAATACTTGTAGGAAAATTTAATAGATCGCAGCACTATCACAGGGGAATTTACTTTACTGATTACGTCTGAACCAATGGTCCGATTTTCGATCTGTAAATGGCATTTGACGCCTTTTTAAAATAGAATTTACGCTACGATGACCTTTTTCCAAAAATCTAGCAAAAACGCGAATTTAAAATCATTTCTCAAACTTCCGAGAACAAATTAAAAAATGTGGGCTTATAGCGCGGTGGCGACATGCTTCCTGAATCAAACGCCGTGACAATTATGCAAATCTGACGAATAGGAGCGTCGTAAAGTGAAATTTACAAAAACACCTCGCCGCCCCCCCTTCCCCTTCTGCGCCGTTGCGTCACCCACCCGTTTGTTGTGGGCCCTCTGTCAGCGCGGCGGCGCGGCCAGGCCCGGCGGCGTGCGGCCAGCCCCGACGGAGGCGGCGAGACTTGCGGGACACGCAAGCCACACACTCGGTTTATGCGCTCGTCACTTTGCATCTCAATCTATTCTTCCACGGACATCAAACTAGAGATTTTATACCACTATTACAGACCGAGGTAAACGGTCTGTAATAGTAGTACATAACTATATTTTTCACATATTTCTGTCTTCCTTCGAATACCATCTTAAAATTGTTTGAGGCATTACTCAAAATATCGATTCCGATTTGGAACTATTTTTTTATAAAAAGGAAATAATTGTGTAAATATCAGTATTATTCCATCTCCTCACATCTTATTTTAGATATATTTTACTTCTAAGGTCTTCTGTTATCACACAACCTTGCTCTAAGATCTTCCGTTGTCAAATACCGAAAAAAATGAGCGGAGAATACGTACGAGCCTACAACTCGATTTTTGATCTCAAAACGACGTTTATCTGCTTTAAAGAGTTCATCTGGTGAATCTCTTTTCCCAAGTAAAATAGCCGAAGCTAATTTTAAAAATGTTTTCGTACTTTCGGACAAATTTTAAAAAAATGCATGAACTTGGCTGTCCGGGTGACGTCGAGTCGAAAACTGTCTTGGCGACGTTTCGACCATTTTGTCGTGGTCTTCCTCAGGGCTGGTATGCCCATGCATACCATGGCTGGTATGCCCATGGCCGCGGAAGCCTACGACTTCCAAATTTATAAAAAGGTGGTAAAATAGCAGTCTGGCGAGCTGTATCCTGACTCCAACGCCAACAAGCATTCCAGCTTGGTAAGTTATTTTGATATAAAATAAATATGTTATATTTGTATAATTTTGAAGGGGATAAATAATTCCGGTGAGTCATTTCATACAGACTACGTAAGTGAATAAAGGGTAATGATGCAATTGGATAACTCCTAGATGTTTGCTTGCATTTGGAGCGTGTTTCCCCTTCCATTTTCTTTGTTTTATAAAATGTGGATTTTCTAGAAAACGTTATCTGTAGAAATTGCAGCATGCAAAACCAGTTAGACCTGACTCTTTCGGGACATATCGGGCACAATGATATAAATAATATGGAACTTTCAAACGAGTTTAAAAACGAAGGAAATCTTTTTCTGTGAGTATGATCTTAGAATATGCTTTACACTAACGCTTACGCAACGTAATGTTCTACACAACTTTCCAAAGAAGATACAAAATGAGGTTTCTTTCAATGTGAATTGTTTTTGAAAATCTTAAGAAAGTATATGCTTTCATCAACAACATTTTTAAAATCTTATTTTTTTTCCTTTTCCGAAGGATGACTTTTGCCGATTGACTGAATCACACGGTATTCATGCAATTTTGTTGTTTTTTTGCACAATCTCGGCGGTCTCCTTTATTCTGTAATAGAAAATGTATAGTACCTTGCAGATCTGTTGGTCACTCTTCTCTTTTCCAGATTACATTGCATAATTGTGTTAGTTTCGCCAAGATTTCTTTCCCTGTATCTTTGAATAGTTCGATTGGAATATTATCTACAGCCGGGGACTTCCCATTTTTCAGTTGTTTTGTCGCCCAATTCATTTCTTCCATCTCAGGTTCTTATTCGTAATCATCTATATTTATACACTATTCTATTTGTAAGTCCTTATCATATAACTTCTTCGTATTCTTCCCATCTTTTCGTGATCTCTTCTTTTGTTGTATTTATTTTGTCGTTCTCGTTCTTAACATTCGCCATTGTTGGTTTACACTCCGTGGTCATATTTCGGATGACCTGAAAAATATCTTAAGATCCCTATTTGTTGTTAAGTTCTTCCACGTCTTCGCTTTGTTTCTTGAATAAATTTTTCTTTATCTCTTCTTGGTCTGGGCTGGAATCCCCGTTGAGTTTTCTGACTTTCGTCTGGTCATTTGCTTTCTTTGCAGAGAAATATAATGTTTGAAAAGAAAGAAATATAAGGACTTCGTTGCTTATATCGTACTATATAATCCATCGAATCTTCACTTCGATGTCTGTGTTTCCAAGATTTTGTGAAACTTCTTTGTATTTCACGGAGGAAATCTTGAATTTTCTCTGAGGGTCTGATTCAGTCTGTCGATTGTCGAATGCATCGGGTGGTTGGTCTTTCATCGCCACCTGCCGCATAGGACTAGGGCAGGGACTAGGGCACGAACGAGCCTGGACTCGGGTAAAGTGGCCGTGGGGGAGGGGGCCCGGGATTTCCAAGTCCGTTATGGCTCTGGGACAGTGGTTCGCAAATAGACAACGTGGTGAATGCTCACACCAAGTTCACTGATTGGCTCGCTTACTTGGTGCCCTTCTCGCTCTACACTTCCTCGTGTCTCCACGTCCACGTGTCTACTGCGTCTGTTCATTCACGAGCCACTTCATTCTTATAGTTGGGAGCTGACTTGATTGCGAGGCTGAGGAATGCGCTCTGTGTCCTTGGAATCTGACCTCCCTCCCCCCACCTAATCTGCAACTGCTAGCTGTCCCAAATATATTACACCAAGTATCCATAGACAAAAATGTAAACATCATACGCAAATAAGGAAAACAAATAAGCAATAAGTGAATACCATCAATGTGGAATTTTTTTATCTTCACAATATGGCCTTTTCTTACGGGAGTACTCGAGGCTGCCCCGCCGGCTTCAAATCCTTTTTTAATTAATATCACAGTTCGAAAAGACACTTCAGTATAGTTTACTACCCGAAAATTATGCAGCGTGTGATGAAGAACGCCCGAATTATTTTCTTCGTCACATTTCTTAATAAGTAGACGTATAATTTCCCCAGCTTAACTGTGTATTGTTTGGCCTTCACTACGAACAGAAGCTATACCGTCCCACCAAAAGTCAGAAACCAAATTTAAATTAATACGCTATACACTTGTGTTACGAACAAGAAGCAAACAACATGTCACTCATTGATTTCATGTCTTCACAGTACAAGAAACATTCTATATCAGATGAAGTGATATTGAATCTCATACAATGTTGTCAAAGCAGATATACTATTTCCTCGACTGCTCGCGTAGGCGGCAAATTGCAGAACACGTCAATATGCCGAATACTTCCACTGTATACTTCGGCGAATTCTTTAGTTCAACCTCTTATGTACGACAGATGACAGTAATATTTAAATATGTGGTTTATTAAAGTTTTGGAAATATATTTATTTGTGCAATGTAATTGAATTTCTCTCACTATTCAAGAGAGATTATTGTCAAATTGCCGCCTTGCGAAAGATAAGGCATCAAAAATCGTTACACTAGTGGAAACACTTTTCAGGTTTTCAACGTCAAAAGTAATTTGTTGAGATCGCAAAGTGTGAAAGTGGCTTTTAGATTGTACTATCTCAGGTACTAAAAACTTCGATTTATAGAGGAGTATACTGCACTATAATTCATGTACAAAATGGCTAATAAATTGAGTGTTTGTAAACATTTCTTTCAATAACATTTTAGATCCTCCAATAATCACTACGAAAATCAGAATTCCAACGTTGCTTTTGCATCAGAATCGCCTACAACACCACCAACAAAAAAATCTCTGCCGTCATCTCGAAAAACGAAAAGGAGATTGTTGCCTTCTAATCTCATGACTTGGAAAATGGAAAACAAGAGACGGTGAGTGATACATCAAAAACAAAATTCGAAAACTGCAGAACTCGTCAGTGCAATAAGTCGCAGAGACAACCAATCATTTTTCATAATTTACTTTTATCATGTTACAAACACAAGATGTACAAACTTTTAGAATTTCGTTGGTCAGTCACAAAAGCTTTGTGTTCTCTCTCTTGTATCTGCCTGTTAGTCTGTACAATAGAGATTGTGAAAGTATTGCATGTCTGTCCTACCGACTCCGATCTCACAGGTCTACTCTTGATTTCGGTACTTTTGAATAAATGTAAATAGAAATAATAATAATTATTATAATAATAATTACACTCTAGATAACTGCGGCTACATGCATAAAAAGTACCAAGAAATTCAAAATTATAATTTACTTTTAGTTTACGAGATAAAACTTTCCCCAATATTACCAGTAATTGCACCTCGCGGCATGAAAATTTGTCTCCCTCTCATCGTTTCACCTCTCTCCCTGAGGCGTTGCCGTGGGAGACGCCAGAAGTGTGCAGGATCTGCGGTCGCTTCCGATGACATACGAGGGTCTGTGTTAATGCCTTCCTCTTACGGAGTTAGGAGAGGTGTCACAGCAGGAGCGGATCCAGCCGATTATTTTTCGGAAGGTGGAGGTATATTTTTGTATACATATATTTTTGTAAATAATAAATGAATTTGTTATTATATTGTATATTATTTCGAGATTCACCAAATGAACCCTTTAAAGCAGGTAAACGTCGTTTTGAGATCAAAAATCGAGTTGTAGGATAAAAGAGCTCGTGCGTATACTCCGCTCAATTTTTTCTGTATTTGACAACGGAAGATCTTAGAGCAAGGTTGTGTGATAACAGAAGACCTTAGAAGTAAAATATATCTAAAAAAAGATGTGAGGAGATGGAATAATACTGATATATACACAATTAGTTCCTTTTTTTTAAAAAATAGTTCCTAATCGGAATCGATATTTTGAGTAATGCCTCAAACAATTTTAAGATGGTATTCGAAGGAAGACAGAAATATGTGAAAAATATAGTTATGTACTACTATTACAGACCGTTTACCTCGGTCTGTAATAGTGGTATAAAATCTCTAGTTTAATGTCCTTGGAAAAATAGATTGAGATGCAAAGTGACGAGCGCATAAACCGAGTGTGTGGCTTGCGTGTCCCGCAAGTCTCGCCTCCTCCGTCGGGGCTGGCCGCACGCCGCCGGGCCTGGCCGCGCCGCCGCGCTGACAGAGGGCCCACAACAAACGGGTGGGTGACGCAACGGCGCAGAAGGGGAAGGGGGGCGGCGAGGTGTTTTCGTAAATTTCACTTTACGACGCTCCTATTCGTCAGATTTGCATGATTGTCACGGCGTTTGATTCAGGAAGCATGTCGCCATCGCGCTATAAGCCCACATTTTTTAATTTGTTCTCGGAAGTTTGAGAACTAATTTCAAATTCGCGTTTTTGCTAGAGTTTTGGAAAAAGGTCATCGTAGCGTAAATTCTATTTTAAAAAGGCGTCAAATGCCATTTACAGATCGAAAATCGGACCATTGGTTCAGACGTTATCGGTGAAGTAAATTTTACTTATTTTGGTGCTGCCACGTGGTGGCCACAAATTGTACTAGTGTCGGTACATTTAGCCTTAAGATGTCACACACTTTAACTAACGTTTTTTTCAAATACGTTTCTTACACACATTAAAAACAGAACGGGAATAAAACGTAAGAGGAATATCAAAATGGATTTGATCCCAAACACCGGGTATCTTGGGAAATCCTAGAATCTTGATTACACTGCAAAATCTTCCTCCAACCGTCCTCTAAATCAGCGTTGCCCTGTCGGAGTCCTCAGCGGTTTGTCTCGAGTACTCTTCACTGACCGGAGGACTTCCTCGTGTCCTCTGACCAAGAGGCTTTGAGGGCACGCAGGCAGCACTCTAAGCGGAGACTAGGAACGTCCCAAAACACTTGAGGTAAAACGGATCTTCCCTACAGCTAGTTATTCCAGTCCCTCATTTAAAACTACGGGAAAGTTTCTACCTCACGTTTGGGGATTTTTTTATTTATTTTTAAAGTTATTGGGTGTATATGTTATTCTTTGAAATGATGACACTCAAAACTCAATGAGGAAAGTGGATGGTAGTTAATAACATTTTTTTTGCGTTAGAAAACAGTTAAAATACTATGTGACGTACGGTCAGGGAATTAGAGATACATTGACTGTTCAGAAGCAAACCGAGGGATCGAATCAATATTTCTTTAATAAATTCTAACAATTTGGTGAATGTTTGATAAAACCTAGGCAGAAAGTAATTTGATTTAAATAGTTGTTGTATAAATTAAAATATTTAAAGCCATGAGTTGAATTTTTATTTTTTAATGAATGCATGAAATGAGATATTTAAAACGTTCCTCACATCAACTTATTAAATCAAATAATTTAAATCTTTGCTATGTAGAGCAGGTTATAGACATGAGAGTATGCATCACTTCTGAGTGAGGTTTCTATTTCGAATCTTAATTATGACACCTTAGTACATGTAAATACATTTTCGCTCAAATGTTCAAATACTACACTTTTACTCAAATGCTGTACTAGTTATCGAAAAGTGTGTAAGAACATTATGTAAAGAATACTATATCACCTTCCATTTAAAACGAAAAACCTAAAGGTCGAATAAAGCTTTACAGATACAACGGAGTCCAGAATATTATATCATGTGAAATTTTTATTGGCGTCTTAGGTGAGGTCCAAACACAACATTTGGTGGTACCATGCACTTTTATATATACTAAGGTGTCATAATTCATAATCAAAAGAGAAACCGCATCCAAACCGTTTTGCGTAATCGTGTGCCTCTATGGCATCGCCTAAAGAAGGTTCTAGACGAGCAAGCCGCTTGATCAAACGTTTCAGTCATTCGGTTGACACACGCTTCAATCAACCTTCTGTCTTCCCTCCTCAATGGTGTTTCCGGTTGAAATTCGTTCGTAAAACATTTATTTCTTTTAATTCATTAAATGTGAATACTAGTTTCCACGCCTTTAAATCCCCAACTATTTTTCAAGGGGTGTCCTGTTTTCTATTTCTGTTAAAATTGTCTATACTTTTTACTTTCCACCGCTCAGGGCAATCTCTGTACAACTGGGTCAACAGGATGATAAACTCTCAATCTAAACTTTCAGAAGCATTACACTGCTATTTTGCGATTTTTCAAAATTTTTAGTTTCTGCGTTTTGTCGGAATGATAGACACTCAATCGTACTTGATTTAAGCGTTTGACTCTATCTTGTAATCGAAATGATTGACCATCTAGGGCGTCGATAGCAATCTGTATATAGGCGTTTTCCAGGAATTCGCAACCTCATGAGCAATTATCAGCTGATCATTGTCATCAACTGAATCAACAAGGCGGTTTATATGTTAGCGAGATATCCTCGCAAGCATCAGTGTTAAGCAGACCGTACACTCCATCAAGGAGATTCCTCTAACGGATTAATTTCCAATTCTCCGCTGCAAGGCGGCTGTTGATGGGAAGGCGAGAAGAAAAATGCAGCTGGAACTCACGCTAGGAGGCGATAGCATCGCGGAACTTATGCAAATGGCCGCGGTCAAACGAGACTTCTCGTCTGTGCGCTGCCGTGCGCTCGCTGCAGCGTGTTTAAATTTTTTTTCCGACTCAGAATGTGGGTAGAGAAAATGTGTCGAGCCTTGATTAAAATAAAATTATTTTAAATCACAAAAATTTAAAATTAAAAAGAGATCTGTATCTATTTGTTTGTATAGCCTGCATATTGAAGCGATATACTTGTACGAATTGCAACGAACTGTTTATTTATTCAATGAAGCTGCTCACAATAAGGCAACGCACATGTGTGATCGACACAATTTGAAACATTCGCAGTTTTCCGGCGCACGATTACAATACTTTCTCTTCTTACGTTAGTATGTGCGAGAAAGTAAAAGGTTGAGCAAAACGACGTGCAAAGAGAATCATTAACAACACACCGAAATAGCCGATATGCAACGAGTTACGTACACCAGCAGTGTTATATGCAATGAAACATTTCTGCAAAGGCTAATAGTGTTCGAAGACCACGTATGCATGTTTTAGAGTTATTGGTGGAATCTTTTCGCAGGTTAAAAAAAAGTCGAGCGTCGCCAAAGATGTATCGCTTATATGGCTACATATCGATATCCACTTTTCGCTCAAGAATGCGGTGTGGTGGGACAAGTAATATGCTCGAAAGATATAGTTCGTAATATTTTTTTTTATTTTCGAGAAATTTGACAATGTTGTTTTTTTAGATGGAATAATATTTTTCCCACTAACAATAGATCGATAATAAAAAGTGGAATCTTATGATGTATCATTTGGTCGTGTTCATGTTTTGTCAATAGTTTTTCTATAAAATAATACTTTCTGGCAGGCGATTTAAATTAAATCGTAAAAATAAATTTCCTTTAGAAGCCCTTGCAACTCTTGACTTTCGGGAAGGTGAGCTTTGCTTCGCGGTGCGCAAACTGTTACAGAGAAATGGAAACTGAGAGGGGCGGCATTGAGCGAAGAGGTAGAATTTCAGCATCTCTTGGTCTTGACTACAAGGATAGAGAAACAAACATGAATCTTAACGATCAGAATGTAAGATTTTCCATTAATTCATCAGAATTGCACATTTATTTCACTGATTGAAATAACAAAGAATCTATCATGGAAATGAACGATATACAGAAATTGGTAGTATAAGGAAAATAACTAAAAAAAATTCAAAATTAACGAGAATCGAACTCGATATTTAATGGCTGTAAGAACAAGTTCGCATTTTCAAACTTTTCAAATATAACCAAGAGAACCGGTCAAGATGGCTGAGATTCTTAGGGCAGCAGTGCCGTAGTGGCCTCGGACCAGAAGATCGGGGGTTCGAATCCCCGCATCGGGCATGGGTGTTTGTGTATGTGTGTGTGTGTCGTTCTTTCATCCCACACTATCATTATCATCTCATTGTTCACACCCCCAGGAGGCGAACAACCTTGGGGAATATAAGTCGAGATTCAGCTAAAATGCTGAATTTCTCCCTCCCAGATGATGGTACTTGCATCTGCTGAACCAGGTTATACGCTTGGTCGAAGTTGGCGTATCCGCGAAAAAACAATCAAAAAATTAAGGAATGAAATATTGAGGATTTTCTCTATATTTATTCCTGATCATTCTTCAGGTAATAGAAAGATACACATTTTTATATTATTGCCGTTACTCAACTTCTGATTGAACATTAACAAAAATAAAATAAGATGTAGATAACAAACGAAAAACAGAATAGAAATCTGTACACAAACTCTTTACAAAGCCTCCCATCGACAGCAATATAAATCTGCAATCGGGTTTGCGTGATTCGTCGGTGATTTGTCACGCTATCGGATGTGTGGTGATTTGTCACGCTATGCATCGCTTTACATCGATTTGGAATTTTAACTAGGAGACAAGTTTACTTCAGAAGAATCAGAGGAAAAATCTTTAAATCTGAATTTAATATTGACGATTGTTTCTGTGTTCGTCGGGATCAGACTGAGGATTGCTGTCGTTACACCTCTATTCCCCATTGCCACACCACACAGTCTCCCTTCTCCCCATAACAGTCTCGGAGCAGCGAAGGCTGCCTTCCCCAATAGTGACAGTGTCAAGGGCTACATACAGGAAATATTGTTCACCTAATTTAAAATCACACCCTGGAAAGTATTATTTTATACTCAAACTAGCGTAACCCGGCAGTCGTTGTACTACCTTTCATCTTCCACTCTCTCCCTTGGTCTCCCCTTCTCTGTTCGTCTTCACTCCCCCACTACAAATGTAATTGAATGTTCAAAAAAATCTCATCTTGTATATTACTGTGTGAGAAACGTTTTTTGAGGCCTTTGGCCTAAGAATTTTTGTTTTTAATGCCCTAGTGTTTAAAATGCCGTTTAGAAGTTATTTAACAATATAGTAGATCAAAACAAGTACCGTCGATTGTGTTGCGGGTTGCATTTGACATGAAATGTTTTGTGACTTCTTGGCTGACCGGATGACGCCGCGTCGTTGGTGAGAGGCCGAGGCAGTGACGATCACGTTCACTACCCTGAAGAAATCTGCGATATGGCAGGCGAAACGTCAGCCCCTCAGCCAACGACGCGGCGTCACCCGGACAGCCTAGAAGTCATGAACTCGAGTCGTGGAAGCCTACGTGTACATGAATTGTTTTGTTTCTCAGCACCATCTAGTGGAAAGTTATTCTTTGAATATAAGTAGATATCTTACAAATTTAGTTGAAAACGTGTTCATAGTAAATAGCGCTGGTATATAACATTCTCTGCATCAACGATCTAATTACCATAGTAATTGACGCGAAAAAAAAAAACTAAATACCCACTTATTCGTTTAGAAGTAACTACAATTCACCATACACTCTGATGAGGGATCCGATCCTCAACAACGAAAGAGAAGGAAAATACTCCACACTCCTGCTGTTACCTGCAGAGTGCCTGGGAACTGGCAACTTCCCAGAAAGCACTTAACCGGCGCGTAAGCAGCAGCAAGCCGTGAGATTTGCGGTACAATTCGTATTTCGAAAGTTCTGTTCCGGAACAGTTCCGCTCAAGAGACAGGATCTGAAGACTGAAGCAGAGATGGAGGAATGAAATAAAACTTCGAAAGAAACTTTTTCTTTTCTCACAGATTTTAGAAAGTTCTGTGGTATCTTACATACATTTTCATGAACATATTTAATACAAAAAGAATATTTGACTTAAAGTTTCACTTCAAAATCCTTGACTTTCCCCCACCAAACAAATAAGCTCATGGACCGCCACTAAGGAACCTTCTCCCTTGCAAGGGCTAGGACTTGTTCCACATATGAATGGATCAGTGGGAGAAAAGCATACGTCGCTCTCTCGTACTTTCGAGATAATTCCCGTTTAACTTTTGGTGAACATATGCAAATCAATGGAGAACCAAGATAATTAGTCAGGTCTTATCCTAACGCAGGAAATCTGCAAAAGAGAAAAGAAACAAGATTGTTCAGAGATAAACATAATACAGCCAACTTGATATCTCATAATTGTGACCTAAGAGCATGTTTCACTGACGCATCTGGAATTCTTGTTGGTAATTAGAAATTTTCTTCTTAGTAGCCATCTTCTCTGTTCAACAATGTTAGTGCCAAGTTGAACGAACTAAGACTCATTCGAGGTAGCGTGCTCCTCAGGCTCTGTCCAGTATGTGTGTTCCACCGATGGGCTCTTTATTTGTCACCCCCTATACCTAGCGTCACTTGCAAACACAACCTTTTGGTCGCTTACAGAAGACGAAAAGTATTTCTTTGACCCCGGTGATCGAGCTGATAAGTCACGAAAGCTTAGTTTTTACAGAAGAGCCAAAAACAACTTTCAGCTGAAGCTGTAAATCAGGTATTAATGGTTTCAAACAAAACCTACACACAGTTTGCCTGTCTGGATGGCCGAGATCGCTAAGGCAGTAGTGCCGTAGCCATCTCAGACCGAAGGATCGCGGGTTCGAGTTCCGCCTCGGGCATGGTTGTAGTGTGTTCGTCCTTTCGCATCACATCGTGTCATCCTCATAGTTACCATACCGCTAATGACTTAGTAGTTGATGCGACCTTAAGTAACAAAACAAAAGTAGTTTCGTTTTAATATGACCTTTCTTTGAATATCATTTTCCCTGATTTACTTCAGTTGAAAGACATGTTTTGCTCTCTTGTAAAATTATTTTTTCATGACTTTTCAGCTTATTCATTGGGATACAAGATTTAAAAACCTGCTAGCGATAAACGAGGCGTTTCTAGGCAAAATGACGCATGCAACATTCATTCACCTAATTGAGAAGAAGACGGTGGTCATATTTTTTCCTAAATTCCTCTTGCTAATCTGTATCAGTTAGTGAATTCCAATGCAGTTTATGTCGTGAATGATGTGAAGCCCACTGCAAAAAAAATGAATTTATGCATATGAGCAAAATGATAAAACCGTTCTTTGCAAAATTCTAATACCTTCGTTAGGCACTAGATAAAAGAATGACCCAATAATACAATGTAGTGAATTGTTTGAGAGGATTGTAAGAAAATGTTTGTCTGAAATGGTGATTGATGTAAAAAGGGATCCGGTAAATAGTTAACTATGAGTACTTCAACTTTTTTAGAATATAACATAACATATTTTTTAACGAAATAACTTTGACATACGTTTGTAGAATAGTAGTTATCAAGTATCTATGCTTAAAATTTACCTCTTACTATATTTTCATAACAGAGGTATTGTATTGTTGCAATATTTTATCGACGAAATTACTTGTTTAGGAGGTACAGTGTGCTACGAACTCTATGTGCAAGAGCTGGTCGATAATAAATGCTAAAATGTATGCAATTACACCCTGTTCGTAACAGATGCTAAATTAGACTGTTAAAGATTTAAAATACCAAACTTGCATTAGAATAATTTTCTGATTTTGATAATTATATGTGCATATTCAAACGAAGTCATTACCCTTTTACATTGTGTCACGCACATCATTTTCCTACACACATTTCTTTGTTGCACTCCTGTCGTTTTCCATTACAAAGCAACGATGTGACTACTAACCAGAGTGCACTTCCAGCTGCTCCATAAATTGCAACCAGACCAATTCATTGCATATTTCGCAGACGGCTGAGCAACAGGCCTGAAGTACATCATTCCTTTCGCCTGGCAAAACTCAAATTCAGTGCATTGCATCAATGTGTGCACCGGCGGTGTAAAATGTTAATTCACACAAAATGTGTGTCGCATTTTACGCATGGCTTACTATCGTTACGCGCTACGCACTGTTTCATTCATTACGTGCTCGCATTGCAAATGGACTCGACTACTTAACAGGAGACGGTTCGGCTTTTAATTGATTAACTAAAGAATTTGCTTGGGTGAAGGATTACCATCATCTGTATACCGTTTAATTTACTGCAAACAGAAAGCAGAGTATTTTGCTCGTAATCAGATGGAAATAAACAAGAGGATACTAACGTGGAAATGTTCTAGAATTCGTTAGCTGTTCGTAGTTGTGGGAAGAGTTCTTTAAAACGATGTATAGAGTTCTATACATGTTACATATCTCTACATATATTGTAAGATATGTGTTTTGGTCACAAACTAGCCTTCAAATTCTTTCTCTTAGAAAGTTTACAATATTTGAAGATGCCCTATTCCTGGAGAGACCAAATGAGTCTTTTAAACCCGATAATTTTTTTTATTTAAAGAGGGTGCATTCACTTCTTGATCATTCTGATGGATCGACACGGCAGTTGTCGATGTTCGATAATAAATATATATGGGCTCTGTACCTTATGGTCTCTTTTCCGCGGCTTTGATGCGATGGAGAGACCATTTGGGGTGAATACCAGAATTCGAAAGATTAGAACGCGAAAGGATGAAGGTATTGTAATGGCTTGAAGGCCTTCGGCCTAGCCACATAGGATCAAGTAAGCTAATTTGTTTGTAATAATTACCTATTAAATAAATAAATAAATAAATATATGGGCTCTGCTATATTTGCATGATGATGAGGACAACCTATCTCCGAAACATGTTACAAACTACGTGAACACCTAATAATAAAGAAAAGTTATTCACAAATTATCTGTCTATAAACTAATTTGGGACTCCCTCCTCACTTCAAAAGAATTGGTATAGAAGTGTAGAGCATGTTTTATAGTGGTAATTGGTGATATTCCCCCGCACGCTGGCACGACCCGCTTCCGACCTTGGTTCGTTTGAGAGGTTTTTCCTCAACCAGGTATCTCCCACCAGCGGGGTACCGCCCCAGCCGCCGGGACAAGCTCTAAGCTCCCGACCGGTCTCCCGGCATGTGTGGGAGTGTAGTACAGGTATGCAATTCGTATCCAGAGAAGCATCAGTATGTACGTATGCAATTCGTAATCAGAGTTTCGTAGAGCGAGAAGTTCTAGGAACGAGTCCCGGGATTGGGAAGGATTTCCGATCGGCTAATTAGCGGACGGTGCTACTGTCTAGATGAGTCTTATGGCTCTGGTATTTCAGCTCCGTGGTTTATTTGATCATTGCCAGGTAGATTCCAACGCTAGCTAAATTCGAATATATCCAATGCATAAAGGGGAATTACAGCGTCCAAATGCTCTGATGGTCAGTTTTTCGCGAATTCTTCCTTTAACAGTAAGGGAATTGTAGAGCAGCACTCTATCAAATGGGTCAGGATCGTAATCTATCCTTCTCATCCTGGCCCCCTTCTGCTCCCGTACACCCACACATGTACAACCCTATCTCTCATCATAACTTTGTTGAAAGACCAGTGGGAAGATTAGCATATTCTGGTCGTAGCAATATTCAGGTCTTCGAAACTTTTTCCAAAGCAGATCGAAAGATTTTGGGGTATATTTAAAGAGTCTAATCCAATAATCATAGCGAAAATATCGTTTTTTATTTTAAACCAACAATCTTGTACATGTATTTGAAGTTCCAACTTGTATGTTTACATTAATAACTTGAAAGCTTTTTTAATATAAATAACACAAAAAAATTGTGCTTAAAAAAAGTTTAGCGTATTTATTTTAATTAAACTCTTACAAACTATCCTAATATTTGATCATTATACTAACCTTATATTTGTGTCTATCGCAATAATGAAGAAATCATATTTTTGTATTCGTAATAATTGGCTTTGGTGTGGTAATTTGGAAAAGAACTCCTTAGCCATCACTGCTGATGGAATGCTCCATCAAAGCTATTTATTACTTATTAAATGGCAGCAAACAAACTCTACCGGTGTATTTACGTACCTTATTGGTGTAGAAACCTCCATGACTAGACAGAGAATAGAGAAATGCCGTATATAGGCAAATATGTTATAAATCTCTGGCCCATAGATTTCCCGGGCCTCGTAAATTAAGGCGACCAGTCGGCGCCCGTAGATTCTACGAGTAGCGCATTCTTGGCAATCCAGGATGAGCCGCGTCTCGGCCAATTGTACTGACGTTTCGGCCATCTTTCTATGTCCTTCTTCAGAGCTATACTGCAGAGCCGAAACGTCAGTACAATTGACCGAGACACGGCTCATTCTGGATAGCCAAGAATGCATAGACTCCTGCCGCGGAAGCCTACGAACCCATCTACGAGTAGCGAGCAAATGTGTAAGAGCTTCTTGCGGTTGAGGCAGTCTCCCAATGCGAGAGATCTCTGGAGGCAGAATTCCATTGCAAACCAGGAAGGCGCCAAAACCCTGTAAACAGACCTGTAGGTAACAGTTGGAACTTACTTTCTATTGCGGAATGAACACCACAACATCCCTAGAAATTAAATGCACTACACTTACGAGTCTTCACTTTGTTTTACCTTTAGTTGCTACTTGTACATGTTCTTGCGGACTGGCAATGCAAAAGGCTGGTGTTTCAAAACCTTTTGACCCATCCCCATTAAAAAATAACTCCGGCAGTGCTGTGATGTCATGACATATCTTAATATGTGATGTTGCAGCAGTAATAAAGAAAGGTGAGGCTCTCACTGGGTAGCTAAGAATTTAATCTTATGTTTACGATTATCTCTCTGTTTATTGTGTATTAAAACAGCGAGTTCTCTTTTAGCAATATTTTATGAAATTGTATGAACATTTCTAGGACACATTTACTATCTTATATAAAACCTTTATTCATTAGTAAAGTAGTTCACTTAATATCATTGTATAGGTCTCATTAACTTGACATATTCATTTTCCTATTACCATCATTGCAGCACTTTGGTGCTTCAGTATGTGATAATTAGGGCGTAACGTATTGCACTGTTAGCACCACTGAGGTATATATTTTTCAATTAATGGGCGATAAGATGTGGAAGTGAACTGCCCGTGAAGTTAATACTAGCTGTTCTCTACCACAAAACCGTTTTGCCTATCTACAAGATGATTTCTATTTTCTCACTTGGTAATGCGAGATGAACATTCACGTCGGATGTTAAGTGTGCCAGAAAACTCACAGTGCAAGCTTTCATAGCACTCCACCTCACCACACTTTACTTCACTGCACTGAGCTGTAATGACTTTCTTATACATTCGTTTCCCTCAATTTCAATACGTCACTGAACTGCACGCCACTGTACAAAATTATTAATAATAATAATAATAATAATAATAATAATAATAATTATTATTATTATTATTAATTATACAGCTTAGTTTACATAGTAGACTAGTAATTGAATAATATTAAAGATATCTTTTTTTGGAATTAGAGGTCGCATCAACATCTGGGTCATTAGCAACCACAATTGCATTTAATAGTATGGTAACTGTGAAGATGACACGATATGGTGATGTAGGGGGTCAAAGGACAAACACGAATACAATCATGCCACTCGAATACGCGATCCTTCGGTCAGAGGTCACAATGGCGCTACTACTTTAAATATCTCGGACCAGCATTAAAGATACTTGTGATTCACAAATCAACATTTAGGAAATTTATTTATTTTTAAATTCGCCCAGGCTTTGAGGAAAGGTACAAAAGATTGTCACTGGCAAAAGTCGGTGAGCTTCCAGGTTATCTGGCGAATACTCAGGATCTCCTGCTCTGCGGTAGTTCGCCTCACATTCTCCTGACAGTGTGAAGTGCCTTCACAAAATCATTTTCTGTGACAAAAGTGTAACCATGAAAGAATTGTTAATGAAAGTGGGTATAGGAAAAATTAGTTAGTGTAGAATATTGAAGGAACTACATTTTAAAAAGGTTTTTAACACGTGGGTTCCAGCAGATAATGACATCATTGTCAAGGCTGCTAAACCAAGGTGTTGTAAGGCAATAGAAAGAGACGGAGATTATGTGGATAGGTGACTTTCTGTTCGTGAAAGATAATCAACATTTCGTAAAAATTGGAAAGGTATGGAAATTAAATCAAATGCTTCAAATATATAGTGCATTACTTTTGGAGTGTCCCTAGGATTAGGGTACGCATACGCAGATACATCTCTTTTATTAATTTCCAACGCTCAAAATATTTTAAAAATGAGGTTTTGTAACCTCCGATCGTGAGATCGTGAGAGAAGTGTGTGTAGTTTCGTTAGATATCCAGGTAAAATACAAAAGCATTTAAGGTTTCGATAGTGAGTGACAAATTTCAATATGTGAATGCGTTATTCCACCTGTTCTTATTCTGTGTGTCATGAGCCAATTCTCATTTTCAGTGATTGCGACACAGCTGATGTCATGCGTCAGCAAGTTTCCAAGCTACAAATCATTAAATAATCCCTATTCACTTTTGCGTTACGGAACATAAACTATTTTATATTCTTGACATGTAAAGAACGATTTTACTGTGTATCCATGTGCACTACACTGTGATATAGTAATATTCTTGAAGCTGTTTTTGTTAAAATTATGCATTTATTTTAGTGTTGTCAAAGAGTGTTTTATTTATTGTTTCTCCTTTTTTCAAAATCATTTTGTGACCTTTTGTACAGCCGAATTTTCACAACTGGACGCTACAAGTAAAGAATTATTAATCTCAATCATTTTAATCCCATCATATTCCGACCAAGTTCAGATTGGGAATATTTTCATTTGTCATCTGCTGACGATACGTAGTTTTTACACGGTATAGGGTGCAGCAGCCGTCTGTAACCTCGATCTTCTACGCATGCACAAATGCACAAAAGCGACGCGAAACTCCAACAGTGCATGCGCAGAAGATCGATAGCGTTGTCGATAGCTATAACGCTTCGCTGTGCAAAAACTTCCTCATATCCTTTATCAAACCATCTCACTCGCAGGCTTCTTGTAGTCCACCGATACGGGCGCTCGTGTATCGTGTGGAATAGAGGTGCAGATGCCTCACATGATTTCTAGAGCGGGTCGCCATTACTGTCCGAGAGAGGTAGCTCAGAGAATCAACTGATGTCATTGCAGTGCTTCCGAAAGGCGGGTCCTGGGTTTCGAGTCCAGACGTTTGCAGGATTTTTGACACTAGCTACTTAGCTGGGTCGGGTTCTGTTACTGTCTGGAGGAGAATTCTAGCGGCCGGTTGCTCTGATCGGTAGTTTTCTGTGGTTTCACTGTATATTACTAGCCAAATGCTGGAGCAGTATCCTAACAATCGGGCCACGGACCGCGCGCGATCTTTCCTTTCCATTCTTAGTCCTATTTTCACCCCTTTCTCTCTCTCTCTCAGACACACACACACTAACATGTCCTACACTACTACACACGAGACTGGATGGGAGCTTCGAGCTTGTCCCGTCTGCGGTGTTGCCCCGCTGGTGGGAAATATCCCATTGCGGAAAGCTACACTAGCCGGCGGTAGGTCGGCACGGGATCTCGCCATCCAGCGAATCAAGTTCACCGCCACCTTCCAAGCAAAAACATGCACTACACTTACGAGATCAAAGGCCGTAGAAGCTGACGCGCTCGGAATCACTAGTAACTAATCAGCGATATTATTGTATTAAACAGTTATTTTATTTCTATTATTATGATTATTATTAATATTATTATTAATATTATTATGACAACTGTTAATAAGATTCAAAAAATTTGAATTCGAATTCGATATAAACATCTAATTAAAATATTTTGAAAATATTGGTTTCCCTCCAAAAAAATCAGATAATTTAAAAATTAAATGCTTAAAAATAAGTTAAACTTAGTGAAATTTAAATTTAAAAAGTGGTAAAAACTTAAAGATAATAGCATTATTAATATTTTTTATTCGTACTTGCCTTCTAATTGTAATACATTTATTATCGATTAAATATTTGTGTTAGTAAATGATAACATTTCATTATATCAAAATGTTCCTTTCACATTGGTAGAGACACAGTTGTGTATAAATTCTAATCTATAAATGTATTTTTATAAATTCTAATCTTTATGTATGATAGAACAGTTTCTGAGAAAACGTACACTCTTTAAATGACAAGAAAAAATACCATTTATTTTTTTCCTTCAACAGAATCGCGTCCCGTGTTCAACACATACGGGCAATATCCGTTCGCAACATTCGATAACAAGTCAGAATCAATACCGTGCGTCAAACACCTCCCCCACCCAGCGTCTTCCTGCCCGCACGCGCGCTCACGCACCGTGGGCCATAGAGGCGCGCGCGCGCGGGCGGGGCGGGCCCTCGCGTGCTTTCTGGAGCGGCGCGCCGCCGCCGGGAGCACGCGCGCGTCGCGTCGCTCATTACGAGCGTTATAAATTGGGCGTGCCTTAATTACCGCGCGCACGCACCGCCGCAGGAGAGAGTGGACGCGCCGACACAGTGCCAACGAACAGGACGAGTCGACGCGCACAAGACATCAAACGTGCAGCTGAGATTGAGGGGGATACCGGAATTCGAAAGGTTACAACGCATTAGGATGTAGGTGTTGTAAAGGCTTTGTTGTAAAGGTAGCTACACAGTATAAAGTTATGCAATGAAATACGTAATAATTTTCTTTAAAAAATCAATTATTGGTTTTAGAAAAAATAGGTTAAGCATGACGTATGTGTTCGTTATCAAAGATGGAGACACGATTGTACAAGAGAGGGATGGAAGGAGTGTGGCAGATACGAAACAAAGATATACGAAAGACAAATATGCGAAACAAATACAATATAAAAACAAGATCTTGAGAAACAAAAAATAAATATTAAAAAGTACACATTATAAAAATAATATGAATAGTAAAACGAAAAATAATAATTTCATGAAATAGTAATAAAGTAATTTTAATGAAAATTGACTTGAGTACAATAAATTTAACAAATAAAAAATGAACACACGGGACATCAAAGAATCAACCCTTATAATAAATTAAAACTCCTACGTAGTTATTAATACGAGGAAGATGACCCCTGTTCTTACTGTTTCTTTCATACTGCTGTAAATGTGATAATTTTTACACAGTTGAAAATAAATAAATGTAAGAAAGAAGTAATTTTTGTATTAAAAACATATTTTACTTCATGTAATTTCCTTGAAAGGGAATTGTAAAGATATAGCAGAAATATTAAAATAATATGTTTACTTCTGTAATGAGACTTCTTAATACGTAAAACATTGATTGAAATAATTCGAAACTACACGCTAGAATATACTGCAAAAAGAAACTCAAAGAGTACGTTATAGGCCTAGACATTTCCAAAGAAAATTCTTCTAAAGTGATATCGCAAAAAATCTCCGGAAAAATTAGTTTAAGAAGAAATGTTAAGCAAATTAACCGAAAGATAATAACTAAATATGTTTTCATTTCTTGGTTCTTTTAGAGTCTGGAATTATTGTTTTGAAACCTCAGAAGTCACGAAGTGTTGTTTGATAGAGTCAGTTTGGCCCACTGTGAGGCAAAATTCTGACGGAGACTGCAGCTATGAATGTCGGTGGAAAAGACAGTGAAGTGGGACACACAAAGATGAACAGACAAGTATGAGGAAAAAATAATAAATAGGCAAGTTTCCTCGAAAAAAAATAAAAGAAAGGGATAACTATGAACAATTGTCAAGATTGGGAAATTGTGAATGATAGCTGACAGAGAAAGAAAGAAAGAAAGAGAGGGAGAGAGAGACAGACAGACACAGAAACAGAGAAAGACAGACAGACAAACAGATAGACAGGTGGTCTGAGGGTGAGAGAGAAAAAGGGCGAGATGGCGAAAAGGATGAGAACAACACTGAAAACACAATGAGTAAAGTAAAAGATGTAAAATGAAATGAAAAAGTATTGGTTTAAGAAAATAGGGAAAAAAGGAGGAGAATTAAAAGAGAAAGAATAAAGAGCAATGAAAGAAATATATTCAGAGAATACGCAATGATACGGAAAAAAGAAGTAAGGAAGCAAAGAGGTTGGAAGATGATACTGAGAATAATATGTATGTGTTCGATACACAGAGGTGAGAGACCTTAGTGGAGGAATCCTGTAAGCGGTTTGCGGTGACGTGGTGGTTGCAAAATATGTGGAGATAGCTGTGAAGGTGGAAGTGAAAAAAATTATTGGAGAAAGAAAAAATGTCGTTGAAAGCAGGAATTGCGAAATGGTGAAATGTAAAGTAGAAAGAGGAAAATAATTAAAATTAATATTCAAACAAATACTTTTCAAAGAAGGATGTACTAAACAAATTGGAGACAGGGACAAAATTAGGCGAGTTGTAAGTCTATAGCGAATATTATGAATCTGAAAAGGTAGAAAAAAGATACTGGCATAAAGAGAACGCGAAACAAGATAATGAATAACAGGAAAACATTAAATCGATTGAAGTGTGGGCGGAAATGCATAGAAAAAAATTGAATAGGTAAGTAAGAAATTGCGAAGATAATGAATGCTAATCGAGGAGAAGAAACAAAAAAGGATGTGAAATATTAACATTGTATACACTGTATACTTAGATAATAAACTGAGAAGTTAAGAATTTTTTAATGAAAAACGTATAATGAAAATGAATCGGAATGATTGAATCTCATATAACCTTTTCCACACTGAACAATCCGGAACATGCTTTGTTAATTGATAATAAATATTCATTATTGACACAAAATATTTTCATTTATTCTATATGATAATATCTTCATATTATCATTCAGAATTCTTCTTAATAATAAAATCTGTGAATAGAGAAATCCATATTTATTGACAGAATTCTAGTAATGGATTTAAGGAAGAAGTATTGAGAGAAAGGAAAGGAAGTGTGAAAAGCGTGTAGTTCTAAGAAAAAATTCAACCGCGTTGGCAGGAACGATGAAAATTATGGAGCAAGTGAATATGAGTGAGAGAAAAGCACGAGAGGGCGCGAGAGAAGAGAGCGTTAAAATGAGGTAAACATGCCATGAGCACGACCGAGCGGTTACGGAGGCCGCGTGAGGAGAAACCGGCGGATTGTAGCTCAGAGGTAGCATTGCGCTGTCTTTGCAGCGACTCTGACCAGAAGGTGGCGTGTTCGAGTTCCCATTTACGACACTCGCTATATAGATAGGTCGAGTTCATCTGCTGTTAGAAGACTTCTAGCGGCTCATTGCTCTAATAGGTCGTTATTCGTAATATCTCATGATCGCTACGAGAAAAATGCCGAATCAGTACCCTGACAAACGGGCCACGGACCATACAGAATCTTTCTTTCCTTCCTCTTCCTTGTTCTATCTTCACCCCTTACTCTTACATGCACTACACTACCACATATATGAGACCAGTGGGGCCACGGGCCGTGCGATTTTTTCCTTTCTCTTCCTTGACATTTCCCCACCCCTTACTTACACCCACTTTCACTACACTACCGAACATGACGGGAGTCCAGTCGGGAGCTTGGAGCTTTGCCTGGCAGAGGCGTTGCTCCGCTGGACGAGACACGAGTAGGGAGGAACACCGCCAACACCCGAGATGTCGGCGAAGGCGATGGTGGCGGAGGCGATGGCGGCGGAGGCGATGGCGGCGGAGGCGATGGCGGCGGAGGCGATGGCGGCGGAGGCGATGGCGGCGGAGGCGATGGCGGCGGAGGCGGAAACAGTCTTTGTCAACGGTAGTGGTGGAAAGCGTTGAGGCGCAAAATCGGTTTCTGTGGCGGACGCGAAGCTGTAGTAAAGATGAATATCACAAGAAAAGAGCGAAATGTGTGTCAGAAGTTGGGTACTGGGGAGGCAAGTGAATTATAGAAAAATGTTAACAAAAGAGAAAAATTCAAACATACCGAACAATTGGAGATAATTGAAAGAATGAGAAGAAAATAAGTCATGGGAAGGAAATCTGGATCGAATTAACTTCAATAATCGCGTGGAGTGCCTACAACCTCCCCTTTTTGTTTTTTATTTATGTGGCTGCTTTCTTTCAGTTTTTAAGTTGTTGTTTTTATTATTATTAATAATATTTTTAACATTATTATTATTATTATTAATTTTATTATTGTTATCAATTTTATTATTACTATTATTATTAATATACTAATTGTATTGAATATTTATTTCTTGAGGAAGCAATTAAACAATTCTTAGAAAACAGCATCGTCCACACCGTAATGCATTAAACTTTTTCGCTCTCTTTCTGGGCCTATTAGAAGGTAAATATGACCCACTAAAGGCAAACGATGTAGGCTGCGCCAGGTGGACGTTATAAGCCGCTTTCCCATTTTTCTGTGCTACAAACACTAACGAGGCAATTTTCACTCGCAAGTGCATCAAATTAACCTTTTCGGCAAAGACGGTTGTAATCTCTAGCAATGCCAAAGCGATGCCAGAATACAACGATTAAGGCAAAATATATGTGTGATAATCAAACCTCAAGAAAGCGTTGTGCTACAAGTAGAAACTTCATTTCAATATCTGCTTTTGTTAGCGTACCTGTTTTACGCAGATTGCGTTTGCGATATCGTAACTGTGGTAGTCAGACGATTGACGAATATGTTGGCGAAGGTGGGCATAGGTGGCCATGTGATGGAGTTCATACAGAAATTGATTTCTATGTTTCCAAGGAATGCAAAATCGATGTAGTACAAATTTCACTAGATATACGAGTTTGTTTTTATAAACCCAATTTTTACATTTGAAGTCGATTCAGTTAGAATCATGTACCTATTCATTTGTTAACTTTATGTGTTTTTGTCGGCGATGGTGAAGTAGGTTACGTAAGAAAACACAAAGTTGATGGCATTTATACTCTTGGCACGATGATCGATTTCATTCTGAACATGTTTTAAATTAACTTCACCGAACACGATAATTAAAATATACTTTATGCGGTTTCTTTCTAATATTGACAGTTTTTTGTTTTTGAAAATAATATTCCTTGAAAGTAAAATTTACAATTAAATCTGAATAAAAAAGATGTCTATCTCTGGTTTTACCAGAATGACACATTCTCTAAATTTTCATCATTCGGGAATGATATATTAGAAATGTTCAGATAACTGTAGTATCGTGGTAGGCAAACATGGATTTTATTGGGAGTGTAGGCCATGGCCAGTCAGTAGGTACTTGGCTGTCTAAGAGACTCGCCGTCGCAGGCACAGATGCAAACGGTTCGGCCGCCACTCTGTAATCTTCCTCATGGTCGAATGCATTGATCATATTCAGTCTTGAGGAAAGTCGTAAAATGACGGTCGAAACGTTGGAACCTGGGCATAGGACGCGGCAGCTCCCGGACGGGCAAGTACCTAATGGATTTTATTGTTGCCTTGGACTTAGGCATGGCACTGTATATAATAAGTTATCCTACAAACCACTTAATGGATGTTATCGAGTTACATAAGTTTTACAGTTACATTGTTTTAATACGTTCATAATAAAAATTGTTGGCGAAAGGATGCGATAAGACACGTGGAATGACCTGGATTCATGAAACTTCATTTCTTTCTGTTTTATCTATGAAAGAATGAAATAATATGTAAATTATTTCCTGTTTCTTCCAGTGTTGTCTTTTACCGAGTCAATGAAATGTTCTCTGCGTCTTAAGGCAACATCCATACACTCGGTATTCGGCGAGCAGCGAGCGTCTGATCTCGCCGAATCGCGAGTGGTTGACCGGATGGTCGACTTGCTGTTTGCCGAGCGACACACGTTCGGTGCCTGGACTACCCACGGCGAGCAAATCTTTTTATCATATCAAAGGACGTGAATATTCCCCGAACACATAAGCTGCTCCGAATAGAGCGAGAAATGCGACAAACGTTCGGAGGAAGTGAATATTCCCCGAACACATAAGCTGCTACGGATAGGGCGAGCAATGCCACAAACGTCCGGTCCTCGGACTACCCATCGTGAGTCAATTTTGATCAATACAATGGAAGTGAATATTCTCCGAAGACATAAGCAGCTCCGGATAGAGAGAAAGCAATGTGACAAACGTTCGGAGGCAGTGAATATTCTCCGAACACATAAGCTGCTCCGGATAGGGCGAGCAATTCGTCGAATGTCGAATATGTGGAGTCGCCTTTACTGTACATCACATGGCAATATCCTCTACACATCATCCAATTTTACAGATTTCCTTGGTTTCAAAAGAGTATTAGCGACGAATTAAAATAATATGTATTGCTTGTTCAGTTTAAAATTTGCATCGTCAATTATAAACTACCGAAATTTACGTTGGGCAGGGGTGGATCCAAAGACGAATATTTTGGAGGGGATTTTGGACAGATTTTTTAAAATGTCATGGGCACTAGCTTTCTACACTAGGTTATGCTGCAATACCATTTTATTCGTCTTAATGCCTATCCGAAAATATTTTTGCTTGAAAGATTCGGGCCAAGCTAAAATTAAGAGTTACTGACAAATTTTAGGAGGGGGGATTTCCTCATTTCCCTCCTCGTGGATCCGCGCCTGCATTAGGTCATCGCCTTCTAGATTCCCGTTTCTCAAATAAGTCGGTATATCGAGTATGGTTCCATTACAAAGTGTATAATCAGTTTTGTTTTAATATTTGTCGATTGCTGTCCGCTCCGCCGTGCTTAAAAGTACCCAGTCTCCCCTGCCTCGCACTCACTATCATCGCTCTATCATCATTCGTATGTAATCATTATCATCGCGTACCTATAAAAACTATTCACTCGTTTTCAGAATTGTCGCAATACTTATGTACCGTTATCATAATAAATAATACGTAACAACGAATATAATAATTGCATGAGGGTAAGTACTGGTGAAAGAATCCGAGATGACACGTGCAAATGACCTGGATTTATCCTACGCAACAGGGCACGACGAACGAAACGACAAATTACGACGAATAAAGCTAACCAATGAATAATCCCCTAGGAAGATTATTTTACGACTGAAAGAACTTGGCCGACAGAGAAGACTCAGGGCATCAACTGATTTCACTGCAGTCCCTTTGACCGGGAGGTCCTAGGCTCGAGTCCCGACGGTGGCAGGATTTCCAAACTAGCTTGTTAGCTCGGTCGAATTTATTCCATGTCTGGTGGAGAATTCTAGCGGCCGGTGGCTCTGATCGGTAGTTTTCCGTGGTAAAGCCGATCAACACCAGGCGAATGCAACCGCGCAAGATCTCAGTTTTCTCTTTCTTGTCCTAGCATCGCATCTTACACACACACTCACACTTACTTTAATATGCACTACACTACCACACATGCTGGGAGACCCATCAGGAGATAAGAGCTTGTCCCTGCTGGGGCGGTGACCCGCTGGTAGGAGATACTTGGTTGGGGAAAACTCCGCTAGACGACGGTAGGTCGGCACCAGATCTCACCATACAGCGGGAGAAAGATCACCATCACCTCCCGAGCAAAAACGTGCATTACACTTACAGGACGAATGATCCTGGAAGTTTATGTACCCGGAATCACTAAACAATCAATCAATCAGGGAAAGTAAGTGAAGAGTTTACATGTACAGATGTCTAGAAATCATCTTACGCTAGTATGGGGGGAGTTTTCCAGCATTTGTATGGCAGTAATAACTTCATAATTGTAGCACTTGACCCAACGAATTTGATTGGTGCGACAAACTAATTAATATGCAACCCATAAACAAACGGGTGCTCACCATCCACCGCTCAACACGGGATTCGAATCCCATTCGATCCTTGTGGAATTTGTGATGGTCAAAGAGGGTGCGTGTCATATTTTTTGCAGGGATCTCCCATGTCCCGTGGCATTATATTCTATCCTTTATTCATCGTATCTACACCATATCTTCATAATCACCTACCTATCGAAATTACTCACTCATTTGTGGGT
Organism: Gryllus longicercus; assembly: GCA_038098605.1. Taxonomy (NCBI): domain Eukaryota; kingdom Metazoa; phylum Arthropoda; class Insecta; order Orthoptera; family Gryllidae; genus Gryllus; species Gryllus longicercus. The sequence continues at coordinate 4,064,205 of JAZDUA010000050.1, read as the reverse complement.
AGGGCCTTAAGACTCACTCACTACAGTCATCATAAATGATAAGTAACAACGAATGAAATGAACGCATTGGGGTAAATAGTGGCGAAAGAACCTGAGGTGACACGTGCAGATGACCAGGCGTCAGGAACGTTTTCACATTCGTTGAAAGTAATAACGTTGTAATCGTAGCATTGGGCTATCGAATTTGGTTGGTGGAAAAAACCACTAAAATTCACCACAATGTAATAAGTTGCTCACCTTGCACCCCTCGGGTCGGGATTCGAACACGCTTGATCATTATGGAATTTATGGTGGGCGAAGAGGGTGCTCGACAGACTTTCTCGTTGTTTTTCGTGACTCCATGCCTTTCATTTGACCACTGGCCCATTATCATGTGTATCTTCATAATCCCCTACTGTATCAAAAAATCAAAATTGTTCACCAATTTCTAGAAATGGCCAGAAGATTTACCCACTGCTATCATCGTAAATAACACGTAACGACTAATATAATAATAACCGCATGAGGATAATTCCGGGTGAAAGGATCCGAGATGACGCGTGCACGTGGCCTAGTTTTAGCCTACGCACCGCCGCAGCTCACCCACATCCGTCCTACGCACATAACGATAAGTGCCGACATCACACGCATCCCGCGTTCTCGCTGCTTAGTTCTACCTCGGGAGCAAGTGGATGACCGCGTTGCTTCAAACCGCTTTACCTGCTCCCGGTGTCTGTTTGACGGTTGGGTTTCGTCCTGGAGCTTCCGCCAACAAACTACATTACAGAAGAGGAAAATCAGAATCCCAGCAAATCAGTTCGTGGGCTGCAATAGTTTTTTTAACATATTTATTTTTTATCTGTTCATTCCACTGATATTACAGAGATTTGCACGTGATAATACCAGAACTAGGTTAGTCAGGCAGGATTTCTTCGAAGCTCCCTCTTACTTTGTTACGTTTGTCTTAATTTGACGTTTTGGCTGCAAAGTGACTCAACTCAAAAAATCAGGTGCTGAGATCAATAAGTTTGAAGACATTGCCTTCTATTGAAATACGTCATATGTGCATTTAAACTTTTGCCATTTGTTGGTGAAATACTGAATAAGATCTGCTGCAGTTGACGCTGGAAGGTAGACCGATCTGTAATTCTAGAGAGTGCATTGACTCAAAATTCGTATCATGTGAGTTGTGCCATTATTGTAGCCCACGATAGATAATCATCAAATGAAGTCCCTCGGGTGGTTTATGGTCATCGTGCAAGTTTTTGAGGAGACAGTGAAGCATTCGATTTCCTGCAAGGGCAAAAATGAGGACATAGCTTACTAATACTTCAAACCGTCTGATTTCTATAGCTGTGTGACGAAGGAAAGAAGTTCGGGCAGGTCAGATGAAGGTACCGTGATTAGAATACGTCATGTTTACCATATGTTCCCTTATCCCAAAGTGTAGATAATATATAAAAACTAGGCCCCTGGGGACACCACTAGGTGTCCCCAGGGGCCTAGTTTTGTCTTGGGCCTAGTTTTGTTTTGGCTAGTTTTGTTTTGGCTAGGCCTAGTTTTGTTAGGGCCCAGGGCCCTAACAAAAACGAAACTAAAATAGCAAATATATACAGTCAACTCCCGTTATAGTGAACTTCTGGGGACTAACATTTTTGGTTCACTATATCCGATGATGTTAAAATTAAATAGAATTTCTCTATAAAGGTTTATTGTATTAATATAGATATTCAGTAAAATACATTAACGGCACAAACTGAATTCCAACATCTTTATTTGTCCTTAGAAAAAAATCAACTTTAATTTATATGCTTCGTATTTGTGGCACTAAGGCGATATTTTTTTTTCGGGAAGCCATTAATTTCTATATTTCCTACGTTCACTACACCCGAGGTTCACTATAAACGAATCTTCTGATGCTTATTTCAGTACTGTTTCAGTACTGTAATGTAAGTGAAACAGGACCAGTGGCTTAATTTCACTACGAGCATAACTGGGGGTTCACTATATCCGAGTTCACAAAAACCGGACGCGACTGTACATACATATTTTCTCAAAAGTCTATTCTTATATACCCGTGAAGTGATTAGATGAACATTACAAAACAATTACTGACTAATAAATGTATTTTACAATAATGTAACGGATTCCCTCCCATCCGGACATCATTAGTCGGAATATGCCTTATCTTCCAGAGAGTTCTTCGGATAAGTGTGGATTTGTAGAGCATTTAAGTGAAACTGGGTGCGGAAGCGCGGATTCGTGTGCGTAGTTAGAGGAGGGGGGCTAGGATAAGAAAGAAAGAGCGCGCTCCGATTCCTGTTCCTTAGGATACCGCTCCGGTTTGTGCCAGGTTTTGATGGAAGAAACAAGGATAAACCACTGTTTAGAGCAGCTAACCGCTTCAATTATCTTCCAGGTTGAGGTTACAAACGTGTGTTGTCACTGCGCCATCACACTTGGTCAGTGGATGTTCTGTGCGTCTGCATTGGACGAGTCTAAGACTCTCTATTTGTAAATAGACGCGTAGAAATATTAGAACTTTTATTAACGCACAATATCTGCAACATCATCTAAAACACAATTTAGGGTTTAATCATTCAAAGTTCAAGACTCGAGTACTTATTACATGAATGGGTTAAAACCAGAACGGCATAAGTGATATTTTATATCGACAAACGTGTTTATATTGGGCTATATTTCAGTACCAATGTAATTTCGTGATTTTAATGAACAATTAAAATGCTTTGGTTTTAATGATGATCCAATGTACAACGACTTTACATTAATATTGAATTAAATTAAGTTTTCTCAGAATGTATAAAATCCCACTTATACCGTTCTGGCTTTCACCCATTCATAATTTGTCCAATATATTCATCTCCCAATATATTAAAATGATTATGTTGATCAGTGCAAATACTGAGTGAAGGTGCTTTTTTAATGTATCATCCCTAAATGATGTATCTTGAGACCAAGTTACCTTCTCCTTTTCTGCTGCTGCAATTTATACACACTTCTCCTTCTCATTTGCGAAAACTCATTTAGAGGAGTACTGTAGAGTGCTCGTTACGTGAAGGTGTGTACAACAGGAACTGCGAGCTTTGAAGTCCTCTCATGTTATGCTCGAGTCTTTTGTTTGTTTCCTCCGGTGTTGTGCTACAGTCTTTTGGAGAACTGCGGAAATTAAAGTAGTACTAGTCCCTGACTTTGCTGGACGAGACATCCATGTATAACTTGAACAGTCGTTTGTAGTGGAAGTAGTTCTGCAGTTTTGTTCGGTTTTAACTACTTGCATAAGTTTATATTCTGTTAAAACGAACAAAATTATTTTATTCTGCATCAAACGTACTATTTGTCTGTAACTGGGTGAAGTCGAAATTACAATAATACACCAAATTCATAAAACAAAAGACCATATATTGTACGCACAAATCTATGAAAAAGTTACAGATAACATTATTACATACATTAAAGCAGTCAAGAAGATGATATGAAAAATGAAGAAACAGATAGCGATATAACCCCGGTCTTCCAGTGCGCATAACCGCAATAGTGTCGTAGCGGTCTCGGACTAGAAGATCGCGGGTTCGAGTCCTACCTGGGGCATGGTTGTGTTGTGTATGTTTGTAATCGAGTGTCGTCCTTTCACCCCACACTATTAGCATCCTTTCATCTTCCGTATCCCCAAGGATAACAACCCTGAGGGATAAAAATCGGATCTAACTGTATGGCATGTTCTAGCATGTTACTGAGCCTCGGTAAATGCAGGGTTCGTGCACATGTAGTCTAAGTTGGCCTGTCGCGAGCCAAAATAATAATAATAGCTACTCCATGTAATTATTTTAAAATATAAAATGCCTGATCTCGAAAATACTAATAAAATATAAATAATAACAAGAGTAACTCTAAATGTTTAGACCTAGAGTATTGAAATATTCTGAAGTATAATATATTATAAAGTGTTATCTGGATTGTCGAGGTGGATAAGAGCGTGTACCGAATCAGCGCTTCCGTCCGAAGAATCACGGGTTCGAGTCACGCCTCGAACATTGTTGTTTGTCCCTTGTGTCTCATGTGAGTGTTGTCGCGGAGGGCCCTCGCGTTCTGCTGATCCCAGATCAGAGGAGGCCGCAAATGTTTATGGTCGAATATGCGTCCCATCGGGAAATAAAGGTAACCGGCTGTATAAAAGCTGTAGAAAAAAATTAAACAGGTGATTTTCTAATTGCCCTTCACTGTTTTGTCTTTATATGCGCGAAAAAAACCTCCGAAATGAGCTCGTAATTATTTTTTTTAATTTACAATTTAATAATCTCTATAATAACAGAGTTTTAATCATTGCCTAAACTGTGAATAATAAAATACATTATTATTACTATTATTATATTATTATTTAATTAATATTATTTTTGAACATTTGAACCCTTAGAAGAAATGATTCAATGATTCTTGTAGGCTACTTATTCCATTCCGATCAGTTCTGTTAGTAATATTCATCTATTGAAAACAGATTTGAAATATCAAGTAGGTGGAAGATCAGTTTGCATGAAATTATAACTATATATTTGAATACGACTAAATAGAATAGTATTAGAAATAAAGTCAGTTGCGTGTTATTAAAGCATTGCAATCTTTTATCCCAGAAATGTTTTCAATTGTTTAATAACACAGCATTTCTATATGAATTAATGTTCTGTGAAACAATAACAGACTAAAATACATATTTGCTTATCGCGTTGCGTATTACCAATGACAACAGAAGCTACAATGACAATATCCAATATAAGTTTTTATTTCAGGTGGATAAGAATAGTTACATAGAATGCAGAAATAAGCAAATAAGGCACTGATGTGAATCTTAAATAAATATTGCCCGACCAGAATTAATTATTTTCAAAAGCATTTTCTCGGAATCCTTATTTGTAAATAACAAATAAGTATAATCTTTAGGAATTCAAATAAATAAATAAACTAAAAGTCTCAAAAAAGTTTACATAAAAATAATTTATTTATTTTCCTCAAAAGTGTGGTTATTAATTTAATGAATTGAACAAATTATTTATGTACCTCGGTCTCATGCAATTTCGTAATTTCTTTCAAGATTTCTTTACGTGCATATCAAGTTTTGTTCTTTCATTCATTTTTTTAATGTTCAGTGGTCTCATCTTAGCTACTCGCCTTCTCCGGAAACACCTGTAACCATTTTGTTTAGTCCTCCCCTTCTTTGAACAAATTTAATTAATAAAATACATTCTTACTCAGAAACATGGTCACAATTTGGATTTATTTACGACTGCAGACTATATTCTCCGAGCGTCCAACAAAGTGACAAAAATGGAGACAATTATATGTAGTAGCTACCGTCAAAACAAGACCGAATGCATGAAAGACAAATGTGAAATATTCCTAACTCGTAACAATCTAGTGCGTTCGCTTGCGGCGACAAACAACTGCTAGCAAGACACCGCTATTCTTCAACCACCGTTGCCCTGCTCCCCACCGCAAGGTGCCGACCGAATGAATGTTGCATGTGAACACCCTAAGGTCACTTCAGACGCTGCTGAAAGTTTCAGCCGAAGACGGCGCCGGAAGACGCAGGCCAGGGCTGTCCACCGCGCCCCGGGAATCAGATTGTGAGGCAGGTTTCACACAGGGGTGGCTACGTTGCGAGTGTTGGTCCCAGAGAGACGTAATGGTGTTGAAGTTAAGAGCACTTGAGGTGAATTCAAAAGATGCTATAAATAGAAAGAGTTGCAAAGAAGTGAAAAGAAAATTATGGGCCCAAAAAATTCAGAAACGTGAAAGTTTTTGATCAAACAAAAATAATTTACAATATTTCATTATAAAATATATTATAGACAATAATTTATAATATTACAATTAGATTAGGAAAGAACGCTAAAGAACATTTTTAATTACGATATTCGCTATATATTTTATTCTACATACTGATTTTCTAAGACGTTCTCTATTTTTAAAGCAAAAGCTGACTATTCATCAAGAAGAAGAGATTAATGCGGAAAAAGCTCATGTTATGCCATGCCAAGAAATTTATTTTGTTCTTACAGAGCATTTTGAGAAAGTGCGGGGAAGAGGATGGTTTGCATTGTATCGCGCAGTCACACGAATAGCATTCTGAAGAAGATAGGTAAAGTAATATGTAAACGTTAATTTGCCATGAAACAATTATGATTTTGCTGAATGGGTATGCTGTATTTGCCGCAAATTATTGCATAGTTTTGCACAATATAGGTGCAATATTAGTATGTCATATAATTTCCGATATAATTGTTAGCATTTAACATAACTAACTTAAAAAAGTGCAAGGCTGTTTAATTCTGAAACACCATAAATTCCATCATTGGTGAAATTAATTCTGAAATGATTCTGGAAGATGATGGGATGATCACACTCTATTGTGAAACTATTTAGGTTTCGATTTGTTCAATGATGATCACAAAGAATTGTTTCTTCTACGAATCACGTGGATCAGCAATGACCATCTTACTCTGCTGATAACACCTATTCAAAGTATAACTTTTGATACGCGATAGTGTTCAACTTTTATTTTTTATTATTTTTGTTCCGTGTTTAATTATGTAATGGCAAACCGCATTGCAAAATCTAGTAGCTCCAAAATATTTCCCTTTTCTTCCAATCGTTAGCGCCAAAATTCTATTTCGCAACAGAATCCGTCCGTCAGTTAGTTTCAGCCCTCCCGTATCAAGCACATGCTTTCACATCAGCGGTGGACGTTGTGGCCTGAATCATCACATAGCCTCTAGAGTCAGTCTATTTAACTTCTTTTGGGAGAGCAGTAACAACTATTTCAAAGGCAAATCAATCATTTTATTCCGGTCTGAGGGCAGTGATTGCTTCCTGTATAACGACCACGAGCTATTTTTTTAATACATTTATCTTATTTTTAATCCTAAATACTCACTTGACTTTATTGGCCACATTTCTTTCATTGTCAAGTGGCAGATAAACGTTCTTGTGCCTCTCCTACTCGTCGTGAGAAAGCATGTTTCTTGGCGCCCAAATATAGGAAACTTATAATCACATTTATTCACTCCACCTTGGTGATAATAAGTGCAATATTCATCGAACGGCGCACTGGAAGCTGTTTATCACCGCTCTTTGTTTTTGCCGTCGAACTCCTCGCATAGGAATTGGCGGTTTTCTACTGACATTTTTTCCCAAGCCTACGACTGTTTACGTCCAAGGTCAAGGAAGTTGCAGCTGTAATTGGTTAGTCACGATTGACTACATTTTACAAGTTCTAATGTAAGCATTTTAAATGTTTCTTTGTTATACGTAATAATGTTGGTGAATAATTCAAAGTATCTGTTTTTGTATTCACAAGAAACTAAAAGAAGGCTCCTTTCAATATTTTGAAACGAGGAGCCCTAGTTTCATGGTTTTTAAGAAGAACATTTTGTGCCTACGGATTTTAGTCTTACACTAATATTTTCTTTTTGGTACATTATGCTATTTTAGACCTTGAATCGAACTCTCTTTCGTTTATAGCTGAACCGGCTGCGTTGGCTCAAGACACTGTTGCAACGAATTTTGACTGATGCGACTGACCTGGAGGTTTTAAGGATCGAATCCTGACGAAAGTGTATTTTCGACAGCAGCTGCACGCCTGGGTCCACTGTCTGGAGGAGAATTCAAGCGGCCGGCTGTTCGGATCGGTAGTCTTCCGTGGTTTCTCCTACCAAAACCAGCCGAATACTGGCGCAATACCCCAACAAACAAGCCCCAAACCGCGCGTGATCTTTCCTTCCTTTCCTTGTACTATCCCCTTATTTGCGCACATTTACACTTACCACATGCACCAGATATGCCTGGAGACCAGTTGGGAGCTTAGAGCTTGTTCCGACTGGGGCGGTGCAATGCAGGGGGAGATACCTGGTTAGGGAAAACCTCGCTTGCCGCGACGGTACATCGGTGCCGGATCTCGCCATCCAGTGAGGAAAGAGCGCCACTTCCTCCCACCGTGACAAAACATTCACTACACTTACGGGACCAACGACAGTCCAGTTATGCCCGGAAATATAATCAATCAATCGAAACTTTCGGGGGGCGAAGGTCCCCCTGGCTCCCTCTGTGCTCACGCCTGATCCGGAGCAAGCTGGCAGTCCTTTGAGAGTCTCATCGGAAAGGGAAGCCGGAGGTTCTCGAGGCGTCCGGGGTGTTTTCGTTGAGGGAATCCGACAGCAGCGCAACCCCTGCGCACACCGTCGTCTCTCGCCAGGCGGCGAATCGGAAGTGAGAGCGCGGGCGGCGCGTGGGCGTGGGCGTGGGCGGGGGCGGGGGCGGGGGCGGGGGCGGGGCGGGGGCGGGGGCGGGGCGGGGAGCGGGCGGGGCGTGGGCGGGGGCGAGGGCCCGGGCCGGGGCTCGTGGAAAATTCAGCGGCTCGCTAGCGGCAGCTGATGGAAACACGAGTCCTCAAGCCAAAGCACTCTGTGGGTCAAGTCAAAGAAATTTCCAGGAAAGAGGTTTGGTGGGACGCATTCAATTCTTTCCGCGTTTGTTAGGTCCGTAAAGAATGATGTATTGTGTAATGAGAGTGCTGGCTCTCAGCGATTTCTTAATTTGATTCAGTCCTTCCATCTTTCCATTTTTGCTTTTTTTGTTTTATTTTCTTTCTTTTTTATTTTGCCTCTCTTTGCTTTTCGTTTTCTCTTATATCTTACTTTTCCTTTATTTTGTGAAGTTTCTTCAATAATAGAATAACCAGATATGATGTGAAAATATGAAGTTTAAAAGCGGTCACGCAGAATATTAAATACCCTAATATTTACCGACGCTCGTAGTCAATGTGGTGCCACCGTAACCAAATTGTAACGTTACGTTCTAGAATTTACGAGTAGTTTTCAATATGTTTATACGCTCCCTTGAAGCTCCGAGTTTGTAATAAAAAAGATAATGGACCAACTTATTAGTATTAGCATGCATGAAGCAAACGTTAAAGGGATCCCTTACCGTACGTTAAGAATCAAAAAATTAATTGTATGTCAAATAAATTTATTTCAAGGATGTTAATAGTTTCCAGGACTTTGACCATCGTTTGCTTCGTTGTGAACCACTGTGGCTCGCGTCTCGCTCCCCCCTATGAGAGCCCACGTTTTGCAGCGAGGCTCTCTCATTGGAGTGGACTGGACACACGCCCCTGGCGCGCTCCGGGTAAGGAAGCGAAGAAGTGACAGGAAGAGAAGGCGAGAGGCGTGAAAGAAGAATTGGCGTATTGAATTGAATCGATTAGGAATCTATTACAGTAGGTCAAAAATTATACATATTTCATTGTTTTTTGTATTAATATTTCATCACACAATCGACTAATGTTTTGGCGACTTCTTCTTCTACTTTTTTTTTATCCTTCTACTGCAGGGTTTGGGCCTAGTCCACTCCGTTTCGGATTCAGTCAGCTTGAACTGCTTCTTCGACACTCTTCTCGGTTTGCCAGGATCTACACGTCCCTGAGAGTGGTAATTGAGTATCTTCTTCGGAACCCTACCTCCAGTCATTCTTTGTTTAAGAGAAAACCATTTTGACCTATACGTGTTTATGTGTTTAACTCTTTAACTTTTAATTATTGTCTAATTTCTATGTGGCTTTTTTATCTATTCGGATATACCTAGCAATCGATCTAAGGAATTTTATATCTGAGGCTTGAATTCCTGAAGTGGGTTTTGATGTTGAGGTCACAGTTTAAGAGCGTTTTCAGTATGTGATGGTTGGGATGGCCATACCGTTATAAGTTTCATTATAGATTCTGTTGTGCTTAAGTTTTCAATGTTCTTTAAGAGTTGCATTTATGTAGTTTAATTTGTTAAATTTGTTTTCTGAGTCCATTTATTGATAATACGACATATTAGAACCCAGTTAATTAAACTGGTTTACCAGTGCTGTCAATATTTTCTACCACTATTTTTGGTCGAGTGGGATGTGTTCTTATAAAGACCATCACTTTTGATTTATTCTTCGATATTTTCATATTAAAACCTTGCATCGCAAAGTTCAATTTATATATAAGAGTTTGGATTTCATCTTCACATTTTGCAATCATAATTGATCGTCAGCATTAATAAATTGTATTTATGATCTTGCCATCTATATTTATTTCTTATTAATTGCTGTCCAAAGTCTAACAGCTTCGTCAAATTATAAATTGAAATGGTATGTTTTTTCACAATCGTTACTAATACGCACGAATTTATGCTGGTTTGTACAGTTGTTTTAGTATAAATTCGTGTTAATAGCCTTCATTAAAATTTAATATGAAATACAGAGGCCAGTCAGGTAGATGTTTTACAAACTTTGTTCAGTAGTCCTGTAATAGCTACTCTAGAAACACTTCCGTTCACGCATATCAGAATAATTACCATTGAGCAGAACGAATCAGGGTTCCTATCACAGTAACAGTAATTCATGCAGCGAGAACAAAACATGAGGCTCATAGCCGAATTGTATACCTCGAGAACGACGTAGTATAGTTACCAATAAGATTTTTATCATGATATATATGAATTAATATTATAATTATAAAGAATTTAGTGCTGAATGAAATACATAATAACCTTTAATAACTATATCTTCAGTCAATAAATCAAAACGTCAAATTTGCAACTTTTTTTAGCATTAATTGTGACGTTATAACTGACGTATATCTCGCATGCGTGTATGGTAATACAATAAATTGCAGCACTTGCCGGACTCGTGTCTTAAAGTGTTATAAAAACGGAAATGCAGAATTTAAGACTCGTGTACTAAAATGTTTTAGTACATTTACAATAATTAACTATTACATAAACATTTTTAAACCAGTATAGCTTCACTCATGTAAATTCTATAGATTCCTAATAGCTAATATATTACATTACACACACACATAACATATGTGCAATACTGCACGTACGAAATGAATTAATGAGTACATTTGTATAAGTATTATCTACATAAATGAATTTATTAATGTAGTGTACGTACACGAACAATTATCTCTAAGAAAGCTATAATATTTAATTTGCAAGAAAACTCTTGTTGAGGATGTACTATGAAATATGAACTGAAAGTCAAATCGGAATGACAATAAATATTATTTGGGATAGTAATACAGTCTTCAAAAAGTGAAACATACTAATGAAACATTTACATTTCTCCACACAAAAGCAACATGTGATATTACACAAATTTTCCACCTACAGCACAACGTCATTTGGCTGAGAAACAGGATCCATTCCAACTGAGACTAACAAACCGCAATTCATACGCTGAACATATCTGAATCCGTTTCGACAATCCCATTGTTTCGATAGCAGCATTTTCCGCAACGCTAGATCAATAAATCCCGAACCGATATGCAGAGAGATACTAAAAATGTAAAATGAAGTACTGCAGTTTTAATACATGATCTGTGTTTATATGATGTTTCGGAGTTGTTTTTTTTTCGTGATGTGTTTTCCTGTTCCATATCGCGCCTTCCAAATGAACGAAGCTGTGTTATTTTACGTAGTTTTTGAGATACGAAATAGAGAAGAGCGAGATTGGTGAGATTAAAAGTGAACATGAAAATTACCTTTACGGAAGTTTAGAAAAATATGTGGCCATTGTGATACGAATAAACATTATATTTACGATACCATGAAGTACGAAAATTATTATAACTACAGAACGTGAAAATACATCCTCTTTGACATTGTGTAATACTTAATTTTTTTCATTCAACGTTTCTTTTTCTATACAGTGTCAAAAATGTTTACAAAAGTGTTTTGAAATATTTGCATTTCATTGAGATTGATTTTAGTGATTTAGATAGTGTATAGTTATAGGGCTGTTTATAGATCATGCATATAGAGAAATGCTTATAGAGCATGCTAGTAGGGTTGGGTTTATGCAGTATTAGTTCTTTCGACATATGTGTGTGCGTGGGTAATGAGGTATAGGTCGCAATCAAATAAGCTTCCCGAATTTTTATTTCAATGTGTTGAGTGCAGTTGATTTTTGTATCTAAATTAAATTCAACATAATTTATTAGTTTAAAAAAATATATATATCAAGCGGCTCGAGGTTGGAAACCGACGAGCTAGACAAGATTTATAATTAAGACTGCTGTTAGGATATTGACCGTGTGTTCTTCATTACTTCTGGTAATATTGCCGTGTAAGAAAAAAGTAGGAAAAATAAGAATTACCTTTTCTTGGAATATGAATATTCATACGTCACCTTTATCTACAACTTGTTAGATTTGATGTTCCTGAACACGAAGCGAGTAAAATTCTTAACAAACACCGGCCGTTAAGAGATGCTTTTCGTTCGTCTGTTTAGTTGCGTTAAGTAGCCATAACAGTACAATATCATGAAAAAAAATATACTTATGAAGAAACTCTACGAGATATGTATTCTAATGAATGAGTCTTGCCTAATGGTAAAACTTTCATCGACTCTCATAACACCACCCACAATGTCCTCTTCAGCTCCCTTCTCCGCTTGAATCACATTGCGTTCTCTGATGGCGTTCGCCGGGCGCGGCCGGAAGCGCGGGACCGGAAGCGATGCATCACGGGCTTCCGGGGCTCCGGGAAGGAAGCCGTGCGTCTCCGGGGCCATTCTATTCCCCACCTCCCTCCCTCTCGAGACCTGAGGGGGAAAAGACCTGGTTCGATCGTAGCCACAAGACACATGACAGTCGTGTTGCTCTCCTTTGGGGAGAACCAAAGAGAATTAAAACGATTCCTGGTAAAATGTTCACCATTTGCGTACACACCATCATACGATCACTCATTCTACTAAACGTTCACCAAATTAACATATTTATATAAATTATTTTATCAATAAAAATATTCCTTTTAATCATAAATCAATGAGTATTTATTGTTTATGGGAACGTAGACAACTTACGTCGTCTGTTTCAAAAGAGTAGTTAACGTTTCATCAGGAAGGTGGCGGAGTTTCTCCTTTTCTGGGCCTGGCAGAGCTAGCTCAGGGCTTCAACAGATGTCACTGCAGTGCCTCTGAAAGGGAGGTTCGAGACTCGACGGTGACAGGATTTTCGGTACCACTCAGATAGCTAGGTTTAGCAATCCAGTCAGATAGCTAGGAATTTAGTCGCAGTCTGGAGGACGATTCTACTGGCCGGCTGCTCTGATCGGTATTTTTCCGTGGGTTCTCTGACCAATACCAGGCGAATGCCGGAACAGAACCCTTACAAACGGGCTACGGGTCGCGCGCAATATCTCCTTCCTCTTTCTTGTCCTATTCCTCAACCTTGCCTACACTCACACACATTTGGTTGCCCCGACCGGAATTCGACGGTAACGGGAATGGTAGCAATATATATATATATATATATATATATATATATATATATACACACATATATATATATACACAAGTAGAGATAATTAAATGATGCTCATGAAAACAAAAAACTGTTCAAATGTTTGGTTGTCTCGGTAGCTGAGTGGTGAGAGCAGCTGGCCGTAAACCAGAAGGCCTAGGTTCGAATCCCGATCGAGCAACCAATTCTTTGAACAAATTTAATAATATAACTTCTACGTTTTCTCTTCCTATAGCTTCTGATGTAGCATTGCGACAGTGTTTACTGGAAAGTGCTAGAATTTGAGTGCCGATGAAGGCAATTTTTTTTTAACTAGCTACGTAGCTTGAATTAGACCGCTGTTGAAGGAGAATTGTAGTGGTCGTTCGTTCTGTTTTCCGTGGCTTTCTGATCAATACAATGTGAATGCTGGTGTAGTTCCACTACAAACGAGCCTCGAATTGCGCGAGAGGTTTCCTTCCTCATTCTGTCCCTTCGCCTTTCTTTAGGGAAACATTTTTATACCTACACTTCACTACCACATATGTTGGGAGACCAAGCGGATGCTTAGATCTTGCCACGGTTGAGTCGATGCCCTGATGGGGGAGATACCTGGATGCATGCGGACATATAGGTTGGCGTGTTCTCACGTTGCAACAGTCGAAGGAGGAACAGTGCCACCTCCCGGAAAATAACCTCTACACTGTGGGGTTAGTTCTCTTAACATACAGCCTGAAATCGTCAGTGACACAATTTTGTTCCAGATAGCTAATTGTATATATGCCAATAGTTCTTCTACCGAGTGGTTTATTCTGCCAGAAATCGAAAAGGAGTATTATTTGGTTATTGACGGGGAATGTGCAATCCTTGAGTTTCTATATTCCTTGACTTTTCATTTATGTTGAGTTCCATCGCTGTTTGAAGAGGAATTCTTGTGGGCGGCTGCTCTCATCGGTAGTTTTTGGGCCACACCACGCAAATGTCGAGGCAATACCCTAACAAACGGAAACGGACATATGCAAGGTGTGAACATATGCAGTTGTGAACGGACATATACATAATTGAAAGTATGCAGGTGTAAATGTTTAGTTTATCTAAAATGGTCTTCAACAATTGAGGCGTTCAGGATAATAACGGCAGAACCCAACCAAAATTCGTTTAGAGGAAAATAAGTTTTTACGTTCCCGTATACGTTGTAGTAGACGTAATATATGGAAAGTTATGTAATGCTTATAAATATCGATTTCGAGATTTCAACAGAAATATACGTTTCGGGGTCTGCTGATACCGAAATAAGTAGTTTTTTTTTTGTTTTTTTTCAAGACGTCCGTCTGTCTGTCTGTCTGGCGTCTGTGAATACTATTAACGCCTAAACCATAGGTCAATTTTTTTCATAATTGAAGAAACCCTGTTCATCTGGTTCGAGTCAAAACTTTGAGATTCCGAAAAACACCATATTGTAGGTATATAGAATATACTGTGAACTGAAAATACAAGGTGTATTGGTATCTGCTGTTATTATCCTGAGCGCTTCAATTTTGTTCGGAATATCTAATAGAAGGGAAACGTATCTGTTTTGCGACATAAGCGAGGGAAAACAGTTGAGGGTAAGAAAAGATGAAGCTACGCACACTCGTCTAAGGGGAAATCTTGACAGCTGGGGAGTCTGTTATTTTCCGTTTCAAGAAGACGCAATTCCTTGCTCCCGTCCTCTTCATTTTGCGCGTCAAAACGTCTCGCTTGAAGGAACATTCACTCTGAAACGGAGAACTTCTTCCAGATTCTCTTTGTGTATACAAAATTCTGTTTAGCCTGACTACTTTCCAGGAGAGACATGTTAACTTCAACAATAAACACGAATAAAATAATTTTTTTTTCATCCAATCATATGTTTGAAATTTTTTATTTTTGAGTTGAGAAATGTTTTATATTTATTTATAAAATTACTTCGCTAATTTCAGTACTCTTTAAATTCAGACTGGTCTTAATGCTACTTTACTAGAATAAACTACAATATCGTGTATTATACATTTAAATACTCTTGATTACTCATCACCATATTGTTTTTCCATATTGCTTTCACGCATTCTCCATCGCATTGAAGGCAAACAGTAACGTGATATGTTCATGTCAATAGAGTGGGAGAGAAACAACACTAAAACATATACTTTTCTTATCAGACAGGTGGATAAAAACGGGAAGATTGGACAAAACTGAATCAGGAAGATATTCTGGACAGGACTTTGTGGAGTCTGAAATAGCAGGATTTTCTGGATTATAGTGTGCGCTTTGATTATTTGATGATCATTTGTCTTCTCTACCTTACGACATACTAACTTCTCCTCGACTCGGACAAAATAAATTGATGTTTTGCGGAAACCAAAATATAAAACGCACTTATAATATGAAATCATACACAAACAATTCGTTTTATGTAGACTATTGTCTACATCATTCTATATGGTAGTATTTATGTAAATGCTTGATCGTGTTTAAATCAATAACGATTTTGAATAACGAGTCATAATTTACTCTTCTATCGTCTTTATTGTTATTCTCTCTTTATCGGTAATACCTCGTAAAAGTATAGTAATTTTCGTTATAGGGGCTTTTAAGTGTGAGTTGATTAGATTTCGCTATGAAAAACATTACTTCCCCCTCTTAATTTAATGTTGGCTTGGTATTACAAAAAGTAGTAGACTTCAAACGATATCCTAAAAGAAACTTGCATTCAATAGGGAGTTCATAAAATTGTAATTAAGTTATGCACTTTCACTGACTTTATGTTTTCGTTCCTTGCACCAGTAGCTGCAGGCTATCCAAGTTACCTACTACGCCACTTAATGAACTGAAAGATCAAAGAAGTTTTTCTTTTTGCTGGTATTCCGAAGTCGACGAACTTTTATGTAGCTTCGAGGCGAAATTGGATGACTGAAGGCTGTGGATTACGTAGAAGTTCTTAATACATAGTATTATATGTTATTAACAGCAATTATAGCAATGGTTCGACATTAATCTAAATCAACCAGATTCATTAAACTTGATAATATTAACATTAATTTACCACGTGTTCTATTCAAATTAATATTAGGTATGCGCTGTAAATCAAAACGTTTTCCCTCCTAGTGTTATTACTCAACAAATACCCATTTTCTTCAAAAACGTATGACTTAAAAAAGAACGAAAATTCGTACATAAAGAAACTGAATAAGAATTGGAAGACGAAAAGTCGGAAGAAAAAGATGAGGAGGAAGAAGAAGAAGAGGAGGAGAACAAAGAAGAGGACGAAGAAGAACAAAAGGAGGATGAGGAAAAAGACAAAGGATGAGGAAGAAGAGAGTAGTAGGAGGAAAAGGAGAAGAAAGAAGAATAAGAAGAGGAGAAGGAACAAGACTCGGAAGAAGAAGAAAAAGAAGAAGAAGATGAAGAAGAAGAAAAAACCAACGACAAAATATTTATTGTTTAAACATGGATACCCACTTTATACTTCCACATTATTAATGGTCCAAAACAAACACATTAAAGCTTCTTACTTTTGCTTTAAACTTGTTTCATTACTTCTCGTGGCTTCTACGTTGCTTCACCAAGTGCTCAAGAGCCTCTTTGCTAGCACCGCTCAACCAGACAGGGGAAACTGCCCTTGTGTTTGCGTCCTGTGGGTTCATCGGGAGCGCCTCTTCCACCCCTTCCTCCATGCAAGTGGAATAGGAACTTGAGTCCTTCGGGAAGGCTCGAGAAAGACGGCAATCCCAGCACAGAGAGAGAGAGAGAGGGAGAGAGAGAAAGTGTGTGTGTATGTGTGTGTGTGTGTGTGTGTGAGAGAGAGTGAGAGAGAGAGGGGGGTGGGGGGAAAGGACTTCACAAGTTGTCAGAAACTGCTGCGGCAGTGTCCAGTGTTGACAGTTGGCGGGAAGGGAAGACGCCTGAAGGAGAAGGAGAAGGGAGGAGGACCATGAGGGGGGGAGTTCTCAGCGGTAATGGCATTTCCTGTTTCCCCAGAGGCGCGGTCTTGAGGACGCTGTCAAGCTGCCGCCCTCTGTCCAACGCGAAGACGCGCAAAGTGAGGGTGTTCAGACCAAACATGAGAAATCGTCCACAGAGGTTGTAATATTTACTTTCACGTATACGTACGTATATACGGAGTAATATACGTAGTGTAAGGAATGTTATGTAATGCAGCTGAAAATCGATTTCGAGGTTTTAACGGTAATACACGTTTTGGGCTCCTCTGATACCACTGATACTACTTTTTTTTTCAAAACGTCCATCTGGTGTCTCTGAAAACCACTAGTGCCTAAACCATGAGTAAGATTTTTTTCAAATTCAAGAAAGCCCTTCCCATCTGGCTCGAGTCGAAACTTTGAGATATTCAAGAACATTCTTCAAAATTTCGGGGTACTTTATATGAAGCTCTCCGGACAGTTTAAAAATTTTCGCAAAAACGGTTCTGAATTTTTTCTTCAAACATTTCGAACGGATAGTGCTATTCGCATTATTTAATATGGCGTTTAGTTCATTTTGGTGAATTTTTTGTTTCATCAAAAATTACACAATTGCAATTTTTTGCCTTCGATATGCTCATTTCTTGCAATTTGTAAATCCGGCTGTATTTGTGATTTAAAGTATTTAATATGACTTCAAATGACGTTTTTTGAATACTCAAAAATTTTCTCTGGAAAAAAGCTTCAAATTTCTAATTTACAGGAGCGCCTAAATGCCAGTTTTTAAAAAAAAGCTTCAAATTTTTCAAAGAAAATTGCCATTTCGGACGAAGTCTTACTGTTCTTGAATAACCTTAAAATAATATTTTCGCTCTACAATCAAGAAACCGAAAAATTAAGAAAATGTCAAAAAATGTTATTTAGGCGGCGATAGATGGCAGCAGGCTAGAATAAGCGGCAAGTTCGAATTGATAACCAAGACCAAACGAAATAGAAAACTTATACGGGAATGTCTATGCCATTCTGTAGTACCAATAATTTCTTACTGACGTGAGTTAGGAATAATTAACCTTTAGAATTACAGTAGTAATATTTTGTATAACATCCCAAACTTAAGTTTCGAGAACCACTTTCCTCCATTGAAAACCATTATCAGGGAGTCTGTAACAAAGAGAAGGAAAACATGAAGTATAGGTGAATAAGGAAAAAGAGATAAAAATGCCAAAATAAATATAAATAATAAATACTATTATTATTATTATTATTATTATTATTATTAATATAATAAATATAATAAATATTTATATTGCAACAATATTAAAAAATATAGTACTTAATATTTTAAAATATATATTATTACCAATATTACTACTATTATTATTATTATTATTATTTTGTTATACGCAGCCTTGATGCGCAGACGGTTGTTTCAGTTGTTGTCTTCGCCAGGCGGCTGCTGGCTCGAGTCCTGCTCAGGCGTGGTGCAATTTTTATAGTCATTTAACCCCTACGCTATCACCTAATAATACATAATTCAAGAGGTAACAACCTTCTCTTATCAAGGAATAGAGCCGTTAAAATCTAACCCTCGTAATTACCCACGTTTATATTCCGGGTTCTCGGAAATGTACGTGTAGGGCTGTCATACATGGCGGATATCATAATAATACACGTAAATAAAAATTAAAAAGTACTTACTGACGAAGCAACGTCGACCTCATTTAAACACAACAGAAGCAACGTTTCAGAAGAATATGAGAAATGAGCTGGAAAAGATGAGGCCGCCATCTAGTGTCCCCTTCTCAAAAGTTAACTTTGGGATGTTGTAATAAATATTGTAACTATTATGATAGACATTGGATGATAACTATTATGGTAGATATTATTGTTGAGGTTGATTTTTTCTAACTCATATTATGGAGTACTACAAAATAGTATCTCCTACCCCCACGGAGGTTTTTCTTACTAGTAGTGTTATCTAGGTAATATTGTACTAACTCCAAGAAAATGAATCATTGAAAAAGAAGTCTAATTTTTTGAAATTGGTGTAGCGGTAACTTGTCAATTCTTGAGTTATTCTAACTTAGAGCTATAAAATGCATTGCAAGTGGAAAATATGGAAGTAGATAGACCTGGATTGAACACATTTGAAGGTTCGGAAGAAAGAAATAATTTTATATTGAGCCATTTCCCGAAAGAACATTTCCCTGTGCCGTTCACAGTATTTTCTCCAAAATGGATGTCCCGTTTTTTATCTGGCCCCAGATCTTGGGAATTTTATTGAATGGTGATTTCGAGTGGGTCAGCTGATAAGGTAGTCCCATAAATGTGGTGTATGTTTTTATTACGTACGTAGGTACGTCCCGTAAATGCTGTGTATGTTTTTAAACGTACTAAATACGTAATACGAATAATTATTACTATTTTTATTAGTATCAGTATTCTTTTATTATTTCATTTCATTGGTACATTTAAATGGATTATTGTACAGATTTACAACATTAAAGCACAATACATCTGTTTTTAAAAGAATTCATAGTACATCATTTCCTATGAATTTCCGGACTATCCTTGTTATTATTATTATTATTATTATTATTATTATTATTATTATTATTATTATTAATATTATACACCGTTTTGAGTGATTTAGTTATTGAACGGCGCTGTGACTTGACAATAAATGGTCCATACGCATAGAACTTCTAAGGAGAATGTACGCACGCACGACGACATAATTTCTCCATTTTAAACTCTTAATCAACGCCATGCAAAGAACAAATAACGAACAACGAAAGAAACGCGAACAGTTTCAAGACCAAAACGGACGGTAACGGCATGTTTAGTCATTTGCAGAGTTTTCAAATTAAAATCTAAAAGAGCCTATGATATTCACTTTTTT
This sequence comes from Gryllus longicercus, assembly GCA_038098605.1. Lineage (NCBI taxonomy): Eukaryota > Metazoa > Arthropoda > Insecta > Orthoptera > Gryllidae > Gryllus > Gryllus longicercus. The sequence continues at coordinate 4,044,056 of JAZDUA010000050.1, read as the reverse complement.
CGTACCAGTTACAGACAACTTACAAAAAATGGGACGTTGGTAAATTTTTTCACATACATATCTGGTGCTAGCGCTTAAAGTGCATAAAGAACAGCAATTTACATTAATGTTAGCGAAAAAAAAATTCATGAGAGTTCTTAAACAGCTTATCATGAAGAACGAACATCATATGAAGCAAAATCATATCTCCAAAGTTGTTGTTACACGTAAGGGTGAAAAAGCTTTCAAACGTATACAATTGTTTTAAAAAATTCCGAGTTAATACGTTATCTTTATTATTTCAACACATTTATGAGAAAGAAACCAAATTATTTTTGAGATAATAAACTCATGATCGATTGCTCTCTCAAGTGATACACATAGACGCTTGTTGTTACGAAATTTTGCAATCGATTTCTCTTAAATAAAGAAATTACACTCGCATATTAGATACGTTTTCTTAAATACTTCAAAGACATGATTTTCAAACAAAGATTTCTTAAATGAGAGGAAAACTAAACATCTTAAGAAAGAGAATTTTATTGTCAATTGACTTTCTACAAAAATGAAAGGGTGTCTTTGTTAATATTATTCCTTTTTCACAATTCAACTTTTTATTGATGAAAACAGTACCTATTAAATAAAGTTATTTTCGATAACTGTTGGATGAACAAAGAAAAAGGGTTAATGTTTATTGCTTGTCCCCCATTGGCTATAAATCACTCAAGAGGAACTAAATTCAGCAGATGTGACACACTATCAGTAAGAACCATTTGATGGAACATTTTCTTCAAGCAAAATGGACGTTAAAAGGTTTCTTGGACATCTCTCCGTAACTCTGGTTCTCTTTCTATGCGGCATAGACGGCTTTTCACGAGGTAAGTTTTACAGTGGTGACGATTCTGGAAATAATTCTACTCCGCAATCACCGGCATTAAAAATAGATATTTCTATTGGTAGGCCCCGTTGTTCTCGTTGCTTTATAGTCTACAACAATGTTTTCAAAATTTTCCCTTTATATCATTTTCGTCGCCACCACCAAACACAATTTCGACACTAATTAACAATGTACATGGGAATTACAAAAACAATATTAATATAGCATGAATTCCTTACACTGACCAGCCGATTTTCCTCGCTTGACCAGTACGTTACTATGGTCAAGGCGACAATTATGTTATTGACAAACAGCTAATGAAGTAAATGGAAATATTGGGGAACTGATCTATTAAATTAAGTAGAGATGCTTTAACATGAATTCCATTCTTGGATTAAATTGCAATAGTACTACGTCGGCAGGCAAATTTTCGTAATTATAATGAATAATTTAATGTCCGTTATAATGTTTATTTAATTGTAAGATCCTGGACCTTAATTAAACAGACTACGAGTTTTTATAACAATTTATTTCATGTTATATATTTAACATTTCGACCGTATTTGAGATCTTTTTCAAAAAGCATACCGGTTGACGGGATGAAGCTGACTTGATCATTTGTGAATGGCTTGAATATGTGAATGGCAATTTTTTTTTATCAAAATGCTTACAATTTAGTTATGATGTCAACTAACGTGGACGCTGGGTATTTGAAAAAAAAACTCAAATAGGATCGAAACGTTAAATAAATAACATGAAAAATATTGTTATAAAAATGAATAGTCTGATTTATTAAGGTGAAGAAACTTACAATAATTTTGTTCTTAAATCTAATGACGCGAGCCTAAAGGCGGAGTCTCGTCCACTTTTAATTATATGAGCAAAGGGAATGAAATTAACGTACCAAATTGCCGAGTTTTTTCTAAACAAACGAACACGAAAGATTTCAGAAATAGTAGTAGCGTAAAGAACAAAAATACTCTTCTCGCGTCGACCATATTATTTTCCCGACGCATCTTTCCTACACTATAAAACTGACTCGAGGGGCATTGGGGTAAGCCCCGCTACAATGTAGGTTTCTCTAAAACCTATTCTGACTCGTTCTTTGCAACAAATCAGGCGTAATTCACATTTAATGCAAAGGAAAGGCCGGCGACTAAAGTGTTCACAACACTATTATTTCTGCAGCCTCTTAATCAGGAGATTCTTGGAAGCTTCTCATAATGACAGTGACTATTTGATAGTTGGTCGAATGAATATAGCAATTCACTTACCATAAGAAGGAGAGTTGTGCCGACCGGATATTATATTGCTCTTCTACTTGGATCTTGGAGCGTGGTATCTCCGACCCATTTAATACATTTGACGCAGCGGTACCTTAACAAACGGTTCGAAATCCATTCACTATCTTCCCTTCTCCATATCTGTTCTTTCTCGCACACACAAACAGACACACACACGCGCACTGTACTATCGTACTAGTCGATAGAGTCATCAGCGGATGATAATTCGTACCGATTTGGTTGGTGCCCACACCGGGTCCAACCTACAGTGGGAGATACCGCGAAAAATAATACCTTGAATCTGTAGTGTATACCGTCGCCGATTTCACCATCTAACAGGAAATGAACACCAACACCTCCCGAAATACAACATTGCTACACCGAATAGTCAAATAACCCCTATAGTTGACGCGACCGAATATTAACTCTCGCACTGTTGCCCGTGCAAGTGATTTGCAGCACTTTCTGCAAGGCAGGTAGGAGGAGTTTGGAAGATTTGAAGCAAACACTCAGTGGCCTGTGATCCACAGGAACGCTACGGGCGGGCAGGGAACCTTTCGTTGCCGAAAATAAACAAAAATATCCACACTAAAGGATGAGCGTTAAGAAATATTCGTAGGGTCATGAAAGCCTTTGGAAGAATGTATTTTGCAACAACATTACAGTATCTAACACGTATAGTCACATTGCCGCATTCGCTAATGGTATTTCTTTACAGTTGAACGATAGATACATTTGAAATTGCATATCTGTATATTTGTTGCAGTAATGGCGGCTCCTGGACCGCCCACCGGAATCAATGAAAAACCCCCTATTGACTGCGATGGCGGTGAATTCGCGCCAGGAACGGTGATGGATTTGTTGTGTAATTTTATTCAATCTTTGCAAAAGCCTCCTTCCGGCAGCGAAGACGCAGGGGACAAAAACAACCAAACTGATGAAGAAGAGTACGTAGGTACGAGTAGCAACGTAGCACCAAGTGGCGACGAAGAGAATCCTGAAGAAGACCCAGAAGACCAAGCTGACGCTGAGCCAGATGTGGATGAGACACTTCTCACTAAAGTACTTTACAATGTTTTTGCTCAGAAGTTGCAAAGAAAAACACAAGGAGGCAGAAATCGTTTCAGCAAGAATTCGGGCTATCGTGGGGACTTCAAAGGTGGCCGTTGGAATAACCGTTATAGTGGGACATATAAATGGATTTAGACAAATTTTGTTGAAGTGTTAATCGTCCTAACCTATTTTGTTAATGGGAACAAATGGTCGTGAACTCGGATTGCGATTCAATCATGATGGTTTTGGTCGCCTAATTGAGTTGGAAGAGCATAGATATTGTCCTAATGGAATCGTGAAGAAAACAGATCTGGAGGTAATGAGCGAACATTTTTAATTTTAAAGAATCATTAAGAACGGAGACATTAAGAAGAGCAGACACATAGAAGAGTGTACGAGTATACTGGAGGTTGTTAACGTTGGTAAGGGTTGATTGGGGTCATCCAATTAAGTTACCTTTTACCTTTTACATTACCTTTTAAGTTACTCCTAACTGTTTACTCATAGTCATTAGAGACAATATTGCTCTTAAAATTTGAACCGACGTTTCTGCAGAAGTTGTTTGTCAGAACAACAATGGAAAATAATATTGTAACAATGCAAATTATTAATAATAAATATTTGTTCCACAGCACGTTGTCTTTTTATTTAATTATTACCCAACGCAATACTTTTTACTATTTAGTTTAAAATAAAATACATTTTAATCAAATTGCGAAACGGAAAAAACTTCTTCTTCTTCTTCTTATCTTCAAGTATTTAGGCATAATGCCTGTTACGCCGCTTAGTTTTGGTCCCTCCAGCGCATTCTTGGACGTCCTATATTCCTTTTTCCTTTCGGCTGATAATTTGCCACTTGTTTAGGAATTCTGTCGTTGTTCATTCGCAACATGTGATCTTGCCATGAGAGTCTGTAGTTGGTGACTTTCTCTACAAGACTTTCTACATTTAGCTCGTTTCGGATTTGTATGTTTCTTTGTCTGTCCAAAAGGCTATATCCCGCTACCGCTCTAAGGAATCTCATTTCCGCTGCCTGCAGTCTTGATATATCCTTATTTGTCATTGTCCACACTTCACTCCCGTATAAGCAGGTTGGTATTGACATAGCTTTGTAAAATTTAATGAGAGTGTCTCTTCTCACTTTTGAACTCAGTGTTCTTCTTATAGTTCCATTCATTTGATTGAATCTTTCTATTTTCTTATTTATGTCGATTTCGCCATAGAATGATATGTCTGCTCCCAAGAATGTGAAGTGTTGTATTTGCTCTACTGTTTTATTATTTACTACAATTTTTGAGCGTATCGGGTATCGACCTTGGAATGCCATCACATCGTTTTGGTGTCTGATATTTCAAGATTATATTCTGCCATTATCCGCTGCAGTTCATATGTTGCTTTTTGTAATATATCTTCTCCTTCTGCTATTATTGCTTGGTCATCTGCAAAAAGTATTGTCCATAATTTTGATGTAGTTAGGTCTAGGCTATAAAATTTTAATCTGCTCTTCCACTCACGAAGAGCTTCGTCTATGTAGATATTAAACAGTAGCGGTGAAAGACTACATCCTTGTCGTAGGCCTTGGTCCACTTCCGCTTTTCGGTCTGGTTTCCAAGTAATACATATTTCATATTTATTATACATATTTTCAATTACAAGGATAAGATGTTCGGGGATTCCTTTCTTTCTTAGTATTTCAAAGAGGGTATGCCTGGCTACAGTGTCAAAAGCTTTCTTGTAATCTACAAACAAGATGTGGGTTTCCTTGTTATATTCTCTGTGTTTCTCTAAAATTTGTTTTAAGATGAAGATATTGTCTGTGCAGGACCTTCCTTGACGAAAGCCACTTTGTTCTTCCATCAACACTGTTTCTGCAATTTTTCTTAGTCTAGTGGTCACAATTTTTGAATATATCTTATAAGCAACGTTTAGAAGACTTATACCTCTGTAGTTGTCACATATTGATCGGTCTCCCTTTTTGAAAATAGGTAGCACTACGGCGAGTTTCCATTCGGTTGGTATTTTTCTTCTATTCCAGCATAGGTTGAAGAAGTGGAGAAGCCTTATTTTAAATTCTCAGTTGCACATTTAAGCATTTCTGCCTTTATGCCATCACTGCCACTAGCTTTTCTATTTCTCATTTTACTTAGCGGATAATGAAAATAATGAACACTTTCTATAAGCATAAACGTATTCACAAGATGACATGGGCAGCACGTGGTCAAATTAGTACTATTGACTACATCATGGCAAACGGAAAAAACTTCATACTATATTTTGCTACAAGAGCACACTTCCCTAAGTAAGAAAAGACAGTTTTCAACAGGTATTTTAATGGTGTTTTTATGTGCCATGTTTGAAAAAATGTAACTATATTTTGATACTTTGTGCTCTAAAAGATAGATTTTATCATTTTGACTTTTTTTGATGTTGTTTAAACAACACATACAATTCTATTCTAATAGGTATTCTAATAGGATATTCTAATATTACTTTTAGTTCACATTTCTCTGCATATATGCAGAAGCGTTGTTTTTATATTTTAAATAAAAATGCTTTTATAAGGTGACGGATTATTGACAATGATATACGAAATGTACCGTGGAAATTGAATAAAGCTAAGAATATTAGTTGCTCATAACTAGTATAATGTGAAAAGATTAATTTTATTTTCGCAAAAGCTGTATAAAATGATTTCTCATTATTTCACTATGATCTTTCTAAATAAGCCTTCCATCGTGAATATACTTGTAGTTGGCTCTAGATAAAAAATGAAATAGATGAAAAACGACGCTAAAAATTTCTGCCTCTAAAATAATATAATAAAACATTTAAAAAGCAAAAGTTGCACAAAAACACAACCATTCCTCTTTCAGACAAGGACATTTAGAGAACGATTGAAAGTCTTGTAGGCTTTGAAGACGTTTATTCACAGTGTCGTGACTTACTAAAATCAAATTTAAAAAAGTGTTTTTGGCCACAAACTATAAATTTCGAAGTTTTATTATGGACTTCTTCTCCATTATTATTATTATTATTATTATTATTATTATTATTGTTGTTGTTGTTGTTATTAGTGTTATTATTATTATTATTATTATTATTAGTCTTTAGTCATTAGTCTGTAAGTGATATATTACATTTTCGCGCTTATCTTCTTTTGATATCGTTTCTCATAATTCTATCTAATCTTTAGGGTATTTTTGTATCTTTGAATGCAACGTTTTTTTGTTTTTTTTTCAGTAAAACGAAAAGTAGAAACAGGTAAGCCCTTATTAGAATATTTGAGAGAGAGTTTCTCTTCATAAGTAATACTTATAATTTTCCACGGTCGATATCTGCATAAAAATATATGACGATATAAACAAATGAGAAAAATAGCTTCAAACTAACAATATTAGTCACAGTATAAAGAACATTGAAGAAAAAAGATTTCATTTCGACAACACCGAGAAATTGTATTTAACCTTCCTTACAAATAATTCACATATTCGATAATGGAATACTCAACAGAAGTAGTGGGATGTGGGAAGAAATGTCGTTATGTGACATCAAAGTCGACATAAAGAATTTGTCCGGTACGATAAAGCTCTCTAACTGATAATGATCACTTGCGGAATATGTTTGTATGTTTCCGAATGTTTGGGGAGTTAGTTTTTAGTGGTTGATAGAGAAAACCACAAATTATATTTTAAAATTTCAGTTAATTTGAATACGTGCGGCTATTCCAAGATGCGGCTGCAAGATTTCTATGTTTAAATATGGTTAGCAAGAAACCACCTATTGGAAGTAACAATTTGTGTACTAAATATGATAGAGAGAATATAATGTGAAAGCGTGGCATGGCAGTAACAAGGTTTTTTCCGATGGTGAGATCAGGGAAGAGAAAGGGAGAGAGAGAAACGGACAGTAAGGGAGACAGCGAGAGGCACAGCAAGAGTGAAGGAACGCGAGAGACGGTGAGAGAGCCAGAGAGGGAAGGACACCGAGAAAGGGAGTGAGTGTGAGAGAAAGAGGGAGAACGAGAGAAAATGGAAACGTGAGAACGAGAAAGAACGAGAGAGGGAAAGAAATCTGAAGAAAGAGAACGAGAGAAAGGGGGAGAGTATAAGACGGAGGGAGAGTGAGAGACGAAGGGAGAGTAGGAGACAGAGGGAATGCTGAAGACGGGGGGGGGGTAAAACAGCGGGAGGGATACAGAGAGAGTGAAAGACAGAGGGAGAGTGAAAGACATAGGGAGAGTGAAAGACAGAGGGAGAGTGAAAGACAGAGGGAGAGTGAAAGACAGAGGGAGAGTGAAAGACAGAGGGAGAGTGAAAGACAGAGGGAGAGTGAAAGACAGAGGGAGAGTGAAAGACAGAGGGAGAGTGAAAGACGGAGGGAGAGTGAAAGACGGAGGACAAGAGAAAGACGGAAGGAGAGAAAACGTGGAACCGTTTTGGGGAAAATATTGATAGTACATATATTTACGTGGGCGATTTTAATATAATTTTCTCAATTTTTTTTTCTTTTCAAGAAATTTGCTGAGGTCCATGAAGTACTTACTAATTAAATACTCACAAAAGCAATAATGTATAAAAACATTCCAAGATGTAAGTAATTGAGACTTCTGAGGCTTTCAAATTCATTATATTTTTTGGTATTTTTTGGATTATGAGAATAAATGGAAACAGAACTTTCACAAGCTCGACAAAAATGATTCCAGTGCCACGCTTTTAAGAGTTGTCCTTCTACCTCTGGAGAAGTTTAAAGAAAACATTTACAGCGAATTTTGAGATAATGCTCTTTATAAATAATAATAATTTTATGCACAAATTACGCATAAACGACTCGTTTCTTTTAAAATCTGTATATGGTGTTTCTGAAAGAATTGATTTTTTGAAGAGATGTGAGCTGAAGGTAAACATTTTTAATTTACTATCTACGATTTCATAACTACTAAATCTTCAATTTAGCCGGTTTTAAATGTTACTTTTTTCCTTTTATCCGAATCACTGAGAAAATGGGACTTGTACTATATTTGTTACTATCCCTTCATACGTACGATAATTTTAGTTGAAGAAAATTTTATCCTAAATGATCTTGTTGGACATGGAAGTCTGTAAACTTGCAAACTTTTAAACGTATTGAAAATTAAAAGTTAATTTGTCATGTTAAACATACCTATCACAATTTATGGGAGAAGGGGAAAGGTATTTTGATGGTTATCAATTTGAATTTGAATGTTCTCTTAAATATAAGGAAGATCATTAAAGAGTCAATTAATGATTCACACTATTGATAACTGATTAATACAAAAGATGTAATGTCATATAGGTAGTCATAAGATAGGCTTACTGCAAAGAGATAAAATAATTTTTTAAGTAGATGGTGAACACTATGATAGTAACATCAATTATTCTGACCTTCTAGACAGGACCTAGTTGACCTTTTAGAAATATGAAACGGTTATTTTTTAATTTAATTCCTTCCTCACACGCAAACTGATATAGCATTTATTTTTCAAATGAAAAATAAACGTATTATATGAAGGAACCTTTTCAATGTGTGTTTGTATGGTGATCAAAGACAGTCGGAAAAAAAGTTTACTAGCGCTCTCGTGCGAAAACCCACCTATGTTAAATCCCACCCTTCCCTATCCTTCGATTTCAATATTAAGAAGAAAAGTTGTTAATTAAACGGATCTATTTGTTTATAAAATGTATAAATGTAACTTCTAATGTCTTACATAATATCAAATAAAAGAGAAAACGAAGAAATTGATGTTTGAAAGATATTTTCAATAAAGTTTTATTCAGAATTATTAAGACATGTTATTATACCAACTCACACTGCCTTTAAAAATATATGAAGTAATTATTCAATGTTCCTTAACTTTCCCCTACCTTTATAGTTACCCTGTGAGTAATAAATACCATTTCTTACCATTAGAATCAATTCAGTAGGCTTAGACATGAAAAGGGAAAAAATGCTCATTGTTTTCATATAGTGTTTTTCATACTCCCATCTCCGTATGTGGGTAATATTCCTTTCATAAAAATAACTACAAAATCACTTCGGACGTTGTTCTTCTGTTTTAACTTCAAGTTATGGGCAGATAAACGGCTTCCAATTCTTCATACGACATAAAATTAAATTTCGAATTAACACTGATTGTATAGCATTAATTGGAATACGTAATAACTGCACCTCTTGTCTCAGAAACATAATAAAGAAAACGGAAAAATTATACAAATATTCAATGCGCAACGTCAAACAATGCCACTTTTCAGAATATTTACAACACAGCAAATGTGAAGTACCTTAATCACCATACTTTTCCGTTATCATGAATGGAAGACACAGCTTCATTGAAAACGTAGGCAGTTAAATGCATTCTAATATGGATTTGAACTTTGGATTTATCACTGCAAACGTTCTTATACTGCCAAATGTTATAATAATGTACCTTTTTTTAGACAATGTACGTATGTCCACACAACACTTCTGGGAACGTTTTAATAAAGAACCTCGTACTTATCTTTTGACATGATGGCTGTCGATCTCCTTCACCACTGGAAACTTTTGAGACCTTGTCGCCTGTAGTCCACGGGTGACCCTTTGCTGCTATTACTAGCGCAACTTTTCTTGAACGATGACCTTGCTTCCCCCTCTCTGGCACAATAAACAGATGAAGGCAAAAGCTCACAGCGAGCACTGATGACAACATTCCAAACACATCTTCACTGGCGCGAAGTAGAAACAATTTTCTTTTGAAAACTAGAACTTCTATCGGTTATTTTCTCCAAAAATCTAAAGAAATGACCGAAGCAAGTACGGATTTATCACAGGAGACACCTCGAACTGATAAAGTGAGAACGCAAATTATTGAGCACGTTACGAAGGCGTGACTGATTCTCCAGAGATTGGCATTGCTTCATAAAAACTAGTGGCTGTTTACGTAACTAATACCCCCCTCTACCCGCATTTCTTCAATCCATCGTTCAAGAAAAGTTGCGCGAGTAACACCAGTGTGTCCCGTTGTGCCTCCCTGCGCAGTCCGCACACGAGAAAAGCCCTCTACGACTCGCCATCGCTAGCAGGGTTGACTCGATATTTCGCCATTCCAGCAAACTGTCAACCATCAGCATTAATTCCATTCTCCGTTTTCCCAGAATTATCACAATACAGTCACACACACACATGTCATGCCGCTCCACCATCCTCTGGTCACATGACATGTACTTACGTCTCGCCTCTCTGCGTTCATCTGTCTGCCTCGCACCTCTGGCTATCGCCCCTCCACCTCGCAACAGACACGACTGATAAGGCCGCTTTTGCGTGCGCGTAGAACAAACTTCCTTCCAAACATCCGACCCGATATAAATGTTAATGAAGGCAACCCAAACTTGGGCACGGTGTCACATCACCATTGTAAAATTTCTTAGCAGGAAAGCATTCTTTAAATGTAAACTTATTATATACATTCTTTTCACTTCGAATCCACCACGAATCGGTTTTCATACTTTTATTCATAACAGCTGAGGTTTCTATACACACGGTTTCTTCTTCTTTAGGCATACAAGATAAAAATTAAATTAATTGATATCAACCCAATTAAAGTAATTGCACTGTACCCATCATTTTTATAATTCACTACGTACAATTTTCTTTCTGGTCAATACCTTTTCTCTGTTTCTTATACAGTTAATCCTCAATATTGTATCGTGACTCACCAATATATGTGGGTCCAAAGAGCGACTACGTAGTGAAGCCACTTGCATTACTGCGCAAATGAGGGCGCGTTGAAAGCTGTGATGTCGGCTGGCCAGACGAGGAGGGGAGGTATCGCTTACGATACACCGCATAAAGAAGGAGAGGAAGTGACTGACTAGTGGCTGGTCTGAAAAGACCTAAATTGGGAAACGGAGCGAGAAGGTTTTTCTTATGTCGGCCGTTGAAGAAAAGAACGTGAGCTTGGTTAAGTAGTGGACGTATGAGGAATTACTAGTAGCAAGTTATTCGACGTACAGTCATTTATATAGTTAGAAGAGGCAGTTTTTTAGTGAGAATTAAATGAATGAGCTTCGAGAACATTTGTTATACAGATCAAAGATCTCAATTTACGTCTTGTAGATAATTTTGGAGTTTCTCAAAGTGACTGCAAGAGTTTTCTATAACTCAGAAATGAAAATCACTATATTTCAAATATTGCTAATCTTCCGATTTTTAGAATTATTTATTTATTTATTTATTTATTTATTTATTTATTTATTTATTTATTTATTTATTTATTTATTTATTTATTTATTTATTTATTTATTTATTTATTTATTTATTTATTTATTTATTTATTTATTTATTTATTTATTTATTTATTTATTTATTTATTTATTTATTTATTTATTTATTTATTTATTTATTTATTTATTTATTTATTTATTTATTTATTTATTTATTTATTTATTTATTTATTTATTTATTTATTTATTTATTTATTTATTTATTTATTTATTTATTTATTTATTTATTTATTTATTTATTAAAAAGTTAAAAATTAGTTTTAAATTTTATAGTTAAAACGACGGAAAGGTATTCTGGAACTCAAGAAAACGTGCACAGATATTCTTTTCGCCCTATGTCACATACAGTTTTTACTGTTTTTGGACTGAGAAAATCTAGTTCTAAATCTAAATCTAGTATTTATGGAGAGCAAAATTTCACGTAGCTGAAGTGCTTAAGACAACGCTCGCAAATGTTGTCGTATAATTTAATGGCTTAGCGAAAAATGTAAGTTTCTGATGCAAGAACAGGAACACCAACAATACTAAATAACAAAAAATGGGACGTGGTGGAATATTTTCACATACACTATGAGATTAAATGTGTCCCGACACGTCCAAAATGGTATAATGGTGTGATCGTGTTTTTCATGGAGGGGGCTTGCACCCTTTGTTGTTTTGTATGGCACTATCATGGCACAGACCTACGTTGATGTTTTAAACACCTTCTTACGTCCCACTGTTGAAGAGTAATGCGGGGATGGAGGTCGTATCTTTCAACTCGATCGAATACTTGTTCATACTGCACGGCCTGTGACGGAGAGGTTACTCGACAAGAACATCCTTGCAACGAACTGGCCTGCACAAAGTCCTGGCTTGAGTCCTATCAAACCTTTTTGGGATGTTTTCGAACGCCGACTTCGTACCAGGCCTCGCTAACCTTCATCGATACATCTCCTCAGTGCAGTACTCCCTGAAGAATGTGCTGCCATTCCCCAAGAAACCTTCCCGCACCTGATTGAAAGTATGCCTGCGAGAGTGGAAGCTGTCATCAAGGCTCAGGGTGGGCCACCGTCCTATTGAATTCCAGCATTACCGATGGAGAGCGCTAAGCCATTTTCAGCCACGTGTCCTGATACTTTTGATCACAACGGTATACATCTGATTTCAGCGCATAAAATGTAATATTTAACTTTAATTGATATGAATGTTACCAAACGCATGTTGACCTGTGTTATTAAATATATTTTGGACAATAATGTCCAATTACTAATATTATTTTGAAAAACTGTTTACAACATTACTTACAGAAATTATTGTGGAAAACCAATGTCATTTGGAGTGAAATTGTATCTTCAAATTTGTTGTTAGTCGTGGGGATCTAAAAACTTTTAAACTTATATCTTTTTTACAATTCAGAAGAAATACGTCACCTTTATAGTTTCAACAAAATTTACTACAAAAACATAGTATTTTTGAGGTAATAAAGTGAGATCGATTGTTCTATCAAGAGATAAACACTCTCGCTTAATGTGACAATAAATCAATTTTACAATCGACTTCTCATAAATAAAGAATTTACTGTAATATATAGGTAGTCTAAAAATAAAATTATTTCAAGGAGATGGTTTCCAAGCAAATGATTTCTTAATGGATGGTGTATAAGGACATTAATAAGCTGAATAGTTTCGGCTGAATTTTTAGAAAAATTAAAATGAGAAAGGTGCCTATTAAATACAGCAATATTCGATATCTGTTTGATGAACAATAAAAGTGTTAGCGTTAATGTTTATTGCTTGTCTCCCATATGCTGTAAATCACGCAAGAGGAACTTAATTCAGTAGATATGACACACTATCACTAGGGCCATTTGATGGTACATTTTCTTGAAGCAAGATGGACGTTAACATTTTTCTTGGACATCTCCCCGTAATTCTGGTTATTTTTTATGCGGCAAAGACGGCTCCCACCAGTTACTCCCACCAGGTGAGTACTACAGCGGAGCCATTTCTGCAAATAATTGCACTGCGCATGCACCGGCATTGAAATTCAAGATATCTATTGGCGGGCCTCACCGTTCTCCTTGCTTTAGCGTCTACGACAAATGTTTTCAATACTTTCGTTTTCTATCATTTTCAGTTGCTTAAAAATGAATTTCTCGCAATATCAAAGTCCATTCTTGGAATAAATTGCGATAGAAATTGGCTGGTAATTTTTGCTTAATGTTTATTGCGCGAGTCAAATGCCAGAGTACCTTTATCAACTTTTAACTGCATTAGCAAAAAGAGTCAAACTGACGAAACAAATTGCCGATTTTTTAGTAATAAACAATATGAAATAATTTTAGAAATAGAAGTTCTATAAACAACAAAATTTCTCTCAGCCCGACGACCATATTATTTTCCCTCAGTTTCTCTTTTTCACTACAAAATGGTCGCAAGGTGCCGGGTAACCGTGTTTCATGGCAGGTATTTCTAAAACCCATTCTGACTCACCCTTTGCAACAAATCACTCGAAATTCACAATCAACACTATTGAATTCAGCGAATTAAATGTTCGCAATTTATGCAGCATTTTTATTGAAGAGATTCTTGAAAGATTTTCATGACAAAGGAGAATATCCCACAATAGGTTGAATGAATGGTACAATTCACAGACCCTAAGGAGAAGAATTGCCTAAGGAGCAGTACCATTTCGTACTTCTGCGTGGTGTCTCAGACCAAATACAATCCCACTGACTTAACAAACTGCTAAAAGTCCATTCACAATATCACCTTCCCCCATCTCTGTCCCCATCACTCTCCTTACACACACATGCACTGTATTATAGTTTTTGTCGATAGAGTAATCGGAGGACGATAATTCGACCGATTCGGTTTGTGCCCATACCAGGGCAAACCTGGAGAGGGAAATACCGCAAAAAAAAGAATACTTTGAATCTGTAGTGTACGTCGACGCCGATGACACCATCCAACAGGAAAGGCACACCAACACCTCCCGAGATACAACACTACTACACTGAATAGGCAAATAACCCCTGTAGTTGACACGTCCTCAATCATTAAATACTTACTCTCACACTGTCGCCTGGGCAAGTGATTTGCAGCACTTTCTGTAAGGTAAGTAGGAGCCGATGGGAGATTTGAAGCAAATGCTCATTCACTAGTGGGCTACAGGAGCGCTACGTGCGGGCAGGGGACCTTTGATTGCCGAAAATAAACATAAATATCCACTCTAAAAATAAGTGTTAAGAAACGGCAAATATTCGTAGGGTCAATTACATGAACGTCTTATGAAGATTGTTGTTTGCAACAACTTTACTTTATCTAAGTAATATAGTTGCAATATTGAGTTCGCTAATGCCATTTTTTCAGTGAAACGCAAGATCTATTTGTAATTGCCTATCTGTACATCTGATGCAGTAATGAGGGCTCCTGGATTGCAAACCGGAACCAATCCCGAATCTTCTGTTCTCTGCATAGGCGATCAATGGGCTTCAGGAACGGTGCAGCGTTGGTTGTGTGATTTGATTCAATCTCTACGAAAACAAAATTACGTAAATGAAGACGCCGAGGAAGCCAACAACAGAAGTGAGGAAGATGACAATGGAATTGATAACGGAGCTCCAGGTGGCTACGACAACTATCCTGAAGAAGACAAGGATATTGACACTGAGGTAGTTGAGCATAAGCGACTTCTCACTAAAGCACTTTTCAATGCTATAGCTCAGGGCTTACAAAGAAAAACACAAGAAGACAGAATTCGTTTGAAGAGGAATGTAAACTATCGCAGAGATTTTAAAGGTAGCCCTTGGAATATCCGATAAAGGGGGGCAAGGAACTTGAACAATTTTGTTGAAATTGTTAATCGTCCTACCCTATTTGGTAAATGGCGATAAATGATCGCAAACTTAGATTACGATTTAATCATGGTGGTTCTTGTGGCCTAATTTAGTTTGAAGCGCGTAGATATAGTCCCAATGGAATCGCGAAGGAATACAGATCTGGAGGTAAAGAGGGAAAAATTTTAATTATAAAAAATCATTAAGAACGAAGATATAAAAAAGAGTCACGGAGGAGAATATACTAGTATACTGAAGTCGTTAACGTATATAAGGGCATATTGGTTGAGATCATTCAATTAGTTCCTTGACTTTTTAGTTACTCCTAACTGTTAACTCATGGTCAATAAAAACAATATTGCTCTCAAAATTTGAAGTTTCTGTAGTAGTTGTTTCAACAGAATCTCGAAGTAAAATAATGAAAGAGGGCAAATTATTGGTAATAAATGCTTGTTACACTGCACCTGGTTTTTTCACTTAATTGTAATCCAATTCAACATATTTTTCTATTTGGTTTGAAAGAAAATATATTTTAACCAAATTGCGAAACGGAAACGACTTCACACTACATTTTGCTACAGGAACAGACTTGCCTAAGTAAAAAACGACAGTTTGTTTTTCGTGTTGTTTTAAAGTGCAAATTATGAAAAAATTAAAAACTGGTTCTTTTGGCCTCAAACCACAAATTTCGAAGATGTATTCTTAATATTATGTATTATTTTATTAGTCATTATTATTACTATTGCTATTACTATTACTATTATTATTATTATTATTATTAATAATATAATATTATAATATAATAATATAAATAATAACAATATTAATAATATTAATAATAATAATAATATCGTCATTAATGATTAAGTTCTATATTGCTTGATTGCTAATTTTCTTTTGATATTGTTACTCGAAATTCTTAACTAATACTAATACTTCTAAACTTTTACTTATTTTTATATCTTTGAATGCACCGTTCATTTTCACAAAACGCAAAGTGGAAGCAGATAAGCCGTTACTGAAATATTTCAGAGAGGGTTTTTCTTTAGATGTAATATTTTTAATATTCCACCAATATTTTTAATTTTTACTTTGTAAATGAAATGAAAATGAACAAAATATAGAAGGACGATATAAATAAATGTGAAAAACAATTTAATTCTAACAATATAAGTGACAGTAAAGGGAACGTGGAAGAAGAAAGACTTCCCGCACAATAATTTAGAAATTAAATTAAGATTAATTTTATTTCCTGAAATGTGTAGTTGGATATATTATATAATAATACTTTTTAATTGATCCATGGATTGAAATATGAGAAGATTTGGACTTTGTTTGCAAATTTGAAAATTAATGCACATCTTATCTTTGCACTTTGATGAACCAAATACAAAATTGTAAGTCCCTTCTTTTTGAATTTTTAAATAATATTTCTTGGAAAAAATAGCCATTTTGTAACATGTTCGTTTCAATAAATTAGATCAATTTTTTGAATTGTAACTTCTTATTTTGTGTAAAAACCTGCGTGATGAAACACATCGGTAGTCAGTTCTGGAATCACCATTAACAAATGATTGAAAAACATCTAATACTGACAAATCATCTCGGAAAAGTTAAAAAAAATGCTGACTAGGGTAATTGATAGAATGAAAATTATTATTTTAATTAAATATAAACCACATAATACTAATAATAATAAATTATTATTATTGTTATTATTTTTACTATTATCATCGTCATAAGTCATTAAATGGTACATTTTCTTTGGATATAATTACTCGTAATTCTCTCTAATTTTTTGTATATTTTTATGTCTTTCAATGCACCGTTTTCCAGGAAAACGTGAAGTAGAGACAGATAAATATTGAAGTTGCTGGACTATTTTACAGCAAGTGTGTTTTAGTTGTATTATATTTAATTTTCTACGGATGGCACTATTTTTACTACATAAATGAAACGAACATAAAAATACGTTATGACAATATAAACAAATGGGAAAATCAACATTATACTGACAATATAAGTCACAGTAAAGTAACACTGAAGAAGAAATTATATAATTTGGGCACCATCAACTATGTATATTTAACTTACAAATAATTCGTATATTCGCAGATGGAATGCTTAATAGGAGTGGAAGATGTACGTGAGAAGAACTGCTATTAGTCAACATCATTGACCTCATAAAGGCCTTGCCCGGAAAAATAAGCGTCTTAAATCACAGTTATTGCTTGCGGTGTTTTTGTGTAAGTTTTTGGATGTTTGTGGAGTCCGTTTTGGAGCTTCTTGGAGAAAGTACATTATGAAACGGTGCTGCAATGATGGTATTAATACACCAGTGCAATATTATGATACGAGCGAGTATCGTAAACTTCACACATGTGTATTAATACGTATTTCATCGAGTGTCATACGGTACTTTTTCTACGACCTATGGCATCTTTTATAAGTTAAAATTGTACATTGAATCATATCGAGACATGTAGGATTCAACCATCTAACCTTTACTTATCTCTGGTAGGCAGTTACCAAATCTACATTTACATCGCGCGGGCAGTACCCTCTTCAAGAGGTTGGAAACCCCTGTTTATATATATTCTTAGATAACTGAATTGTAGTGTCCGTGCCGACCGAGGCGGTAGGGAGCAACAGAGAGAGGGCTTTGAGACGCGAGAGAGGAAGGTCGAAAAAGTGTGCTATTGGGGAGTGGTGGTGAGCGTAGTGAGGACGGAGAAGAGAAACTGACACTGAAGCTGCTGCTCCTAGGTTTACAGGTGTCCATTTTCTTACACTACATTGCCGTGTAAGAACGCGGATCTGCGCGGAAACGTATATTCGGCGGCACCAGCCCGCTAACCGTCGCAAGCTTCACCCCATTGGGTGAAGTAAGGCTCCGAGAAGAGGTCGGTAATAATCGTCTTTCCTATTTTTCTCCTTATCTTTCGCCAGGAATTTGCCGTGTCTGCGAGAAGCATCAAGTTCGCCCAGTTCGCTAGGACGTAGGAGTATCATGGCGTGGGTTGGCGCCACGTCCCAGTGACATGGCTGCTACTGGGCGGCCAAACGCGTTCGGAGCTTCACGCCCGCCACCCTAGTGCAAAGAAGGAGGGAAAGATTGATGGATTACTAGATACTACTATGGTCATTAGTCCCGTAAGTGCAGTGCATGCTCTTCCTCGAGACGTGGCTGTGGTCGTCCTTCCCTTGATGGCGAGATCCGGCGCCGAACTACCGTCGGCTAACGGGTTTTTTCCAGACCAGGTATCTCCCACCAGCGGGGCACCTCCCCAGATTGGACACGTTCTAATCTTCTGCCTGGTATGCGTGCTTGTGTGGTACGTGCGTGGGTGTACGTGGAGAAGGTAGGCCAAGGAAGAGGTATGAAAGATCGTGCGCGATCCGGAGCCCGCTTGTTAAGGCACTGTTCCGACATTCGCCTAGTGTTGACTGGAGACACCACGAAACACTTCCGATCAGAGCAGCTGGCCCTTAGAGAATCCTTTTCCATACACCGACTGGCTGATCTAGCTGACGGGAGGGAAAGAGGGTGGATGTGAGGGGGGAGGGAGTGAGGGGGGGAGGGAGTGAGGGGGGAGGGAGGGCGGGCGGGCTCCCGTACGAATCGGGGCCTCCCGGCGTCCGAAACGGATGAAGCTACTTTTTAGGAGGAGGCAGGATTCGTAAGCTACAGACTTGTGTTCCGCTGCAGACTTGTGAAGTTGGGAGTTCATTTTCGTTTACTTCCTCTCTACGGAGTAGGGAGAAAGTTATGTAATGCTGCGCGAAAGAACGGCGAATGTTCGGTAGGAAAACCCTTATTACATGGCCTTGGTAATGAAAAAGTGGATAAATACAGTTGGGAAATTTAGAAAAATAAATACTCTAACACATGGTGTATGAGAATCCTTGTTTTGTGGCTTCTTGATACCGAAAAATTGAATGACGGAAAACCATCTGTCTGTACGTCAGTCCGTTTGTTCGTCTGAGAACAACACTAGCGGCTAAACCGTTCAGCCAATTTTCTCCAATATTGGTATTCCCAAATCGATCTTGCTGATGTTGCTGCCCCTTGAATTTGAAAACAGGTAGCTGTGATACGTAGTTTTCCGCCGTTTCTCCGATTTGTACCAGGCGAATGCCAAAGTAGTATACTAACAAAGAGGCCACTGTTCGCACGTGATCTTTCCTTCTTCTTCTTTGTCCTTGTCTTATCCTCACCCCATACTTACACTTACACTCACATGCATGAAACTACCATACATGTCGAGAGTCTTGTCGGACTAATTGTGTTTGACGTGCCCGGAAACACAGAACAGTGAATCCATCTTGCCTTTGAATCTAACCTCACAAATATGCGTCGCGGATGATTAAAGAAGTTTCTTTGGTATAGCTGTGTTCAGAAGTGTGGAATATTGAACATCCAAATGAGAATAGTATTTAATTTTTAATGTTACTAAACAATTAGTTTGCAATTCATAGTAAGTTAGAAGTGGTTGATTACGACCATTGCAAATATTGTTGTCACTTGTCCCTGCATTGCAAGTCTCAAAAACCTTCATTACAATGAAGGTTTGATCTAATTTCTCTTGATCAAATGAGAAAATGTTGTTTGTCCGTTAACTTCGCTTGTGGACAGGAAAATAAATATTTATCTCCTCATCCAAGTGAAAATCGTGATACCAGTTTCTTGAAAATATATAAATAATCAACGAATTAACCGATTGGCTTATAGAAAGAATTATATCCCCACATGCGAAAGAAATGTAGTATATTGTAGCGATCCAGATGTCATCATGCTAGAAAAATTAAATATAACGAACTCGACCACCCAGAATTCTACCGAGAGTTTAAACGGATTGCAATGCACGCGTAGTCTCACTTGTCGCGGCAGGCTATTACCGCCTCCTGCCCATTAAGCGAGCCATCTAGAGGACTACCGTCGACAGATACTGTGCATGTGTGCGCGGCCAGCTGCAGATTTCGAGACCGTTCACTTTCGGGGGAGCCCAGAGCGATACTTCTGTCATCGAACGCGCCCCCCCCCTACGCAAGCAAGGGCCAGAGTTCTAGAAGGTTCGAGAACAACCCCGCATGCTCGCAGCCCGCACAAAGAGTGGAAGTTTCCTTCGCTTCTCACGCTGCGATTGGGTTAAAATATTTCACTACGCAACAACTTTTGACCAATAGCGACACTGCTATCAAAGGGAACTAGGACACATAAGAAATTGGGGTGGGGGGAAGAGTTAACCTGGTGCGATTTCGACGGAGAGAACGGAGAAGGGATTTGAAGTCTAGACAGGACAGTCGGGGCAGAAGTTTCTCGTGGGGGGAATATTTTTCGGTTAGAGGCAAGTTCACCTCTACCGTACTTAGAATTTTTTCGGTCCCAGCTCGAGCATTGAGCAGACTGTAGTAAATAGAGGAACTTCTCTGGAGTTTGATAATTCGTGTTCTTGAATTATTCGTGACGGATTTCTTAATTTTCTGAAACCGGACTTGTAAAAGACTGTCATAATAATCAGAGGAACGCATGGTTGTTTACTCCGCGCCTGAGGTCGGGAGAAAAATCCCGGCGATCTTCAAGCACTTCCAGTCGCCCAGACATCGCTGCCAGTTCGCCCAGACATCGCTGCCAGTGGTGGCATAATAACCAGAGGGTCGCCCAGCTGACGCACGCGCCGAGAGGGTGTGAGGGGACTGCCGCGGTCGCGTCTTGCCCAAGGCCGCCGCCCCCCTTCCAGACGCCAGAGGGTCCGCCCGGGCACACAAAGAATTCTACAGGGCTGAATAACCCGAGGGTCATTCAACCCCAAGACTTATGTAATGCAGTGTCGCGCTTGGGCACGTTAAATTATCATCCTGTAACCCATGTAAATATTAGTTGTAACAAGTTGATTTTCTTCCTAGTCATAAGCTTTACTGATTACTAACGCCTAATGTTCTTTCCTTTTTTTTTAATCGATCTCTTCAATTTTTTCCATTGTTAGTTTATAATTGAAATTTCCCTGGCGCATTTTTTTTATTATCATTCTTGCCCAGAAATAAATTGAATCATTTTACCAGTGAACAAGTGTTTATTTATTTTGTGTTTCTATTGTACTGCATAACAGTTCCTTCCATCACCGATCTGAGCTAGTGGCAGGGTCGCCAACCGGTTCCACAGGTAATCGGTTCGGTTACAATATCTTTCGGGATGACGGCGTGAGCTGTGGATTGAAAGAAAAACGAATACTCGACGAAGGTGCAGACTTCCTTCTAGTGGACGTCAGCCGCTCAATTAACCTGCTTGCTGCACCAGGGACTTGACTTCACTGATGAAGAGGGTAACGCCTTGTATGAAAGGAATAGCACCGCGGGAGTCTGCATGAAAATCAGACGCGTTCATCTTTACAGTGTACGGTTTTAATCATTTAGATGTTATCGTTTCCGGGTTGTCTTCTCGTTTTTCATCTTCTGCTTCATGTAGGAGACATTTCGATATGTTGCACTGACCTTCTTCTTCGTCTTCCAATTTATTTTTCCTTTTCGAATTACAGTATTGGTACCCTTGGATCCCCTCTCCCACTTTTCTTTCCTTCTCTCGGGTTTATTCCACGAATGTTTTCCATTTTTGAATTATTTTTAATCAATAAATTCTAGATTCCTCACTACAGTACCATGGCCCTTTTTTAATGTCAGATGTAGTTAGGTTGTCCATTTCTCGTCTATGTTGTCACTTGTTCCTGACACATTTTATTATTTCTGTTACTTCTTCACATTTACTAACGTAAGAAGAGAAAGTGTTGTAATCGTGAGTCGAAAAATTGCGAATTTTCGACACAAAAATTCTTATTGCCGGGCCCTGGAAGCAAAAGAGTGAATAAATCCAGTTACTAAATATAGAAAAAATCACTAAACAAGTGGTGTAGCTAGAATTATTTTTTTTAAATCTTTCATACCGAAAAATCCATTGATAGCAAAAATCTATTTTTCCGTATGTTTGCCTGTACACAACGCAAGCGCATACAATGTTCAGCCGATTTCATGTAAAACTGATATTCCACAATTGCTTTGCTGATGTCCCGGCCCCTGGAATTTGAAACCGATATTTTAATTTTGGAGGTACTTTACATGAAGAACCTTGGACATTTTCAAGAAATTGCTTTGTCGTTTCCGATTAAATTTGGTTTTTTGAATTGTGCAAAGGACGTTTAAGAGAATGGTGCAAATTTCATTTTCTTTAAAATTCTCGATTTTTCGAAAATTTGCAAAAACGAAAAGGAAATTAACACTACAAAATTGAAGACAGACATTTTTGCCTCAGACATAGTCTGTTATACAAAGTTGGCTCTTTAAAAAAGGTCCTGTGCTTTTTTTATGTAATTACTTATGTAATAAGGGACGGGAAAGAAATGGTTCTTGTCCCATTTTCGAGTATAGCTTGGTTTTCCAAATGACAAAACAATGAAAATTAGAAAACTGAAGATTTTTTCAAAAAGAAAGTCTATCTTAGCAGAATTGTAATTTCTGCTTCAAATTATTGAAATATATACAGGTTTCACACCAACTGCAGGTCACGACAAAAATTTAATGAATGATATGAAAAATAATTAATTTAATTTTAATTATATTTTAGTATTGAAAACTCCAAAATTTATTCTACAATTTGACAACGCTGCGCTGGCAATAGCACTTATGTATAATTTCCTGGGAGTACTGTATTCTGTTTGTTTCATTTGTCAAAGTAAAAAATGATTGCTGCTCCTGACTATGGAAATGAATGCAGATATGCATCACAGGCACTCTGTATGAAGTGGACGTTTTCAAGTAATAGCTGAGGTGTTAGTAGCGCAGGAAATGCAATATTTCAATATTACGTAGCAGTTTCAAATAATGCGAGAAAATATGTGGTGTTGGAGCGCCACTATTTTATTCATGGTGCATATTCTCTTTATGAGGTCAGGAAAGGTGATATTAGTTTCATTTTATCAGTATTTTAATTGTTAAATTATAATTCTTGATGCCTTCCTCATCATCAGTTCTACCGTGTCCAAGTCAAGAAATATCGTCTAAAGCTAGTCGATTGATTTCATTACAGAAATACAAATCTGTCAGCTAATTTATTTGGACAAAATGTGTTCTACCTGAAAAATCTGTCTAACAAAAATCAAAATAAATATCATAATCGTTTGGTTTAAACAACTACATTTCCATTCTTAATTGCAGAAACAAAAGAGAGTAATTGGTATTGAGGGAAGATTGTGATTGCTGTTATAGAAACCTTAGGTCTACCGAAAATTGTTGTGATATATGTCTCAAGTCTTTATATCTCACGCACAGAAAACATTTTATGAATGACGATTACATGTATGATTATCATAAACAGATAAAACTGTATTCAATAAACTTTGAGCCACGTATACGAGTACATTATTCGCGGATGATTACGAATAGTGGCATAGTCATAACATTCTCGAAGTATGAAAAACATTTTTAAAAATTGCTCTTGAAGTAGAGGTTTCCTAAAGGTGTTTTTACTAAAAAAAAGGGCAATATCTCTCTAGATTAGTGTTAGTTTAAAATAAAATGTTTATTCTACATTACAAATACACACTTTGTATTAAAACTCTATTTTTTCTGAATATTTTTGAGAATTTAGTAATACATGTTGAGGGCAATTATTTTCCAATACCAATTTTGTCCTAGATGTTTTAACAACCGGGGCAATTATAATATTCGATTTTGAAAGTTTTGGTGAATTTTTTACATTAAGTATTGGATCTTACTACCAGAAAGCAGACGATTAAAAAAGTCCGTTGTAAATAGTAACGTGAAAAAATCGTTAATCCGAGTGACTGTTAATGATAAAAAAATATTTTAAAAATCAGCTTTAAAATAGCACACATTTTTGCAAAAAATATGGACTTAGATATTGAAAAAATTGTTATACTTGATTTACTAGAAATAATAGAATGATGTAGATGTGTATGCTAGAAATAAAAATGGTTGTGGAAAAGTGTACCAAAATGACGGAATTAAAACACTAGTAGATGTGTAATCTTTTTTGCTTTCGGAAAAAAAACTAAGTCTCAGAGGTTTACTTTTTTCTTAATACTTTTCCTTACTAAATTTTGATAGCTTCCTTCCGGCGATATGACCGGAAATGGAAACCAGAAACTACGCACTCTGTGTATGCAATGTTGGTGTTGGGCCAGAAAACTGTACTGCGGTATATTAAAAGAGAAAAAAATCCTATCTGAAACTTAACTATTTAGGAGTAAAAACACATTGCATTTTTTAATATTCATCATTACTGACCGTGTGCAATCAATTGTTATTATATTTTTTAAATATATATTTTTACTGCAACGTCTGCAAATGTAATATTTAATCATTTGTTTGAGAATTAGTTTTACAGCTAGATGTTTGTACTGAGAAGATAAACTTGTATTATTTACTACATTGCGTACATATTCATATTCAGTAAACTAACTATGAATGTGATTGTTTTGTGAATCCATTTTTAATGTTTTTTAGTTGCTAATGTGTTAATTGATAATTCTTCCAAAGGAAATGTTGCTTTCGTCCAAACTTCGTCTGACCTTTTATTTCCTACATTTTTATACATTTGTTTTCGTTACGAATGGATACATTCACATCACTGGCCTCGTTCTGCTATGGTTTTCTCAGTCTCTTGCTTTCTTCCATTTCTCTTATTTAGGCGAAAAGAATGCATCCATAATGCACACTCACAACTTTTAATAACGTACTTGACATAACAGCGTGACTAATGGACACTGTGAATGCTTGTTCACAAGCAATATACGGTTTAAGCTGCTTCTATTATCAGGCGGGTATGCTTACTTTTTAATGGAAATAATTGATGATGTATCTTCCAAAGAGACCCATAAACGCATCCATATTTGGGATTAATGGAGAGAATTTTCTTTTCATTGGATCCTTTTTTATCCGTCCATCAATACGTATGAATGAAGTTTCTGTAATAACTAAAGTTTCATTGAGGTTACGGTCAGATTATTATATTCCGCTAATTGAAATTTGGGTAAATTTTAAGGTTTCAAAAAATCCGAACTAGTCTAAAATACTCCGTTTCTGAAAATACAATACTATAATGCGACATCACTAATATCTTCTGCAAAGAAACAAGTGCGATTTAACTCCTTGAGGAAATGATTCATTAATACTTCCCTCTTATAAGTCGTCAAATGAAAAACCTGTGAATCAATTTGAAGCATTTGCTCATAAAGTGCATCGCTATTAATAATTATAATGGCAGGTTTTTTGGTATGCATTTTAGCTTTCTTTAAAAAGGGGAAAATTTGAAAATATACATCATTAAAAAATACATTAGATTCAAAATGTAGTAAGACGGCAAAAATTAAACTTTTGCAAATTTTCAAAAATTCAGAGAGTTCAACAAAATTAAATCTAAGCCATTTCCATTAGCGTATTTTACTCTATTTACGAAAAAAAAAGTAAGAAAAAAAATTAAGTTGTTATTGGGAAAATGTTGAAAACCTGCTTGATGCTTCAGGTAAAGTATCATAAAAAATCAAAACATCTGTTTCAAATTCAAAGTGTTGTATCGTCAGCAAGATTGATCGGAGAATATCGGAATATCGGAACTCCAGGGTTATTCAAATCGGACAGACCAGCGGACAGATTAGTTGCCTTAAACAAATTTGTCGGTATCACGAACTCACAAAATGTAGATTCTAACTACGAAACGAATTAAAGAAGTTTATTTACTACACATTTGAATAGTAATTATACATTTTGGCGATACCTATTTTTTTTCAACAGCATCACAATACTTTCCCTACACTACTTTAGAAATACGCGAAATACTTTAGAAATACGCCTGTAAATAGTATTACTGGACAATTAATAACACTTTCTTCCAATCTTCTATTTTAAAAATAATAATATATAAATCAATCATTAAGCTGAAATGGACATTTGTGATATAACTTTAGAGACTTCCAAGAAGATTTAGTCTCATAATTGTACAGAAATTTCAATCAATGTAACCGTAGTTACATCCATCTTCAAAATCGTCTTTTAAGTCTATCAAATATAAATAAAAGCCTCGTCAGAAGAGATATATGTCAACTAGAGAACCACTAAAATTATCTTCAAATAAGGATGCCTGACAACAGACATGGAACAGAAAGATAGTAAATGTTTAGTTTTAGGGAATTTGTGTTGTGACAATATTACATGTTGGTTTTCTGGTCATCACGTGTAAATAATTTCGAGTTTGTCAAGTAGGAAAATCACGATAAGTTTTAGTAAGTTTTTGAACTAATTTATTTAGTTTTTGTAAAATGGAAAAAATGAAAAAAAACATAATGTAGAAAATGTCTAAAAACCTCTCAACACTCGGCTTCCAATTTGTTTTCAGTTGTGAACTCTCAATTTTATGTACTGTTGCACGCTGTCGTCTTCATCTAAATCTCAATTTTCGTTTTCTCGCTGCGCTTCATTTCTTTCTCATTTTTCCTTTCGCCTGCAAACAATTTACATTTGCATTTCACCATTCGCACGTTTTCGCTTTCGTGTATTTCACACTGTTGTATGAAGCACATTCTGTAAGTAAAACCCACATTCATACCCTTCTAACCTTATTCTCGTTTCTCCACTCTACATAAATTCACTTTCTACCGTTTCTCATCTTTGCCTTCTTACCCGTGAAAACTAGCGCGTCGTTAAAAATCCTGAAACTTATCAGTATTCGTGTTTGATGTTCCTTAAATGACATCAATGCGAGTAGTACATACACACGGATCATAATCAGTACCCGATAACGTGTAAAATAATCTAAAATAAAGTGAAAATCGAACTAGAGTGACTTTTACGGATCTTCCTTATTCATGTAACTTTTGGTGATTTAAATCATCTCCATATATCAAAATATTCGATAATATTTTTTTTATCTTTTCCCTGACCGATTTCGGATACAACGGCTTTCCTGTTTTAATAAGGCGAGATCTACATTACGCCTGAAGGCGTTGTGCGGAACCTGGTTGTCAGACCTTGACTTTGAAGTGAGAGAGACTGTGATACTGCACGCAGACTTGGCTGAGACACTTACGAGGCACGCAGAACGCCGGTTGAGCACGTTAGGATTTTCTCGCGCCCGAATTTGTGTCATTCCGAGAGAGATTTCACCCAATTCCAGATGTTGTGTTCGTGATAGACGAATGAAAAGAAAAGCACTGCTAAAATTCTCGAGTAGTGTATGAGAATTATTTGGAACGGGAACTGCAACGAGCTTGCTACGTTGATGGCAAGCTACAAAGTGTGAAAGTTCCTTTTAATTTGCTGCTTTTTTTGTACATCTTACATCGTTTGCAGCTCCGTCTCCGTTTTAATTTCCATCCCAAGATTACGCTGCAAATATGCTCATTTGATCGTTGTAATCAGTTATTGCTTAATGGCTTTCACATATTGTTTTCTTCCGAATCCTGGCGACATTAGGTTTTACAATTCCTGTATCGAACTAACTGAACTATATTCTTATTTAGTCAATTATGTATTGAATGATATTCTTGTCGTCATGAAGTTTATTGCTTGATATCTGCGACATCTATTTTGTAGTGGAAATACCTGCATTGTTTGGACAATTCACTCAAGTACATATTTCGAACAAATCATTTTTCATGCGCCCATTTGGTTGCAATTCGTTTCATAGAAATTAAATGGAAATATAAAAAAATACATATTACAAAAGTTACGATTCATTTGAGAATAATGGTCAATTTTTTATATATAATAAAATAAAATTATATTAGAATCTTCAAGGAAGAAAATGACGATGTGTGGTAATAATTTCAATCTCAATCATAATTGAATTAAATAATAATTTTAATTATACAAATAATATAGGAATACATTCTTAAAAGGCAATAAGAGGCTCGACTAGCAATGGCGATTAGAGATGTATTATTTAAAATTTTTATTATAGAATTCTGCCAGTCAAACGTTTCATCTTGCTAACCCTCAGATTTTCACATTACGATAATAAATATTTGCAAATTAACTAATTATGTAACTCATACACTTAGTGTATGCACTAAATGTGCTTTTTTTAGACAAAGCACATCGGCTTGTTTTCTACTTTCTTTTGAATTTTGGGTTTTCGTTAAATGGAGACAGGTCATAACACAATTTAAAGAATCTCGAGAAACGTCTGTTTTAGGGAGTTTTTCGTTATTATAATGTTCATTATAAAGAGGTTTTAGTACACAATATACACAAGTTCGCGTTTATAGATTTGACGTCTATTCCTATATCTCGACCCAGCCGCATGACACAACCACACAAGCCGGGAGTCCGGTCGGTAGCTTACAGCTTGTCCGGCTGGCACGGTGCCCCGCTGGTGGGAGATACCTGGTTGTGAAAAAAACCGGTAGACGACGGTAGGTTGGAACCGGATGTCGCCAACCAGCGAGGGAACGCCTCCTCCCGACAGAGAAAAACATGCTCCACACTTACGGGACTAATGACCTGAGCAGTTGACGCACGCGGAATCACTAACAATCAATCATGTATCTCACCGTGTCATCTGATTCATCACCTAGTCTCCCTCCGATTCACCCTAACCCCACGCCAAGAGGAACTTATCTTCATAATGCATCTGGAATTACAGTACAAATCACATAGCCCCATGCAGTAGTTACAATTTTCTCAAGGAGTAGACCAATATACAGATATAAAGACTGAAAGACTAACCAAACTATCGTCTCAATAATATTTGTCGTTCAAATCAACTCACGTTGTACAAGTATTTCATAATATTATTTGTTATGTTCATTAGCTATTGCTCAAAACTGCTCAAAATTGTGTGGATTCATACAAATCAGAATGTTCGGTAACAAAAAATAACAACCGCTCATTTTAATAATTTCTTGATTGACTGACTTGATCATATTCAATATCGTATCTAGTCGAATGTTCTCACATATATGACCCACTTTTATTTCTAGACGCTCTCCAAGCCATCCTCAAGTGAGGACAATCTCTCTTGGAACCGTCCTCAGTTCCAACGCAAAACGATCAAATCTTGAGAGCGTAGGCTTCCGCGGCCGGAGTCAGTATTTACTAGGCTGTCCGGGTGACGCCGCGTCCATGGCGAAGGTGCCGACGTTTCGGTCGCCATTCTGCGACCTTCCGCAATACGCCCTGAGGAAGGTCGCAGAATGGCGACCGAAACGTCGGCACCTTCGCCATGGACCCGGCGTCACCCGGACAGCCTAGTAAATACGATCAAATCTTACCGCATATTCTGGATTGATAGCGCATATCACGTATCTTACTATTAACAATTCATTAGTTTATTAATAGCGGAGACCAAACCAAAGACTGAAAGACTAACCCGTTTACCCGCTCAATAAAGCGAGTCATCAAATCACCTTTATCACATCACGTGTGCCAAATTATTATTAGCTTCATTAATTGAATTTTAATCCCTTAGGATTGCTTAGACCTAAACAAAACGAATGCTAAATGACTAATAAATTGATAATTTAATGAAGGGAGTCGTATAATTATTTAAATGAAGATCATATCAAGCCAAGTATTCTTTCTTTTGAGCCGTTCCCACTTCTCATTGAAGAGTAACACATCTTGTTAGAATATCGTTTAACCTAAATTCAGTACTTATTCTAATATCGTTTCTTTTAATTATTACACGCTTAACTAGCTCAGGCATCAATCAATGATACTGGAGTGCATCTGATCGGTTCCGAGGGTTCGAGTCCCGATGGTGCACCGCGGTGCAAATATTTTCTACACGAGCTACATTCTTAGCTAGGTTAAATTCTGCCGCTATCTGCATAAGAATTCTAGCGACCGGATGCTCTTATCGGTAGTTTTCTGTGGTTTCTATGATGAAAACCAGATTTTTGCCGGATCCCTATCAAACGGGCCACAGACTGCTCGCGATCTTTCCTTCTTCTTTCTTTGCCTATCCTATCCCTTATTTACACACGTACACTCTCACACATACCGGGAGACCGTTATAGCTCAAAGCTTGTCTCGACTGGGGCGATTCCTCGCTGGCTGGAGATACCTGGTTGGGGAAAACACCCTCAAATCGACGGGTAATTTCAGCGCCGGATCTCGCCATCCAGTGAGGGAAGATTACCGCCACTTCCCATGCTAAAACCATGCACTGCACTTAAAGGAATAATGTCCTTAGTAGTTGACACTTCCGGAATCACTAGTCAGTCAAAGCCACTTGCTAGAACATCATCAGCTATCCTACATTCAATATTATTCTAATAACCTTATGTATTAGATATTAATTTTTGGATATTACGTACTTTTTTAGATCACTAATAATCTGAGGCGTATAAAGGGATCCTCATCACATCCAGCCGAGACTTCTGATCCGTCGCCTAATCAGCCTCCTTGCCACCTGCGCGCCCGCAGGAAAATAAAAAAAAAATAAAAAATGCGCGCGCGGAACACATCTTCTTCCTACGGAAACGCGCCGGCCCCGGGTGGCGCGCGGCGCGCGTCAAGTGTCTCACGAGAGCGCACGCGTGCGCTTCGCCCCCCCCCACGGTCAAGGTCCCCCGCGCACGCGGTTCCGGGGGAAAGCGAACGCCAGCTCCCCCCTCCCCCGGATGTGGGTCTGGCGTTCCAACCCACCACGCGGCCGCGCCGTATAAAACACCCGGCCGCCGCAGGCACCACCACAGTCGGTACACGACTCCTTTGGTGCTCACGTCTGCTCTCCCACACCACCACCACCACCCACCAACAACCCTTCCACCGGTTCCCCTCCTCCGGCTCCACCGTCCCCGCCATGGCTCCACGCCGTGTTCTCCTCCTCGCCCTGGCGGTGTTGTTGGCTGCTGTCGCCACGGCCGCCCCCGCACCTGACCCGGCCCCTGCGGAGGACGCGGCGGCGTCGCCCGACACTGGGATTATCGGAGGCATCCACGTGCTGTACCACTCGCTGTCGCAGTGCGAGCAGTCCGAGGATATGGGAGGATGCTTAAAGCTCAAGGCTATCAGGTATGCATCAGCAACATCCTTCGGCTTGGGATTGTTCTTCTTTGAGCATACTTTAAATCCGAGGTATAATTCTTTAAAATCTGCTTGAAGTCGAATCTGGATCATTTGAAAGTTGGCCTAATTTATTGATTAAAGGCATAGATTGAGAGAAAATCATAAGTAGCTTAGCATATGCCTAGTCCAGGGTCTGGGAGGATGCTTGAAGCTCAAGGCTGTCAGGTATGCATCGGTGACTTCGGTTAGGGACTGTTCTTCTTTGAACATAATTTAAACTTGAGGTCTAATTCTTTAAAAAATTGTTTCAAGTCAAATCTGGAGCATTTGATTAGCTTAATTTATTGATTAAAGGCATAGATTGATAAACAATTATAGAGATATTAGCACATGCCTGGCCGAGGGTATGGGATGATGCTTGAAGCTGAAGGCCATCAGGTATGCATCAGCGACATCGTTCGATTTGGAATTGTTTTTCTTTGAACAATTTTTTTAAAATTGGATGTGGAATTCTGTATAAATGTTTTTTCGTCCGAGATCGAATTTATTGAAAATCGTTTCAAGCTATTTGAAATTGTCGTAATTGATTCGTTAAAGGGTAGGAAAGCAAAGGTAGATTAGCATTCGCCGTTCCCAGGATATGAGAGAACGTATGAAGTTCAAGGCTGTCAGGTACGCATCAGCAACGTCAAAATTACTTTCTTTGAAAATTGTTTGAATTTGAGTCTAAAATGTAAAAAACCCTACGTATAATAGCTTTCACGAGTTCGAAGATATGCTTGAAGCTCAAGTTTATTACATATGCAAGTTCAGGGCTTTCTGGAATTGAGTTAACTTTGTGCATTAATTTAAGACCAGACCCAGTTGTGTGAAAATAATTGTAAGCTAAGACCGACATCTTTAGCAATCGATTTTAAAGAAGGACAAGTTCTTTGAAAATTGTTGATATTAGTAACTCAAAAGTTTTAAAAAAATCAACTTTTGAAGCAGTCTAGCGGTATGACAATAGTATGTCCGAGAGGAAAATCTATACCTTCAGCTATGCAAGAGCAATACTGTTTGATTTTCAATTATTCCTCGTGATCATTGTTTGAATTGAAGGGTGGCTTATTTTAAAATGGTTTTTAATTCGAGTTCTTTATCTTCGAAATTTTTTGAAGTCAAGTCTGGATTATCCGCAAAATGTTTTAATTGATTGACGAAACAGTAGGCAAAATTATGCATATTAGCATTCAGCAGTCCTAAGATATGGGTTGAAGATCAAGGCTATCATGTAAGCAAGAGTCAAAGTGCCATTGTTCTACTTTGAGTATTGTTTGTAGTGGAGTTTGTAGTGGACACTTTGAATGTGTTTCAATTCATTCGATCTAATTTTCATCTGGACTAATTTATTTAAAAATCATTTTCAGTCGAGACCGATTGCTTTGAAAATTGAAGCCGATGAAAATTTCTTTCAAACTCGCGTTAGATAGAGACCAATTCTTTTGAACATTGTGTCAATTTGACACTAAAAAGTTTAAAACTACAGAAATTTTCGCGACTAATAATAAGAGTTATTTTGATAGGCGGAAACGGTGTCTATTACATCAATTCCTGTAGGCCAATTTAATACGTCATACTTATACATCAATCTTATAATACATTGTAATTGTGGGAGGAATTTAAGGCAGGAGGGGTGGAAGGATTTGCTGCAACTATTTTAGATTTTTCTCAAAGAGATGGTACATATCAAGAAATTGTTCAAAAGAAATTCAAAATGACGTCCGATTGTATAGTCTATAGAAAAAATGTACTTCATTGTGGCTTAGCAATAAATAAACCTCAAGTAATTTTTACAAAGTACACGAATTAACATTGATTTAGTGGTCCTTTCTTCACACTTTTACTTAACATTACTACTAAGGATTTACACAGCATAAGTGATATTACTACAGTATAAGAACTCCTAAATAAGAGCACAAGGTTGTGTACGCTCTTCGAGTCTTAGCAGCACTAATAGATCCCGGAAAATGATCTTGAGAGAAAAAACTTTCCTTGGTTTCAAGACTTCCTTTTTCTTTTTTCTTTACACATATTGTATTTTCCTTGTGTGCACTTGGATTTCAGCTGTTCCTCATTGTCAATTATTCTAAATACGTACGTACATTCTGCATTGAAATTAATATAGCATATGTTTAAATAAATGAGACTCGGGGATAATTCTGTGGAAATTCACATGCATTGATATCTAGACGGGTAAGTAAGTTACATGGGCTATAGACATAGATTAAATATATCCTTACGTAAGTATAATTGCTCGAATTCTATTGAAGGTCAGGTTATTTTGCTTCCCTGCAAGGAAAATCAAGGTTTTCCTATTATTAACATTATGTTTTATTCCTACGAGGTTTTCACTGGCTTTTTATTGCATCATTCAGTATAAACTCGTTCAGTTAGATAGGGCTCTGGTAAACGCGCACATACTGGTATCTGCGTGTATTCCTCACGAGAAAGAAATTCAGTATTTTTCCTGAAATTAATGAAAGAATAGGATATAATTTTAATATCATAGCATTTATTAATTTTCCTCTTATTTCGAGACAATTTTTTCTTGCCAATAATATCATTGCTTGCCTATGCCTATAGCCTACTTCTATAAATATCATTGGTTGCCTATGCGAGGGAAAAGTAATTACGTTCAGAATTTATAATTTTTTTTTTTCATCCTTTGATCAGTATTGTTTATGAACGGTATTCAGATGGGGCGATTATATCATAACAAACTTTAGAATCAAAATCTCAAGCGTCCTACTACAAAGTAATTACTCTTGCGAACTTACGAATAATCTTGATCAATTCCAGCGATTCCTGTTCATATCTGATTCATGTAGTTGTACAGGAAATGCACATGTAAAACACGTCTAAAGCGTGCAGAGTAAGATATGATCTCGTGAGTTCTAATTGAACCTTACTTGGAATTTAATTATTGTTCTATTTAAATAATAATAATAATGGAAGAATGTTTCGCTTTTTCCCTAGAATTCTTTAAAAAATGTTTCCCGATACTTGATACCTTATTAACGTGACCACTTTCATCTACATGTATTTTCAAATAGTTCAATGACATAATGAGGTGCTAACATTTGGAAATTTAAAATCTACAGTAGTCTACGATGAAGTGCAATCTGATGAAAATATTTCTCTGAGTTGCCACAACCTTCATGGGTGTTAGGTCTAATCTTTTAAAACGTATTTGCGTGCATTTTCGTATATGCTTCATAAAACTACATTCAAATTATACACTTACCAGGAAATGTTTATTATGTCAGTGTATTCTGCTGTTGCATTATTCCGTTATAAGTAGGTGCAAACTTCTTTTAACGGATCGTTATACGACACAAACCAGATCTGCAATTAGATATGCTCTGCAACTAATTTATTCAAAGTTTTCCTCGTCACGCCATTAAAATGCATTTTACGAAAGTAATTTCATAGTCGTTGATTGTATCTCACGAAACATTGAACTTTTCATTCCTTTCCACATTAGTGATACCAAACGAAAACTTTGAAAATGTTTCATCCAGAGGTTTATCGGTGCCTGTTATTGAACACTTTCAAGAATTAAGTTTATTAAAAAAAGGCATCGAAATGATAAAGACGAGATATGTCATGTTTTTCTTCCAATTCCACCCTTCTCTTTTTATTGATATCTTTAAATCACTTTATGTCAAAACAGTACTTGACTGTATCTGACATTTACGAGGATAAAATATACTTTTCAGTCTCCTGTACTTCCTCGGCGACTTCGTACACTGACATTATTAGCATCGAATACTGACGTTCAAATAAAATCAACTCATTCCTAAGTAGCAGTCATTTTTAAGGTTAAAATTCCCGTTATTGTTTTTTTTTATTTACTTTTAAGTTGAGGGCAACGTTATGTAATATTAGGGCTCTCTTTAACTCAGTAATCAAATTTAAATAAATAATAACTGAGAAGTCTTGGTTGTATTAATTTTAAAAAATGAAATAAAAATGCATGGTGACTTCTCAAATCAACAGTGTAATATTAGTTTGAAATTATTTAATGAGTGGAGGCGGGAAATGTGAATTGATAATTTTGTATTACACGATTTTTTTCGTTGATATATTAATTTTTTCTTTTGTGAATGATGGTAAATATGGAGAATCACGATTGGGGATATTACACAAAAAATGTGCGTTTCTTTATACTTCTTTTGTAAATCGAGGAGAGGATGGCGAATGATTAATGATATTGAGGAAAATGTGGACTACATAAACCAGACTTGATGAATATTAACGAGACTGTTTTGGCCTGAGAAGTCTAAAAGTAACATTATTCTCGTATCCGAAAATTGGTTCTAGGGACTTGCTGTTTTTCTCTGAAATTTTCTGATATTTTATTTTCATTTTCTTATTTTATTCTTGTTTCCTTTCCCATTTATTTTTCCTCTGCATTTATTTCATTTTCTTCTGAACCTTCTCTTTCCCGTTTTTTCTTTCTTTTGGGGGATTTTTCCAGCTTATGGGGATGTCGATTTTGACAATCCGCGCTGGATATCCACTATGTTCCCCTTGGGAAAACATATTAATCTATTAATTTAGACACACTGGAGGGCTCCTCGGTCTGTGGTCAGCAGACTCGCAGGGCCTTCAGCGAATTCACACATAGACAAGGGACAAACAGACATGCCCTCGGCGGGACTCGAACTCGTGACCCTTCAGTCCGAGGCGCTGAGTCGGCATGTGCTCTAGCCATCTCGGCCCCTTAAGTCGGCTTCTCTTACCCTTAAATCATTTTCCTAATTTCTTATTTATTTTTTTGTTTTTGGTCAGTTTTTCTGTTTTTTCTTGTTCCTTATTATCATCTCATTTTATACCTTATTTTTAATTATTTTTTCTTTTCCTTCCCTTTCTCTTGAATCACTTCCCTATTTTATACTTTTTGTGTTTTTTTTCTGTTTTTCTTCTTTATTTTCTCATATCATAAATTATTGTTTTATTTATTTTCCATTTAAATTTTCCTCATTATCTTTCTGCGATGCCGTCTCCATGCAGTCGCTCCACTCTACATATGGCAGCTCCTTCTGCACGCATTTTTTGACTCGACGTCGCCTCCACGTGGTCGGTC
The DNA here is from genome assembly GCA_038098605.1 of Gryllus longicercus. Classification (NCBI taxonomy): domain Eukaryota; kingdom Metazoa; phylum Arthropoda; class Insecta; order Orthoptera; family Gryllidae; genus Gryllus; species Gryllus longicercus. The sequence continues at coordinate 4,007,614 of JAZDUA010000050.1, read as the reverse complement.
CACTGTCCACATGGCAGCTTCCTTTGCGCGCATGTCCTTAGTTCACGTGGTCGCTCATCTAACCACAGGTCTCGTCTCTGTATGTGCACGTTCTTTTTCAATGCAACGTCGCCTCCTTGTGGTAATTACACTAACCACGTGGCAGCTCCCTCCGCGCGCATGTACTTTTTGACGCAATGTCTGCACATGGTTGCTCCTCTAAGCACATGCATCCTCCCTGTGAGCGCCTGTTCCTTTTTGTCGCCATGTTTCAACGTGGTCGCTCCACTGACTACACGTCTTCTCCTGTGTGCGCATGTCCTTTTGGACGCGATGTGTTCACGTGATCGCTCCTCTAACCGCATTATGCGATCATTCCTGTGTCCGCATGTTCCCTTTGACGCCATGTCCCAAACGTGGTCTCTCCACTGACTCCACGCCTTCTCCCGTGCGCGCAGGTCCCTGGAGCGCGCGCTGGCGGCGGATAGCGTGGAGCTGGTGGACGGGCTGTCGCTGGCGCGGGCGGAGGAGGCCGAGGGCGGCGCGGGGCGCGGCGGACGCGCGCTGGACGATGTGCCGGCCTTCGAGGAGCGCGCGCTGCCCGAGGACGCCGCCGCGCGCGCCGAGGTGCTGGACGACCTGCTGGCCGACCGCGCGCGCCGCCTCTTCCAGACGCGAACGCTCTCTTTCGCGGTGCCCCGCGCGCTACGCCGCCTCGTCCACGACGACCAGGACGGGCAGGACGGCGCCGAGGGGGACAACGCAGTCGAGACAGGTGAGCACGCGCTTGTTAATTTTATTTGATTTCATTTATTTTGTCAAAGAACGGTAAAAAGTGTTGGGATTATTACAGCGTCAACCGATTTCCTTTCGGCAGTTTACATTGTTAACGGTAACCCACGCGCCAAGCGTTCATTTCATTTGATTCGTTTTGGCAAAGGACAGTAAAAAGTGTTTGGATTATTACAGCGTCAATCAATTTCCTTCCGGTAGGTTACATTGTTAACGGTAGCCCACGCGCGCAGCGTTTATTTCCTTAGATTCATTTCGGCAAAGAACAGTAAAAAGTGTTGAGATTATTACAGCGTCAATCAATTTCCTTTCACCTGTTTACATTATAAACGGTATTGAGACTTTTATTCACCATTCAACTATTGATGTTTAAATGATGGGAATAAATTCAGTAGCCCAAGAAAACCTGCGCAGAATGTTTGAATAATTATCACTACTACATGAAAAGACGTGATTCTTTTAGAACGTGTTACATTTATTCCACATTAGAATCAACAACCGTCTCTAAGATATCGATAAGATACACGATAATGTATTCAGTGCAAATATCATCACACGGAATCAATATCATATCAAAAAAGTATGCGACGTATGATGGAAAATTACAACGCGTACCAAACGGAATTAGGGGCTCCTATTCCATATTTAAAATAGTGTGGATAATGCTATCAAGTAATATATACTAATAAATACATTTACTCCGGGTACTATATCAGCTTATACTTTCTCGTACTTCATTGAAAACCCCAACAAAGTTCCCACAGTTTAATTCGAATTCATTTGAAATCTACTAATCTTTCGAAAATAAAAATTATAATGGAAAAAACATTGTTTGGAAATAATGTATATACTTCAATTAAACTTATTCAAAAAACAGTATTGGTCACTAATTCACTTAATGAATAGGCTTTCATCAGTATTTACAAGCTTTGATCACTAGTTGCAATAATAAACAAACTCTGATCACTATTTGACGTACTCATCAAGCGTAGCTAACTGATTGTTATTTACTTAAATATCCGTATTTAATTATAAAATGCTTAGTCCATTATTTGTCTTTATTAAAATACGCTTTCTTCAATAGTTGCTTGAAAAGAACAAGCTGTATGGACTAAAACAAAGCGAACTTTATTATTTTGTATCCTTAATAATAAAAAGCTTTGATCAGCAGTTGATTTCCAAACCAAAACGAAGCCAGCACTAAAACAAAGCGAACCTTATTTTCATGTATCCTGTAATAATAAAAAGCTTTGATCAGCAGTTGATTTCCAAACCAAAACGAAGCCAGCACTACAACAAAGCGAACCTTATTTTCATGTATCCTGTAATTATAAAAAGCTTTGATCAGCAGTTGATTTCCAAACCAAAACGAAGCCACCATTAACCCCGGTTTCCTTTTCCCCAACAGGGCGCAGCAAAAGTGGCAAAAAGGGCGGCGGCCTGCTCCTGATGGGGCTGCTGTGGAAGGGCTGGATGACGATGATGGCGTACAAGGGCGTGGCGGTGCTGGCGGGGAAGGCGCTCATGACGGCCACCATCGCGCTGGTGCTGGCGGGCATCCTGGCGCTGAGCAAGCTGGCGCACGGCGGCCACGAGAAGGGCCACACCACCGTGGAGATCGTGCGCCACCCGCACGTGACGCACTCGTACTCGCACTCGGCGTCGCACGAGCACATGGACGACGGCCACGGCCACGGCTGGGGCCGCGCGCTCGAGCAGGAGGAGGAGCAGCGGCGCCGGCGGGAGAGGGGGCAGCGACAGGAGACCTTCGCCACGGTGAGCACGCACCCTCACACGCACTCTGAATCCTTCAGCGTGACTTGAGGCTACGCAATTTATTTTTCCTCTTTTGGTGAATTTACGTACCAAGATGGCGGCGGCGATGGTGTAACGGTTAGCGTACCGGACTGTTGTACCCAAGTTCGCGGGTTCAAACCCGATCGAAGCCATGGATTTTTAAGGGCGAAAAAATCCTTCTTACGCCTTCCTTCGGAGGAGAAGTAAAGCCGGCTGTCCCATGTTAGTAGATTTACTTGCATGTAAAAGATCCTCAAGCCTAAATGACGCCTCTGACCTAAATTCAAACCGCCTGTTTCTCGCCCAAGAAATACCTCCTTTCTCTGCTAGTTGGTGAAAGGAGCGTAGCGAAATTTGCGTGGTAAGACGGAAGAGCGGGCCTGATGGCCCGAGTCTCGCCACGTAAAATAAGGCAAACTCAATTCAATTCAATTCAAAAGATGGATTGCTGTCTGTAGACGTTACGTTCCGTTCACTTCCGTTCGTGGGTATCTGTATCTAAACGTCTTCAACTGGTGTTGAGGCCACTCGTTCATTTTACCTCTATTCGGAGTGGGGGCGTGCGCTGGAGGAGAAGCAAAGGCGCCGACGGGAGACCACCGCTACAGTGAGCACGCACTCTTTCACACACTCAGAACCTTTCAGTGCGTCTTGAGGCTACGCAATTTATTTCTCCTCTTTTTGGCGGATTGACGAACAAATACGCGGTGGAGTTTTCCTTTCTGCGATAGAATGACGTCTTAAGACGCTCTGTTCACCTCCATTCGCGGACCTGCCAGTAAACACGTCGGCAATGGGATTAGGAGTTACGTTCCATTCACTTCCATTCGCGGGTCTCCTTACCTAAACTTCAACCGGCGTTGAGGCCACACGTTCATTTCCCCTCTATTCGGAGTGGGGGCGCGCTCTAGAGGAGGAGCAAAGGCGCCGGCGGGAGAGGGGGCAGCGACAGGAGACCTTCGCCACGGTGAGCGCTTTCATCGTTCAGAATATTAGATGACGCCTCCATCCCACCTCCGTTCGCGTACACATACGTGGTGGAGTTTTCCTTTCTGTGATAGAATAACGACTTAAGACATTCTATTCGTGTATCAGCATGTAAATTCGTCTTTAGACGTTCCGTTCCGTTCACTTCCGTTCGTGGGTCTCTGAATCTAAACGTCTTTAACTGGTGTTGAGGCCACTCGTTCATTTCATCTCTATTCGGAGTGGGGGTGCGCTCTAGAGGAGGAGCAAAGGCGACGACGGGAGAGAGGACAACGACAGGAGACCTCCGCCACGGTGAGCACGCACTCTCGATCCTTCAGCACGTCTTGAGGCTACGCAATTTATTTCTCCTCTTTTTGCGGGATTTCCGTACTAAGACGACATGAAATTTTCCTTTCTGCGATAGAATAACGACTTACGACGTTCTGTTCACCTCTATTCGCGGATCTGTGCGTAAATGCGTCGCCAACGGGATGCCATCTTTGTTCGCGGATTTCCTGTACACTTACGTCATTGAATTTTTGTCTCTCTGCTGTGTGATGCTGTCTTGAGACACGTCCATTTTACTTCTGTTCGTGGATCTCCGTACACGTGTACGTCATGGAATGTTTCTTTCTGCAGTGGAAAACCGACTTAAGACGCTCTGTAGACCTCTATTCGCGAATCTCGTCCGTAAACTCGTCGGCAATGGGATGCCGTCTTTAGACGTTCCGTTCCGTTCACTTCCAGTCGCGGGTCTCCGTATCTAAACTTCAACTGGCGTTGCGGCTACACGTTAATTTCACCTCTATTCGGAAAAACACTTACCGTGGACACCGTGGATTGGATGATTGTGGAATTAAAGGCTTGGACAGCGTGCCCCGTCACAGAAAATCTACCAGGTCGAACGTTCGCGTAGCAAACAAAAGTGCAAAAGCACCGTACTTTCCCGCATTATTTCTAACTGCTCCACTATATCACATTACTACATAAACCTGAAAAAGTGTTTTTATAAAAACGTAAATACTCACTTCATGTTAAAAACATCGGAAATTAAAGTATATGATTCAAATTCTCCTAACCTCCAGTTCATTCAGATCAATCGAGGAATATGAGTTTTGGCGAAAATCGGTAGAATGGTTTAAGCGCTAATGTTTGACCACAGAACGGACAGATAGATGGCCTACCAGGGCCCGGCAATAACAGGTTTTCTGTCGAAAATTCTCCGTTTACCTGTGCACGATTACAATACAGAACTTTCTATTTTGGTAAGGACGAGAAAGTAAAAAGAATAAGTAAAGGGCTTCAAAGTAGCTACACTTTATTGCAATTGGGTCGATAATAAAAAAACGCGTGAGCTAACAGATGCCATGACCTTCTTTGCCTGTGGGTAGCGTGGAAAAAGAGCAAGTTGTAGCAAGACAAAAAAGAGAAGGCGCGTTTAAGGAGAAGCTAAAATGAACGGCCTCCTTCACGCGAGGTCGATTCGATGTCTTCCGTTGAACGCTCTTCGAATCCCTTCTCGTAGTCGACGCCGGCTAATCGATGCTTCGGTCTCCAAGTTAAGATTGTTCTGCTGTTGGCAATACTGTTTCTAATGGCACTTGCACTTCTCCGGGGAGCTCGCGTCCCGGGTATTGAGTCGTTCCGTTTAATGGTACGCAGTTTGGATTCGTTCACTTCGGAAGTCCGGTCTCTTTAACAGTTGCGTGACTAGAGGTTGCTCGGAATGTTCAGTGTGCTTCCTAAAAAACAAATGTGTAAAGGAAAACAAAATTTTGCTATGAGAGAGGTATATCAAAGACAATCGGTTGAAACGCGAAAACAAGGAAATACAACATTACCAAAAGAAAGCACTTTAAGGAAATAATGTTTCACTTAATGAATTTATTTATAACACAAAATAGTGTTTTTTTTCAATCTCAAGAATTAACTGATTTGTACTGAACTTAAGTAATTGTATAATATTGTGACGTTCTTATTATTCATGCTCAGGCTCAGATTAGTTCTTTTTTTGATTGTTTACGCTTGACACATTGAATATAGCTCTTCAATTGGTAATTGCAAATTTGGTATCTGCTTTAACAATTCAAAACTTGCGTTCTATTTCTAATCTTTAGTGTTTAAAAATGTTCAAACTATGTCGTCATTGGTTCTTAAACATATTTTCCTCTTAGTTTTTTGATTGAACGCTAATAACGTGTCTCCCAACAATTTGAAACCCAATTTAACAATATAAGTGAGCGTTTTTATGTAATATAATTTATTACTACCACATTGTTGGTTTTCAATCTTCATTGTTGTTGGTCATAGTAATCTTCCTAGGTCTTCTAAACAATGAGCTTTCTTTTGCAGGGAGCTTCAGCGTCAGGCAGCGCCCAGCCCGTTGACGCCCAGCAGATGGCGTACCGTGCGCACTACCAGCGCCAGATGCAACAGCAACAGCAACAGCAGCAGCAACAGCAGCAGCAACAGATGCGAGTTCAATACCAGTCGCAACAAGTGCAGTCGCCACAAGGTGAAGCCATGACGGTCCCACTTTAAACCCGAACCAAAGTCACACGCAGTTGACGTATGGCGATCAAGAAGTAAGTTCCTATTTTGTTTTCTTAAATATTATACAATTTTACTTTTTATATAATTTTGTTGAAGGTGGTTTAGTATAAATGGTCTTTTGTCTGATGCCGGTGTGTGTCGCGGTGGTGTTCTGAGCCCTCGCGCATCGTGGGCTTCCCCTGTAACCCTTAGGAGTGACTAATTTCTTTCAGCCAGTTGTTGCTCTCTGAAAATAGTACGGGAACTGTATGTCAGTAAATAGCGGAATCTAGTTGACGTGGGGTGTTGTATGTTAAAGACTAAAATCCTTGGTGGACACTAAGGGTAAGGAGGAATAAAACCTAGGATATTTAGGGTCCCGAAGTAAAAAATGAAATATTTGCTCTATAGATAGAGAGTTTCAAGGCAAAAACGTAACTAAGATGAGGAGATTTACTTTGTCAGTACTGCAAGGTAAACCGATTTGCAAACATTTCAAATTTAATTAAAAATCAATTAACATTTGTTGTGATATTGTAATGTGTATTCGCAATTTTGCAGTGTAATTTATACGATTTATTTTTAAATTGGCGTAGGGGTTTTACTCGTTGTTTTATGTCTTTAAATAATAGCAAGTGACTTTTATTGACTGCTATACCCTATGATTCAGAAGTTATTTGTGTTATTTATGTCTATTTTATTCTCGCCATTTTTTAAAATTAGAGTTTAATATACTAATATAATCCGAGGGTCAGTACTTACTGTTGAATGGTTTGACGAAAATTATTTTCAAAATTGAATGTATATAATGTATAAAAAGAGAAGATGAGATTTAATAACGTTTTTTAAAAATGTTATTTGGCGATTGTGCGGTAGAATCGTTTTAATTCATGTAATTTTCAAAAATCTTGATTGTTTTATGTTGTAAATCTTCGTATATTGATCTGTATTTTAATTAATTCTTCTATTAATAGCAGCTCTTGGGCGGATGTAATTCATATCTGTTTCTTTAGGATGCGTTGAGTATCAAGTTGACATGCCCTTGAGAGCTAATTTTGTAATATTCACTATTAATTCTATTTGTATACAGATATTTTTTCTTTCGTCACATTTATTTGTCTCTCTGGACTCGCTAATGAAGTTTTACAACCAATAAGTACTTACTTCATTCAATATTTATCTTACAGAGCACTTTTCATTTATTTTTGTTTAGTTTATCTAGTGGTTGCTGGTTCATCTCCTTAATAAATTTTTCTATCGCTACATTATCTGTTAAAAATGTGTTGCTTTGGTTCCTTTCTGTCCTTTTTGAATGTGTTCTCTTATTCGTAGTTTGTTTCTCAGCATTTTATTTGTTGCCTTCTATGTTCTATCAGTTGTGCACTCTTGTCAATTCGTTCTCTAACTTCTTGCAGTTTTCTTTCCCTTTGGTAAAAATTAGTTTATATTTTATTTGTGCTATACATAATGTAAATTTTGCACATCTGTTCTGGCGTATGGTTAAGAGTAAGCCTTACCTACCTTTTAATTTTTTCGCGTAATAATATACGTACAACGTTTGATGTGTGAGACAATCACAGGCGTTTCATATACAGTCCAATTGTATCGGAAAATAGAAACCTTATTAAATATGTGAGAAAAAATTAGTTACCAAATGAAAGTAATAGTGGGAAGTAGGAAAGCAAATTAAAACAGAAATATGTGATTAATTTTGTCGAAATTATTTGGTACAAGACAAACTCTTACTATATTGGAATAGCATGTTTTTGAACTGTAAGAAAACTTGGAATGATATATTTTTCATTCCAATGTGATAGAACAATGGCAATGAATTGAGATTTTTTGTTTCAATAGTTTTGTTCTCGCAGATCCTGAAATGTTAAACGAAAGTGATATGAAAGTCATACATAACGAAGCTCAGTATTGAACATTGGAAACAAAATATTTTTTTTTGTTTTCACTGTTCACCTAAATGTGTAATTCGCAAACGAGGAACGTTCCATTTGCAAACATTAATCACTATGTATTATTATTTTAGAGTATCTGTATTGTATTATTAAAGGAAAACTGACTACTATTGATAATTCGAATATATTACACAGTTTAAATTTGTTATCACAAAGTAATAAATGTCAGTGAAAGTACATCTGAGCTTTAGCTAAGAATAGAACAAGCTAAATCAAATTATACTACTAGTTAGACTATTATCTAAAATGCAGCACGTAGTTCAAACAGTTTTACACGCGAACCTTGTTAGAAACGCTATGCTCTCCTTGCATGGCTGACTTTTAAGACAATCGCTTTAATTACTTTACATCTGTTGCAGAGTCTCGCAATCTCCTGGATGCGGAAAAGACTTCGATCTGACCTTCGCCAACCACATGACCCGACTTCGACGACGCTGACTGTGTGTTGGCAACAATGCTCTCGACAATGAGAAGACGAAAAAGACTGAATGACGATGACAGCTGATGGTGTACTAAATAGCGACATTTGCATAGTTTTGTAGAGTGATGATGATTATTATACTAGATGATTACGATACTCGACAGGAGACAGATATACTAGTTCCGGCCTGAAGACTACATGGACTAGAAGTTCAGACTTTTTATTTACTTTTTATATACGTGTGACAGACTTTAGTCCAGAAATTACGACACATTGAGATGACTGCAATGGTAACGGACAGAAATGGCAGAAGTATACGAGGTCTTGTGTTACAAAGTCAGTTCACATAGTTCGCAAACAGACGTGAAAATTACCTGGCAATTTGTACTTTGCTACCGCAAATCTCTCTACTTACAATGCTGTACTATTACGAAGACTTCAATGACTTGTTTGTTATACATATTGACTATATGGACAATTCTTTGCGACGGACAAGAACTGAGAGACAGTCTGCGACAGTAAGATATGAAGACGAACTATTGTACAAATACGTGTTTCTGGTACTTACTATGCAAGTACCCCACTTAGAGCTAACATGATACGAGACTTCCGTTGACGATATTTGGACTTGATTGACATGTAATTTAATAATTTATGAATAATTTATTTTATTTATTTTCTCCCACGAAATTGTTCTTGTAGCATACTTGTTCATATTGTTTTGTAAAATTGTGTTCGAAAATAGAAAATATGAAAACAACGTTGAAATATTATTTATTTCTTATATAATACCTAAATCAATATCCTTTCATTTAATTTTCAATAGATTATTTTAATATTATTTTCCTCTAGAAAATTATAAGATTAAATATTCCAAGATATGTGTAGTAAAGATTTAATGTAAATCCAGTATTATAAATTCCATCAGTATGAGTTTTCATAAGTAGTATGTATGTTGCAATTAATGTGCAGTTTTAACAAAATAGAACAAACTTAGTAAAAAACTGTGAAAAAAACTATAAAACAACCTCGTGTGAACGTCTCATCAAGACAGTATTGAAATGACAGTATTGAAAAAACTAGTTCAAATTTTTATTTTCAGGAAATAAAACACAAAAACTATTAGTATTTTATATATAGGAAGCTGTTATATCTTCCACCTTAAAAATAGATTGATTTTCCCTCCAAGTGTTTTTTCAGATAATACATTATTACTTTTAATCACGACCCATTTATTGCATAAAATGTAATTCACAATCACGATTTTCGAAAAAAAAAATTATATTTGATTATATATATATATATATATATATATATATATATATATATATATATATATATATATATATATATTATAAATTTTGTTTTTGCCTACACAAAGCATAAAAATACAAATTGTAACATTTTTCAATAAGAAAACACAACTATTTTTACCTATCACACCCACTGCTAATATCATTAACCTCCAACTTGACATTTTCTTCTTTTTAAAGGCTTATTTTGTGATATATTATTTGTGGGATTTTTTTCTGGAAATGGAATTTTATTTGATGTCGCGAGTTGAAATGTGACCATATGAGGCTAAAATATTTCATGTTTATATTGTTACATGTTAAAAAGTTCTGTTCATCTCCGAATATGAATTTTCGAATTTTTCGGCTTCTCTTTTTTTGTTACCTACTCAATTGATCACAGCCGACTGCTTTGTACAAGTTACATACGATTTTTGGTTTTGTGTTGTAAGACCAGAAACAGTGTGGGTGAGTTTCGACGATTTATTGAATTTTTATCGGACACATCAGCTTCTTGTCATGCCTCCTTTTCATATTAAAAAATATTAATGAATATTTTCTCAGTCATATTGCTGACAATTTCGGTAATTGATTTAATACAGACTTACTAAATATTATTATATTGTCCAAGTTAATAGTTTCAGAAAAAAATAATTTCTTTGAATGGCATACATTTTGGTTGATCATTACGCAAATCCAGTTTCTTTAGCGACAATGTGATATATCTTTTGTCTGCAATGGAAAAAAGGGGAAATTATGAAAGTCGCTTCACCTTTTCTATGATTGCAGAAGTTCATTGATGAAATTACACATGAGCATAAGTAAATGTTTTAATCTCTCTCCATCCACCCCCTCTCCCTCTTTCTCTCTCTCTCTCTCTCTCTCTCTCTCTCTCTCACACACACACACACTTGCTCTCTCAACTTGTATTACGTATAATACACTCTAATGTTTAGAACTTCCTATCACGTAGTACCCGGTTGCACTACAATGATCATACCTCGATTTCCCGAAAGATAACGCTAAAGAGATTAAATGAAATGTTAAAGAAACGCGTTAAAGAAACACGTAATCGAGGATAAAAATGCTCTACAATTTGACTTTGAAATAAAAGATATGATTATGTTGTAAACCCTTCTTAGAGTAATGAATAGAAATTAGCGAACTTTTTATCTCTTAAGAAAGAGAAATAAATTGCTTTTAAAATGTTTACACTAATTCTAAAATGTCTGCGCTTCTAATTTCTAAGCTATAAATCTTCTTGAAGCAATTAATTTGCTGTAAAAAGAAAATGGAAAAAATAGTAAATTAAAAACACTCCCCGTGACTAATGATGTAAGCTCATTAGCGAATGTTACCAACCACTGCGAGAGGAGATGAACCCACCTACACTGCCTAACCATCTTTTATTGATTGGCGGATTTATTAGTGATTCCGAGTACGTCAACTGCTAAGGCCATTAGTCCAGTAACTGTAGTGCATTTTTCTTTGAAGATTGCCGTGATCTTCCCCCGCTGGATGGTGAGATCCGGTGGTGATTTACTCTTCGGTTTGCGTTTTTTTGTCCAGACAAATTATCTCTCATCAGCGAGGCTCCACCACAGTCAGGACAAGCTTTATTATCCCAATATGTGTGGTAGAGTGATGCATGTGCCTTTAAGTCCGTGTGAGCAAGAGGTGACAAAAGAATAAAGAAGAGGCAGGGCAGATTGCGCGTTGTCCGTGGCCTGTTTGTTAGGGTACAACTCCGACTTTCGCGTAGTGTTGATTGGGGAAACCACGCAAAATTTCCGATCAGAGTAGCTGGCCGTTTATACTCTCCTCCAGACAGAGACTTGATTCGACCTAGCTGACAAGCTAGTGTGGAAAATTCTGCCACCGTTGGAACACTCACACTTACACGCCCAGCTGTGACTTCCGGTGATGCACTGAGACACCTTTGCGAGTTCTTACCACCTTTTAGCAAACATCATGTAAATAATACATTTTTCTTAAAAAAACAATATAAATTGATTTGAAAAGATAGCGTTGAGCAGAAGTAACATCATATTAGGTGATTAACAATTTGGACAACATTCAATAGTTTTTGATTCTTTAGGTAATGCGAAAATGAGTGCTATTTGATTTCATGATATATGTTAAATCAAATTTCTACCGAAAAAATCTAATTATTTCTAAACCTTGTCAGAAAATGGAGAAACTGGATGTATTCAGTTGTATTTAAATGGCAAGGAAAATAATTTGTTGGGCAAAAAAAATGTTTCCAACAAATAATTTTTTTAAATGATACAAATTGAAAGAGTTGTTACAAATAAACGCCAATCGTTTATCACGCCGTGTATTACTTTAATATCGTCGCCAAATTATTGTAAATGGCGAATTTTATCTCTTATATGAGTGAATATTATGGTTATATTCAAAAGTTTAATTCGGAAACTAGTCACATAAAACTGATTCAGTACAAAAACATTCTCAAATCACAGAATGGCGTATGAGAAACAGAAGTTCTGATATTGATAGACTGCTACGTAATGACTTTTCCTCAATGTAGTATGAATTAAAAAATACTTACACTCCGTTGTTAAGGCAATATTGCAATATTCCGTGGAAGCTATTGCTACCACAGAAACGTCACCGGCCTTAATTTCAGCGTTGCTTGGTCGACAGTCATTTATCTCGTGATCATCCCTGTTTTAAGAATACTGTTTTAAGACTGTGGGTTGGGGTAAAACTCATTATGGTCTCCTTTTATTCCAGCGTGAAGCGTCAGGGTAGCCACAATTCTTTGAAAAATACGCTACACCATTAATAAATGTCACCCCCGAGGAAGAGAAAGGAAAACATATGAGAGATGCCGCTTTCAGACGATTGCAGCTGGGATCCATGGCTGCCATCCCACGCACGCAAAACCCACGAGGAACCAGAGGCTTTGGGTCTTTCGCTTGACGGACAGCAGACCCAAGGGCCTAGTTCTTGCCGACACCACCCGGAGCGTCGGTGTCGCAGAGCAGTCGTTACATTAGGGGTGTTGACGGGGCAACACGAACAACGAGATAGAACCCGTTCGTGAAAGAGGCAGTGGCGGTGTTTTAGGGCTAGATAGGGGGACATGTTTTAATAAAGAAGAAGGAAAATATTTTTAATTTTTATCAAGCTTTAAGCAAAGTTAGATAATTCCTTATTTTAGGTAATAAGACTCAGGCCCACTTTTCAGTCTGACCATCAAATTTTGTTATGCTCCTTTTACCTCTAGCGGAAAAAGATGGAATTACTCGGGACCCGAAACAGGCGTTTTCGAATTTACCTCATAGGTTTCTTTTAGGCTTGCATATTCTTCACACACATATAGTAAATCTACAACATGGGGCAGCCGACTTTACTTTCCCTCCGAACGAAAGCGTACGAACGATTTTTTGTCCTTAAAATACACAGTTTTGATCGGTTTTCATCCCGAAAACTTGGGTACAACAGCCCGAACCGTCATACCACCAAACCCACTTGCATGCGATACGTATTACTTGACTGATTGATTAGTTATTTCGGGCGTGTTAACTGATAATGACTTTATTCCCGTAAGTGTAAAGCATGGTTTTATCGCGGCAGATGGCGGTGAACTTCTCCCGCTGGCGTGAATGATCCAGTCCCTAACTACATCGGCTTACGGGGATTTTCCTCTAAGAAGTTATCTCCCACTATCCGATCGCTAGACGGGTACCCGAGATCGCTAAAGCAGTAATGCCGTGGCGATCTCAAATCCAAGAGTCGTGGGTTCGAATCCCGCCTCGGGCTTGGTTGTGTGTGGATCGTGCTTGTGTGATTTGTCTATGTGTAATGTGCTTGAGTGTCCCCAATGGTTGGCACCAGGAAGGGCATTCGGCGGTAAAACATTTGACAAATCAGTAATAAAATGGAGGGTGCGGAAAATTAATGAAACAATGAGTTCGTTCACATTAGAGCTGATCGCGTAGAAAAGGGAAAAAGGCAAGGATAAAAACAAAACAAAAAAAACGAATCTCACCAGCGGGACACCGTCCCTGCCAGAACCATAGAGTAGAGATATACTAGAGTGCTCACCAGGGTGCGCAGAAGGCCCGGCCGGGTATCAACATCTCTCGCGCCCGAGTCACGTGACTTTGGGATAGCTGGGAGGCATCTGTTATACACCTGTCACGTACTATCTTTAATAAGTATCTAACATGCTTCACTCTAGCGTTATTTTCTCATTTATTACACAGCCCTAAAATTGTTGCTTGTAGCAGAAAAGTTACTTTAAGTTATTCTGCTCTATTTAATTAAGTGCATGAAAATTCCGATTTTTGTCCAACTTGTCACTCTCAACCGCGTACCCCACTACACCTGGTTAACAAGTTCTATTACATAGGAAAATAAATTAAAAATATTTGTAAAATAAATTAACTCCATGGGAGACATTAATCCAAGATTCTGTCACTAATCAATGCTAGACATTCTGCTATTTATAATCCACATCAGACATATAACAGCAAGTTATCAAAATATTTCAAGGATTTGTAGAGGGGGGAAACAAACTTTTATTTTGTCAAAAACATCAAATACTGTATGTTACATTCGGAGGAGAAGTACCATCTGCGCACATTTTCTTGAGCTCAAAAATTTCTTCCCAACATTTCAACTATAGCCATTAGACATTTTCCCTCCCAAGTTATACAAAACTTATTTGCATCGATAAACAATCGGGTTTTAATTTTTTTTGTATTACTGACAAAACAGTATCATAACATTGGCTTTACTCCTACCACTACAAGCAAAAGGAATGCTCAACAAAACGTGCGCATAGTGAAGCAACATTTAAACTCAATGGATCAGGGAAAATGGACAAAAACCTGATCGAAATGGGGGTCTTTGACCCGGAAGCTGAAATACATAATTTTTAAAGAATTTGCTAATAAAAATCCAATACTTACAATCATACAAACTATAAACACTAATATACTACTAACACTACAAACATCACTTACACCTGTAAATACATAATATATTGCTAACACCAATAAATACATACACATTAATGCCCTCTAAATAAAATAATTTTATTATTAACTGATCTAATTCTATTTTTCTTGTAAATTTCAGTATTTTCTCTTCCTACATGTTTTAATCTAATTTCAATACTGTAATGGACCACGCGACACAACTTTTGCCGTGCCGCTGTGAGTCACACTATCATAGGGGAGGAGCTGCCGTCACACTGAAGGTGCGACGGTTGTTTCCAGATACCAGGAGCACGCGCTATATTTATTAGGGAGGGTGCCAAGCGTATGCCTACCTGTGATCTGGGTACCGGCCATGAGACATCTGCAGGGATGAGCGCCCTGGGTCGAATGGATTGCATTTGCTTACTAGCTACTAAATAATGCACATTTTTCTTGTGTGGCCACCCGACCAGAAGGCGGGGACACGTTTATTGGTGCAGTGAGTCCTCTTTTACATAATATTCCCTTTAGGGCTTTGCTCTGTCTATTAACTAGTTGAAAGTTAACACTTACGGGAATGGATAAATTAATTTCTGATACGTCACTCCGAAAGATTACACGTCGGATATTAGGCCGGTGGCAGCACATGACCCGTTGGAGAACCATGGAC
Source organism: Gryllus longicercus (assembly GCA_038098605.1). NCBI lineage: Eukaryota > Metazoa > Arthropoda > Insecta > Orthoptera > Gryllidae > Gryllus > Gryllus longicercus. The sequence goes on along the minus strand of JAZDUA010000050.1, from coordinate 3,992,243 downwards.
ATCTGTAGTCGGCAGGAACACGTCGCCTGGCTGGGCAAGAGATCTTCCATGGCCGTCCGCGGGATCGGAACAGCGACCTTCGAGGCGCGGGTCACAGGTCGTCATACGTCGCCTGGATCGCGTATTATGTTTGGCAGCCGAATATTTAGGCTGCACACCCTGTTGTGTACTTTGTGGGTGTTACGCTAACCGTTCTAGACCGGCATCCGGACTGCATTCTGATGCGGGAAGATAATGGCTGAAGACTATCGACAGCTTCCGTATAGCTGTAATCGTCGTTGAATCTCGAAGGGAGAAGCCAACCTCCCTTAGCCAACCGCTCGCCTCAACAGTCTTTTTCTAAGTGTGGCCACCTTCTAGCGCCTTGTGCTTCTGCGATTTTCCGTCCCCACCCCTCTCGAAAAGTGCCCGACCTATCACGTCGTGAAGCTTTCCATGGGCTAGTCTTCTTTGGCATGTGATTTATAGTCGCTTTGTCATTTATGGTGGGCTGTTCTCGCCTCTTAATGTAACAGTTTTGGTTGTCCGTCACCTACTGCTATACAAAGGGATGGAATGGTGCCTTTCGGGGACGGACGCTGGCTGTAAAATTCTCGGTTCGCGGGGCGCACGCAGCTGCGCGTGGAGAATGGGCAAAGATGCACTCTTTGCCTAGAAATATGTTGATTCAGCGTGACGCAAGGGCCGAGCTGTGCAGTGAGTCTGAATGACTCATTGCAATACATTTAAATAATATTGCCTTAATCAAATACATCCTATGATTCAGCATGGCCTCTTAACCAATAATATGATAAATTAAATTACAAAATACGGAATTATTTACAAATTCTCTCAAACATCTATTTACAATTGTAGTGTAAGCTGCCCTTTGAAAACTGTCACCTCTCCCTTGAAGTATTCTTACTTCTACTTCTGTTATTTTGCAGAACATCTGCAGAAGTGTATTTCAGCCCATGACCATCCTTCCTCTGAATGAAGGAATATGATTCTTCGTCACTATCAGTCCGGCAAAGAACTATCTTACAGTCAACACAAGCAAGTGAAATTTCCATTTTTTTACTACAAATCCTCTAATATACGTTACAATGTCCACAACATAGGGAAACAATCTAGTTTGAAGATTGTCTACTGATGGCAAGTACATATGGTCAATTGGCACCTCAATGCACAGTTAAGGATCATTCACTTGTGACACACTTGCATACTGGCGTGAACTAACATTTAATATAGTTGTTTCATCCGGTGGAACACAATTTGCAAAGGCAGAAGAAGAAATCTGGTGATGCACCAGTAATCGCTTGTAAGCTCCAGCAAATTGCCTAGCAGTAGGATTATTGTTGAATCCGCCTTTGCTTCGTATGCAGCTGAAAAACATATCCAGATGATCCTAGCTAAACATGTAGGCCCCGAAATTATTACGCTGTAGCACCAGAAATAACAAAGAGCATGCAAAGGTACACGCAATTCAACGCAAAACAAACTACCGGTGGCCCAAAGTCACGTGACTTGCGGCCACCGCATGTTGAAACCTGCGCAGTAGGTTCACGCGCACTCTAGTTGTATCTCTCCTCTAAGGCCAGAACAAACACTAATCTCCCGAATGGTCTCTCTGCAACTGTGATAGTGTAGTATGAGCCTAAATAATGGGTAAAGATAGGATAAGGGAAAAAACGCGGTCCGTGCTTCATTTGTAGGGTACTGCTCAGGCATTCGCATGGAGTTGATCGGGGAAACCATGGAAAACTATCAATCAGAGCAGCCGGCCACTGGAATTCTCTTCCAGGTAGCAACTGAATCGAACTAGCTATGTAGCTAGTTTCTAAAAAATACTGCCCTCATCGAGAGGCACTGCATTGACAGTCGTTGATGACCAGTGTATGCGATGCAATAATGATCCAAATGGGTCTGGATAGGAAATTTATATTTCCTTTTCTCCTATTGTAATCGCTCATGCAACATAGCGCTTCTGAGATCAGAAGAGAAAGATCTTGTAATACTAGACTTAACAATTTAATGTTTCCAGGAAAAATGGGTGTAGGCAATTTGAAATTCTCCTCTGTATTACAAAAGATCAAAGAAATATTTCATTTCTCTTAAAAATTAATATGAATGGAACCCTTTTTTAGTTGAGCGTAATACATAATGATGTGATTACTGCACCAACTTGATTTACTATAGCATGCACAACTTTTGTTATGCATTTTTTTAAAAACGAGACTATGAGATAATTATTTATTAGAAATTGAATTATTTAATGCCTTCCTTTTATTCGATTTAAAACGTGAAATAATTTATAGTCTTCATTTTCAAAACCATTAAACAATATTCCCGCGTTGAACCTAGAATTCAGAGATTTCTAACGTAATTACTTTTTGATTTCTATTTTTTTAAATAATAATCTAACAAAAAACACTATATAAAAAATCGTAAATATATGTATTTAAGAAGTGCTCCTTAGGACAACAATTGAAATGATTAATCAAATTCATAATTTAAATAGAAACTGTCATCAAAATTAATATTGTATGGCATTGAATTTTAGTTAGGTGAGGATAGAATATTTTTTTCTGTATTTTGATATTTTTCCTGTGCCCTTAAAAACCACCGTAATTTGAACTCGCTCCGTGATATTCGATAGTAGCTTGTTACCGTAAGTTACCATTTTTACGCCAGATGGCGTAGCAACTAACTAGTGAAATTTTTGTTCTCAGCAGTTGCGGTTTATCACGCACCAGTGACGGAAGCATCCTAAAATTACTGGACATTAACCTACTCTCGGATGTAACCAACGAAGCGTAATAATTATTTTATATTTGTTTCGTATTTCGAGAATGATATACTTTGTGCTTTGCTATGTGCAGTGCTTCAAATGTGGCAGAATTCTACGTTTTATTGAGTGACGTTTGTAGTTTGCCGTGCTATGCAAGAAATTTTAGAATAATTGATTAGTGGCAATACAACTATTGCTCACTTCAACTTCAAATTGCGGATATCTAACCATCCCTGCAAAAAAACTTTTCAACAAAAGAGACGAAAAATATGATTCAGGTAAGTACCTTACAACAATATAATCATTTCCTAGCTCTTTAAGTTATATTGCACCTAGCACGTGATTAAAGAAGTACATTTTTCTCGTCATAACATGTGACGTAACTAACATATTCGTCTTGACGTCAACTGAACGTATCACACATAGTTTAAGTATATCCAATAAATATAAATCGCTACATATCCCCAGTTATCAATCGCTATAACTGACACGTGCACTTATTTCTGTTTGTTGTTCATACAAACGTAGATGTTTTGTGGGTTAGAGTGTAGTACTCGTATATAGTTTTAGAATTTTCCTCGTCAACTCGAGCAAGTATCGGAAGTGAAAATATCATTGTATTCATTAAGATCTAATATTATATTTTTACTATTATTTAAGATATAACTACAAATGAATATGGACGGTTTCTTTAAAACCATCTCTCCCTACTCTGGAATCAATTTTTCTGTGGTTATGACGCTTTGGAGAACCAACACATCGTAGAGTTAATGAATGAACTTCTATCCCTCAATATGTTGTTCCATTCCGTATTGGCAACAATCACACATTGCTTAACCTCCATGAAAGTGATGTAGTTGAATTGCGTTAATTTTAGTGATGTATCTACGAAGTGAAGGCTTTTAGTGTTGTCTCTTGTCTATTAACTTTGCAATATATTAGCTTTGCACTCAAGGCCACACATGCTGCGCCACTTTCACGCCACTTTTCATTCAAGGCGTCGATTATCGCAATGCCATTAGTTGAGTAAAATGCAAACCCGATCAACCGACCGGAAGAATGGTACATTACTCGAATATTCGTCTTCATATTGAAACTTCATCATTTGGTATCAATTACGGTATGGTACTTGTAATATGTTAGTTGTACTATTTATTTAGCCACATTACTTGAATTAGAACTTCTGTCAGTAAAACGGAAAGAAGTAATCGACCTTAATAATTAGTTTGCTACCGTGGCTCTAGAAAAATATATACCTCCCCAAGGAAGAGTAGATGAATGAAAAGGGAATTCTGGAAGGAAAGGATACATCCTTTAAAGAAGGAAAGACCAAGCTATGGAGAGAAAGGCATTGCAAAGTTAGCTTGGAAACGTGGTCGAGAACGATAACCAAAGTATGGACTCCACTTGAAAGGAAACTGTAAAAGCAAGGACGATGGGTATTAATTCTGGTGATGAATGTGAAATCATGTAGGTTAGGGTATGTAAAATTCAGAAACAAGGTGAAAACCCAGAGAAAATGTATAGAGATGAGTGAGATGACGAATCTGTGTCGTATGAGTGGTTGATGAGGAAATCAAGGCAAGGTCGAATGGGACAAAGGGGAGCAGGAAAACGTGAATAATAACACTTGGTAAGGAGGGGGCGGGCCCGAATGGAGCGGACAGAGATGAGATGAAACTACATAAGCTAAACCGAAACAAGGCAGGAGCGGACCCTTGGCAAGCCACGTTCGGGTGCAAGGCGAGCCCGAGTAGAGCTCGAGTCGAATCGGAGGAGAGTTGGTTCGCGCACGATTCGGGTCGAGTCGGGTCGAGACAATTCGGATGGATTCGGGTCAAGTCGTGTTTAAGTTGGGTCGATTTGGGTCTGGCCCAGTCGTGTCGAGTTGAGTTGAGTCGAGTCTGGTCGGTTCTAGTTGGGTCGAACGGAGTTCCAGACAAGTCGAATCAGGTCGGGACGGGGTCGCGTCCCGGTGCGAGTGGGTTCCATTTGCGAGTCGCATTCGGGGCCGGCGTGGACGGAGCCGGAAAGGGGCGGTGGTGGGCGCGGGAACAGGGCGGAGCGAGTGCGCGGCTGTCGACCAGGAGGCCTCCAACGGGTGATAAATGAACCTTGGAAGCTGACAGCCCCCGCCGCCCCGCCCACAGACTGGTCCCTCTCCTCGCTCCCTCCCCTCAACCCTCCTCAACTCGCCTCCCCTCGCGCCGACGGAGTTGCTCTCTCGTGGACTCGTCCCTTTGCTTTGCCAGTGCAAACAGTGCACCCCTTCTCAGAAATACTTGCAAATTCGTACAAGTCGACCATGAGGGGTGGCTCAGGGCATCAACTGATGTCACTGTAGTGATTCTGACCGTCAGATTCTTGGTTCCAGTCCCGATGGTGGCAGGATTTTCGACACTACCTTGGCAGCTAGGTCGAATACTGGTCGCTGTCTGTAGGGGAATTACTGCGACCGGCAGCTGTCATCACTAGTGTTCGTGGTGTCTCCGATCAACACCAGGCGAATGCCGGAACAATGCCCAAACAAATGGGTCACGGACCGCACGAGATCTTTTCTTCCCCTCCCGTGTCCTACACTCGCCCTATTTTTGCTCTTACACTAACATGCACTACAGTACCTCACATGCCGGGACACCGGTCGGTAGCTTCAAACTTGTACCGGCTAGACCGGTTTACCGCTGGTGGGAGATACCTGGTTAGGGAAAACCCAGTTTTCAGTCGGAAGGTCGGAGCCAGGTCTCGCTGTCCAGCGAGGGAAAATCATGCACTACATTTACGGGACCAGCGACCTTAGTGGTTTACGTGTCCGGAATCATGAACGATCGTACATGTCTCATAGAGTTTTCTTTCAATGTCATGAAAGCAGGTACGTAGAACTAATATAAGTCTAGTACTAAAGTTTTGGAGCTGGAAGATAGCAGTTTTTTCAGGCAGATGTTGGTCTGGTATAGTCGGGATGGGAATGAGAGGAGCCGGCTGCTCTCAACAGGCATTTTAAACATTTCCAGACAGATGCTGGAGAAAAATCTCAAGCAATGGGCCACAGACGACGCGCTATTCTTCCTTTTCCACCCAGCATCCATGCCTATTTTTGAAGGAAGGCGATGGGGTGATCCCTGATTCCTGTATTGTTCGTTCGTATTATCTCTAACGTATGTGACCGGCTGAATTTTAGCTCAGCATTGCCACGGACTACGTAGGGTTCTGACCGGGAGGTCCTAGGGTTCGTGATCAGACACTGGCGTATTATCGACACAGTTACATAGGTCCACATCAGTCGGTATCCGGAGAGAGTACTCGCAAAAACTAGCTAATTAATTTATTAGCATTACTTGTTCCAGAATTTTCGGTTACATTCAAATTCATTTTTTAAATTTCGTCTCGATAAAGGATAGTACAGACTGCCATAAATGAAGATTTTATATTTCTCATTTATGTTACATACTCTCTGATTACCATTTTATAGACGTTACATTTAATTGAAGTGATGAATAAATGATTAGAAAAAATGTGTTGAGCATTGTAAATTTAATCTAAACTTATATTTTATGGTATTTGTATATTTCGAAAGATTCCACATCAGTCGGTATCCGGAGGAAAATACTAGCGGTCGGCTGCTTTTTCTAATCATTATCAGGCGAACGTTGGAATACTGACCTTACAAATCAGTCACGGACCACGCGCGATCTTTCCTTCCTCTTCCTTGTTCTAGAGTTTCACCTTGCACACGCACATCTCAGTCGTGAACTGAGAGCTTGTCTCGGCTGGGCACCCCTTGCCGGGATAGAAACGTTCATTACACTAACGAGACACAGCAGTTGTCGCGCTCAGAATTATTGAAAGGATTTTGCATTGTTTCGAATGCGCGGTAATGATTTGTAGCACAACGGGGGGAGGGGGTATTTAGTAAATAGATGAAAGGCAGAAAAAGAAATGGAGAGAATATAGAGCGCGGTGCATTTTCGAAGAGGGTATGAGAAGAATGCAAAATTGTCTGCTGCTATGTCATCAGGGAAAGAAAGAGAAAGAAAAAAGAGATGGAAAAGATAATAAACGAAAGAGGAGGAAGAGAAGAAATAAGGAAAGAAAGAGGACGAAAAGAGAAGAAAGGAAAGAGAAGACAGAAAAGAAGAGAAAGAAAAAAGAGAAAAAAGAGGATAAAGGAAAAAAGGACAAAGAAAAGATGAGAAAGAAAAGAGAAGAAAGTAAAGCGAAAGAACGAAAGGAAAGAGAAAAATGGAAGGAAAGAGAAATTGAAAGATGGTATGAAAGAGAGATAGTCCAAAAAGATGAGAAAGTGCGAGAAAAATATGGAAAAAGAAAGTGTGAGAATCATTAAAACAGGAATTATGAGCGATATATACAAACGCGATCGACTTTCACCTCGCTTCCCTCTTTCGTGGCCATTCCCACGCCGGACCCACTGCGCGTGCCTATTCGCCATCTGCTCCGCCCTCGCCCCACGCCCCGTGCCGCGCTCGCGTTCACCTCGCGACGGTCGTTGCGTTATCTCGCGCCGCCATGCCTCGCTGATCTCTGCGACGGCTGACTGATGATACGAGGCCGTATCTGCATGATCGGCGAAGGCGCTCTAATGCGCCGTCCGGGCGAATCGGTCGCGTCTGCTCAATGATTCGTTCACGGATGGATTCGTTCGACGTCCGTATGTTTGCGAGTGAATGAGTTAATATTGATTCCGTGTGTGTCAAATGCCATGGTCATCCCAGTTTACTTGCAATGTGTGAGTGTGTGAGGGAGCGGACCCCAGCGTAGTTTTTTCTTCGTCATTGTGTAAGTAAAGTGTGCGAGTTTAATCGTGGAGAATTTTTTTGTTTGCGAATTGGATCTTTAGGACCTCCCGAACGTGCTGTTCCCTCTGAGGTCCAGTCATATTTTTCCGGTGGTGAGTGTACGTGACTTCTTTTGGGCGGGGATTAGCATTCCTATGCTGAATCCAATTTTACATTTCAAGGTTATTACCCCTCGAGGGGATGAAGTATGGAATGATAATAATAATAATAATAATAATAATAATAATAATAATAATAATAATGTCTTTATTAATGGCGAGGCCCAGGCCATAGGGCCTGCTCTTCCGCCTAACCACTGAATTTACATACATTTAGAGTAGTAACATTTTAAGAGGGGAGGACAAGCTGTACATTTACGAAAAGGTGGGGGTGATGATGAAGGTGATGATCAAGGGAAAAAAGACACAAAAATCCTTTCCTTGGGCGGAATTCTTACCCGAGAACTATCAGACATGGGGCAGTCACGGTTCTTCAACCTTAGCGACCTCAGCTATCCGGACAGGCAGACTTTCATCGTTATGATCTTTCTTAGTACCGCCTTAGATACTCAAGTCATTTGAATTAATTAACCATTTATTCAAATGACGTAACTTCTCTAGGGCGCAAAGTAAGGTGTCACTAACCCTGATTTTAGACTCGCGAATCATAGGAACAAATTACGAGTATGAACTAACAAAAACACTGATTCAACCTTCATTGATTTTCAATAATTCATTTTTGTCTCTAAACAGGTAAATGTAACTAAAAAAGGTATAAAAGTTAACAACAGCTACTGTTATTGCTAACATATTTATTATCTCCTTCATCCACGAGTACTCGCAAAAACTAGCTAATTAATATATTAGCATTACTTGTTCCAGAATTCTCGGTTACATTAAAATTCATTTTTTAAATTTCGTCTCGATAAAGGATAGTACAGACTGCCATAAATGAAGATTTTATATTACTCATTTATGTTACATACTCTCTGATTACCATTTTATAGACGTTACATTTAATTGAAGTGATGTATAAATGATTAGAAAAAATGTGTTGAGCATTGTAAATTTAATCAAAATTTATATTTTATGGTATTTGTATATTTCGAAAGATTTGAAATTCAAGGGTAAAATAAGGGGAAGTATATAAAATTGTATGAACATAACTGTTTTGATGGCACACAAAAAATGTGTATTTTTCGTTAGCCTCTTCGATTTGCAAAACGTGCACTGTTTAACTATGCGTTGGCTGACCTTGTTTTACCCTAAATATAAAACTAAATACACTGAAAAGTGTATTTAGTAAATGTGGCAGTAAAATAATTAAAAACAATGATATGTTTTTTCTCTATTTTGTCAAAAAACTACAACTCGTAAATGGGTTGAAATCAGTTGAAATTATGGTTCGATGGGATAAAAGTTCTTGGTTGGAAAGGCACGTAAAAACGCAAAATAGAGCAGACGAAATAATGTTAACGCCTCGCAGAAGACAACAGATCTTAAATAATATTGCAATAAAAGGTATTTGAGGAGAATCATTGGTTTGAAGTTCTTACCATTCACAATGGAATTAGTAAAAAAAAAGGATTTATCCTTCTTTTAGAAGAATATTAGTTGCATGTGCTTTAGCGCACAATTGTGAGGAAAACGGAACTGAAGCTTTGTACATTAAAGAAAGAACGAGAAGCAGTAAGAACGACAAAAGGGAAGGAACGTAAGAGAGACAAAGTACAAGAAAGAAAATGAAAGTAAAATGTAGGGAGAAAAAATAATAAGTAACAGAACGATGGAAAACAAAAGAATGAGACAAAAAAGAAATTAAAAAGAAAAAGAAAGATAAGCCAAAGAAAAAGGAAATAAAAAGAAAAGAAGAAATAAAAAATATGTCTTAATAAATGATAATACTTTCGTATTCATACGCACATGTTTTAATAATTGATTATACTTTTCTACAGCAGTTGCATTAACAAATAAGGGAAAATCGTTGCAGCGTTGTAGCTGGTTTCAGGCCCGCAGTCTTTGTTGCAAGAACTACGACACACAGGCCACACCCTGTCCCTTAGGGTAGTTGCATGACCTCGCACTACTCTCGACCCCCCTCCCTCATCGATCTGTCTGAAGCGTTCCTTACAGCAGTGTTTCGAAGTGCAGCGCCGCGCGTGAGGCAGCGGTCGTTAACTTGCAAGTTCCCTCGGCACGAGTCACTCGACATGGGTCACCAATGTTAATGGCCCTGTGTGGAAATTCGGGGAACACGGTGCGTCTGGCCCAGCGGTGGAATTGGAGCATAAAGGACTGTATTGCCACAATGGCGCGTAGTTTCAAGACGGCAGTTACCCACAGCCAAGAATTAAAACCCATCATACCAAAGACTTGTTACATCCTCCATAATTTGCTGATAATAATTTCGTTGAAAGGAGTCACTAAGAATATTAATCGATTCATTCATTCAGTAACGTATTTCGTAACTACGATGGTCGATAGTCTTCAAGTATAATGCATGTTAATATCATAGAACGTGGCGGTATTTTGCCCCCACTCGCTGGTGACATCCGGTGATGACATACACGTTGGTTTGCGGACATTCCCCGTCTGGGTACCTCCCACCAACGCCCTAGCAGCAACAAGTTCTTAACTCCCCACAGATCTCGTCTGTGCATTAGTATAGTGTGTGGGAGTGTGTACGTTTGTGTGTGCTAGGGAAGAGGAAAAACCGAGGAAGGGGAAGGAAAGATTTGAATGATGAAAATGAATTAATGAATTAAATAAAGACGATGAGACTGAAACAGAGAGAGAGAGGGGGGGGAGAAGGGAGATAGGGAGGGGATAGTGGGAGAGTAAGGACTAAGAGGAGTGAGGAGAGAGGATGTTCCAAGAGGGTGGAGGGTGGTGGGAGACGGAATGGCGAGAGGAGGTGGGAAGAGAGGGAGGGGTTAGTGGAGGAGAGGGAGATTAGAGGTTGAGGGAAATGAAAAATTTGCGAGCAGATGGGGAGTGGGAAAAGTGAGAGGGTATAGGAGGCTGGGGAAAGGAGGCAACACAGAGTAAAGGGGTCGGAGGAGAGAGGGGGGAAGAGAAGTCAAGTGGGAGCAGAGAATGAGAGGCGGGAGAATAGACAGAGATGGAGAGAGAGAGGGAGAGAAAAAAAAGAAGTGCAAGAATTTGTTGGAAGTGTGATCGCCTGTCGGTCGTCTAGAATTCCAACCGCCAGCCGGGGCCCGTCTTTACTCACGACATTTAAGGCTCCCACAGACCGACACGGAAGATCCACAGGCCACGCGGAATTGCCGCAGCGGATATTTCGCGTCGCGTGTTGCCTTATTAGCACGTTCAGACCCACGCGGCAGGCGAGCGTCGCGGCAGCGGATTGGCAGCGTTTTATTATCTACGGATTTGGAGACGCAGTCGGGCGCGTTTCAACCGCTGCCGCTCGAGTTTCGTGAAAGTCCGCCTGCCTTCGGGAGTCTTCGCTCCCCTCTGGATCGAGCTCCCCTTGCCTTTATCGGATGAGGAAAACTGTCACCAAACGCTGACTTATAATCGACGCTCCGGTGTTAACAGTCCTCCGGATTCCGCCGCCGCGTCTAGCTCGGAACTCAACGCGCTACACACCCTGCCGATTTCCTGCAGATTTCTGTGAGAACCTTTCTAGTTTTCCTCCTACTATGTTCATTAAGGATAGGCACTCGTCCGCACCGCGAGCGCTGTCTCAGCGAGGTCTTCCCAGCGAGCCGGCAGCGGGCAATCAGCTAAAACGCAGTTACCCCGGGGCGCCCATCTGTTCTTGTTAGGGGACGCGCGATCTGCTCCTTCTCGCAGTCCAGAGACTCAGAGAGGAAGGGGCCGAGGAAGGGGTCAGACAAAAGGGTGGGAGAGGAGAAAACGTTTGAGACATAGGAAATGGTGAGAACAGAGAAGAGGGCAGGTCGGAGGACACGGCGGGTCTATGGAAAGGGTAGGATGGAACACCAGAAGGGTTGGAGATTGACAATTGATTTCCTCCCAGATAAGATCATTAATCCCATAAGGATAGTGTTTGTTTTTTTATCGCGGGAGTGATCTTCCGCTTGTTGGTGATATCCAACGTCTACCAACATGTCGGATTGTAATGGTTTTCATCATCCAGCTATCTCCCACAGGCGAGGCACCACCATAACCATGACAAACATTATGTTCCCTTATGTCGGCATGTATGGTAGTGAAGTGAATGTAACAGTAAAGGTGTGTAAATAATATGTAAGGACAGAGCAAATAATAACAGATCGAAAGGGTTTCGTGACCCATTTGTTAGGGTACCGTTCCGTCATTCGCCTGGTGTTGATCAGAAAAAACACGTAAAACTGCCACTCAGATCATCATGCCGATTCAAATTTTCCTACAGGCAGCGACAGAATAATCTAGCTATTTAGCTGATGTAAAAAATATTGCCACCGTCGAGACTCGAACCATACAGCCTCCCCGTCAAAGGCACTGCAGTGACATCATTTGATGTCTTCTGCCACCTAAACAGTTGCACGTCGGAATAGAGGGTGGATTCGGAGGATGGGTGAGATAAAGTGTAAAAATAGATTCACAGAGTGTATTTGACGACGATGGGTAGCGGGATGAGACGGTTGAGATTTTGTCGTCCCAGTTAAATGTTTCTCTCCCGCTGTTGCGAGTATGGACACATAAGAATTCTCAAGAGTCCTTCTATATTGTGTTGTAGAAACGCTGAGACGATACTATGTTTAAGAATCATGTTATTATTCGTTCAATTGTTTCATTAGTGAATCGGATGTCACATCACAAAGAGTGATGTAAACCTTAAGTTTTGAAATACGAGGAAGATTTTTTAACACTCTCACTCTCACTCTCAGAGTTTTTAACACAGCCTTTTCGTTCTGGTACGTCTCATAACACTGGTGTAGAAAAACGGGGAAATTTTCATGCAATGTTTCAATTCATGCTTAGGTTTAGTGAGTGTTAAAACCAAAAAACGTAACTGATTTTATCAGTCATGTACACATTTTTTTGCAATTGCAGAATGCTGAGAACGAGAACTCATTTTTGGGGAGCAAACATTTTGTTGTCTTCAATATTGTCTGTATTTTTATTGTGCCCCTAAACTCAAATAACATATTTTAATATTTTATTTATTAGAATTGCATATGATACGTTTTTTAATTTCCGTCGTGCTTCCTCTCCTGTTCAGTTTGTGAGCGTCCGCCATTTCGCGTTTTATCATCCAGCATAGACATGTATTCCTTTCGTAGGTCCCTTAATACATTTTGATGGAATTTCTCCTCTTGAAGTCTTAATTTTTGTGAATAAAGCGATAATTATTTTAGAAGGATTTAAATATAATTTTAGAGAGTGATAAAATAAAATTTCTTTTTCGTCTTTACACAGGTAGGAATTGTCTCTTTTGGAAAATCAAAGAATATGCAATCTAAACATTCTTTAAACTTAAAAATAACAATTTTGCGAGGAAGCCATATAGCAAACAAACGCTGACCCCTAAAAAATCATATACGAACTTTTTGATTTCTTGTAATTTCCCCTTTTTGTATCAATTCCCACCTAAATAGTGAATGACTTTCATGAAATTATTATATTTTAAAATTTGACGTGAAAAATGAATGTCGTAAAACCCATAAAAGGCCTTTAGATGTTATGTATAGGCTTGATTTTCAGCTCATACGTGACTCTTTTGAAAGACTGCTACATTTATTTTGAATTATGAGAGTTGCCTGCACCAGCTGTTTTACGTTCAATAACCTCACGTGGTCACATACTCAGCACATTTTTTATCAACCCATTTAAACCTCTGCAATAAAGCACTCCAAAAATGTGCGATGGAGAGACAGAACACCAGATAGATGACAATAAATTACTGTAACTGGTTCATGAGATATCCAGAGAAAAAGCTTGATCCAGTGGGATGAGTGGGCAAGGACAATTGCTTCCAAAATCCGAGTTCCTGGATTTGAACTGGCTGGCGGGAGGGAATTTCAGTGTAATTTAAATACACTCGACATTTTACGTACACAAAACATTTTACAAAAATATTGTCATATCATATTATTACAATAGTCGATTGGTTGTCAAATGAACCATTACTACATTGTCAAATGAACCATTACTACATTGTCAAATGAACCATTACCACGATCCATACAAATAAAAGTGAATTATACAATAAATTGTGAATAGCTAAAACATTGTTGGAGACTCTTCTTCAGAATTGTTGCAGTGACGGTGAAACATTTGTCAAATTTTAATAAAACACAAATTTGGAAAATAAATAATATTAAAAGAAATATTTTGGTAGATGCACCACAATCATTATTTTTCGCCACTCTTGAAGAGCAGATCGGTTCCTTTGATATTCCGCCAGAGACCGGTAGGGAAGCAGCAAAACTGGTACCTAATAGTTTTGCTAGAAACCAGTAGCAGTGCGTAAGTTAAACGTTTTCTAGAATTCTCCTGCAGAGCGGCAGACGGTATGACGATACGTACGTCCTGCGTGTTCCCTTGGTTACCGTCGCGTGTTAAACCTAGTAGCCGCTCTGAGTCTCGCGCAGATGGGGCCAGGGCCAGAGGACACAGGCGAGCGGCTGTTCATTTGACAATGTGGTAATGGTTCATTCGACAACAAATCGACTATTGTAATAATATGATATGACAATATTTTTGTAAAATGTTTTGTGTACTTTATAAACAATTCAATATATCATAATATTTGTATGAATCTGAGTATTCATCCGACGAAAAATTCAAGACTGGAGTTAATGACGATTAAACGAGGTTGTCAGTTAAATAAAACACACATTTTCTAACAATATACATTATGAAACTCGTATGGATATTAGTTTTCTTAGAAACAACTGTCAAATCAACGCTCGAGTAACAGACGGAAGTAGAGTAGAGGTTATTTTACATGTCATGACATTACATGTCATGGTACGCCGAGTACAGTAGACTCAGATTATAGTGAGCCTCCGATGTAGTGAACCCTTGGTTAGACTGGAGTGAATGACGGTTAAACAAGTTCGTCAGTTAATTAAAACACACGTTTTCTAATAATATTCATTACGAAACTCGTATTGCTATTAGTAGTGGGAATATTGTAGATTAACTGCAAGTAAAAGAATCTCTTGCCTAAGAAAGCCTCTGATCAAAATTCAAATCACGCCAGTGATACCTCCTTTGACTACTTCATGATGAAAAAAAAAGGCAACAATTAAAGAATCATTGAATTGAACTGAAGAATTTTTAAAGCACTTGTTCTAATAAGTCTTTCTACGAAAATGACATCAATGTGTTTTCAAAAACTAATTTAAAGTTATCAAAATTGATAAAGAACTTTTTTCATTAAAATACAAATTAATATGGTTGGTTAAAAAAACATCCAGTTCCCGCTTATTACCCACTACTAACCTAAGTACAAACGAAACAACTAGCAAAATCTGCGAGGAAGGCTGAGAAAAACGTGGAACGCAATTGATTGCAATAGATTCAGTGAAGTTCTGCTGTTGACATGTAATCGGGGTGAGGGTTCAATACACGCAGCGTTGCCGAACTTTCGTTTTCTGCCCAAGTGGTAAACAAATCGCCCGTGTGACTGATACACGAAATGGCAACGAGCTGTCTCTGAACGCTACGCCGCCACATTGATGAAATGTCGGGAGAGAAATCTGATATTGATCACACCCCCACAACTGCGGTGCCTGTGGCTAACTCACGGCTCTGCGAATTTCGGTCAACATTCCCTTTCAAATACGTTCGAAAACATTCGGATGCCATTCCACCCGCCATGTCCATTCGAAAAAATACCCGTTTAAAAACTTTCAAATATAATCGCATTCAAAAACTTACCCAAACAGTTGGCTTAGACCTTATGAAATAAATGATTTTAACAAACTACTTGCCTATGATACGTCTAGATAAACTTATATTCTAAGTATTATGATCGAAAGAGAAAGTTTAAGAAATTTGTGCCTAATTCTTTTTTAATTGTTAATGCTTCTAGTTCCATAAAAAAGAACCAATAAGATTTCATACATATCAAATTGCCACATTCACAAACTTTTGGAGGGGGAATATATTAAATGAACATATTCCTAAAACTAGTCTTCTTAAATTGATTTAGTACAGTGAGAGAAAAAGTTTTCAAGCATTTTATTTTCTAAACGGTGCGTTATATTTAATAGCAGTTGATCATAAAAAATATCAGAAATCACTTAATTTTATTAATTTATTACTTTGCATAATTTAAAAATGTTTTAAAATGTATACTTAGTCAAGTTTTTATTTAGCAATAATTTTTGAGAAACGAAAAAGCACGTGGCATTTTGAAGTTCAATATACGAACGTTGCTTTCTATTCTGATACATTTTGTTACATTCTTGGTACAATATTTTTAAAAATTGTTGTGGATCTTGTAGGAACTGTACATTAGTTAATTTTCTTTAATTTTTAGATTGTCTTATAATGTTGGGAATCCAGTGGAATAATTTGATTTTTAATTTCTTAAAACTTTTGTTACGGATAATTGTTACAAAATAAAAAACATCTTTTGTGCAAAAACTTAAGTCATTAGAACACATTATCATCTTTACAAATGATCTCTTCACGGATACCTTTGAAATGTGTGATTTCCGTAAGAAATAGAATATATTGTAATTAGATGGAAATGTACTTAATTATCTCCATTAATACTTATTAACATTGCGGTATATATTTGAATAAAAAGTTTTGAAGTGTTTGGTCTTCTCTGTCATGTTTTTCTGTGCCACATTTGGAAATATCGACATTATTAGTTTCCAATGCGGCCAGAAATTGAAATAAAGATATACAGCTTCTAGGAACTTGAGAGGTTTCTGTAGTTTTGCTAGTTATCTCGAAAAAAAAATTAGTGTCGAATTTGGCAGGAAAATGCAAATATTTGATTGTATTATTCTGCTATGCAGCCTGTTCTTAAATTGCGCGTTCTGACTCAATTATCATACTCATTGCTTCACTGCTTTTGCAGATGACATGCAATAGTGAGGCTCCAAGGAAGAGGCCGGCTGCCATTCAATATTTTCTATTCAACTGTTGCGTTAAGGTGTTTGATATTTTTGGTATGTAGAAATCTGCTGTACTGTGTGTCCGTATATACTACACTATGTTTTTTCCCGTATTTGTGAAGATTGTTTTTGTTACAGTGTATAATTTATTGTAGTGTACGAGAGTATTTTATTTCTTCTTGAGCAGTGAATGTGTCTGTTTTTGGAAAACCTTTTTGCCTGGTTTTGTTCAACATAATTTTAATACTTCAGGCCACTAGTTGAATGCTTTTTATTAAAAAATATGTGTTGTTTTATTTTGCTACCTGAGAAAATGATGTAATAAGCGATAAAATGCACGTAATTATTTAGTGTGGTTGTCCCAATACATCACTGAATATTTCGTAGTGCTAACATGTTTCTAAACGTATTTATATTTATTTCAATTAATATATTAGATTTACTGTTCTTTATCATGGAATAACCCTCAGTACCTTTTCAAACACCTCTCATTTTCACACTAAACAGTCATCGATCCCTTCACGTGGCTGTTTTTTCCTCAAAAGGATACTGGGAGTTCCTCTTTAATGCATTTCCCTTTTATGGGTGCCGAGTTTAGCTGCGGGTAGGCTTTGCAAATAAATGCCAGAAGCAGTGACATGAATATAAAACGACGATAATGAGGACATAATTAGAAATATTTTGTTGAGTACAAGGAGAAAGTTCGTAACCAGATGGGCATAATATCTTTTGAAAATAACAAAGGAAAGTTACGAAGTTCCAATAAGACGGGAAGCCTATTCTGCTTTTCGTATTTTAATTTTGAAGGAACGTGATTTGAAATTATGTATACAATTTAGACTGGGAGAACAAAAGAGTTACGCACTCAGAAAAAGTTGACAGCATAGTTATTGAAAGACCACGTAAAATAGTAGAATGAAGTACTGGATATAGGGGTATCAGATTAGTTGCCACACAATTATGATGTCTTTTGTTTTGAAAAAAATGCTGGTTTTATCTCTGTACTTTAGTAATAATGCTTTATCAATTAAATCACAATTTGTTTTTATTCACATGTTGGTTAAGATTGAATCAATTAATACAGTCTAATACAATCAAAACGAAAAGAAGTGTAGAATTATGCTAAACTAACCCATACAAAATAAGAAAGTAGATTTGAAAACAATTGCTCACTTGTTTGATTCCCTGATACGGTGCAGACCATACAATATTGCGATTTTCTCATTTATGCTGTATTTATACAGCCTATTAAAGGGGAATGAATGAAGTCAATACAAAATTTATTTTCTACAATTGCAAAAATATATTAGCAAAGAAAAATCATAAATAATCACATTTTAAGTGAAGTTCCTTAAGAGAAATTCCTTGTCGTGTAATTTGAATCGATGATACAGCTAAGAGAAAATAAAGATTATCAACTCTCTAATTAACGAATTAAAATGTTGGAGTATATTTGTAAATATTTTATGCTTCCAATAATTGCAGACTATTTAGTAATTATATACTATACATTATTATTATTATTATTATTATTATTATTATTATTATTATTATTAGCCTACAATATTCCATAAAGAGCAAACTCCTCCTGCTTTATCAGGGTTACAGTAGGTTGATACTTGTAAAATCATCTTTTTGCTTTTCGTATCCCAGTTGTCTCCATGTTGTTCACTCTCGGGCCAGCCTCGTCCACGTGGGACCAGCTATCTTGCTTACCTCGTCTTTCCATATCATGCAGTACTGTATCCTAAACTTTTCCTCCCAAACGTGCTATATTCATTCTATTCACTAATACTAGTAGGCTTCTTTATACACAATGTTGATACACAAGTATCTCGTATCAAGTTGATATTATTGGATACGATTTACTCATATCCAATAATATGCACTCTATAAAACATAAGCAATTAAGCAAACAAAGGTTTCGTTTATAATATGCGAAGTATCTGTGTAGTCCTTCATCGTTTAAAACGAAATCGAGTACATTACAATTTGGTTTAGTTTACTAGAGCATATTAAAGACAACATAAATATACTGCTATTATGCAAACATATTGAGGTTCCAAAGTTATGTTAATAGCACAACAACTCACCATAAATTAATACGAATCTACTTGTGGAATTTATTTTGTGTATTAAGATGTCTCTGTTACTCTGCATTGGAAAAAAGTACAGATATATTGTAAGAATAGTAACCAAAAATCCTTGATTGTAATTTATTGCCATTATTTAAAAGTGTAACGATACTTTATTTTGTAAAGTGTGTGCCTAACGATGTTTTATCTTTGAGAATATTTGAATTCTAACGAAAGTCGTTTCTGACTGAGACAGATGTGCGTAATTTGTATTTTATGTTCTGCGCTGAAATAAGGTTGATAATGAAAATGAAGTATAGAAGTGGCAAACATTTTAGATAAACAGAAGTTTTTACTGTCCAGCTTAATCGTTGGTGCCCAAAGATTTCCTTTAAAATGGAGCGGGAAGAATGTTATTTTAGTAATGTGGACTGAATAATTTCGAACAGTAATTATAGGCGAAAGGTTATTGTAAAATCTTACTAAGAGCGTTATAACAAAAGTTATGGCAAATTTTTCTTTGCAATAATAGGGAATATACATGAGGCTTTAAAATAAGGGTTTCGAGGGTTACGATGAGACTAATGTTAAATACATTAATTTTTAAATAGCATAAAGGTATCTAATGAAAACACATTCTGAAATATCAATTGCTTGTTATAAATGTATTTTTAGACAGCCACTCGTAAAAGCGTTTCTATCATGTTATATATAAATTTCAAATTTTAGCACTTGAGTCAATGCTCACGTGTTCAGGTTAATCTGTTTGCAACATGGAAAATAAAATATTTTCGTCTCACAGCATGAGTTTCTAATGGCCTTAATGTATCAAAAAGTGGTTTGTATATTTGAATTAAAGTAAAATGAAAGAAAGACTGTCTTAAAAATTACTGTATTAAACCATGGTGAAAGTAATTTTACTTTCCTACTCGCAAAATACGATATCAAGTTTACCACGAGTATTATAAATAAATATTTTATCACTGATGCTATAAGAATTAAGAAAAATATGCGTGCGCAGTATGGTTTGGTTGATTGAACGCTCGAAACAAACGGAGGAGTTAATTTCAGAAATACTTGAAAAAAAGTTTTCTTTCTAAGACAATTTTTACATTTGACATATTTTACATAATACCATTAGTTTCCCCTATTTATTCAACGTTTGGCGTCTTTTTCATTATACAGCGTCTGTTTAGGTCAGTTGTACTGAACGTATAATGGCACAGTGCGGGCTGCGATCTCCGTTAGTGTGGCAAGAGAAACCTTTAAGGCTATCTCTTTGAGAATGACTCCTTCCCCAAGGGAATTTCGAGCAAAAAACCGTAAACCAGCAACGGCTTATTTTGCATAAAGATGGTTCGGCGAAGCGGGCGCCGGCAATACATCGGAATTCCCGGGCGTTGTGGGACGTTATCTCGTAGAGAGGAAAAAAGGCACGGCAAAGAGAAGACTCAAGAGCTCCCAAAGTGTCTTTTCCTTTGTATTTCATTTCGCTGCCTCCCATTGCCCGTTGCTATATGACGAATACTGACAATGGGCATTGCTATAAAGTGGCAATTCGACTTGATGCTCCTTTTTATTGCAATGTAATAGTACGAGAACCTGGGGCAGTATAACTGGTTCTCCAATATTCGAGGAGAGTTTTTATTTTCTTCGTAACTGGAGCTAAGTCGACGTACACCTTATTGTTAGAATCTCAATTGTTTCCATATTCGACACCTTCAGTTCATACGACTAGAAGCACACATAGGATTTTTCTCAGTGAGAGGGGGCAACAGGTGTAGTGTTTTGCTGACTTGATGTTTTCTTATAATGAATTTTTCATTGATGCTGAATATAACACAAAGTTTTCTATATTGGCTTATGGTTCATGTTTATATGGTTAACAATTGATATATTGATTTTCGTTAGTATAGAAAAGAAGTAAAATTTATATTTTTTTTAATTTGTATCGTTGGCTTTTGGACGGTGTGTGCTGAAGCCTCCTTTGTGTTCGTCACTGCTTATTATATATACAAAAGTATTATTCTCCCTCAAATTGATTTATATTGGTTTTTTCTATTGTTTGTAGAATATTCTAAAATATACTAGCAGAATATCAGTCCAAAATGTGATTAAATTGAAATTGAGATTGTTTGAGGAAGCAAATAATACTTCAGAATCTAATACAAGTAATCTAACGTAGACAGGGAATATAGTTAACACTATCATTTATTCGACGGCTGGTAGTTATTAATGACATTACTATCGGGCAATAAAGAACAAATAACAGACGTGGTTTACGTGATAGCCAAGATTAATAAACGCACTAGTCTTTTGTTTGTGTTATCGGCAGTGTTACTCAATATTTTTCATTTTACCATTTCCTTTAAGAAAGAAATATAAAACAGAAACATCATTTTTAGATAGATGCTAGTAAATGCGATTACTTTTAGGACAAGCAGAGCCTGCTAAAAAAATTATATTTTTTCACTAGTGTTAAAAGTAAGACGGTAACGCTCAGAATACTCAGAAGAAACTGTGATTGCTATAAAGAACCAAAATACTTTCACATCAGCCACTACTGATTCTAATGTAACATAATACCCAATTAAAAGGTTTGTATATTTGAATTAAAATTAAAGGAAATTCAGTAGTTTTGTTTAAAAATAGTAATGAACGTAACAGAGTCGCGAAACAGGTTATTCCCGCGCGAGACGACTTTGGTGTCTGAGCGTAGCGAGCACGACAAAGAGACTAGAGCGGGAATCTCCACGCGCTAGTGTTGCGTATAATAATTCTTAACACGCCGTGAGCGAAACGCAATGCGTCAAGTAAAGCAATATAAATTAAATAACAAATAACTAGAAATACCTTACTCGTACAAAAGTAAATGGTTTCCAGTGAGTGTTGTGACACTATTGTTTGTAAATAATATACAATGACGTTGTCAAGACGAAAGACAATTGCAAATCGTTACAGATGTTTCACACACGCTTCGCGATGTTTCGTCAAACTTCGCGATGTTTCGACAAGCTTTACGATGTTTAAAACTCTGTGAAAAAATTAGCTGTATTGCAAACGGTAATTAAGCACAAGAAACTGCGCACGGCTTGTTAAAGAATATTTTATGAAACACGCTCTAAAACTAATGTAATTTTTTACGTATGATTTCGCCACTCGACGTATTGGCCTTGTGTCTCAACCTTTCCGTTTTACAAAGTACAATACCCTTTTTTAACACTTGCGTCATAAATAATTATTTTTGGAATAAGTGTGTTCATAAGTCATAATTATTTCTTATTCTAAAAAATGATAAAACTCGTCAATACATATATTTCTAATTTTAAGTTGGACATGCAATACTTTATTTAATTTCTTAAAACATATTTTAAAAAACTGAAAATGTATGTATAAAAAAGGCAAATTGTGTCATATTTTTAATTTTTTGTGTTCGACATTCCAAAAACAGATTTTCTAACATTACACAGATATATTCTATGTGTTACACATTCAAAAAATAGGTTTCCTAGTATTTCAAAAACATTTTCGTGGTATTATCCTACCTGGAAGAGTGAAGGAATGCTTCATCAAATAACTCCAGAGCTTTCGTCCAGAGCTCTTCTCAGTTTCGTTCTGTAAAGAGACTACATTTTCAGACAGTAGCCTCTCGGGTGGCTCATTGACGGAGTGCCACCTTTCCGTGGGTCTATTCGGAGTTTGATTTCCGGCCCGACAAAAATAAATCTGTAGCTTTCTAATGAAATCATGTGTTTCTAAAGCCGTGTGAAGGAAGAGAAGCCCAGGTAGGCCCAGTATGCTAGGAACAGTGAAAGAGGATTCGCCAAGCTCCTCATATATCTTTCTTGTTATACAGGCGTGGTTAATTAATACAATTTGGGCCCAGGACTAGGATGGGATCAAGCTGGCAAAAGTCGTATTAAACCAACTATAAAATGAGAAATACATACATATTAGTCAGTAGATTATTGAATTCTGCAGTACTGTATCTTTGAGAAAAAACGTTGCAAAGATAAGTCG
The DNA here is from genome assembly GCA_038098605.1 of Gryllus longicercus. Classification (NCBI taxonomy): domain Eukaryota; kingdom Metazoa; phylum Arthropoda; class Insecta; order Orthoptera; family Gryllidae; genus Gryllus; species Gryllus longicercus. The sequence goes on along the minus strand of JAZDUA010000050.1, from coordinate 3,969,533 downwards.
ATAAGAAGAGAAGCGTGTGATGATGAAATAACTTGAGAGCTTTCGCCGAGTGCTCTCTTCTCAGCGCGCCCTCCAGAGAGCCCGCGCCTCCCCCCGCCCCGTCAGATTATCTTCGGAGCAGCCAATAAAAGTTAATGCCGCCTCCGACCGGGAGGTAATCGCCGCGCTCAATTTCTACGCTCGCCTTCCCACCTCTGCTTCTGCCTCTGCCCGCCTCCGCTCCGGCTTCGTCCCGCCCCCGCCACGCCTCTGACGCCTCCGCCACGCCTCCGCCGCGCCATCTCTGCCCCGCCACAGCACCGTATGCGCCTCGCTCTGGCTTGGTCCCGCCCCCGCCACGCCTCCGCTCCGTCTCCGCCCCCGCCATGCCTCCGCTCCGTTTCCCCCCGCCTCAGCCCCGCCTGCGCCCCGCCTCTGCCTCTGTCCGCCTCCGCTCTGGCTTCGTCCTGCCCCGCCAAGCCTCTGACGCCCTTGTCACGCCTCTGACGCCCTTGCCACGCCTCTGACGCCCTTGCCACGCCTCTGACGCCTCCGCCACGCCTCTGACGCCTCCGCCACGCCTCCGCGCCATCTCCGCCCCGCCACAGCACCGATTGCGCCTCGCTTGTGCCCCGCCTCCGCTCTGGCTTGGTCGCGCCCCCGCCACGCCTCCGCTCCGTCTCCGCCCCCGCCTCGCCTCCGCTCCGTTTCTCCCCGCCTCAGCCCCGCCTGCGCCCCGCCTCTGCCTCTGTCCGCCTCCGCTCCGGCTTCGTCCCGCCCCCGCCACGCCTCTGACGCCCTTGCCATGCCTCTGACGCCTCCGCCACGCCTCTGACGCCTCCGCCTTCGCCCCACTTTGGCGTTCAAGAACACATTCTAAGACTATACACCCTGTATAAAAATGCAATATTATTGAATTATTGGATTATTATCCCTAAAATTGTAATTACAAGTAATAGGTGCACATAAATGCATTCTATATTATATACAATATTTAGTTTACATAATAAAATTGATGTTTTTGTGGTTCAGCAGTGTACGTAAAATTTATTTTCTACAAAGATGATAGTATAATATGAAACTTGGTGGTTATTGCAGAAGTCCAATGGAAATCCATTTACACAGATGAGTAAACATAAATTATTTTTCACAATTTTATTACAAATATTTTCAATGACTTTTTACGATGTACAAGGTCTTCGTTTTATTAACGGCAGAGGAAATTTTATGACTTGAAGAAATCTTTGCTCTATGAAAATGAGGTTAATTAATGTCAATTTCGTTATATGAAAAGAAAATGTTATCAAATGAACAAAAATTATACATCTGTAGAATATTTGGTATGAAAATACAAAAATCATGTTAAATGAAAGTGAATCTCGCTCTTTTTCCATCTATAATGCGACGCTGACCTTTCGCAGCAAATTTCAGAAGATATACAATTTATATAACTAAATAAATATTTGTCTTGATTAGCTTAGCCAAAGGCGTAGAATGATGGTGTTCTTTCGTCAATAATTTAATAAATACAATTCTTTCAAACAACAATTTTTATTTATGAACTGTTTTTCTTGGCCCTTATACAGTGAAGTGATGTGAAGTGTAGTGTAGTGGAGGGGAAGAGAGTGTAGTGTAGTGTAGTGTAGTGTAGTGAAGTGTTATGTAAACTAGAAGTGAATTTAGAGTTAGCTAGAAATAAATTGGAACTATTATATCGACCCCTAATTCTAATAGTAAACCCAATTGTAAATGTTGATAATGTTTAGTAATTCTAATTCTAATTGTTATCATGTTTGCCACCGAGCATTAGCTCAAAGCGAACTTTAATAAATCTATCTATTTATCTATCTACTTAAGTTGAGTTTCTAATTCAGCGTATCAAAGAAGCTTTCTTCTTCGAGATCAACACTTCTAAAGTACTGCACACTTACACAAGAAGTCATAACTTTTCTTAATCATTCCTACAAATTTACTGTACTTATCCGTTTTTATGACACTTACCAACGCATTCAAGACAGAAAACTCCAAATATTTGGCTGTCCTTGTTTCTGAAAAAAACATGAAACTGGAAAGAAAGAAATCGAAATACTTCTAAACTCTTAATCAGGTTCAAAAATATGTTAATACTTAACTAGATAATATTGGAATATAATAAATTCTCGGCTATCCGGGAGACACCGCGTCGTTGGCTGGGAGGCCGACGTTTCGCCTGACATGTCGCAGGCCTCCTCAGGGCAGTGACGAAGCGACGAAGTCGTCATTGCCCTGAGGAAGCCTTCGACATGTCAGGCGAAACGTCGGACTCCCAGCCAACGACGCGGCGTCTCCCGGATAGCAGAGAATTTATGGATTCCGGCCGCAGACGCTTACGTGTATAATATTAAATACGTCTAACTATTAACTATTCATTCCATTGTCTCCTTGATTGGAGAACCCATTTTGGGAGGAATTGATTTCATGTTCGTTAGTCGGTCAGAGGAAATTCCAAGTGCCCTTCCATTATCCAGAAGCAGCTGTTGTAAAGGGAGTATTCGCCTCAAGGGTAGAATTCTGCGTTCAACTCCCGCAAGAGTTTTGATTACATTGCCGTCGGATTTGCTTATCCTACAAGTGCGGACGCGTCTGTTTTTGTTATGTTTGTGTTTGGCATGGTTATTATAGATGGTTGCATTGTAACACATTTGAACGTACAAGGAAAACAACAGAAGTGATGATAATCTTGAGTTAAAGTAAACAGTTCCGAACATTTAAAATTTAATATTACTTGGTTTACTTTATAAAACCTTTGTTACACTTTCAGCTATGCATGTCAAATAAGAATACTATAGTGTTCTGGATAATGATTAACTTAATAATTAAGATAAATGCATCTAAAAATATAATGTTAGTATAAATATTGCAATAATAAAATTTAAAACTATTGTGTTATTTTCTTTCCATTTAGGATACAAACAGTAAAAAACAAAACTTTAATGAGAAGTCATTAGTTAGTGTCAACATGTATTGTCCATTTCTATATGAAGAGTATTGTATGAATGTACGAAAACTGAAGGAATGTTAAACAAAAATCGAGAATTTGAATACCATTCTACTAGTGGAGATTCGTTATATTTATGTCAAACTAGTTAAAATAATTAGTATATTTTACGAACTACCACAAACAGTACATAATATCCAATATTGGTCTTTACCAACATCTATTCGGACTCACTACTGCTTCCATATGCGCATCGAGAGAACCTGTGCAGTACGTTGTATGTTTTTAGTATCACAGTGTCGGAATGAACACAGTGAAATGTATGGACGTTACTTCTACAAGTTCCAACCGCAATTCTATCCAACGAGCGGCAGGATCTGAGCTGGTGGCTCTCTAGGGGCTGGGGTCGTTCTATTTTACGGCGCACCGGCTGCTCTCAATTAGGAAACCCAGTTCGTTGCTTCCCTACACTCTGAGAGAATCTACTTGTTTCAAATGGGTATATGTCTGAGTATCAGGATTTGTAGCAATATATAAATATGTCTACTGCTCTCATTGGTGATACCAAAAATATTGCTTATGATTAAGTACAAGTAAATTTCACGTGTGTGGGGTTGGAAGGAAACAATGTTAGGGGATGTTTGTGTACTTAATGCCCTCCCTAGTTGCTCCCTAGTTACAGCAGTGGCCAATCAAATTTTCTGTGTGACAAAGTACCATAAGGTTTAAATCCCTTATACTGAGAAGACCAAGAAGCGCGAATTAGCTCAGATGGCTCAGGGCATCAACAGGTTTCAGGCAGTGTCTCTGACCTGGAGATCTTGAGGTTTGAGCCCCCAAGGGTGGCAAGATGCACACTGGCTAGATAACAAGATCGTATTCAGGAGACGTCTAGAAGCCAGTTGCTCTGACCGGTAGTTTTTCATGTTTTTTTTTCTGATCGATACCAGGTGAATGCCGGAGTTGTATCCTAACAAAATGACGTCAGATCGCGCGCCAGCTTTCCTTTTTCTTTCAGGTCCTACCCTCCCCCTTTACATGCACGCACTTCCAGTCATAGAGTGAAAGGGCTTAGACCGTGCCCCGACCAGGGCAGTGTTCCGTTGGTGGGAAACAACTGGATGTAGAAAGCACCGCAAGGCCATACGCAAGATGCCATCTCGCGTATCCCACACTCTAGCGGGGAGAGAACAAAGCCTTCTTCGTAAGCCTTTCACTACAATTACGGGGCTAATGACCATGCCAGTTAATACGCCCGGACTCACGAAATAATAAGTCAATCAATCAATCATTCAATCATTCAATCATTCAATCATTCAATTATTCAATCATTCAATCATTCAATCATTCAATCATTCAATCATTCAATCATTCAATCAATCAATCATAATGCGCAAGTAACGGCTGAGCCTACGTGTAATACTTTGATTTATGTATAATGGTACCTTAAGGTCAAGTACAAAAAAGGGAGAGGAATGGCCGTCCCCATGAGGGAGCGTTGTCGACACTACAATGTTGAACGTTCGCGTGGCCCTTCTCAAAGGGGCTGGTGGCCGCAGCCATGTGCTTACCACGTGCTAGCAGCGCCAGTGTGAGCCAACACAGTGTAACGTGACCTTGAGGTGCCATTATACTTAAAACTTAGTACAAAAGATTACGATAATTTCACGCAGAGCATGGGTCACCTATTGAGTCAGTACACACGTGTAGGGGTATCCGGGTGCTAATAACGCATCGTGTTTGTACATTGTAGCGCGATCATTGATTCCAGTTTCATTGTAAAAAGCTTAAAAAGTAAACCAAGTATGGGTGTCCAAAATAAAACAATAAACATTTCTGGAAGAAAGAAGGAAATTAACATTAATTTGAAATCCTTATAACACTTTACGATGACTCAAATTAGTCGGAAATATGCTCTGAACTTTTAAAAAGCACTAGTCAAGGAGGTGATTGCTTGGATTAAAAATAATTGAAAAATGTAAAATGGTGTCTAGTACCAATCAAATCCCAGCCTCGGAAAGAAAACAGGGAGACTGAACAGTAGAGTTCAAACCTGGTTAATCAAATATAGAGCAGCAGAAGACCGTCGAATCATAAATAGGTATAATAAAATCACTTAGTTTTAGAAAACGATATATCTTATGAAAACTGCTACCACTCTTATTTTTCACATCTTGATTATTTTTAGTAATTTCAAAACGATGTTATTAAATTTGAGCGAAAGATTGGGGATCGCACTGTAATCACTTTCAGGGTCCTTCTTTATTAGGTCGTAATTCACTTTCCCTGCGATACGGGGAATAATAATTATTGGTTTCGTCAGAACGTCAACCTGCAAATATTATCTCACAAGAGGATTACAAGTCACACACCATTTTCCGGAAACGTTATTTGAATACAAACTTGTTTAAAATAAGCATGTTCTATTGTAGCAGTAATAACGAAATAATCAATTACATTTGCTTGAGAGAAAAATTGACTGGATTGGTGTGAAGTATCTTAGAAAAGAGTACGATGTACATAAATTCTTTTCAAAGAGTGTTAACAGACAAAAAATATTTAAAGACAAAAAACATTCAACATATTTATCCTATTAGCATTAACTCGGTTTTCTTTTTTCCTCGATCTTCTTTAAATTTATTGTTCGTATTCTCACAAAACAGTTGTCATTTCCGTAGTCACAAATTAAAACAGCTAATTATTGACCCTTTAAGCCATTTTTTTTGAAAGATGTCCTCTTGATTGGGCTGTTAAGTTTGCAGTACATTATTTCTTGATTTTGATTGTACCAATATTTTACTGAACTATTTTCTCTGCTTATATTTGATAGTTACATGGTGCCATTAATTTCACAGTTTTTCATTCGACGGAATCACTTGCATGGGAAAATATTTTTTACATAAAAATCATTACTCCAAAAGTTTTCTTTTCTGAAGAATGCGAACGTGGTGAGAAAACTGAAAACCGTTTTTTCTTGGACAATCTTTCGTGATCGAGAGGCGAAAATTCGGTGGAGAATCTTTGGCCAAAGAAATGCCGGCGGGTGGAGGTTCTGGAAAGGCTACGTTCGTGCAATGAAGCAGAAAGCTCGAGGGAAAGATAGGGGGTGGGGAAGGGGGAGAGTATATAACAGTGGAAAAGGGGAGAAAGAGAGAGAACGAGAAGAGTCGCAGACGCTATTTCGACTTGCGTTGGTTCGAGCAAAAAAGGTGAATCAGTGGGTCGAGATAGGAGCTCCAAAACGAAGGAGAAAATAAGTGAAGTCTTAGGAGAGAACGAAGAAGTTATCGTGTTCCACGAATGAGTTCGTTTTGAAGAAATATTTTTTCCTTATAGACGTTTATCATGATGTGAGGTAGGAGTCTCAAAATTACGCCTCTTAGGCCAAAACCTATATTCCGTTTATCTGCGACCTAGAAAAAGGATTTTATATGTTTAAATTCTTTAATTTTGTTGTTTTGGTCTGCTTGGGTATGACTACTTAAAACGTTGGACTTAAATATTATAATTCTAGCAAATAGTTGTTAATTTGATAAATTACTAAAGATATTGTCTGGTATCAATACTTTTTAATCAGCTTATGATCATTTCGATCGCGTTGCGATCATCCTCAGAGCTTGCAACTTCTGGGCCGAAAGCAAGCTCTGAAGATGATCGCAACGCGATCGAAATGATCATAAGCTGATTAAAAAGTATTGATACCAGACAATATCTTTAGTAATTTATCATAATAAAAAGGTATCTACATCATCAGCAATCCAATTAAAGTTGTTAGTTATAGTTTTCCGGCGAGATCCGGCGCCGACCTACCGGTCGGCTAACGGGGTTTCCCTCATCACGGTATCTCTCCCCAGCAGGCTCTGCACCAACCGGCACAACTGATCTCCCGATGTGTAGCGCATGAGAGAGTAAGCTTGTGTATATGAGAATGAGGATATGAGAAGTAAGAGAAAGGAAAGATCTTGCGCGCTCCCTGGCCCGTTTGTTAGGCAAATGATCCGGCATTCGTCTGGTATTGATCTGATAATCCACGAACAACTACGTTTAGAGAGGCCGGTCACTAGAATTTTCTTTTAGACAGCGACTGAATTCGATCGAGCTATCTAGCTAGTGTCGAAAATCCTCTCATTGTCGGAACTCGAACCTAGTACCTCTCAGTTAAACATTACAACCCTTCGAATATAATGTATACTACACTTACAGTACTACTAAACTTGTAGTACACGCGCGCGCAATCAATACTCGTTAACTCACACCTCGTGGCGCGTGCAAGCTTCGGCACCGCGTTTCCGCGCGCGCAGTCGCCTCGGGTATTCAAATATTTACTGCGCGCGCCAGGCCCCGCCCGGCGCAAATGGTGATTAACGCGGCTGCCCCCGGGCGAAGAGGCGTGCGGCTGAAGAAGAGAGGGAAAGTTGCGCTTTCCAAGTTCCACGCCCTCGCCCTCGCCCTCGCCTTCCCCCTCGCCTTCCCCCTCGCCTTCGCCCTCGCCTTCGCCCTCGCCTTCGCCCTCGCCCTCGCCCTCGCCCTCGCCTCCCCCCTCGCCTTCCCCCTCGCCTTCGCCCTCGCCTTCGCCCTCGCCCTCGCCCTCGCCCTCGCCTTCGCCCTCGCCCTCGCCCTCGCCTTCCCCCTCGCCTTCCCCCTCGCCTTCGCCCTCGCCCTCGCCCTCGCCCTCGCCCTCGCCCTCGCCCTCGCCCTCGCCCTCGCCCTCGCCCTCGCCCTCGCCCTCACCCTCGCCCTCGCCCTCGCCCTCGCCCTCGCCCTCGCCCTCGCCCTCGCCCTCGCCCTCGCCCTCGCCCTCGCCCGCGCCCGCGCCCTCGCCCTCGCCCTCGCCCTCGCCCTCGCCGGGTCGCATTCTGCTAGTTTGGAGAAGACGTTTAGTGGTCGGCTGCTCTGATCGGTAGTTTTGCGTGGTTTGTGTGATCAACTCAAGCAAATTCCGGAGCGGTATCCTAACAAACGTTCCACGGACCATGCGTTCTCCTTCTTCTTCCGTGCCCTATCCTCATACGCTTTATTTATTTTTTTTAATTTATTTTATTTACGTCAAAAACAGTTAAAAATGTGAGTGACGTGCTATGGGGAGAAGTTAATTTAAATTTACATTTATGTCCAGAAGCAAAATAAGGGGTCATCTCAGCATTTGCTTGAGGATCAGAGAAACTGGACGAAAACCTGATCGAGATGGAGGTCATTGACCCAGAAGCAGAAGTTCAATACTTGTTACAGGTTCTTTACAATTATACAATCCAAATGTTATAAAATACATTGAATGTCATTGTTAAAATTAATATTACTTTCCTTTTGGATGCTCGGTATAGCCTCTAATTGTATAGAAACTGTTGTGCAGCAGAAAATTTTCAACTTGTGACTTTAACTTTTACGCTCACATGCCATATACTGACACAGATGCCGGGAAACTGATCGGGAGCTTAGATCGGGAGCTTAGCTGGGAAACCGATCGGAAGCTTGGGGTGGTGCCCCTTGGTGGGAGATACCTGATTGGGGGAATCCCCGTTGCCGGTGGTAGGCCGGTGCCGAAACGCACTATACAGTGGGGAAAATGACAACCACTTCTCGAGGAAAACACATTCCTACTCTTTTGGGACTAATGATCTTAGCAGTTGACGCGTCCGGAATCCCTAAACTTTGAATCAATCAATCAAATTGTAGATCAGGGCAAGCATTGCTTCTGTCTCTGCAATGTCTCTGATAGGGATCCTGTCCTGGCGGTGGTAAATTGTCAACACTAGTCTAATGTCTATGTTGAATTCACTCGCTGTATGGAGGTGAATTCTTCCGCCCGGCTGTTCTGTGGGATAGTTTTACTTGATTTTTTCGATCAACGCTAGGTCAATACCCTACAACCGATCAACACTAGGTGTAATACAGCCGGGCCACGGACCGCACGTGTTCCTTCCTTGCTCTTCCTTGTCCTATCTTCATACTTTCTTCAGAAACTTACCCGCACTATACTACTGATCACATACACTGCACTACACATGTTGAGTGACCGACCAGTCGAGAGCTTCGAGCTTGTTTCGGCGGAGGAGATACATGGATGGGATGGAGCGGGAAATCCCCCGGAAGGCTACGTGTAGGTCCGCGCCGATCTCATCACCTAGCCAGGAAGAGATCGTCGCCACCTCTCGGGAAGAACATTCACTATACTAACATTCACTAACTAAAAAAAAGTGAATTCTCCTTCCGATTTGCATTTTTTCCCGTGAATTTTCTTCTTATGAAGTGGGTTTCACTCAAATTCTTCTCTCTTTCCAAACGCCAGACTTTCCGGATGCCATATTCGCCGCAAGGGTATGATTAGACGTCGTTAAGAAGCTTCATCTGTCAGGGCAGGCTCATTGGCGCCACAGCGCTGCCCTGCACCCAAGCACCAACCCGATGGGCCTCAGCTGCGATCTGGGCGGCACAACGAAAGACAACAATTAAATATAATGTCTTTAGACAGTATACACGAGTTAGCTGAGAACCTGCTGATGATCGGGTAAAATCTATCACGCGCGTTAATAAAGTGAACCCGCCCGACCGTCCCACTCTCTACCGCTGCATCACGCACTCTCTTCTTAATCCTAACCCGCTTTTCTCTCTCCACTCACCACACATTTTTCCCGTCCCCCCTCCCACATCCTTCATCAGTCGCACAACGCTCCTTTCCCTGAACCACAGCGCTTTCTTCCCACGTTCCACACCGCTCTTTTCCCCGGCCCAGCCAGCTCCTTTCCGCTTTTCCATCCCGCTCTATCCTCTCCCACCCCGCTTTCATCTCTCGTACCTCACCGCTCTCTTCTCTTGCTTGGCTCTCTCTCCCTCCCTCGCCTTTCCGTCACTCCCCTCTCTTTCTCCCCGACCGCCTCTGTCTCTCTCCCTTCCCCTATTTCCCATGTCCCCTCTCTCCCCTTCTCTCTGCGTCACCCGCTCTCTTGCATCGTGCCATCCGGCTCCCTTTCTACTGTTCCAATCTGCACTAGTATTTTGTCACACTCTGTCTGCTCTCTTCCTGTATCCCTCCCTGCTCTCTTTTCTCCTCCGAACTCGTTCTTTCGCCCCGTCTCTCCCAGCTGCTCCCCGCTCTACCTCTTGCTTCCGCTCCATTTACTTCCTTTGTCGCGTCCTACACATTTACCTCGCGATGTCCAAATCATTCCTGCTCCACCCACTTGCATCTCGTCTCACTTGGCTACGCTCGGCTGTAATGCGGCTAAATTTATGTAAATTTATACAAACACACACACACACACACACACACATATATATATATATATATATATATATATATATATATATATATATATATATATATATATATATAATATTTGTACATTGTTAAACATTTTGTAAAAAGAATACATTGAATATTTGAAGGTAAGAGTTTCTCTATCAATTCATTTTAATGTTTTCTTTTCAACAACTCAAAAATATTTCTGCAAAACTTGGAACTAGGTATAAAATGTTTTTTGCAACGAACATATATCGATAAAAAATCTATTTATCTTTTAGGCCTCGTTAGCAATGCAATCTGAAACGTTGCCACTAAACCTAGAAATGAGTTATTAACGAAAACCATTCACAATGCCTTGACGTAACCATAGTCATAAATCCGTAAACTTCAAGAGTTCACAAGCACCAAGCTTCTATGTTAAGTTTATGTCGGAAATATACAGAAGATCAATCAGAGAGCAGCAAGAAAAGAAACAACAAATTAACAACAAAATTAGGAAGAAACAAATTGAAGGTCGATTATAGATTGCTGTCTCTGGTAACTCATTATGTATATCTTTCAATGTCATTATATGTTTTCTGATATATTATTTCATCACGGTGTTGCAGTGAGATAGTTTGCGAACGGTATTGGTACTAGTTATGAATCCAAGGTAATAATTTGCGCTATTTTCTGTGTGAATTTGAATTGAGAAGGCGAATAAAATAATCAAGTTTGTCAAATTACTTGTGATTTTGAGCAAAGAATCTTTGTTTTCATGATAACCGAAACATGTTCACTAATACAACACTTTCTTGAACATACTAAATGCTAAAAACGATAGGAAAGTTTAAGAAAAAACTACAAAGTAACCGACCAAGCGTCATTACGTTGAATATGATTAGTTCAGGCGAAACGTACGGTTGTCATTGTGAATACTCGTTTTTACGAGTAAATTTTATGATTAAGTTTACAACATAACATTACGGTTAAGTTCGCATTGTGAATGACCCTTTATGCAGAATATTTAATTCTCCTGAGGCACGAAAAGTGGCGATGTGGTGACAATAAAATGTAATAAAAATTGTAAGTAAAATAACCTCCAGTCTACACTATTCATTAAATTATTCCAGTCTTTACTATTAATTACATTCTTCCAGTCTACTTTATTTTTTCTATACTAATGTACTGTGGTAAATAACCAGGCAACCTAATACTAACGTAATACCAACCTAATCACCAACCTAATATATTGTGGTAAGTACCTAGGAAACAGCAAATTGGTTCATTTAGAAATAATAAAATAAAGTAATTTAATACACGAATAAAGATAATTAAATTAATTGAAGGGATTGAGGCAGGCAGCAAAAAGGTAAACCACACCAGTCACAGTTAACGTCCCGCCATTCGTAAATGTTGACATCTCGATTTTGGTCCAAGTGTGTCTCAGATTATATTTGTTTCATGTCCTTTATAAATATGAACAAGACATATGCATTTGGTAACAAGATCAACCAAATTTTGACCAAAAAAGAAATATTAACATTGGTGAACAGGGAGAAACTCCAGTTAGCTGATGTGACTTCTTTCTGCATCAAGGCCTTAAAATAAATTAATTTTAAAGAATAAATTGATATAATATATTAATATTATATAACTATAATAATATTATGTATATTATAGTAATTGATAACATTATGAATTAATATTGGGCATTAATTATCCTTTAATCTTCTTCTCCAAAGGCATTGGTTAGACGTGTAGGTCTACTCCGATCTCGATGTCCAAGTCGTCTACCCATCTCGTCTTCAGTCTTCCCATCCTTCTTCTGCCAGCTGGTACGTAATTTAGTGCTTGTTTAGGTAATCTATCGTCATCAATTCGTAGTATAGGGGAGAACCGATTTTGGTTCATTTTTTAACCCTATCTGAGAAATTAATATTCAGTTAATGACGTATATCCACATTTTTCTTAATAACTAATTAGGTGTAATTAGTCACATTTTGCGGGAACTTCACTTTTTTTGTATTTTTGTTATATATCTGCTTAGCAACCACTTTCATAGGTAAGTAATGGAAGTGCTAGTGTTTTATAAATTTTAACTGAGTTTCTCATTGGGTTTTTCTAATTGTTCTGCACGTTCTCTGAAATCCACATAATTTCACGCCCAGACTACCTTCTAGGTGTATAATATTGTAGCCTAAGTTGTTGATGGATGAGACTTTCTATGACATTAATATTTAGAACTATTTTGCTTCTGACATGTTCTGGGCCCGCAAAAAACATGGTTTTGGGTTTGGAGTTAGATATTTTAAGGTTATATACTTAGTGCCTTATTTTACGTGGCGAGACTCGGCCATTATGTTCACTCTCCCGTCTCACCATTTCGCTATACCCCTTTCACCATCTAGCGGAGAAGGAAGGTATTACTCGGGCCACGAGACCGGCGGTGTTAAACTTTTGCTCAGATGCTTCTTTTAAGTTTGAGGATCTTTTACATGCAATAAATCTACCACATAGAACAGCTGGCATTACTTCTCTTCCGAAGGAAGGTGTACAAAGGAAATTATCGTCCTTAAAAGTTGGTTTTTAACTTGCAATTTCGGGATATAGAGTTTAATACGACAACCGTTATACCACGAAACCGCAAGTACTACCGAAAGCACTGTAGTTGCATTACTTTTGGTAGCGCTCTTCTAATTGAATTAATAATTGTCACCGTTAGGTTTAAGGTTGGCCCCACTGGCCGCGCGTGTCGCGGCGGGGCCGCCGTCGTCGGCGCTGAGCTATCGAGCGGCGGCGGCGGGGGCGGTGGGCGGCGACGCGTCTCCATGACAACGGGCTGCTGTTGCCGCTGCCACGGCCTCCGCTGCCCCGTCGGTGGAGCAGGAGGCGGCCGTGGTGACGGCGCTAGCGCTGGCGGTGAGCAACGAGAGAAGCAGCCGCTGAGGCGGCGGACGCGGCTCGGGGCGGTGCGGAGCGAACGGGGTCACAGGTGGTTCGCAAAGGTAGTTTTACCGGGCTACGTTCCGCGAAGGAGAGGAATATCGTTTTCTAACCCGGCTTTCAGAAGAGAGAAAAATATTATTCGAATGACTATTCCACTCATGAAATTAAAAACTAATAGCGTTTAACTATACAACAAAATGCCCCAATCAGGGTGGTGTATCTCAAAATTGTTTGATAGTGATTGCAGGCGCGTCAACTACTATTGTTATTAGTCCCGTTAGTGTAGTGCATGTTCCTCCTCGGGGGGGGGGGTCTTCCCCCGCTGGATGACGAGAACCGGTGCCGACCTATCGTGGGCTAACGGGGATTCCCCAACCAGGTATCATCAGCGGGTAGCGCCCTAGCCGGGAGAAATTCAAGGTTTTCGACCAGTCCCCCGGTATGTGTGGTAGTGTAGTGTATGTTACTTTAAGTGTTTGTGGTTGCGGTGAGGATAGGACAAAGAGGAGGTAGAAAAGATCGCATGCGATCCGTGCCCCGTTTGTTACGGAACTGTTCCGGCATTCGCCTGGTGTTGATCGTAGGAACCACGGTAAACTACCGATCAGAGCAGCCGGCCGCTAGAATTCTCCTCCAAACAGGGACTGCATTCGGTCTAGCTGACAAGCTAGTGTCGAAACACCTGCCTCCGTCAAGACTCGAACCTAGGACCTCCTGTACAGAGGGGCTGTAGTGACATCAGTTGATGCTCTATCTCAAAATGTTTTTAGCTTCTTCCATCCATTTTTTCTTACCGCTTCTCCCTACTTACCAATCATAAACTGTATTATTTATCTTTGCGGGTCGAAGAATTACCGACAATTTCCAAAGCACTTATGATATATTGCCGCCGCTCGACGTAATCTTTAGACTTAATTCTGCCCGAATTACATTGCTGCATGTCGCGCTCTAATTGTTGCGATCATGCATTGTCACCGTTGTTGGAGCTATCTGGTAGCATGTGGTAGCTACTTGGGTCGGTAGCTACTTGGTGGTAGCTACTTGGTACTACTAGGTGTCGTGTTGTTTCATTGTACTATTTTTTAATAAAAAGTTTCTCCCTGCATCAACTCCCAAGCCAATCAACTGATTTTGAATTTCATAAACGCCGCCAGGAACCGACACAATAACGGTCTGTGTCAGATTTATTCGTTATTTGCGTCGTAAGTAATTGTTTTGCTCGTCCGAGTTTGCTCGTCGTGTGTCCCTATCTCGGCGTCCAGTTGACAGTGACTCCCCACTTTGTCAAGGTTGTCGACACAGCACTACTCGCAATGTAGAGCTTTGGACATTGTGGAAGAACAAGACTGTACATGACACTAGTTTACGTGCGCGAACAGTGGGAGGTGATATCCCACTTGTAGGCACGTGCATCGAATAGTAAAACTTATTTTGTATATTTATATTTGGATCAGAGAAAACAATTCCAATAATGATTTTCAGACACCCCATGGAACATGGAAAAGATAATCACAGGAAAATCAGATTCGAAGGAACAGAAGGACAAATTCATTATTACTAACCGTATCTTATGTCACGGTTGTAAATGTAAATGAACTGCAGGTAAGGCAAAAATGATCCCTGAAAACATTCTTGCCATAAATATATCACTTATAAGTTACATATTGCATGTAAGGGACAAATATGACTGATTCTTTGTGTTGTTTCCTGATTGGCGAATATGGGAATAAAAATTAGTTGGTATTTTTGGCACCCGAAACGGTGAATTTGAAATTGTCTTACTACGTAACCCATATAAAAGGTGAAGCAAATGACGTTTTTCTGAATTCCTGCTATTAAACTCTATTGACAGTAACCACATATTCTACGGTACTAAAGGCAAGACCAATAAAAAAGTATGTGACGGATAAGGTTATAATAAAACTACATTTAGTGTTCAGAACTAACACACAGGGCCATGTGAGAATTAATTTAAAGTCTTAAAAGAAAATGGACGAATTGCTTGATCCAGCGATCATTGACATAGATGATAATACACTTTGCAGGTAATGACAACATTTCAGAATTATGTAATACAAAGTGTTGAGCAGGATAAGTTATACGTAGAAAGTCTGTGTGATTATGTGTTTGTAAATTTACTGTAACTGTTAGTTACACGCTTTAACGTTTACGTAACATACCAACACACACATCTTAAGTACGATCAAACTATAACTCAGTATTGATTTTTCATCATCGTGCATGTAATAAAAAGAAGCAGTGAAAATAAAATATAATAAAACAATTAAATATATTAAGCAGATACCTAATATAAAACATGAAACCCCTAACCCACTAATCCACAGTACGTGCTGGGCGTGCAAGTACATTAATTCACCAGCTAGACCAGCAGCCAGACGAAAGGTGCAGGCTTTCTGCTTCATGCAGAAAGCCACAGAGGTGAGTCGAAGCTCTGACAGGCCAAGAGAGGAGAGGGTTGTTGAGAACCGGTGATGGATAGGCGGTCCTGTGGTCGAAAAGGAATCGAGAAGTCGAGAGGAGGGGAGGAAGGGAAGGGTTAGAACTCGCGATTAATCTCCTTCACGTCCGTTTAGGTGGCCCTGAGAGGCGGTTCGCTTACGAATAGCCTCTCGCAGTCGGAGAACGTCCGAAGTTCGGTTCGTAATAAAACATCAGCCAGGTGTCTATCCACAACTAGAAGTAGCACCCACGCTACTGCCAAGTCTGGAAATAGCTGGTTTGTATTTCTTCAATAATAATAATAATAATAATAATAATAATAATAATAATAATAATAATAATAATAATAATAATGTGGGAAAATTGCTACTAGTGATTTTGTTCGAGAAGTTGGAAAAATGTATGGAAACTTACACTAGTGAGAGACCATACCCTGATACTCTACCTACTTATTTTGGATAAAACGGTTTAGAATTAATTTAGAGAGAGGAGGGTGAATTGACTTCCGTCATCTGGGAATAAAACAAATCACTATACATTTAATACGTTGTGGAAAAAAGACGGTTTAGTACCATTTATAAGATCCTATTTACACGAAACTCGTAAGTGATATGTTACTGTTGTACACGGAAATATCACCCATGAATGTATCAAACATATCTATTAGGAGTACAACATTAACAATGAGAGTTCTCATGTTATGATACTATTTGCAATATGAGGCAACATACCACACGCATCCCGCAACACACGTTTTCAATAACGGAAACTGCTTCTCCCATCTCCCTAACACCGAATTCTCATATTCCCCAAGGCACGAGACACTTTTTTACATTATATTGCATGTTTAGAGGTTACCCATGCACTGTATTTTTACTGGATTATCAGAAAGTTTCAATGTTAGGTTCCAATGTGAATTTTTTTTTCATTTCTGAAGCGTTTATTTAAAAGTACGGAACGGTCTCCAATTAATCACATTTAATTACACGATCTTCAATAATCTCACGTGCACAGTCTTGTACACTTCTTGTACTGGTTACACTTCGCACAATTTTTGGTTCATTGGCACAACTAATGTTTTCTCTACCCACATTAACAAACCCGTGAACCAATTTTATTTTGTCATTCATCAAAGATCGTGATTCCACAATGGTCGAATATAGAAATTATAGTAAAGTGCCCTAAATTCGGTCATCAAAGACAGTTTACAAAACTGAATAAAGTTTTGGATACCTTATTGTCTTCGACAACACATCAGAACCAATTACCGAATTTGTGTGAAAAATGAACTATTCTTAATTATACATAATGTTTTAAATAATATATAATGCTGGAACTCGTTCGAATTGAGGGAGGAACAGGCAGGAACGTTATGAATCCTCGATTCCCGAACCACCAAGTGAACTGGTTTGTGACCTGGAAATTGTTGCGAATGGGACCTACCTTTCTCTGCCCTCCGGGACGTTTTGCTTGAGGACTTCTTGCGGCGTGGAGTTCTGATCTAACCAGGTGTGTGGTTTTATAAGTGGTTCGCCCCAACCCATACAAGACTGTACCTAGTGTTGTTTTAAGCGAGCAATGAGGCTTCGTGTTGTCCGCCAAAAGTGAGAAGCAAGTTAGCATATCGTGCTCGCTGCTACCTCTACGGGTTAAATTGGTAGTTGGGTTTGACTGAAGTGCAACCCATTTATATTGAAGCGCGACCCATGTAAACCAGAGTCAGTGGTCGCCATTTTGTGCAGCAGCTGCAAGGCCATCACTGTTATAAAGCTTTCACTTCGGCTAGCGCATGTGCGAACTTCAAAATGGGGAGATAACCTTTCCTGATATGTAGTATGCTTCAAACAGCAAGTGAGCCCCTTTTGGCGACTATCTCACAAAGTTGATTTGGTTTGTATCCTGAATGTTTCACTATGAGTGAAGGAACGTTTGTACTTCTTGGATATCATTGTATAACATGTTTTGGTATTGATTAGCTCATGAAAGATTGTTACTTCTACTAATTTTATAAGTTAAAAGAAAAGTACAATGCTAACAAATATTTTTGGAGATTATATTCATCATTGGTGTTGTAAATTTCAGTTTATAGTAATTGAATATATCTGGATGTACCAATCTTTCTTTTCATTGAACCAATGTAATACCGCTAGACAACAGAAGCCTCCGAATGCACATTTAATTTTAATCTGCGAAGGGAATTGTCCTGTAAAATATGCCCCAAGAAGTAAGGTTCTTGGGCACGGTCGCAGAATTAAACATAATGATAATTACAACTGCTGTCACAGTGTACCAAGATATTTCATTAAGCTTTTTTATTGGCATTGCATTGGCATGAAGAAACATCCGTGAACAATGTAACTTATTGCATGACTTTTTTTTGTTTTTTACTATCTAATTCTATTGTATTTAATTGCACATAACTGCTTGTACATGAAATTATGCTTAGTAGCCGATAATAGCCTATGTATTTGAAGCGACTATATAAACAGTAAAAATTGTGACGTATGGATGTGATTTTTATCCTGCACTCGTTTTCATGATCTCCAGAATCTTTTCCCATCCCCATCGTAAATAGTTAAATGTTGAGTAAAAGTACTGTCATCGCTTAACATTTGAAGCATGTAAATGTTTGTTCCCTACTTATATAAATTTGTTTGCATTGCTAAACGAACTACAGATTTGAGTTTTTTACTGCTAACAAAATAGCAACCCATATACCTGGATCAACTTCTACCAAAACTACATAAGAGAACTAAATATAATTTTCTCGTAGCAAAGATATATTTATGTCCGGAAGCAAAACAAAGGGCAAAGCAAAAAAGAAAAACAAAACCAAGGATACTACTGCATTTGTTCAATGGATCAGGAATGATGGGTGAAAAAAGGTTATGGGGTAATTGACCCAGATGCTGAAGTACATAACTTATTAATACGTTTGATACGCAGTATGTGTTTTAAGCAACTCTTCCGCCGATATTGAAGTATCGCTATTTCGTCCCACAGTAAACCGAACCTTTGGAAACTGTCGAATTTAAATACTAGTATGTTACACAAGTAATATTTTTAGTAGGGATGAGCAATTTTAGAGTGCTCAGTAAACGGACTTTCCTCTTTTGGTAATTGGGATTAAGATCGCGATTTAACCATGAGAATTTTGTGATGAAAATATGTGTTCGCGGCACGTTTTTTCATGGTTCTTCCAATTTCTAAGAGTCGTATTATACAATTTGTCTATCATTAATAGAATAATACAACAATCTTCTGCCATTAAAGGACTCATATTAGTTAAGAACTGAGAATCGATATGTAGGGCATCTTCTAGCTGGATAGTTTCAAATTCGTCAATTACAATTCATAACATTACTTCAAAGGGAAATACAAAAAAATCATTAGCATCAATTGTTATCTTTAAGATTTTATTAAATGAAACAAACTAGGAATTCTATAAAGTTGTGTGTTGAATTACGAGTACATATTGGAGCTAGAAATATGCGTACTTCCTCGCTTATTTGTAACTTCTGAAAGTTTTGAAAACTCGGAGATTTCTATGAAAATGCGACTTATACCATTCTTTAACCATTCTTTGCTCTATCCGAAGAATAAATTGAATCCAAATATTTGTAGCCATTTTTGAAAAAATATTGAAAATGTTTTGAAACCCAATGTTAAATATCACCCCAAATAAAAATAACCGTTTCAAATTGTCAAGGCCATAATTTCCGCCAGATCGATGGGGAATATCGGATAAATCGTCTAAACTGTATGGCATTGACCACAGACAAACAGATGAATTGACAGTCGCATTACTACCATCCAATTTTTGGTTTTAAGAACCCACAAAATGTAAATTCTAAATACACAACAAGTTGGAGGAAAAAATTTAATATATGTGTGAATAAGATTTATTCTCTGTTTTGGTCTTAGGTCTCCATAATAGGTTTTTTTTTCTTTCACAACATTGCCGATTATCGCGTCAGTATTACAATACATCCTTCTTACGACGTAAGCACCTAGAATGGCATGAAAATAAGAAAAAAGGCGTCGACCTACATCTGCCATTTCGAGTAGAGTGACAGTAGCCCTTTTGTACCGAAAGCGGCACCTTTGTTTGTGTCACCCCTAATGCAACGGCCGCGTTGGGACGAGGGCGCTCGCGGCGGTGACGTCGGGAACTAGGCCCCTGGGTCGGCTGTCCGTCACCCGAAAGACCCAACCCCCGCAGTTCCACGTGGGTTTTGCGTGGGTGAAATGGCAGCCCTGGATCCCAGTTGCAATCGTCTGAAAGCGGCGTCTCCCACATGCTTTCCTTTATCTTTCTCTCGTGCGACATTTATTAATGGTGTAGCGTGTTTTCTAAAGAACATTGTCGAGAATTTCTTGGAAATTAAAGCTTCAAAATAAAAGAGATTACCCTTCACACAAGCATTAAATAACAGAGTTTTTCGTGCA
Source organism: Gryllus longicercus (assembly GCA_038098605.1). Taxonomy (NCBI): domain Eukaryota; kingdom Metazoa; phylum Arthropoda; class Insecta; order Orthoptera; family Gryllidae; genus Gryllus; species Gryllus longicercus. The sequence goes on along the minus strand of JAZDUA010000050.1, from coordinate 3,949,500 downwards.
CTTTAAGTGCTCTAGTTGCCCCTAAATAGTTGTATGGTATTTGAGAGACTTATATACAATCCTGTTTATACAACACTTTAACTCTCTGGTGTGTATATAAATGTGTTTAAAAATGACGCAATAGAACATTGGTAACATAATCATTGTTAAACATTATTGAATGTATATGGAATTAAAGTGTTGTAAGTTATGTTATTTGAATTGGGCATATGGAAACTTTTACTGGGAAAACATTCAACTATTTTGGAAAGCTATAATTCTCACTATCAAAGTTACGTCTCGAATCATAAAAAAAATTGACAGAGGCGTTAAACAAGACTAATCATAAATTGAATAAATTATAATACTGTATTTATCAGAAATTGCTGATGATAGAAGCAGTAGTTATTTTCAAGGACATACTGATATACGTAGAAAAGAAAACTTTTACTGATAAAAGCTTGGTAAGAATCGTAAGTGTGATATATACTTCTGAGATAGACGTTACAAGGACCAGAAAACAAAGAAATGAATCTTGTTATTGAAGTTTCGAAGATTGGTGGCATAAATTATGCACATTCTCTCCAATTTTCGTCTCAGAAACTAAAATATTACTAACGGGAACAAAAATTGTAGAATCACGGTATATCATCACACACCATGTACAAGATTCACGTTCACACAAAAAAAATAAAAGTTGCTGTATACGAGATCCGTGATATTGTAACAAGTTACCTTGTTACGGCATCAAGGATCTGGTATACTGCAACTGTTCTTTTTTCGTGCAACAACAGGACGAGGTGGCCTCTGTGCTTGTGTTGGTTGTGGTCGCTCCGCTGTGCGCTTCTCTGCCTGACGCGTCCTGTAGTAAACTCAGTTTCCACCACACACAGTGGTCCAAAACGAGCAATTGCAGTAGTTGACTGCGCAGCATTGAAGGAACCGCCGGAACCTAGTACCGTCGCCGCTCAAAAGAGGGCGACGACAGCAGCCGCCGCGGCGCCTTCACGCGCGACCAGGCACCGAAAGAGGAGGCACCACCCCTATTCGGGGGCTGGCCAGCGGACTCTCAGCCCCAGCGGGCTATAAAGCAGCGCCCCGGCGCCCAGAGGGCAGTTGAGCGCCTACCAGCAGTATCGAGTGCATCGGTGAATTGTGTACAGTGTTGACGGAACAGCAAAGTGTACGGACTCTCTCTCTCGGACAGATACTTCGGTACTACGGCTACTAACTTTGGACATCTCCCTGGGCAACGGCGACTTTGGCATACACTGGTACATCTTCAGGAAAATTGTTGGATCTGGCTTGTATATAGTTACTCTGTACTGCTGTGAGATCAGAATAAATCTATTTTTTTTTAAGAAATTACGTTTTTTTGGACATAACAGCAGTAAGGGACGCGAGCCAACATACTATATAATAAACTAGTTGGATGGCTAGAGATTGGAGTTACGTCCGAGTTGGCATTACTCGCGCAACGTATTTTGAACAATGGGTTAGAGAAATGCGGTTAGAATGGGGGTGTCTGTTACGAAATCGGCCACTAGATTTCAAATGCATATAATACGTATAATGCATATAAATGCATAAACATCACAGCCCTAATACAAATCACAGCGAATGCAAATAAATCACAGCCCTAATAAACACCAAAACTCATATAATTTGTCGAGAAAGTATTGTAATCGTGCGACAGAAAACTCTCCCTCACTCTCTTTCTCACTCTCTCTCTTTCTCACTCTCTCTATCACTGTCTTTCACTCTCTCTATCACTCTCTCTCACTCACTCTCTGTGTATGTGTCTGTGTGTGTCGACTTGTTCGTCCGTCTGTGGCTAGCTCCAACGCTAGTTCCAAAACTGTTCTCGACGGAACATATTCTTCGGGTACATTTACGACTACAATGAACATTTTTGCTACATCCAACTTTTTCAAGTTTTATTCTTGAAAATTTAGTGTTTTCCATGAGAAGTGTAAAGTGAACGAGGGCCAATCAAGGACGTAGAGAAGTCACGAAGTTCTTGTGTGGAGGTTGCAAGCTGTCAGTGGAACTATTTGAGGGTCAATCTGACATATCCCTTGGGCCATGGAGCTCGGTACCTCTAGTAATCGGGTTTACCACACGGTGACCCATCCAGGAATAGCTGGAGTCTGAGTTGTTTAAAGCCGACGAAGGTTGGCGCCGGATTTTGCTAACCAGCGGAGACAGATTATCGCCACCTACCTCGGCAAAACAGGCACTAAACGTATGGGACAATTAACCTCAGCCGTTGACGTACTCGAAATTACTAATCAAACTGGGAGAGGTGGCTCAGAGCGTCAACTGATGTCACTGCAGTGCCTCTGACAGGGAGGTTTTAGGTTCAATTCCAAACGGTTGTAGGATTTTCAACACTAGGAAGTCTTCTAGGATGAGTTCAGTCTGGAGTCGAATTCTAGCGGTCGGCTGCATTGATCGGTGGTGTTCCGTGGTTTCTCCTTTCAACATGGTTGAATGCCGGACCAGTAACCTGCCAAACGGACCTTTACTGACCAAACGGACCAGTAACCTGCCAACCGCGCATGATCTTTCCTTTCCCATCTCTTACTTACTCACACATATTCAACGTAAATTACACTACTACACTTGCCTGGAGGCCGGTCTGGTTTTCCCTGTTGTGACGGTGCCCCTCAGGTGAGAGAGACCTTATTGGGGAAAACCCCGCTAGTCGCGGTCGGTGCCGGATCACGCCATCCAATGGGAGAAGATCACCACCACCTTCCAAGGGGGAAAACATGCACTACACGTTCGGGACTAATGACCATATCAATTGTCGAGGCCGGAGTCATTAACAATCAATGAGTCAACTCCAACAAAACCTAATGAATTTAATCGAGTTGCTTAACATCCGTTACTACAGAGAGCGGGGTACTCGGCGAACATAGGACCCACTGTACGCCACCCTAAAACGGTCGTGTGCGTCCGGCGGTTTCCGCGGTTTCGCCGCTCCGCCGCTACGCGTCGCTCTTGTTGCTCCTCGCCGCCCGACGCCCCCGCGCGCTCGCCGCAGGTTATGCCTCGCTGGCCCCGCTGCGCTGTGTCATAGAGATGGCCCGGACGGAGGTTGCGCATGGGCCAGCTGCGCGGTGTGCGATCGGAAATAGTTATTCCTTGGTGATCAAATCTGTTCGCAACGTTCTTGCAGAATGTGAAGTCTGAAATGGACTTTTTTGTACAAGAGGGGATATTAATGGAGAATAAATGATGAATTGATTTTGTTGACAATGTTTGGGGTGAATGTTGCAAACTATTTTCGAATTCTCCGAACATTTTTCTGACTACTTTTCTTAGAAAAATAATGATTTCCGTCGTCTCTTGTTTGCCAACATTTAAAAAAATTTCGTTTTTGGTCTTTATTATAATTCTCTTGCATCTCATCCTATTAGTTTAAATCTACTTCACAATTATCTTCGCTTCACAGTTATCTTCTAAATAATCATTACTATTTAGATTTTTGTTTTGTTCCTGTTTAGAGCCTAATTTTTCATAACTTTGTTTATCTTCTTTATCACTTATTATAATTGTTTTTCTTTCTTCTTCATATATATCTTCTGTTCATTATTTTTAACAAAGTGACACTATCTCATTTTCTATATCCTTCTTTTCCAACTAATCTATCAAACCCCTTTACATCTCTCCTTATCCTCTTTCTATTCATTTTCCTCCTCCTTCACCTCTTCTTCCTCCCCTTCCTTCTTTACCTCTTCCTCCTCCTCTTTCTCCTCCTCCTTCTTCTCCCTTCTCCACACTTTTTAGAATTATATATGGTCCATGATGCCCTGAATAAATTTAGAGTAAAATTAATAATTTTGAATAAAAATAATATTGTTTTCGTAATCGCATTTTCTTAAAAGTGCAATAATTATATTAACTAGGTATTTCTCCAACTACGTGCAGCAACGTGTCTCAGGACATCAACTGATGTCACTGCAGTCCATCTGAGTGGGAGGTCCTATTGTTCGAGTTCCAATGGTGGTAGGATTTTCGACATTGGCTAAGTCGAATTCGGACGCTATCTAGAGGATAATCCTAGCAACCTGATGCTCTGGTCGCTAGTTTTCCGTGGTTTCTCCGATCAATCCCAGGCGATAGCCGGAGTAAGACCCAAACAAACGGGCCACGGACCGCGCGCGATCTTCCCTTTGTCTTTCTTGTCCTATCCTTATCCTTGTATACACACACACACATCCACTATATCGGTAGCTTAAAGCTTGTTCCAGCTGAATCCGTGCCTCACTGGCGTGCGATACCTGGCTGGGGAAAACCCGGAAGCAAACGAGAAGTTTGGAGCCGGATCTCGCTGTTCATTGGAGGAATATCACCGGGTCTAGTGACCTTAGGAGTACACGCATCCAGAACTTAATCAATCAATAAATCATAAACTGCCGGTGTATTATGGAGGCCGGGGTATCGCTGTAACTAAAAGACAGCGAGACAATGGTGTGGGCGAAGAACAGAACTTCCAGGCGCTGCCCCCATAGCGACCCACGCCGTGAAGTGGCTACCTCGCACATAATCCGTAGCGCTCTCCATAGTGACCCCCTGTGAAAGTTTTGGATCGCTTCCCAAATGGCTATCATTGCACGCGACATGAGAAAATGTTGGATGAAAGCAACTCCGTGCGCCTAAAGTTCGCAATTATTTAATCTAAAAAATATTACTAAATTCTCTACTTTTTATTTTATGATTGTGCAAATTTCGTAATGGGAAATGCATAAATACAATTGCAATCAATTAACTTACCTAATCGAACATCCAGCGCGTGGAGTACAGTGGCTTGCAGGTTTGTGTGGTATGAAGTCAAATGCACGCAGTCTATTTATCATTAGAATGGGAATGTTAGGAACGATTAAACGTGAATCTTGAAGTTTATTTGCCCAGTAACGCACAAATTAATTTTGTGCACAGAGAACTCGCCCACTGTTAATTAACATTATTGCTAACCAATTGTTATGTTGCTAATTAATTGCTACTAGAACACTCCAAAGCGCAAACCGTTGGTTATATGAACATTCTTTTCTATAAGGTGAAGCAAACCCGTTAGAAATTAACTGAATACGCCCCGCCAACTCGTTGGTAATATGAGCATTTGCTTCTTTAACACAATAGTTGTTTATATAACTATTTTTATATAACTATTTATATAATTTTTTTCTATAAGAAGAAGCAAAACCGTTAAAACTTAACTGCATATAAATCCCACCTCGATCAGGTTTCTGTCCAGTTTCTCTGAGCAAATGCAGAGTTGGCCCCTTGTTTTGCTTTTGGGTGTAAATGTAGCTTCACTATGCGCACGTTTTGTTGAACTCTCGTTTTGCTTGTAATGGTAGGAGTAGCGGTAAGGGCGAGTTAATATTTTGTTAGCAATGCAGAAAATATCATCTGCAGTTCGCTTACCGTAGCAAATAAGTTTTCTATAACTCGGAAACGGAAAATGTCTAGTTTTTCAAATGTCGCTAATCTCGCACTTTTTTAAATCTCATTTTTATTTATTTAATTTTACATTTTACTCATCTTTTTTTTAACTATTTAAAATTAAAATTTTAGGAAGGGATTCTGGAACTCAAGAAAATGTGCGCAGATGATCTTCTTCTCCATACGTCACATACAGTTTTTAATGTTTTTTAAACTAAATAAATCTAAGTCTAAATAATATGACCTGTCAAATTCGGTGTGCACCAACCACCGTTTGCGCCACCTTGGCCTCTCCCTCGGTCTTCACCAGAGGCGCTGGTCTGATCAATGCCGGGCAGTGTCTGCCTCGCACTGAATCCGGAACGCACTCTACAGCGCCTCCCTGGGAAAGTTTTGCATCGCTTCCCAAATGGCTGTCGTTGTACGCGACATCGGCAAAAGTTGGAGGAAAGCTGTATGCCGTGCGCCTGTATGTGTGTGAGAGTTTAAAGTACGCTTTTCACATGAGAACGCAACAATATGAGATGCAGAGCGACCAACAAAAAGTTGATGGCTTTTATTTTATATGCAGCTGGTTCTTTTTTTGGAAGGGATGACAAAACTTTGGGGACTTTCTGGTTGGGATCGTGGGTCTGAAATGAAAGTGGTAGTTTGTTCTCGGGGAGTAGCGTAGGGACTTAATAGAAATAAATTTGTTTATTGGCTAGGTATGTATGGTTTCAGGTGAGTTTTACTTTATTAATATATGCTTATATTATTCATTCTATGCTCAGGATAAAGTTAATAATGGAATTGGGAATAGAAACAAGACTTATGAAAAGGTTTAGAGTTTTTCGTAAATGAAGCAAAGGCATTATTACAGCAGTGATTTTCAGTTTATTAGGACAAATACAAATTTAAACAGTATAATCATACATTTCAGGAAGCATTACAAAGCCAACAATCACATTCAAAGTCCAATGCCAATGCTTATGCCCATGCCGTGAGTCAACGCCTGGCCCCAGAATAAATTTCTAGAGATTTGTATATATTATTGCATTTACGCGGGGATTACAAAAATTCAAAATATTTCTGTGAAAAAAGCCTCAAATTTCGCATTCACAGTAGTTTAAAGTCGTTTTGTTTAAAACGGCTTCAATGTTTTCAACTAAACTTTTCTTTATAGGACAAACGTATACTATTCCATAAAATTATTGAAGGAATATTTCTGTTTTATCAGTGGGAAAACGAAAAATTGAAATTTTTTAATATACTTTGGGTGACAATTGACGATACCTGTCAATAATATGTAGCAAGTGAGAAAAGTTAGCCCACACCAAAAAAAATTAAAAACTTAACTAATAATGAGAATATGTCTGCCATTCTGTAGCCCCACTAATTTTAAATTATGGTAAGAAGAGATATATTTTTAAAATTTTACATACTTGAGGACCTTGTCTCAGGGACACAAATAGGCATGACCTTTCTCTTAGTAACTCTTTCAATATTCACTATGTTGCTTTTATTATACAACTGATCTCTACATCAACAGATAGAACTAAAATAAAACTGCAGAGTGTCTGAGGAAGGCTTGCCTGTACCAAAAAGGCGGCCTTGCCCCGAAGCGATTCCACATGGTGACGGTTTTAAAGGTTTTGTAAACATCTGTATAGAACTGAAAAAACAAATTGTCTCTAAAAGATATTTTTAAATTAACTTCAATATACTTAGAGCTTTCGTTTATATTGTTCGGAAGTACGACCCTTTGGGATGTTATCCACATTCCACTACTGAATATTTAGGTTTGTGGTAAATGGTTTCATTTATCGTTTAGAAATATGTTATTGCCAAATATGAGATTTTAAAAGGTGACATACAGGCATCCGAGAATGAAGTTTCAAGGTGTTGTAAGGTGTCGTATAAGTTGACAATTGGTATTGAAGGGAAGAATGAACGTAGAAAATAAATAATGCATTGGGTGAACAACATGCTCAATGAAAGTACTTACTTGAAAGTCTGCAGTTCGGAGTTGAGAACAAACCACTGTGTGCCTACTGATAACCTCAGATTTAAAAGTTTAGAAAGATTGTAATAAGAAATTTCGTTAAAGTGCTACTTTGCCTGTGCTAAAGTCGTTACCTTGCCTGAACTAAGGTAGTGGAGAAAAAGATGCTGGAGACTATCGGTGGCTCCCGTTCCACATTTGTGAGCAAATGTTAATGCCACAATTTTTTCAATTCAAATTTCTTTGTAGAGTTATGCATATAGTTTCAATGAATTTGGCATGTAAAATTTAATGTTGCAATGTTATTTATTCCTTTTACTAAACGTATTAAAAGTATTACTATATCTATGTTAAAAAAGAGCTTAATTTCTCATTCCAATTTTTAATTATAAAATGAATTTTAATCATAAAGTTTGAATTGAAAAAGATCCAGCAATATCGTACTCTCGTAAATCAATAAATTACGACGATAAACTCGGGGCAATTGTAGTGGAGATATTGACCATTCACTCGAAACTGCAGTTGACAAGACCGATATGACAAAATTAATTTCACAAGAGTAAACGCAGATTTAATCATTTGCATGAACAATGAGTATGAATTGAACCCGAGATAATCGGTGTTGACAGAACAAGCGGTAGTTAGAAATTCAATTGAGTTCTTTATGCTCTTGGGTGTAAACAGAATTTCTCTTAAATAATGAAGGGTATACGGTACAAACTAATGTACGAGATGTACGAGTAGTTAGAAACCAAATTAATTATCAAGGTTTTTGTGTTACAGCGGGGAATTATTTCTGCAATACATAACATTTAACAGTTAGTCAACAAGTTAAACGTTCTAACCATGCAATGTAACTAGCGTTATTTTTGCTTCGAGAACAATTTATCAATTACCAAACGACAATTGATATATTCCCTTCAGTGTATGAATATTATATCAAGTGACAAAACTGCTGCTCTAAAGATGAGGATGTAACATCATTTACAAAAGCTTCAATAGTTATACATTTTTGTGAATGCATATTCATTGCTTCAAAATTTAACTTAATTTACATTTGAACAAAAAAAAATTATTTCAACTCGCACATCCCATTTTCGTATTCGATTGGACACATGCGAGGGTGCTAATTTTGCAAATTTTTCATATAATAAAGTAACTATTTAATGGGAAGTAAAGTGTCTTCTACTAATACACTTAATAAATATTTCATAAAAACGTCTGTTATTTGCATGCATCATACTTATATATCATTACTTACGTCCATCACATATCATTGTTTACATAAATCACGAATTATTATTTACGTGCATCACTTCATGGAAACAATTATTATTTATTTTGTATACAACTTATATAAGGTTCTATTTTTTTGATTCTCTTTAGTAATCTAATTCTCGAAATGATGATAACAATTAAAGTAATTATACAAAAGGCATTTTTCAATGACGTGATTAACTTAAGCACATGCGATACGAATGTTTAAATATCTTCTGTGCAGGAATGGATTAATATAAAAGGTAAACTAGTGTTTATTTCAGAAAAGGAAAACAGTATGTATCTAATAACAGCTGCATAATCGTAGTTGGAGTTATTTGTTTGCAAAAGTAAATTAATATTGTGAACTTCATAGGGAATTTCTTGAAAAAATAACAAATCTAAAGAAGGTTGTTTCCAGTACCATCTCGAGCAACATAAGAAAATTGTGGCGTATTTGGGTGTTGGATGAAAAAAACAGTGTTAATTGTACAAATGAAACAGTACTTTTGAGTTATTTACTCATATTCCAAAAAGTTATTTAGATTTCATTAAATTTAAAAAATTGTTTGGATGATGTTACCCGGTGTGCCTTCTAAATCTATTACTACTAGCAGTACTATTACTATAGAAGTATCTCTAAAATAGTCTGATATGTCAGTGAAAAAAGTGACTGATCGGAACTGTAAATTCACTGCAACATTCCAAACTTGCAATTTTTATATCAACTCAACAAAATAATGTTTATATCGAGTTATTTTTCTTATTTGAGCATTATGCCAATTATTTATTTTATTTTCTATCTCTTGTCTTTAATAAATTTAAATAATAAAATTATTTTATTTGTTGTGTTGGTAGCGGAGCGGGCATATAGTATTCAAAAGGGCCACGCGGATATTAAGAATCAGAAAGGCCCGCAAGCGTATTAACAATACCGTTACGTTTTTTCTTACAGGTCCGTTAACACAGAGGAATGTACTAGTAAACTATTTTATATTGTGGTGCATTTTGCAAATATTTCAACAAAAATACCAGAAAAACACATCTAAACTAAATATTCAAATTAAAAAAAACATTCTATATTAATAGAAAATTTTAAATACATGTAATTAGAATGAATATTTTTACAGTAATTAAAAATGTCGCTAACGTGAGAGATCTTTCAAATCGAAACGTTTTCACAAAACAATTTGTAAGCAAATGAATAAATTCGAGGAAGTGAAAGGAGGAAGAATATTTCCACAGTAATTAAAAATGTCGCTTTCGTCAGTGATCTTTCAAATAAAAACGGTTTCATACCACAATTCGTAAACAAATGGAAAATTTGAAGGAGTGAAAGGAGGAGGAATATTTTCACAGTAATTAAAAATGTCACTTTCATCAGTGATCTTTCAAATCAAATCGTTTTCGTAGCTCAATTCGTAAACAAATGAAAACTTCGGGGGAGTGAAAGGCGGCGAGTGTCAGGTTCGTTGAGGATCGGAGCGCGAGCGGCGGCTGATGGGGCGTCCTGCGGGTGGAGGGGAATCCCCGGTGGCCAGAGCAGAAGGGGGTTCCCCGGCGCCCACCGACGCCGCGGCCGCCGCGCGCCGTGACCTGCACGACGTCTGGTTGCGTGCACTGCCCTGCGGACAGCAGCGTTAATCTCAGTAACAATACTTTGCAGCGACTTTGATCGGTTGATTGATTGATTATTAATGATTCCGGGCGCGTCAACTGCTAAGGTCATTAGTCCTGTAAGTGTAGTACATCGGGTGCCGAAATCCGGCGCTGATCTAGCGTCGACTAGCGGAGTTTTCCCTTACCAGGTATCTCACACCAGTAAGGAACGGTCCCAGGCGGGACAAGCTCTAAGCTCCCGACCGGTCTCCCGTCACGTGTGGTACTGTATTACTGTATTGCAGTGGACACATTTTTAGAATTTTTCTTGTAATTTAGAAGCTGGATATGGCATTTTTGACACCAACTGATTAAACATCAAATTATTTCCGACAAAGAAACAAACATGGAAAACTGAAAAGATGACAACCTATGTAAAACTGGACGTAAATACTATATTTAAAAAAAGATCTTCTGAATAAATTTCGGAACAGAGTTAAAGGGTAAATGATTTTTTATTCAAATAATATTTTCATGCTGCAAGAAATATCCCCTACCGAATTCCCAAGTAGCTTATTTGTTTTCTTCGTTCAGAAATTTCAACGTCAGTCGTATGTGTATGTAATGTCAGGTTCCTGTGATACGTAGCAGCACCATTGTCAGTTCGGCCGATATCGCGATAACGTAAGACAGACATTTCCTGGTAAAGAAGAGTTAAATCGAAACTCTGCAAGCTGAGTTCACTTGAACAAAAGTAAGAAGCCTCGATTTCATCAGAAGGGTATCCAAAAGCTTGAGTTGTTCGTCTAAACTGGTTTTGATAACATTTTTTCATTATTCTGTGCTTTTATAACATTTTAAAAACATTTTAGGAACATTTTATTTTTGGCGATGTTTTAGGTCATGAAAATCCGCTCCTAGTCATCGTATATCAATCCAATTTACGTAGTTTTCACGTCACTTGCTGCTGACCCGAGCCCTTCATATAACGAGGTGAAATGGAGAAAGGGCTGATGAGCTTCATGAAATTCGATACTTAGGAATTTATAATAATTCAATTTTTTGGCCAGCAATTTGAGAGAAACGTAATTGAATCATTGTTAATGAAAATATCCATTATAATTATTATCTGCTATCAGTAATTCATCCGTGTATTATTGTTAAACAGAACTACAGATATTTACTATAAACGTTAAGCGAAACATTGCACAAAGCCAGTGCCAAATTAATATAATAAAGCTAAGTTCACTTGGTTTTATGGCATTAATAGCATGGCGTTATTAGCGAACATAAATCATGTAACGCCTCATGGTATAAAAGTAATACTCTTTTTATAATGTCCGCGTGAGACATCATTTCAATAAATGTAATTATATTATTACTTCTGGCCGTGAAGTGATTCTTTACCTGAGGCGTGGTCTTGACGTCGGAGGTGTCATTGCCTTGCATTCCGGGAAGGGTGTTCTTCGTGGAAAGATAGGCATCCCTCAGCGATAAGTTCGGTTGGTAAGGGAAAGCGAGTTTTCTGGAACGACATAAGAACAGTGACTTTCCATACCCCTTCCCAGGAGGTCACAAAGAGATCCAAGGTTCGGATCCGGACAGTAGAGTATTTTCCACACTTGTTACTCGTTCTAATTGAAATACTGTCTGAAGGGGAAATCAAGAAACAAAGTGCTCTGCAATTCTCCATGATTTACCCCATCGACAGAACTAGATGCATGCCGGAGCAGTACCTTAAAAAATGGCCCGTGGATCGCCCGCCATTTTGCGTTCCTCAATTTCTATTGCTTTCCTTCACCTCTCCTAACTCATACATGTACACACTTACACTTACGTGCATTATACTACAACACATGTCAGGAGTCAATACTGGAATTAAGTGTAGAGCCTGTCCAGAATTGGGCGATGATCCACATGAAAAGATACCTGGAGAAAATTCTGCATTGCTACAAGAAACCATATCATAATTACAAGCGCTACAAAAAGATATGATATACAATGATAGCTTGAGACACTATGTTTATAGTTCAGAAGAGAGGATTACAAAAAACAATGTACAGATTTTGTTTTATTTTCCGAGAATAAGGTGGTAGGTACTTGAAAAACATGCTTACAACCTTACGTTGGATGTCAAGGTTCTTGTCGATATCTTATTAACACACATATATGTATCTGAGAGTATATCCGCATCGTGTTTAAATATACCTCAAGAATCTACATCGATGGATTTATATTAACCTATGTGTTTATCTCATGCACAGAAATAGTTTAAAAACTCCCACTAGTATTTTAATCGCGTAAAGGGATGTGAAGAAATTTAAGGTTTACTTAGTATTTTCTGACGCCAAAGCTATTTCTATTCGCAATACGTTTGATGTTATTCCATTTCTACTAACTTTCTCAATGGAATTACGTTTTTCGTCCTACAAAATTATTATTGAATTGAAATCAATATTCGTGACATGTGTTTTCGTACGTGTTCGTACGCTCATGTAAATGATTTGGTGGTGACACAACAATACAATTCCTTTTTTTGCATCGATAATCGATTGTTATACAAACAAAATACGTAAAATTTTACTAATAATGTAATTGTTATTTTATTCATTGAGACTAATACGTTTAAAATGTCGAAAAATTGATTATCGTTTTAATGTACATTTTTAACCTCTAATTTAATTTACACGAGTTGAAATCACGCAGAGATGTGTGGAGACAATGAAAACCACGTGAATGACATTTTCCCAATAACAGAAACCGCACTTGTGGCAACGAAAAATACGATTTCTTTTTGACGTCGTTCCCAATACCTGAATGAGACAGACAACTTAAAAATTAGTTCGTCATAAATTAGAAAAATACCATTAAATATGTACACCTGATTGTAATACCTGATACTTTACATGTTGCAGTTTCCTCGCAGTATACTTTATTTACATTTCAAATACAAAGTAGTTGAATTTTATCGTAACTTCTGTGGGTATTTTCAATATTCAATGACGGAGGAGAACAAGTGAGACTCGAAAAATTATGTTGGATGGGGAAAAAAAGAAAATTCAAGAACTTCGTGGATTGTTTGATTCACTAGTGACTTCCCGCGTCAACTGCTAAGGACCTATGTAAATGTAGTGCGTCAGTTTTCCTCGGGAGGTAAGGGATATCTCACACCGCTAGACTGTGCGATCCGTCTCCGACCTACACTTTGGCTAGCCGGGACTTCCCCAACCAGGTATCTCTCTCTAGGTAAGCCCCACCCCAGCCGAAACAAGCTATAAGCTCCCGACTGACCTCCCGCCATGTATGGTAGAGTAGCATGTAAGTGTGTGTGTAAGTAAGTAAGGGGTGGGATAATAGGTCAAGGAAGAGGAAAGAAAGCGCCCAAAGTCCATGGCCCGTTTGTTAAGATCCTGCTCCGATATTCGCTTGGTGATCGGAGATACCACGGAAAAGTACCGATCAGAGCAGCCGGCTGCTAAAATTCTTCTAAACACAGCGGCTAAGTTCTACCTAGTTATGAATATAGCGCCGAAAATTCTGCTCTCACCATCGGGATTGGAACCTTATAACCACTAGAACTCTCGGTCATAGGCTGTGAAGGGACATCAGTTGATGCCCTGAATCGCATAAGCCGGTAAGAACGTGGAGTAGATGAAAGAGGAGAAGGTTATTGAAGTACAGGTAGAAGAGTAAGAAGAAAAAAGACATTGCAGACAAATACGAGTAAAAAACAATAAGTAATAGTTGAAAAAGAAGGAAAAATAGTAAAATAAAAAAACATGAAAATAAATAAGAAGTGCATGAAAAGAAGTAAGAAGAGAAAGAATGAAAGGAAAAAGAGGAGGAATGGGAGGAAAAAAGAAAGAAGAGAAGAAAAAGGGAAAGAATGGAGGAAAAAGAGAAAGAATAGAAGAAAAGGAGAAAAATGGAAAGAGAAAGAATGGAAGAAAAAGAGAAAGAATGGAAGAGAAAAGAGAAAGAATGGAATAGAAAAAAAGAAACGGAAAAGGAGGCTGGAACTCGTATTGGACAAACAAGTTCATGAGCATGAAGAAGAATAGAGGGAGGCTGTTGAAGAAAAACGGAAGATGTAGAAGGAAGGCGATTAATCAACAGGACGAAGAGCAGGAGAGCCAAGGCCTGTGAGACGGGGAGGGGGCGCCGCCCACCTGTCGGGCGTCGCGAAGAGGCTGCCGGAGCTGCGGCTGCGCGGGCGCGGGGGAGAGTCCTGGGCGCCGGGCGACGTCGCCCGCCCCCACAGCCCCGCCACGGCCGCCTGCGCCGCTCGCAGCAGCGCGGGCGTCGTGGGGCGCCCCTGCAGCGCGCCGCCCTCCACCCACTGCCACACGGCCCTTCCCTTACCACGCGCACCCACCACTTTTCTATGCTTTATAATGAAGGACATACTAAAACACGCGTGCCTTGCATAGCTTTGCAAACAATCCTTTTCTTTCCCTTATTATATAGGACCTAATAAAACACGGCTCTAACATCAATCTATAGTTTTGTAAACAACCTTTTCTTTGGCGTATTAAAAAAGAATATATTGATTGAGTGATAGTTTAGTGATTCCGAGCTCGTCAACGATCAGAGTCATACGTCCCGTAAGTGTAATGCATGTTTTTGCTCGAGAGATGGGGATGATATTTCCCTCGTATGGCGAAATCCAGGGACAACCTACCGACGGCTAGCGAGTTTTTTCCGAACCAGGTATATCCTACCAGCGAGTCACCGCCTCAGCCGGGATAAGCTCTTAGCTCCTGATATCTCCTGGCATATGTGGAGGTGTAGTGCGTGTTAGTGTAAGTGAGTGTGTGTTTTAAGTGAGGATAGGACGAGTAAGAGGAAGGTGAGATCGCGCGCGGTCCGTGGTCCGTTCGTTAGGGTACTGCTCCGGCATTCGCCAGGTGTTGAACGCAGAAAACACAGAAAACTACCGATCAGAGAAGCCGGGCGCTAATTCTCCTCCAGACGGTGACTGAATTCGACCTACGTGACAAGCTAGTGTCGAAAATCCTGCCACCTTCGGGAATCCTGCCGCCGTCAAGGATCTCCGATGCAGTCAGAGGGACATTGACACTAGTTGATGCCCTGAGCCATCAATTTAATTGGGATATATTAAAACACGCCTTAAACAACAATTTATAATTTTGTAAAGCACTATTTTTGTATTATTATAAATAACTATGAAATCTACAGACTTTTAACACCAATCTACAATTTTGTCAATATCATTTTCTTTGACTTATTTCAAAGAACATATTAAAATACACCTTTAACAACAAACTATAGTTTGTAAATAACTCTTTTTTGACGTATTAGTAGAGACGTATGGAAAGTTACATTAAACTCCTATTATAGTTTTGTAAGTATTCGTTTTCTTTGGCTTATTATAGGAATATTTTAAAACGCTCCTTCTTGAATAATAGAATATTAATACAATTCCGGTATTCGAAGTATAGCAATATTAAGGTTAATGGCGGATCTCAGAAAAAATTTCAAAGTAATTGAAGGATATATTTCTATATTTAAGAACTATGGTCAAGATATTTTGCATTACACTTCGTAAAATAAAATTCGTATTCTGTAAGATAAAAAGGTGGTCCTCGGGTCGCTCATGAATAACGTGCTAACATTCTGTGAGGTGGCCTGTGTTCGATTCCCGGCAAAAATTAAGCCGTAACTTTCTAATACAAATAATCTCAGATTCTACAGCTGTGACGAAATAAATAAGCTGCAGACCAAGTTAGCTAGTTACGGTGATGGAAATACGTCATGAACTTGAAATCTTGTTTAGAACTGATCTGGCTTTAATGGAACCCCAGACTTTCCACGTTATTACATTACTCATGGCGACGGTTTGGATTTGTTTTGTGAACATCCGAGTTGAAATAAGAAACAAGCTCTTAGGGTTGAGAAATGTTTTAATAATAAATGATCTAATCGATGAAACAAACGCCTTACTTTAAAAAAACGATAAAGCCAACTACAGTCTATCCACTTTACTACGAGACTATTCAATCGTTGAGTGTTCATTGAGTTATTGAGATTTTTATAATTGTTATAATTAGTTCATTGAGTTATTGGTATTTTTATAATTGTTGTAACTACTCTACTGAGGAACAATAAAAAACAAAAAGAGGTAATAAGAGGATTATTTTTTTGTATGATTGAGACGTGTGCCGATTTGTAACATGTACGTGTGATGCTACTTGTGACAGGACGACTTCGCAGTATATGTACGTCATGTGTGTTGTCATCGATGGCTTACAGCCGTCCACTCAGAACAGACTATGATGTAGACAAGAATTATCGAAACGCGGCAGATATCGATTGATTTTTTTAGTTAAAAACCATCTTTTGCGCTTTTTAAATCAAACCTTGTGTGCTTGATATTAAAAAACGCATGCTCTGAATACAGTGACCGCAAAAGAGTATGTCACTAACGCATTATTCAAGCTGCATTCATTACAGCTGTGCATTCTTGTCGAAGGTGTCAAGCAGTAGACATTTTAATGCGTTTACATTGAACGAAAATTTTATCACATAAAATAATCAGGATGAGATGTCTTAATGTCTGTGTGTGAAATGTGATGTCATGAATCATGCAGTGATGTAATAAAGCTAATGAAGGATATAACGGATAACATGGCGAGGGATATGACTAGTGATCTAACCATTGAGTACGTGTGATAATGGCACAACATGGGTCTCACGACGGTGAATTTGTCAAGAAATGTGATTACGCTCTGGTGTGGAAGTGACGGGAGAAACTCGTGTAACAAGGGACGTGTCTTGCTATGTGATGTGCTGTCATGCGTCACGACTTGAAAGATGTAATGCATATGACGCCATGCAATGCTTTAATAGAATATACGTATCACAGTTAGTTTATATCTTATTTCACAAGGCGAGATTCGGGGCATCAGGCCCGCTCTTCCTTGAGACCTCACTAATGTTGCTACACTTCTTTCACCATCTAGCGGAGAAAGAAGGTAATATTTGGGTGACGAAACAGGCGATTTTGAATTTAGCTCCGAGGATTCTTTTGGGCTTGAGGATCTTTTACATGCAGTAAATCTACAACATAGAACATCCGGCTTTATTTCTCCGAAGAAAGGGCGACTAAAAATGTTTTCTCCCTTAAAAATTCACCGCTTCCATCGAGTTTGAACCCATGAACTCGGTTTCAACACCCAGACACGCTAACCTGAATACCACCGACCCCACCCCCAGTGACGACGTTGGAGTGTGGCACGTACCGGGTCGTTCGGAGGCAGCCCGTGGCGGTTGGAGACTCGAGTGGCTGCGGGCAGCTCGGCCGCCCACGGCACACTCCCCGCGCTCCCGCCCAGCCCCATCATGCTCGCCGTCCTGCGCACACCCACACACCGAGTGGCACAGGGCAGCACTCATAGCAATAATAATATAATAATATAATCATGAATTTATTCAAACTGAAATTGGGTGTACCCCGGTGGCGGGTATTACATAAATATGATTATATATCTAACATGCAAATTATACAGTAATAATAATAATGATAATAATAACAATAACACAATAATAATAATAATAATAATAATAATAATAATAATAATAATAATAATAATAATAATAATAATAATAATAATAATAATAATAGTAGTAGTCCTTGGGGTCATCTCTGCAAATCGACTGATCTCTGAACTAATTTCATCGTTTGTAAGGCTTGGCCTTAAGAACTGGCACATTCAATCAATGCAAAAGCCTATTCTCCTGAGTACTGCACGCATCGTGAGGAAGTTTTTATTGGTATAACTTCACGTTGAATCCTGACCGCCCGAGTTTGCAAGCGAAACAGGCACCTTGGTTCTCCAAAGGTTGCGGTGTCTACTGTAGGACAGCTCGCTAAGCGAGAGACTTGAAAATTATATAATAATAATAATAATAATAATAATAATAATAATAATAATATAAAAATTGATTCATATAAAATTAAATATCCTCAAGAAAAAGAAACTTCTATATCTCTACTCTACACTGCACGACACCTCACTTCACAATATGTCACTTATGCTTCTGTCTATGACCCACTATTCTTAATTAAGTCCTTCATTTACTTAGTAATACCCCAAATTAATTCCCTAATCCATTGAATACTTCGAGGAAATGTCACTGTAGTGCCCCTGATCGGGAGATCCTATGTTCGAGTCCCGACAGTGGCAGGATTTTCGCCTCTAGCTATCGACACAGCGGGCGATTACTGTTCGCTATGCCGTGCAAAAACTCCGTATTATTATTTTCTAGATTAGCGTGGTGTGTCCGGCATGTATTTTCAACTGAAAAAGTTTATTTGTGCTTTGGAAGTTCACAATAAAATAAATGTTAAAAATATTCCAGTTTCCTTCTTTGCCCTTTATTTGGATGTAGTAAGTAACCAGAAAATATATCGATTTAAATACTAATCATTTTTTTGTTTCATGGCAAAATTAGTTCTTAGTATCGTTAATCCGATGAACCCAACCGTTATGATTGAATATAAATGCCAGAAAGTTGGTAGAATAATTCAAGTTTTAGAACGTTGTAGAACCAAAAAACGTAGTACTTGTAGGAGCATTGAAACCATACGTTTTTTCTGATAATTCTCCATATTATCCAAAAGGGAACCGAATACAAATTGTAGTACCAAACGATTTGTCTTGTCGAGAGAAATTCAATGAGCTACTCATCACATCTAGGGGACTACTCACCACGTAAAACAGCGTTTTAGCTCCTCAAAAAACAAAAAAAATCATTTTTAGAGAAATTTCTTAAACTCTTTTGGATAGATCCGCTAACAAATTATCAGTCCTCCAACAGGAGGCAGAGAAATGTCGATTGACACCTCTCGATTGATGGACCGAAAGGGCCCTGCTCCTGAGTGGCGGGCAGAGGGAAGATCGAGTATTTTTTTGAAGGAGGCGTGAAAAGTACTTAGAACATTAGTCACGTAAGTATGATGGATGTTGTACCTCTGGAGATGGCGGTGTTTGTCCCAGGTGATACGTGAGATTCGTTATCGATCTATGCGACGGCTTGAGGTTTTTTTGATGAGCGGAAATTGCTAGAATCACATCCGTAGGAGGACATCGTTACTGAATAATCTGAGAAAATTACCAGAACGTAAGACTACGGAAGCGACATTAGTTTTAGTTGTGCCCCTGCGTTGCTCTGAGACACAGATCAAGGTCGTTACCACGTATATGTACATATTAATATATATTAAGTCGGATCTTACGCAGTGTACGAATGAGTTGAAAATGAACCCTAGTTCTTGTTGTGTGCTATTACTACATATATTATTCATTAATATTGAATAACAGTTTTCGCCTCCAGGAATACAATCCATGACTGTTAAGTTCAATAATGATCTCCGACTATGACGAAGTGCAGTGAACATGTATAAATGATCAGGAGATAAGAGGAGGGGACAGGATGGGGAAGGAAACATCGCGCGCGGTCCGTGTCCCGTTTATTTAGGAACCGCTCCGGCATTCGACAAGTATTAATAGAAGAAACCACCGATAGCTACCAATCAGAGAAACCATCCCCTAGATTTCTTTTTCAGACACCGGTGAATATTAAAAACAAGCCACCGTCGGGAATCAAATCTCAGTCCACGATCTGCCAGAGTCACGAATATTGCCACTGAATTATCACACCCAGTCAAACAAAGTAGGGAACGTCACAATACACTGAACGAATTGGTTCCTGGTCGAAGAGGGAACTATCAGTTCTCACGGCTGAAGTGTCGGCTTCAATTCTGCTCTTCGTTACGACCAAGTTACCAGCCCTTATAGTTATACCCGTAATGAATTAATTAATGATGTAAGTGTATGTAAGGACTGACGATAGGAGAAGGAAGAGGAAGGGAAGATCGTACGCGGCCCGATTGTTAGGTTACTGCTTCAGAATTTGCCTTGTGTTGATCGGAAAAACCGCTGAACCGCTACCGATCAGAACAGTCGGACACTGGAATTCTTCTCCAGACAGCGACTGAATTCGACCTAGCTATCTAGCTAGTGTCAAATATCCTGCAACCTTTGGAGCTTGAACATAATACCTCCCGGTCAGAGGTACTGCAGTGACATCTGCTAATTCCCCGAGACTGCGGTGCTGTAGTGCAGATAAGTGTATGCGTGAAAAAGGATGTAGGAGAAACACGCATGGTATGTGGCCCTTTTACTAGCCTCATATGAGGAATTAGCGGTAGTGATTGCCAGCAAAGGAGTGGCTAGGCAGTTCACATATCGATTATTCAACGAGCGATTTCTGGTTTGCAAATCAAATGAATAAATTGAGGGATTGACTTAAAACACAGAAGCAAAACACTCAATATTCAGGAAGTTTGATTACACAGGCCTGCGAGGAAAAAAAACTTGTTTGAAACTTTCAACTGTCCCTTATGTATTTTTTGTACGCTGAAATCAATAATGAAACTAGAAATGTTTCATCACATACATTTTTGTTTTCACTAATCGACTTTAATTTTGCCTTGTCACAGGCAGCTTTTTGTATTTAGCTTACAGTTTAGTGACGCCATCTACGAACCGGTGATATAAATTGTTGTTTTCCTCCCAGACGCAACACCTTTTCATTCACGCTTTCTATAAACTGTTGAAACAATTTCTGCAGATTTTTGTTTGTGGTATTAGAGGAGGGTGTACACCGTGCATGTCCAAGATAGATGAGCAAAGGAATTGGATGACTGGCGTCTTTTCATGAACTCATAAAAACAGTGCTATTATACAACAGTCATAGGTATGCTTCAATACCTATGGAACATTCAGTTCGTCTCAAAAAGCTTTCGAAAATCTTGCACTGACCCTTACTAATAATTATTAGTACCTTATATTTTGCAGAAGTATTTACATCATCCTAGCTGTGGCCGCTTACATAATTTAGATACAAGGAAATTTTATTATTTGTGATTTGTGTTATATGAACTGTTATTTGTGTATTGCATCCGCAAATAATTTAAAACTTGAAATACATCAATAATAAAAATAATCAAGTAATACTGCAAATAATCGTGTCAGTTAAATGCAATGCTAGAATCACAATCAGAATTGTTTACGTCTATTGTTTACCAGTTGAAACCAAATTTTCGGATTCGCCCCTCTCGTATTCCATCCGGATATCATCCAATCTCCAGTAATCACGTTTACTCTAATTTCACATAACCTCATTTCGTCGTAAATTACAGATTTACACACAATGTATCACTCTTGACATTGCAAACGATAGGGCAAATGCAGGAATGAATACGCCTGAATGCCCTCGACTTCTTCCAATCTTTTAAATAAATTCCATATATACAAAATATAATATTGGCCTTGAGAATATGCATAAATATCTGGTGGAAAAAATATACCTTTTAGAATGAGAAATGATGAAAAATCAAGATAATTGCCACATGCATGTAGTACTCACCTTATATTGAAATGTGTGTAATCAGTGTCACAGTACTTTTAGAGCGTATGCGTTAGAGAAGTCCTCAGGATCTTCATTAGAAGAGCATAGTGAAGATTTCATTGCCTTATGCTGTACAAAAGATGGTACGGAGTGATCTAAAGAGGTTTATAATGATGATAATGATTAAGGTTGGTTGATTGATAGTGATTTCGGGCGCATCAAATACTGCCGTTAGTCCCGTACCTGTAGTGAATGTTTTTCTCTCGGGAGGTGGCGGCGATCTTCCCACGCTGGGTGACGCAACCTACTGTCGGCTAGCGATGTTTCCCCAAACCAGGTATCTCCCACCAGCGGGGACTACCCCAGCCGGGACTAGCTCTAAAGTGGTCACCCCGCTTGTGTAGTAGTGTAGTGCATATTAGTGTAAGATGTGAGGCTAGGGCTAAGAGGAGGACGGAAATAACACGCGCAGTCCGTGACCCGTTTGTTAGGGTACTGCTCCGGTATTCGTCTGGAGTTGATCAGAAACACCACGGACAACTACCGAGCAAAGCAGCCAGCCGCTAGAAATCTAATCCATACAGTGACTGAATTCGACCTAACTGACAATCTAGTGTCGAAATCTAGTCATTGTCAGGTCTTGAACCCAGGGCCTCCTAATCCGAGGTAGTGACATCAGTTAATGCACTGAGCCACCTCTCCCGCTATGATAATGACTAAGGAAAAGTTGGTTTTCACATGGGATTAGTGATGTTATGATAAGCACATGCTACAATTTTACTTTTAAAAAAACTGGCTGAGTTGGATCGGGACAATTGTTTCCACTGCAGCGTATCCAACAGGGAGATCATAGATACCGAATTCCATCAGCGACGAATTTTTCACACTAACTACATAGCTATATTAAATCCAGTTACTGCCTACAAAGTCAGCTGAATTTTAGCGGAATGTTGCTTTAATTAGTAGTTTCTTGTGTTTTTTCCGATTAACACTTGCTGAATTCCAGAGAAACATCTAGCAAACAGGCTACAGACCACGCGAAATCTTTCCTTCGTGATCTTTGTCCCATCCTTGTCCCTTACACACACATAACACATGCACTCACATACACACACACATGCAGTTACATCTTTTTTTCATTTCCACATTCGCTCGAGAGACCTCACCAGTCTATGAGTTGGTCGTTTAGCTAATAACGCCTATGACGGTGCCCCTCTGACACCCAACAGAATGGATGAGGAAAATAGGATGTCATATAAGCATGTCGTCGATAATGGATCTGTATTATATCTTAAGTAAAGGAGAGTATTGCTTTATTATATAAGGAAAGGCAATGTAGACATCACTAAGAGGCAAACTAGATAAGACAAAACGATGACAAGTTGTAAAATAAGTAATAGGAAACGTAAGACCAATGTTTGGAAATGCTCATCATTTGTTTTGCTTTAAAATGAGAAACAGCTTGCACCCAACACTGCTGAATACTTTCTTTTCAAACGTCACTCTCCCTGAGAATACTTGCAATACTTTGGCAAAGAATTTCTGTATTCGAAGGGTAATGATATCACGTGTATTTCACATTTTTAATTGTGTGCATTCATCATATAGCAGAAAATATGCTGATATGAAAGAGTTCCAATCCCGAAGATTCTTAATTGGATATATTGCCCTTATCTCGCACCTGCTTCGACCCAATCAGATTTGATTTCTACCCTTATAGTACAGTAGACATTGTTGGACACGTCTCCTTGTATTGTATCCGGCAGTGTATCGTTTTTTTGGCTCCAGTGTGAGTCGTTCTTTAATAATATATTATCCCCCCTCTCTCTCACTCTCGAATCATTTTATTTGAACCCCTCACGTGCTGTCGAGTTTGTGACGTTCCGTTTATGTTCAATTGGACTTGACAATACTAAATCTCTCTCTTGCCACTTCAGGTAGACATTACTTTTCCCCATTTCGTTTGGAATCATCTAGAAGATCATCACTAAGAGGCAAACCTGATAAGAGCTCTCGGTAAATTTCTTCCGCCGATGGATGGCGGATCCCTTCACTCCGTCTTCCGGGCATTTCTCTCAACGAAGTATCTCCCACCAACCTGGCACCGCCTCGGCCGGCACAAACTCTAATCTTCCGACTGGTCTTTCGACCCGTGCGGTAGTGCATGGCGTGTGAGTGTTTAAGTATCGGGTGAGAATAGGACGAGGAACCGGAAGGAAATGACGCGTGCGATCCGTGGCCCGTTTGCTTGGGTACTGCTACGGCATTCTCCAGGTAGTGATTGGAGAAACCACAGAATACTACCGATCAGAGCAGCGGGCCGCTGGAATTCTCCTCCAGACAGCGACTGAATTCGACCTAGCTATGGTTGGTGTCGAAAATCCTGACATCGTCAGACACGAACCTAGGACATCCCAGTCAGAGGCACTGAAGTGATATATTGTGGTGACCTGAACCAGCTCTCCTGGTCCCAAAGAATCGGGTCTGAACCATCTATAGTCAGTGGATCACTGTGGAATTTACAATGCACTGTACCACTTAACTACTGAACGGATCGCGCGCAAACAGAGAACGGATCGCAATAAAACAGAGTACAATTGGATGGATTGTTTCTGAAAAGGTCACATAATGAAGCGAATAATATATAATCGGGTCTTTTGAAGAAGATTGGCGCTTCTCCGCACCTAGGTTAACATTTAACGGGTGAATAAAACAACGTGAGATTGGTAACAATGGTAGTTGGACAAACACACATAATTAATGAGTAACGAATGTAAGTGATATTTTGCGATTTAGCGGGGAGAGAAGCGGGCTTCGGTAGCAGGGGAAGTTTTCAAATAAGTAGAAGAAGAAGAAGAAGAAGAAGAAGAAGAAGAAGAAGAAGAAGAAGAAGAAGAAGAAGAAGAAGTGCAAGTGAAGGTAAACCAGTGACTGCATTTATGAAAAGTAAGTAAAAATCATAAAAAAGACAGCAGTACATCAAAGTAGCCAGGTTAAGAAGAACATGATTGTTTGCGAACCCGCTGGTGCTACTAACAGTAGAGGGAAGCACCGTCTATTATGCGATTAAGTAGATATTAGTAGATTAAGAAATACCAGTTTGAACGACGACCTATGTTAAACCTAATCACAACGAACTCTAGTGTCAGCAGAGAGGAACCATCAAGCCTGTCGATCCTACAAAAAACGAAGGTCTTGAACAAATATCAGACTGAGTGCGAAATCTGTGGGTGATTGGAGTAACTTAATACAAAGGTTGAGATGTAACAGCGCAAATGTCGATATTGCTAGTATGCCACCAAAGAAGGTACAAGGAAACAAAGAGGAAGAAATGGATAAACATTCAAAGCTCCTTGCAGAAATCCTACAAGAAATCAGATGAATTAAAGAAGCCAAAGAAATTTTTAAAAGGTGAAAGAATTCGAACTGAAGAGCTACGTTTCACGATGAAATTAATAAAGAAATAATAGGAACAAAACACACAATAGAAGCCATAAAAACAACTTGACAAAAACATGCAACGTATAAAGAAAACTAGAAAAAACAAAAACAAGATTTAGAAGGAAAACTCGACAACTTTAAGAAATCAGAAGAAGAAAAAAGGTGTACTACCGTCAGAAGACTGGAGTTCGTTGAAAAACATATTGAAAGGAAACTAACAAAAGAAAAGAAACACAATTTGATGGTAATAAAAAGATTTGAAATAAGTGTAATGAGAAAGCAAAAGTCGAGAAGACTGTTAAAACAGTATTTGAAACAATTGTTACTGAAAACGAATATAAAAAAGCCTTTTACAGTGACCAGGTAATAATGGGATAATTTAAATTAAAATGACACCTTTTCAAGTCCAATTGGAAATCTAAAAGTATATATATAATTGAAAATAAGTTCAAAATAAGATAGCACAAACTACAAATTGATGAAAAATGAGTATATTCGTTAAGTAGTCATAAAAAGGAAAGCCCGATAAAAAAACTTAAAAAACAAAACTCCACAATTCACAAAAAATCGGATGATAAGAGGAGCAGTTAAAATGGGAACGAAAATAAAAAGAAAGAAAGATTTCAAAGAAAACTTTAACTCTATACTACACAAAGATAAATTCGAATCATAGCTCCGATAGCAATTAATAGCTCCTATTGTCGTTGAATATAGAGAATGACAACGACTTGAGATTTCACTACACTCAATTTGAATCAATATTGAAAAGATCTTTAGCATTCATTAAGGACAGAACAGCAAAAAGAGAAGTAGATTAAGCCACACCACCCACAAAATATTAAGACTACTGCAACACAATACACCACGAAATACTAGGAGAAACGCAATAAAAGAGGAATATTTCTATGTGGATAAACAAGTTAGAAGATCTATAAAAAAGACCTGAGAACACACAAGGAAAACTGAAAACACGACATGATGATGTCATCCCGGCCCATAAAGAAAATCAATCAAGTGCTAAATGAAGGCCGATACTGGATGCAATCAGTTCAATCT
The DNA here is from genome assembly GCA_038098605.1 of Gryllus longicercus. NCBI lineage: Eukaryota > Metazoa > Arthropoda > Insecta > Orthoptera > Gryllidae > Gryllus > Gryllus longicercus. Next base: position 3,923,294 of record JAZDUA010000050.1, on the reverse strand, counting down.
CAGTTTGGCGTTTCAATTTACAAATACAAAGAAATTGAAAGAGCAACCATATTCTACAAATCACTCATTTCAAGCTCAGATGTGAACTATGACTCCAAAATAATTAGATTTGTAAATCATCTAGATAATAACAGGCATAAAGATGATAAAGCTGTTCCAAAAAACATTACACAAAAGTGGAAACAAATCAGAGGACTCCGCCGCAGCAACGACCCGTTCAGCAACGAACCGTTCAGCGGTGACTTTTCAGCCGAGACTCATTCCGCGGGCCCTGATTTACATGCATTACGAGCCGTGGCGTATAAATTCTGAGCACTCCCCGACCATCTCACCTGCGCGTGATGTCCACGAAGAGCGAGGTGGAAGTGGGCGGGAGGGAGCCGGGTGCTTGGGTGTTGTCGTGGGGTGAAGGCGGGGGCCTTCGCTGTGGCGGTGGCCCCAGGAAGTCCTTCGGCGGGTCCTTTATTTCCCCGTCCAGCAGTATCTGTCGGCGTACATGACGGGGTTCAAGTTCATAGAGAGGCCCTGAGCGGAAGGTAGATTTATGAAACATATGTGATGGACACTGCGGGTTAAGCTTAGTTTCGCTGGAAATTTCCATTTCCTTTGTCTCTCCATTGACCCATCTGTTATTTGATTGCGATAAATACTGTGTTTTCAAGCGGAATCATCTCCAATACAGACCTCGAAAGACGTAAAAGAAAAAATTAAGAGCTGAATCCACCATTCGATCAATATAGACTGTCGCAAGACATCTTATTACACGAGATTGAGGAATTATTAAAAGAGCCAATTTTACTTACCAATAGGGTTTAATGTTAATATGAAAGTACGAACATATTATAAACGTGTTATCAACTGCAAACATTTGAAAGATACTACTTTTGACTTTTCCTCCAATTTCGTAAAATAGGATTCTTGTTTCGTAATTATCGAAATTTCCTTGCTTTGTTGATACTCGGATTTAAAGGTAGTGACCCTACAAGGTCACGTGTTGGAAGAAGAGTACACTCTCATGCAATCGGGAGGTTCGTTATGACTTACATTTATGGTATTGAAGCTCTCAATTGGATGACTTACTTCCCGTCTCCTTACAGTTGTAGGATGACGCCCCCGAAAAATTGAACTTTTGCAATTTTTAAATAATCTGGCATTCAAACGAAATTGAGAAGTATATTATTCTCTTAAGAGCCATTTACGCTATCCCAAGGCAATATTTGGTGCCAGTTTTGAGATGATATATCATTGTTTTTAAGCCTTCATGTTAATAACCCTCAAAAATTAAAATACCCGTTCGAAACTCCTAATGTATTAAGTTCACAGAGATGAATTGGAGAATATCCATTTTAAGGAAAATCGGCCAAACGGTGAGGTGCTGGCGTTGACTGACGTATGCCGTCAATCGATTTATCGATATCAAAGACCCCCAAAACATGAATTCTGTCTACACAACGTGTTAGAAGATGTAATTACCACGAATATTTATCCACTTTTTCGTAGACAAGGTTCGGCAATAAGCGTTATTCTGCCGAAAATTCACCCTTTTCTTGGCGCACGACTACATAACTGTCTCTTCTGACGAAGTACCTTCCTGAGGGCGAGAAAGTAAAAGAGGATTTGCTCGTTGCTGACCTTGGCGGGCCCCGGCGTGTGCATGAGCACTCGCTCGCGGAGGGGCCTCGGGCAGCTCTCCCTGCGGAACTCCCGCTGTTCGGGAGCCCTCGCCGCCGGCGCCCGCGCGGGCGTCGCCCACGAGGTCGGCTCGGGCGCGTAGAAGCGACGGACACGGCTCGAGACCAGCTGACGCACACACTGTCAGCGAAACACTACGTTATTATTATTATTATTATTAATACTATTATTATTATTACTATTATTATTACTATTATTATTATTACTATTCGTGTATGGGCCATTACTGACCTCAACACATTTCTCTCTTCGAGGCCCAGTTGTTTCTATCCTGGACAGATCAGCATGTGGACGAATTATGGAGATCAGCCTTTGGGCTGCATCGCTTGGTTAAGACAAGGTTGTTAGCCTTGAGAATCAACTAGAGGCGCTAAGATTATATTGTGGTTATTATTATTATTATTATTATTATTATTATTATTATTATTATTGGCGTATAGGCGTATATTGACTAAGCCACAAGATTAACGCGTGTAATTTTTTCAGGATCAGTTTTTCAACTGTATCCTCCAGTACGACAAGGTTGTTAGGCCTTGAAATGTGAACTATGAGGTGCTAGAATGATGATGAGGGGTGAAGGGGCAATCACAAATATGACCATGTCTACTCAGGACTCGTACCTGCAACCTCCTTGGTACAGACAACGGCTGCTACAACCGACTGCACCACGGGGCCGACTTTGTTGTTGTTGTTATTATTATTATTATTATTATTATTATTATTATTATTATTATTATTATTATTATACAGTGACGATGAGGGGAAAAGGATTAGGATGATGGTAGGAGGCGGTAGGTGGGGTAGTAGGCAGTTGGATGTGTTAGTGGGCTTTTGGAACCATCCCAGCAATCGCCTTGTCACCGAGGGAAACCACGAAAATCCCGGTCAGGATTGCCGGGCCTGGGATCGAATCCGCAACTCTCGATTGCGAATCCAGGATGCTAATCTCTGAGTCACTTTGCTCGGTATCGCAATTCATGCACACACACACACACACACACATAAAGCTATAAAGAGAACGGATTTGTCGTCCCTCCTAATCTGCTAGTGAACGGTTTTTAAAAACGTGAGGTAACAAAAAAGGAGAAAGTAATATGGAGCCAAAACAAGAGAAGAAAATTAGGAATGAAGGTAACTTTATATTGAATAGATCATAGCTTTACTTTATTAATTAAAAGCTACAAAATTTACGTTGTTCGAAATTCGCGGCTAGAATTACAACGGGAAAATTGTGTTATGCGCAAATTGGCAAATTCGCGGGAAAAGAATGGATATCTTCCTTGGAGAACATCATGTTGTGTGATTGTTCATACGATTGTTTGTATATATATATATATATATATATATATATATATATATATATATATATATATATATATATATATATCAGGATAACAATTCAGTGTTGACATTAAAAATTCTATCTTTACAATCTTTTCCGTCTGTACGATGCAATTGCACGGGTTCAGGTAGTTGAATTGAATGCGTTATTTTACGTGGCGAGACTCAGGACATCAGGCCCGCTCTCCAGTCTGACCACACAAATTTCGCTACGATCCTTTCAGCAACTAGCGGAGATTTGAATTTAGCTCAGAGGCGTCATTTAGGCTTGAGGAGCTTTTACATGCAAGTAAATCTACTAACATGGGGCAGCCAGCTTTGCTTCCCCTCCGAAAGAAGGGAAGATTTTTTCGCTTTTAAAACTCCACGGCTTCAATCGGGTTTGAGCCCTCCAACTTGGGTATATTATTTTCCAAATCTCCAAGCCGTTTGTTTCCAAATCCCCGAGCCGTTGCTGTCCCTCGACCGTTGCGGTGGGGCTCGCTTACCCTGGGGCGCTCGTTGGCGTCGGTGCTCGCCTGGCCCTGCGGCGAGGCCTCTCTGGAGGCGACCTTACCCCCGCCGGCCGCCCAGGACCCGTCCCCGAGGACCATGAGGTAGCAGCCCCGCAGCCCCGAGGCGCTCGCCATCACGCACCGCCACCCGCTCAGCTGCGACAGGCACCGCCTCACCTGCCAGGGCCACCAGGGGAAAACGCCGTGAAATATCAATACCGCTTCAATGTGGAATGTCTTAAGGCTAAATGTCCCGACACTAGTACAATTTGTACCCACCACGTGGCAGCACCATAATAAGTAAAATTTACTTTACTGATAAAGTCTGAACCAATGGTCCGATTTTCGATCTGTAAACGGCATTTGGCGCCTTTTTAAAATAGAATTTACGCTACGAAGCCCTTTTTCAAACAATCTAGCAAAAATTCGAATTTAAAATTAGTTTTCGAACTTCCGAGAAAAAATTAAAGGACTCGTTTTTTTCATCTCTGTTCGCAAGTCTGCGTATACAGACGTCTGCTGCCGTCTGAAGACGACACCCAAATTCCATTCGCCTCTGATCGCGAGTCTGCGCATATGCTACGGGGTGCTGTCTTTAGATGATGCGTTTCGTTCACCTCAATTCGCGTGTCTGCGTGAATTACGTCAATCACCCACTCCGATATCATCGGGAAGCACAACGGAATACTCGACGCGAAATCTTCCGTCGGAACCCGCCGTTACTGCAACCGGCCGCTGGTATCTGTTTACCAAATGAAAGTATTTCCACTGTATAATGTAAACATACTAAACCTTCCGTAGGATTACTAGTGTGTTGTTGTGATCTCAAATTATTTCCATTGAAGGAACCTTCCAGATGTATGACGTAAATAAAATATGGGAATCTACTAATGAATGTTGTGATTTCATGATCTTTCCATTGAATGATCCTTCAGTTGCAAACATATCCAAATGTAAACACATTATCTCTAAATACCTTATATATATATATATATATATATATATATATATATATATATATATGTGTGTGTGTGTGTGTGTGTGTGTGTGCGTGCGTGCGTGTGCGTGTCTGTGTCTGTGTCTGTGTGAAGAGTCTAGAAGACGAAGAAGCATATAAGCTCACCAGACGTCTTTGTGATAACATCATTCGGCCATATCTGGTCTGTACAGAGCGTTAAGTCAAAACTAAAAGATGTTATACTTCTTTGTGTGTTTTATCGAAGATCATCAGTCAATTCTTCTTGCGGTAGTAAACCTGAGGAAGCTACGTTGCATATCGCCAGATTCCATCTTAATTTCACATCTTGACAGCCTAGCAAATTTAATTCGTGTACATTCGTCTACGATATGATACCGTCCTTAGACCTGTTCCCGACGTCTCTATTCGTGGGTTGGCGTATACGATTGCAAATAGATGTCAGCCTTAAATGTAACGTTGAGGACTTTTCTATTCGAACGACTGCGTCTACAGGCGTCTGCGATGAGATAAGGTCTTTACACACCTCGTTTCGAGTCAGCTTGCGTTTATAGACGTCTGCGAGAGCATGCCATCTTTCGCCGGCATCGCTATTCACGGGTCTGCGTGTATAAATGTCTGCGATAAGATGACAACTTTATACAACACGTTCGGGGTACCCAACGTTCGCGCAAGTTTTCTTGATATTCCACAGCGGGGGGTGCGGGGAGAGGAGGGCTCTGCCTACCTCACGGCTTAAAAGGGCGTACCAACTGTGGGCATGAACTTAACGCCCCAAAGCGTGCCATGAGAAATGCTACTGCTTGCTTTGAAAGTACGAGGTGGTTGTTGGCAGCGTTGTAAATCGGTACGTCCCGTTCCGAGTCGAACCTAATTATCTCAACGGGCCGTGCTGTTCAGCGCTGGGTAAGGACTAGGGAGCTCGTGTATCAAGAAAACTTTCGCGAGTAATACAAGTCTTCGTCTATAGACGTAAGCAATGAGATGGCATCTTTAGACAAATCGTTTTGTTTACCTATATTCGTGGGTCAGAATATATAAGCATCTGCGATGGGTTGACAAATTTAGAGATACGTTTTGTTCATTTTCGCTGGTCTGCGTATACAGACGTGTACTATGAGATACCGTCTTTCGACGTCATATTTATTTCATCTCTTCTCTCGGGTATCAATATGCCATTGTAATGCCCTGTCTGCTGCAAAATGTCTTCAAATGACCCTTTGTAGGGATATTCCGTGTGGAGATGAAGGATTACTGTAGCGGCGCATTTAGATAGCTATCTGCTATCGCAGTGACGCGCACAGGTCATTTCCATTTCTTCTGATTAAAATGTTTCCGCTCTCAACCTTGGCTTATTGAGTTGAGTATTTCCATAACTCTTATACGTAGAGTGTCATTATGAAACCCCAACTTTCCGTACATTTTTTAAATTCATTAACATCTACACAGAGAATACAATGAGCACCAATACTATCACTTCTTGCTATTTCCATGGCACATAATGCCTTTCCTTTCATTAACGTTGGAATTTTAAACTTCCAAGCCAGTTCTCGCGCAGAATTTCATCTTGGCACGGCATATGTCTTTAACTTTAATTCGCAAGTCTCTTTACAAACGCAGCAAGGAATGGCACCATCTGGTGCGGTTAGTTCCCTCTATGCGCGCACATACTCTGCAATGACGTTAGAGTTCGGAAAAACAATTCGATTGTTATAAAACATCGATATTTTCCTTCAGAATCATCCATTTATTTACAACGGTGTTTTGTTTTCAATGTTTTTTCAGATCGATTTATTTTTCCAGAAACATTGATGCTTTAAAAAAAAAGAGTTTGTTTGTTCGCTGTAATATCGTTAAACTGCATTTTGAAATTTGGCTGAATAGAATATTTATTAGAAAATTAAGGCGACACAGTGTATTAAGGCAGATTATAATATAAACAAATATTTACGTATTCTGTATATAATATATTTTGCGTTTTAAATAATCTGGAGGGTGGTGGCGTATTTCTGGCTTTGGATTCGGATATAGGGGCTCGACATGTATAGAGTAACATGTGTCAAGTCTTCGGTCTGACAACATCCGAAAAAAAATACAATGTCATGGTGTTTTTTTGTGATTTAAAAAAACGGGCGCGTGGGGGCGCAATTTTGGCATCAGATTCGGATACAGCGCGTTGACATACATAGTGAAACAAGTTTGAAGTCTTTTGAGCTGACAATCATTTTATTTTGAGTCCCTGTGTTGTTTATGAATGAAAGTGAACTAATGGTATAGCAAAAATTCGATGTCCTGTATTTTTTATATCCTTCTTTAATTCGATAAACGTTATTATTAAAATATTACTTATACGTGACCAAACAATAAAATATACCCGTATTTTATTTAAAGACTCTAATTCAAAATGGAAAGAGGATGGAGAAGTGCCATCTGTTTTATCATATTTAAAACATCGTTATTTTAATCATCGATGTTTCTGTCAATATTTTCATCGATATTAAAAACCTTTTGATGATGTATCGAAATATCGTTATGACGATGTTTTGATAACATTTGCAGCCACTAAGAGGCGTACATACCGCATCTCCTGCTTCCATTGTGACGTAAACAACCCCATTCCCTTCTTTAGTGTTGGAATGCTATGGATCTCAACCTCGATTGTGCGATAAAAGGATATATTTTACTTCTCCAACGACGAATGCCGTTTATACACGCGATTTCCTTTCATTTCTTTGCAGGCAAGCGTACCTACATTGTCAATAGATGAAAGAAGTCTTAATTGCAAACGTTTGAGGCAATTAAGTTTTATTAAAGCAGACGTGTTGTTCTGTTTTCAGGGCCCTCATAAATGAATTATACATTCCGAAATGTTAGAAAACAAAAGCATTCTCATTAACCTAACGCCCCAGTATCTTTGTGGAATACTGTCAACATGTGGTCTTGAAGTTATAAAAGTGTTTTTCATTCGCTTGTATTTGACTAATATATACTTCATCCAGGTATTCTCGACATGCCCGTTTTGTTGGAAAGGAACCAAATGAAATAATAAATGAAATAACAAAGTTTTACTACTTCTATTTTGAAAAAAAAACATTTCAGAAAAAGTAGTTCATATCTCCCATATTTTGCCCACTGTGACTATGAGTATGCACATATCACATCTTGCCCATATGAGATGTTCCTTTCATTGTAATATGCATGGCATGCACACTAGATGAGGATATCGAATGCGGTAATTTAAACACACAGAAACGCTGACAAGAAAATCGACATAGTGAGGAAGTGAAATGCATATAGAACAATAGGAATCTGCAAATGAAAAATGAAATAAAGCATGCAAATAAAATAAAGAATCAAAACACATCGACGAACAGAAATAAGACTGGATGAAAAAGACTCCGCCCTTTCTTGATGGACCTTCAATGAATCAATGACCAAGGAATCAATGACATCTTGTAAAGAAACGAAATAAATGTCATTTCCGGGTTAAGTTATTCTATTACTGTAAATTAAAAAAACAATCAAAAAAATCTTTATAACAAATAATTTCGTTCGTGCAATAGGGAATTCTTTTGAATTTGTTAGATTCAATAACTCAAACACAGGCCTACCTCTGAGAAGTCTGCTCCTTGTAAATATTCCATTCCGCGAAAATCTGGTACATATATCAGATCCAAGATTCGTCAATGTTCAAACGTAGATAACTATTATATAAAATGTATTCCCGATATTTTTCCACTGTGAGCTTTTGCGTTTTTACTCTAAAGTAATTTCGACTGACAGCTGAGAATTGCTGCCTCATAAAGTGGTTAAGGGCATCACCTCATGCTCTTTGTATTCTGAAATAAGTCGCGAAATATTAACTGTTGCGCGGAGAAAGTTGTACATTATTGTATCAAACAATTAGATATCTTTTTACACTTTTATCAAAACTCTGTTAGTTTTAATATCACTTATGCCTCTTTAAATAAGTGAAAAAAACTAATTTCAACTTTTTAAACTTATTTATTCCAAAAATAGTCTTTGTGGAAAATAACGACTACATTCAATGAACGACATTGTTTGAACGAAATTTACAGATTCGAAATTACAATACATTTACAAGCCACTTGTTTTCTACGTGTCGAATTAATTTCAATTTTCGAGCAAATAAATATTGTTGCGACATGAGAAAATTTTTAAACATTTGAACATGCGTGTGTATACTTAATGTACTGATAACGTTTCAAATCAACTATTATTAAAAAGTTTTATATATTAGTTTGTTTAACAAATCTTCAATATACTATCAAACGAAATCGTATGGTAAATAGAATGTATTACTCCGTAGTATGTACAAAATTCTCATTTTTAAATACACAAAGTAGTAATGCGTTAATGAAATTGATTATTAACTGCCACAAATGCAATTAAGCTGCGTTTTTATGGTTGAAGGTGGTCGCTTTAGCCGTTTCTGAGAGGAGAATGGCCATATTAAATTTTGCTCAACTTCTGGAAGGTTTTTTTTTGTGCAAGCTCGTTTGAATGCATTATGTATCTTGCTCTCCCCCATATTTCTCATCATTTCATTTCCTGTTTGAAAACGACTTTTATGCCGCACTGCCCGGAATTGTTCTCTTTTGCTTTATTCAGAGTGTTACTCGTCTCTTTGTCTTGTGCTCATTCTACGTTTCTACGAGTGCTGATTCTATTTTTCTACGTATATGTCGGAGCACTCGTTCCATTTCAGTACACAAAACTTCTTTTTGAACTTTCTTTTATTCTATATTCTCTTTGTCATTGAAATCGAATCATTAACATTAAATATTTCATTTCCTGCACTTGCACTGTTTGTTCTCTTCTTTCCTTTCCTGTTTCAACATCCTTTCTAAGTTCTGCTGTTTTGGAAAGATGTGACGGGTAGACTCCGAGTTTACAAAATCGATATGAAATTGCAAACCACTCATTAGTTGAACATATTTGTCAGTCGAGAAGAATTGCTAATTAATGTTGTTTGTCTCTAAAGCAACGCGATGTAAATAAAAAGGTTGATATCTACTAAAAAATACGAAGTGAATAAATATATTTTATTTAATTGCCATAGTTCATTCATGTACTACTCAATGAATGTGATAGTTCTTTCATTAAGTAGTACTACATTCAATTAGGTGAGGAGAAGTTTAACGATCCTCCTTTCGGAGCATTAACTTGTTCTTTTCTTCACCGTCGCGTCTGGTAATTGGAAAATAGAATTGACAGCTTTTTTCCTAGTTAGTATTCACTCTTTCTCAACAAAGTTCACAAAGTTGAGAGACGTGACTTCGATTTAAATTGAACTGATCAATTTAATTGAAGTGAATGACCGCCATTCAATTGAAGTGAAGTCCAATAGTAGAATCGAGAATTAGCTTGTTAGTCCTCAAATCAGCTAGATGGTGTGGATGAAACTGTTAATAATTCGCAAACTAAGCACAGCGCACTGGCTAAAGTGAGGTCGCCTTAGGTGAAGCATCTTGTGAGAAGTACTTTAAGCATAAATATTCGTTGGTAATAATGCGTTTTACCGATTTTAGGTCCACTTTACATCCACACCAAGGGTCAGAGCCTTAACGTTCCACCTGGTAAATTCGTAGCATAGCGTTCACTGAGGTATATAAAGAGGTTAGATTAGGTGGTGTGTAAATAGAAAGTTGCAATTAACGCTGTGGAATTGAATCTGCACAGCTTGTCCCAACAAACCTTAGAAACTTCCCCGACGAGTCTGATTCAAGTTTATCATATAATAATTGCTTTTCCTTGTGATCGTAACGAACTTAACATACCACAGGAAATTGTTGGATAATGTGCACTTCATCTACATATACATAATAGAGCAGTTTACTCATTATCGCGCGTGTGCCTTATATCGTCTACTCGTGTTTCCAAGGTGCCATTCGCTCCATATATGAGTTGTTAGTGAAACCTATGGTTCTAGCGTGTGCAGTTTTAGCGCAGCTATACAAATTTTTTCCGATTTTTTACGTAAACTAATATAAATATTCCAAGTTTTGATCATATACCGACGATTGTTAGTATCGGCAGATGGAATATTAATGGGATCAATACATTGACGAATAATGAGATATATCAAAAACACTGCAAATATAACTCGAAGTAAATTGCTTCAGTTTTCATCGTATTTTGTTTATTTTATTTATCGTTTGCATTAAATAATTTTATATTTATGGAAAGTACTATTTATTGTTAATTTTTTCTCTTCGAAATTATTACTAACATTAGTGTAAATTTTAATGGCATACATGTTCAACATTTTACAATTATTTTTTGCCATCAGAATCATAATGGCACACACATTTAAAACCTTGCATTACATTTGAGATTATTCCTATTTTGCGTTTTGTCCCTAATATATTCCACTGGAATTAATACTCATATTATGTAAAAATGGGTTTGATGCCACGCTGAACAGTAAAAATATCACAAAAAACACGAACGCAGGAGAAATAACAAAACTCGCATGAAAAATACGCAGCAATTTTAAAACGCATTTTGCACCGAGGATAACGCCCAGTTTTTGATTGCTGGAGAGCCTCTGATTCCCCGCCATTACTCAAACTAATCAGAGCCGCTCGGGAGACAAATGCGTACCAGAGGGCGCCTCCGACGCAAACAGTTGAAGGCCGCAAAGCCTATCTATATATAAAAAAAATTATGCATATATACGTGTATAATTGCAAGCAGCTGGGATGGCTCAGTGGGAACAACCGTTGCCACTGCAGCGTATTTGACCGATACCTTGAAAAGTTCGAGTCCACTTGGTAGTGACTTTTATCCCTAGATCCGCAACTAAACCGAATTATTTTGCTGTCTGAAAAATTCAAGCGACCAGGGGTTCTGATTGGTTGTTTTGTAGATTCCTTCGATCAATATCAAGTGTATACTCAAGCAGTGAAACTGGGAGAGGTGGCTCAGGTCATCAACTGATGTCATTGCAACGCCTCTGACCGTTGTAAGTTCGAGTCCTGACAGTGGCAGCATTTTCGGCAGTTAGCGTGTCCGGTAGGTCGAATTCAGATGCTATCTGGAATTTAACTCTAATGTCCGACATCTGTTATCGGTAGTTTTTCGTGGTTTCTCCGGTCTATACCAGGCGAATGCCGGAGCAGTCTTGTTGGCACCTGAGTAGCCAAATTAATTGAAATTTGGCACCATGTTTCGAACATCTCAGTTTCGCTATTCTTAGAAGGCATTTAGGAAGATTTTATCATACATTTCAAATTTCCCGCGTACAAGATTTAATTTGGCAAAAAACACGAATTCTTTCACAATTGACAAAAAATTCATGTTTGTGTGAAGTTCTCTGCATTTGTGCTTCAACTGCTTCGAAAACTGACCAATAGATTCCACCACCTCCTGGGCAGCGTGACGAAAAATTTACCCATCATCAGATTTCCCGGAATCCAATTTTTTCTACATCAGACACGAAGAGCTCGCACTGTTTCAGAATATGGAGTCGCGAGCAGTGTCGTAGCAACCGTGTAGATAAGATAAGCAATACATGTATTCCACGCATTGAAATTTGGTGGAACGTTGGCAGTAAGCAATTATCATGTAGTCTCCTTGAACCAGCGCTGTGAGACGTGTCAAAAAGCAGAAAGTCTGAATAGCGTGAAATTTGTAAGGGTAACGTTTATTTTTATCCGGATAGAGGTAACCATGATAATCTCTTCAACACTTAATGATTCTTACGGCAATCATTGTCAATTATGTATCGTCTTTTCAGCATTTTCCCGTCTGATGATGACACAGCAAGGCGATGCACAAATTTCTCTCTTCGCAATTCTTGCAAATGCTCTCCCAATCATCTAAACAATATTTTACAGTCTCAACAAGTACCATTACGGACGTGCCACGGACCGCGCGCGACCTTTCCTTCCTCTTCCGATCTTCACCTCTTACGTACACACACTAACATGCATTACACTACTTTCATGCAGGGAGGCCGGTCGGCAACTTAGAGCTTGACCCGGCTGGGGCGGTGCCCCGCTGGTGGGATATACCAGGATAAGGAAAACCCTGCTAGCCGACGGAGGATCGGCACTGTTTCTCGCCATACAGCGGGCCAAGACCACTGCTAACCCCCACGAAATAAACATGTACTACACTTACGAGACTAATGACCTTAGCAGTTGACGCGCCCGGAATCACTATCAATTAATCAACCGGATGAGTGCGTTAAGAGATAGGCCCCGTGTGATATTTTCTTCCTTATCCTCGTCCTCTCTCTTACTTACATTCTTTCATATATATAATCATATATTCATAATAATATTATTAATATTATTATTGCTATTATTATTGTCAATATTACTATTACGTTATTATTATTATTATTATTATTATTATTATTATTATTATTATTATTATTATTGTTATAATTATCATAGTCATGGCCCTTATACAGTGAAGTGATGTGAAGTGTAGTGTAGTGGAGGGGAAGGGAGTGTAGTGTAGTGAAGTGTTATGTAAAATAAGAAGTGAATTTAGAGTTAGCTAGAAATAAATTGGAACTATTATATCGACCCCTAATTCTAATAGTAAACCCAATTGTAAATGTTGACAATGTTCAGTAATTCTAATTTTAATTGTTATCAAGTTTGCCACCGAGCATTAGCTCAAAGCGAACTTTAATAAATCTATCTATCTATCTATCTATCTATCTATCTATCTATCTATCTATCTATCTATCTATCTATCTATCTATCTATCTATCTATCTATCTATCTATCTATCTATCTATCTATCTATCTATCTATCTATCTATCTATCTATCTATCTATCTATCTATCTATCTATCATACAGTGCTTTACCACACACGCTGCGAGACCTGTCGAGAACTGAGAGCTCGTCTTATGCCTGCAGGGGAAACCCCTACAAACCATTAAATAGGTCATTGACGAATCATATGTCCCAGGAGAGGAACACGAACACCTCCAATGATGTAACATGCACTTATACAATGCACTTTTGCGATGATGCATACATATGGTACTAATGAGCCGAGTGGTTGACGCACACGAGCAGTCAGCCAATCAATTAATGGTACTGTCCACGAGGACATAGACTCGACACCTGAATGGGCATTTCCAAATGAACTTGGCTTACCTAGAACCATGACTAGGCGGGGTATTATAAAAAACGTAAGTTTTTCCTTTCGCTTTAAAAAAACCTTTGCCTTTAATATAGTCATTCATCTGTAACGAAAAAAGAAAATGTCTAATTTTTTCATGACATTTGTTTGTTTTTATTGTCGATTTTGAATAAGTTATTTTTTAACTTTTTCTGTAATTTTTAAAGCATTCTTCGACAATGTATTCAACTTCAGTGTCGTTTTAATAGTTCTTGCTTCATTTAATATTTCTATTTAAGAAATATTCTCTACAGAATTTGCGAGTAGATTATTCGATTTCTTTGTTCAGAAATTGTAACGTCAGCCGTAGTAAGTAATATCAGGTTCCTGTGACATCTAGCTCCATTGTCAGTTCGGCCGATTTCGCGATTACTTAAGACAGAGATTTACAGGTAAACAACAGTCTAAACCACAAGTTTATAGGGAGAGTTCACTGAACGAAAGCAATCAGTCTCGATTACATCACTAACATGTTCAACAGCTTGATTTCATTAAACTGATTTTTATCAAACATTTTTACCTCATTTTTCTTCGCTTTTGGTGCATATTTAAAACACATTATGAGCTTTTTCATTGATATCTTTTGGCGATGTTTTGTCATCAATATCTGCCCGCTAATCAATACCTAAGCCATCAGTGCGGAGAAAAGGCAAATATAACCACTAAGGAATCCCTTTGAATGCATTTGTTCTGTAATACTAATTCACAACTTGATCCCGTCAATATCGACTGTCACCAGGCGCGCGTCTTTTATAACTACTCTAGCATTCAGCATATGTGGCCACGCGTTCGCTATCGGTGACAGTTGATGCTATTCAAGCACGATTGCTTTACATACATAGAAAGCAAATCGCGGGGTATCGGTTGACGTGGCATAGCCACATCCGAAAAACTCCACACGTTAGAGAAACGCTTTGATTGATAGGTTGTTTTGTGTTTCTTGGCGCGTCAACTGGTATGGTAATTGGAAGGGTTAGGAGTTTTAGTAAATACATATTTATTCTACTTTAATCTTGAGGGTTGAAAGTTAAGGGGAAATTGAAATAGAGCCCAAGGCGTTTTATACCAAATTGGATATCACCTAAAAACAAATCTTTTGACTAAGTTGCATAAAAATGAATATTTTCGTCGAAACAAATATTATTACATATTTCGTCAATTTTATATAAATAAAGAAATATTTTGAGTATTTTGAAGCTTAATACTATAGAGATTTTGGATATATGACAAAAGGCATGCATGTTTAGAAAGCAATGTTTAGTCACACCTCACTTGTTACTGTACGACTTCTCCGAATTGAGTAGAGTGAGTCTGGTACAGGACCTGTTAGAACGTTTGTGAGCCATTTCTAACTTTTCTGTCGATTCAGACAATGATCCTCGCAACGATAAGTTTTATTGAAGACATGAGTATCTCTCAAACTTCCTCACATTGCACAGGCGAAATGTGCTGAGAGATAAAGAAGATGACGGCACTTTTTATATCAATATTTCTCTCGATTTTGGTTACCATTTTTCATATGGATAATAAATAAATATTTTCGATGTTTCAACACATATTTTTCTTTTTTAAGCACTTTGTAAAAAGTAAACTTTCCAGTATTTTAGCATCTAATTAAACTTATTTTATTATTTTTATTTAATAGGTATTTATTATAAACAAATCAGCTTACTTGATCCTATGTGGCTAGGCCGAAGGCCTTTAAGCCATTACAATACCTACATCCTTTCGCGTTCTAGTATTCACCCCAAATGGTCTCTCCATCGCATCAAAGCCGCGGAAAAGAGACCATAAGGTACGGCTCAGGAAAAAACCCCTGAAGGGGGAAAAACCTGCCGTCAGAAGCCGAATACATACTAATCCATCCGACGTTTATTTTAACTATTTATTTTCTGGCGTGGGCGACCCGCCGTCTCCTTCCAGTGCTTGGCCTCCTCAGCACCTGAAATCAAACAGCGCCACAGAAGATCGTCCGCACCAGCGTCTCTGCCCTTACATTTTCGATCCCCCCCTACCTTCCCCCCTTAATGTGTTTATTACTATGCCAGTTTTATTTTATTTATTATATTGACCTGTTACTTACCAATAGACTACGACTTATGACTTAGTTCTTAACTGTTTACTAACTTAACATAAAATTACTGACTTACACAAACATTAACTTACATACTGTTAGCTTATTGACTTATTTATTTCTCTCCAGTCTAGGCTCCGCTCAAGCTAACCGGTGCTGTTTTCCCACTCCCTAATTTCAGTTTCCCTAATGGTCCGAACCCTTCCTAAAAATGTTCCTAATTCATTCATTAATTTAGACCTTTTATCACGTAAAATGTTTTGGGCGAGCGTTACGTTCCTGTTTAGGAAGTAGTAATTTCCCATTCCCATCCATTTTTTTCTCCATGATTCGGTTGCACAGCAAATTAAGAGGATGTGGATCCAATCTTCCTTATCACCGCAAAGCACACAGATGCCATTACCACTTGCGTCCTTTAGTCTACGCTGCATCCATCCCCCCACCCTGAACCAAGCGTATCCCCCTCTTGCGTCCTTTCCGAGAGTATGAACGTAACTTTCACAACCCCATTACGGACTCGCATGGATTTGAACTACTAGCGAACGTTTTTCAGCCGTTTCTGCCCAGATCTCTTGCCTTTTAATATCCGCAAGTCTATTGGAAATCAGCCGTTCTATCTCACGGGTTCCCCTATCTCCCACCATTTCCGGAGAGACGTCTCCCAACCCTGCGCGGTCAAGTAGCCGTTTAATTTTGTACGCCCAGTAGCGATGGTCGCTTCCCTGCCATTGCACTCTAAAGCACCTATGTATAAGTGTGTCGGCCTGTTCGTCTGCTAATTTAATCCAGAGTTTAATAGGTTTCATTTAAAAATCTCTCCAAATTCCTATACTACCGACCTCTCTTAAGACTCCGGCATTTGCTGCGCACCTAGAAACTCCTAGAATTAATTTGCAATAATCTGTTTCGATGCTTTCTAATCGATCTATCCTATCCACTCCCCAGATTTCTGCTCCATAGTTCATAGCTGGGAGAACTAAGGATTTGAACATTGTCTCGCACACTTTTACCGGCAATTCCGGAACCCTGCGCACTGCGCAAACGATTTCTTTGAGCGCAATTCTTCCTTTGCTGTGAGCCGTCAATTCCATCCCCATCTTATTCCCATCCCCATCCCCCAGATTATTCCATCCCCCATTCATGGAAAATTTTGCACCAAGATATGTAAATGTTTTGACGCCGTCAATTTCTTCCCTAGCGTAGTACCATTTCTCTTTGCTACCCCAGATAAACCCATTCTTGAAGACTACTACTTTCGTTTTTTTAATATTTACTTTTAGTCCTCATGTCTCACTATACCTTCTAGAATATTTAAACTCTTCTGTAAGCCCTCAATCGTTTCCGAACATAAGACTAAATCATCAGCATATAGTAGTCCGGGAATTTTCAAGCTATAGTAAGTAGTAAGGGGCAGATTTTAATGAAATGTCATTTTTTTTCTTTTTACTTTAGAACAATGCCGTTTGATCTAGTAACTCATTTTATGTTATAACAAAACCAAATGGACCATTTTTATAGGTTATTGTTTGCGTTTTTTAATCAATTTTAGCTAATTAGTTGTTTCACATTTTTACATCATTTTTACTGCTCTTTTGCCTGATTTCATTGATTAAAATACACTTTTAATAGTACTTGCTTCCAACAATATTTACGACCTGCAACAAATGTTCATTACAGAAATCTCGAGTATCCTATTCGATTTTTTGGCTCGTATATTGTGAGCCGTTGTGAGTACTTTGTAATCTCAGGCTACTGGAACGCCTATCGGCGTCATTGTCAGTTCGGCCGATTTCGGTATAAATGAAAGATATATTTTCTTTTAAAGAACAGTCCAAACCAAACGTTTTCAGGCTGAGTTCATTCGAACAAAAGAAAGAAGACTCGATATCATCAGAAATAAATCGAACAGCTTGAGTTGTTCACCTGAAGTGGTTTTAATCAATTTTATTACGTCATTTCTCTTTGTTTTTAGTTATTTTTTAATAATTTTTGGCGATGTTTTAGGTCATCGAAATCCGCAAGCATCCGTTTTGTAAGTGTATTTCATTTCATATCCCGTGTGGTGTCGGTGTTACTCCCCTGATTAAACTGACGATCTGGCGTCCATGTGAAGGGTTTGCGTCCCCATGTATCCGCTAGATGGCGCGATCCGACGCCGACCTACCAGCTGCTAGCCGTGTTTTCCCCCACCAGGCATCTCCCACCGCCCCAGCCGGGACAAGCTCTAAGCTCCCGACTGTTGGCGGCGGCGATGGTGTAACGGTTAGCGTACCGGACTGTTCTACCCAAGTTGGCGGGTTCAAACCCGATCGAAGCCGGGGGTTTTTAGGGCGACAAAATCCTTCGTACGCCTTCCTTCGGAGGGGAAGTAAAGCCGGCTGTCCCATGTTAGTAGATTTTCTTGCATGTTAAAGATCCTCAAGCCTAAATGACGCCTCTGAGCTAAATTCAAAATCGCCTGTTTCTCGCCCAAGAAATACCTCCTTCCTCTGCTAGTTGGTGAAAGGAGCGTAGCGAAATTTGCGTGGTAATACGGAAGAGCGGGCCTGATGACCCGAATCTCGCCACGTAAAATAAGGCCAATTCAATTCAATTCAATTCTCCCGGCGGGTGTGGTAGTTTAGTGCGTGCAAGTAAGGACAGGACAAGGAAGAGGAAAGAATGATCACGCGGTGCCTTTGCCTGGTGTTGATTGGAGGAACTGAGAGCCGTGTTAACTGTCCGGGCAAGCTTGATGTCGCGGGCATCATTTGATATTATTTTTAATATGAAATGTTACTGGTTGTTGCGGGAATGGAACTCAGAAGTTTTTTTAAACAAAACTTTTCTTTATTTAATTTGCAGTCGTTTTCAGTGTGATCACACTTCTCTTATTCTTACTTATACATATATACAAGTATGTTTACATTTTTGTGTGTGAATAACGTTAAATAGAAACACTAAGAAATACATTTAAAACATTTTTTAAAAAATACAAAGTTCAACGTAAATTGATAGAATTTTCATTATATTTCAGTATCGAAGTTGGAGGGAGAGGGGGTCGGTGAAAGTAAGAAGACGAGGCCTCTAAATGAACCGAGGGCCAGGGATCCTCAATGCTGTTAAAACGGTCCTGGAGAAACCACAAAAAACCATCGATCGGAGGAGGCGACCGCGTGGTGGAAACCATGACGGTGGCGCGCTCTGCTGCATCACCTTCGTACAGGAACTAAAACACGAACTACTGCCAACGATACTTTAAACGTGCGTGGCTGCTGCGTGAGTTCGCGGGTTGTAAGCAGGTCCATAATGTTACAAAAGATAACGTCTACGTTCGCGCTTTCTTCAGAGGTTTCTTATAAGTATAGATTATGAAAAATTGAACATTTAGAAGACACTTTTTGTATTGCGCACAAATTATCCAATTTGTATGTGGGAAAGTTGGTAAGCCTAACCTGCAGCTGCACCCGGCGACACTAGCACTCTCGAGCAAGTTATATTCAAGTTACGGAGGAGTCTTCTACAGAAAGCGGCTGAATTCGATGTATCTACATTTACAGGTACATAGTTTTCAAATGCGTAGTTACATAAATGCTGAACAAACTGAGATAATTTTATCGACATCAATTTGATGCACTACGCCGCTGAAGCCGGTCGTTGGTATTGGTCGTTGGGTTGGTCGTTGGGTTGGTCGTTGGGTTGGTCGTTGGGTTGGTCGTTGGGTTGGTCGTTGGGTTGGTCGTTGGTATTGGTCATTGGGTTGGTCGTTGGGTTGGTCGTTGGGTTGGTCGTTGGGTTGGTCGTTGGTTGGTCGTTGGTTGGTCGTTGGGTTGGTCGTTGGGTTGGTCGTTGGGTTGGTCGTTGGGTTGGTCGTTGGTCGTTGGTGGTTAGAAAAGCTGTATTTTTTTTGAATAAGTATCCTTTTCTTTGGGAGGAGAAGCTCCATGAGCACCCAACCTTCGACAACTTTGGTCCGTCATTGAATTGTGGCAATGTAATTTCTCATTTAAGTTTCCGTCTTTCAATAGTGGGACTATATAATTCCAATTAGTATTTTTCTTAAAATCGGGCTAAATGACACCAGACAAAGAGTCTAGAATGTATTTATGCGCTATATCGAAGAGATGCGATTAAAAATTTTCAGAACTGCAAACGAACCCCTTGCAGAGACAAATATTTGAATTACTTTTATTGGTGGATATTCACTAAATGTCTGTGTACGTTTCTTATGCATTTCAATAAATCAATTTCTTTTTAGAAAATGCAGATTTGCTTTTTAGATATTCTTTTGTATAGTTTTTAGCATGTGAAGTTTGCACGTCCCTCTCACAATCAATCCATTCTTATGAATGGCATATAGTTTTCAAATGTGTAGTTACATATTGAAACACATAATGTTTCATTATACTAATTAGAACATTAGCATAAGTAATTAGAATCTATTTTGGACTGCGTGGTACGCACGACAAGCGCGGCGAACAGCGGTGGGGAGCAAGCAACGGTCGCCGCCGCCGCCGTTGCCGCGGCGAGGCGTCCGTGGGAACGTAATCGACGGTTGAGAACCGAGCACGGAGCGACAGGGAGTTTTGGCCGTTACGAGTCAGTTGGGTCGAGTCGGCCGTCGCCGAAGGATGTGGCCGGCGTGCGGCCGGCGAAAGAAGTTGCGGAGAAGTCGTCGTGAGCCGCGGACGTGTGGCGAGAAGCTCGCCGCTGTGCACGGGCAAAGGGAGCACGCGGCGTGTGTTATAGAATTTAGCCCACGCAATAACAATAGGCGTATTAGGTTGATATCGGGAAAGCGATCAATATAAAAGATCAGTACTAGAAAACAGTAAATTGTGCTTATGCTATTTGTCGCGGTGTGTACAATTCCAGAACTGTGTGTATTGCGAAGCTGACGCCAACACGTGCAGTGGCCGCGTGGTTAGTAGTTATATCAAATGACGAAAGACAATTAGAGGGAAGTGCGACGCCGAAGTACCAGGAGCCGAATCAGGAGGGATTCCCGAGGCCGCCAGCCGAGGCGACCGCTACTCCACCAGCCGCCGACTGCGCCAAGCTGCTGCGAAGGTCGGCGACCCCTGCCGATGCGAACCGTCATCTAAACATCGGAGGTATTTGTTGGGGCCCCAAAGGTATGACAAAACTCATGTTAAGTCTGATCTTGGTACCAAGGCAAAGCGTATAGGTTTTATAAATCATGTAATTAGCTGATTTGGTTTGTGAATAAATCCTGTTTATGATTGTACCACATTTATTAATTAATTTCCCCAATGCTATATCGACTCCTCGTAGGGACCCATTCACGAAAAAGATACCCCCCCTTAGTAATCTCTTACAGTGAAAGTACCGGCATCACCAGGTACGTCACAATATATACTGAACAAACGGAGATAATTTTAACTGGGACATATTTAATGAATGCAACCGAAATAAACAAAACTAAATCTTTTTACATTATATGAACTTCGATGGTTCGTACTAAATGAGATTCAGGTAGAATTGGAGTAGACGAAATAGAATCGTATCCAATTGTTCAAGTTACGCATGAACTCGCATCCAATTGTTCAAACTACGCATGAAAGGATCAGACTAGATTGCATTGCAACAGGTTGTGTCGTGTGGGATAAAACTAGAGCAGGTCCAGTCACATTATATTAGATCGAAACTGAGTTCAATAAGTTGATTAGTTTAAAAAAAATAATGTCAAAAGTTATTAATGGAAGAATAGATTACAACTGAATGCATGGGGATCAAGTGACTCATAAAGTGAAATAGTTTTATTCTAAAGTGTCAATAAATACGATATATCTTACAGTTACAGAAAACATTTTACATTTATTTGAAAAGTCTCAACCGGTACTCAAATGGGAGATACAATTTAGAGTCCATTTCAATCATTGTTGTGTTGTTTGAATAACTTAATTTAGATATTGGGGGATTGAGAGAATATTTATAACTTCTCCGATTGTTTAATTTATTTACATGATCATAATAGAAAATGCAGACATTTCCAAATCATATACAGATCGTTTTATTAATGCTCCAGACGTTTCTTCGAGTTTCTTTCATCGTACAATTAAAAGGTTAATAGATTTCTTTGAAGTTATCTTTTTATAGTATGTTATTTTTGTTCCAGAATAATTAAGCCCGAGTATGGCCGATTTATATTCCTGCACTGTGTTGATATTAAATGTTGGTCGCACTGATAGGTAATCTGTATATGTATACGAAATTTTCCATTGCTGTATTTTCTGTAACGATCACGCAATAAAAAACAGGAGAATAAATGAGAATTCCTATTCTTTCAATGCACTCTGACCGAATAACAAAAGCATGTCATCAATACAAAAAAATATTAGATCAGTGTTAATATTGTTGCATTATTTTGCAATGCGAAAACTCGGAAGGTTAATGCCTGTGTGAAAAGCGCCCGACGGGAGTGCAAAAAGTGTGTTGTAGTGTTTGTCGTAAGTCGCTGGCGGTAGGAATTTGTTTCAGAAACTGGGTCAACACATAGTTTTTTGTTCTTGGCCAACGTTATGTATTATTTTTTAAATAACTATAATGACCTCTTTTTTTGGTGTTGTCTGAATGGTGGTGAACACAATGAAATTTTCAGATTTTGTTTCATTGCAGTCTTCACACTAACACAACGTTTCGACAACTTCCATACATTGCCACCTATAGGCTTCTTTTTGATTATAATATATCTAAATAAACATATTCTGTTTAAATGGTCAACCCAGGAACACTATTCCGATTATATTCGATATTACATTCTTAATATAGTCTCATTCTGCTAAATATGACCAAAAAGGAAATGTATTTATGTATTTGAATTTCCTTGTAACGCAACATGTGCAATAGACATTTTAAACAGTTTTAAAAGAAAGAAATGATTTATACTCCCTGGTTTACATACTTTTTCGGAACAACAATTGAAATTGATTGTGACCAATGCAATTAATCTAGGAAATCAGTCTCTAAACGTCGATCTAACGCACAAACGCGAAAACGCACAATATTCTCAATGTCAACTATATACCAGTACGATTTAAAATTGTAAACTCGAAAACGTTACTACTGTTCTAAAGATGCAACCAAAAAAATAGTTTCTTGCATTTCCCCTTTCATGAGGTTTTGCTTTTGTCAAACTTAAAGCCGAACATGTGACATGAGCGTCACAATTGATTCTTCTGACTTATTTCTTACCCTGACAGATCTAATTCTTTTTTGTCTTTTCTTCATTAAGCTGCCATGTTAAGGCGTAATGGAACATTAATGGCTTCATGTTATGGGCGAGATGACAAATCATTTTCACATGGCCCGTGTCATCATATTACAATTTTGTTTCCACTCCATCTACTTGATGAATAATCTAATTTTCTGGGCTCAGTGCCAGTTGATTTTTAACTTTGAAAATGCATATTCGATTTCAGATTAATGCTCTCTGCTTACAACTTCATTAGCATGAGGAAACAATATGTAAGGATAACAAATGAAATATTAAACTGCTTTGTGGACGTGTAATGTAAATTAGATAGTGTGTTTTTTTTTGAAAGACGCCACTTAATAATTCCAAAAACTCATGTGTTCGTAGGTTCTTCAAATCAAGAATGAGGTTATCAATTTAGTGCACTTTCTGGGCATCAAAAATCTAGCTGAGTATGTTAATGCTGCAAATATTTTTCCGTTAACATTACGGACGTGTCTTTTCATCATATACTCGTTCTGTTTCTTTTCTTTGGACAAACAATGGTCCAGAGACTTATTTTATGACAATATTGATATTACTGCTTTTAATGCGAACGTTATCTTACAAAAAAGTATTGAAGACTAATAGCAGTGGAAAATGGGTATATGCAACTGGCAGAAGAATTTTCCCGTGCTAATATGAAAACATGAGTGGGAAATCATAGTATTCTCAAAAGAACCCTAAATGCTTTTAAAGTATTCGGAAGGACACAAGGTTTGAAGTACATTTCCAAAAAATAAATAAAACGGTAAATCGAATGTTTACAAATGTTAATATTGTGGTAAAACTATTATACATATTTTCTATTGAGGTCGTTACTTTCTTTCCAACTGCTATTCATGTAACTTTGAAAAAGAGAAAAAACAAAACCAGGAAAAAAAACAAAAAAGAAAAAAACAAAAACATAGTTCTTGGGCGAAAATAAACTTTTACAGAACATAAAAAACTATTATTTGTTATAGTTGCATATAAAATGTGTAAAATCCCTTAAGTAGGGTTAAAAGTTTGAAATACAAGTTTATTTCATAATAAAAATCAATTGCATTGCTTGCTTCGCATCGGCATTGCTTCTTCATATCGGCCCCATATTAATGATTTTTTCAGACCGGGCCTCAGAACAAGAAGAAATTGCCATCGAAATCGCAAAAAATCCGTGCTCCGTGCATCAAAGGGATAACATCTAGATAAAATGTGAACCTGTTCTCCCAGAAACTTATCGTGATAGTAACACATATAGAACAGCAATAAAATCTATGGTTCTGTGCAGGGTCCGGGTTCTGATGACATGTCTTCCTTTGATTGGTGCCTTCTTGACGTTGCTAACTTGTAAATGAATGTTTATAATGACATATATATGAGATAAATGTGTAGTTATTGGTTCATTTTTTGTCATTTTTCAATTTCTAGATCAGTTGTGGACATTTGCGTCATTTTTGTTTTTTAGGCATTTTTGCTCTTTTCGTGTCTTTTGTTAGTGAATGTTTCATGAATGATTTACTAAGTATTTGTTGTAACATCAGTTCACGATGAAATTCACTACAGCAATGGACGCTTATTTTTTGAACTCTGAAAATTACACGGATCTTCGATAACATCCTCGACCTTTCAAAACAGACTGTTGGAAGATGGGAACTATGGATTAGATTTTCTCCTAAAATGGAGACTAAATATTAAAAGTAATTTCGTATAAATAAATTTTGTTTAAAATTGTAAAATTCATTCAATAAATAATTATTTTCACACAAATGTTTTAGTATTTAAAACAATTAGGTGATTTCCTCCTTATTTTTTTAGTTTTTTGGTCATTTTCCTCTTACTTTAAATCTTTTTATCGGCCATATTCAAAGAATGGTTAGCTCATCAGAAACCGAGCCCTGGTTATGACGTATAACAACGTTTCATATTGTAACGAAACGCAACCCCATCGCGCCACGATTCACCGTAACTTCCACATCTTAACGTCGGACAGCGACATCTGAGAGTTTCTTCCACATAACGGAACAATGTAACAATGTTGCTGTTACAGCACTCGGCCGCAATGAATTGCGATAGCATTGAGTTACGATACGTTGTTACATGACTGAACCAATCTTAAAAGATAATACATGTCAGAGTAATAATTCATACCGAAATAATTCAATGTAATTTTGATTTTCAGTTGTTTATTCGTAACTAGAAATTGAAAGAAGGGAGATGTTGTGACATCACTGAATTCAACCATTAATGTGGTATACAATACACTACAACAAATAAATCATATGCCGACCCGGTGGGCGAGGTCGCTAAGGCAGTAATGCCGTAGCGATCTCGGACCGAAGAATCGTGAGTTCGAGTTCTCCCTCGGCCATGGCTTTATTTGTGATCGTCCTTTCACTCCCTATCATTATTATATCATGTCATCTTCACAGTTACCATAACGTTAAAACCAATAGCCTCTACACCTGGAAGGCCCATGGGTCGAATTTTGAAAGTGGCAGGATTTTCGACACGAACTACGCAGCTAGGTCAAAGGCAACCGCTGTGTAGACAAAAATTACATGAGTCAATTGCTCTGATGGGTACTTTTCTATGGTGTTTCCAATCAGCACCAGGAGACTGCTGGAAAACTACGCTAACGCCCACAGACCGAGCGCGATATTTTGTTTCTCTTCTTTGTCCTATCCTCACATCTTTCTTGCACGCACGTTTACTTACGTGTACTACACTACCACACAGCTGGTAGCTTCGAGCTTGTCCCAGCTGAGGCGGTGGCCCGCCACTAGGAAGTTGGGGGGAAACCCTGTTAGGCGAAGTGTAGGCCGGCGCCGGTTCTCCCTATCCAGCAAGGGGAACACCACCGCCACTAACTGAGAGGTCCTAAATTCGACTTCTGACGATGGCAGGATTTTCGATACAAGCTTCTCTGCGAGGTCGAATCCATTCACGGCCTGGAGGAGAATTCTAGCGGCCGGCTGCCCTGGTGTTCCATGGTTTCTCCAGTCAACACCAGCTGAATGCGGGGACAGTACCGTAACATACAGGCCACTGACCACGCGCAATCATTCCTTCCTCTTCCTTGACATATCCTCGCTCTTTACTAACATACACATTAACATGCACATTCCGAGAGACCAGTCAGGAGCTTATGCCCTTCTGAGGCGGAGCCCTGCTGGTGGGAGATACCTGGTTAGGGGAAAAACCGCTGATAGTTCGGCGCCTGATCTCACCATTCAGCGGAGGACGGCCACATCCACCTCCCGAGGAAAAATAATACACTACACTTACGGGGATCATGTTATTAGCATTTGATGCGCTTGGAATCACGAACAGTCAATCAATCATCCCCTCACAAACCTGACGCACGTCTCGCGCGTTAAACAGCGCACGTGACGTCACGCAAAGGTCTTCGTCTCTTACGCAACAGCGGCGCAGCGCACCTCGATGCTCAATTATTGACGCGCGGCACATCGCCCCCTGGGAGCCTGGAAAGTCGATTAGAGAGGTTGAACCTCGTTCGAGAGCGCGGGTCGGTAATGATTTCAACGTTGCCATGCGACGGGGAGAAGCAACTCAACTGTTGGCGGTAGCGATTGAAATAGACCGAGCTGGAATTCGCGGTTCGCAGTCCTCATATTTAAATATTAATGGATTTAATAAGTGTCAAAAAGTGTCGTGTGTCCGAAATTAAAATAATATTTGGTTTATAAAAATGGTATTAATGTATTCGTAACTTTTAAAATAATGAATGCAGAATTATGGACTAACGCTCTGTATCGATTGTGAATCTCCCACCAACCAAGACGGTTCATTATGTAAGCTTCAAAAACAGATCAATTTTTAAATGAAATCCATGTGTCATTTCTATTTATGAAACTCCGTTTATTTTGTTGAGATATATCTATTAAATTCTAACCTATAACATTTCACAGAATGTTTGTCTTGTAAATTATTGGGAGAAAGAAGAAAGGTTGAACCTCGTTCGAGAGCGCTGGTTGATAATGACTTCCATTCGACCGGTAGAAAAAAATTGACGTTGCCATTCGACTGGTGGAGGTACACTGAGGATGCCATTTGGCTGGTGGATGCAAATCAATTTTGACATTCGACCCGTGGAGGCAAATCAACGTTGTCACACGACCGGTAGAGACAAATCGACGTTGCCAATCGACCAGTGGAGGAAAATCGACGTTGCTATTTGACCGGTGAAAATGGCGATAGAAATAATAGTGAAAGGCGTCTACATATGAAAGCAAGACAGTAAAAAACAGTCTTTGAAAGTATTGGGTGATTAAGCAATAGGATTAGAGAGTTGCTTTCATGTCTGGTTTAAGAGATTCTAGAAAACCAAAAACATTTAGGAAAATATGTGAAGACCATGGATCCACAAAATCAGAAATAGTCAAATTTATTTTATTTTAAAATAAGGCGAGACTGTACAGAGATTTGTCGAAATCATTTCACTAACTGTGAATGTACCCCAAATGTTTATAACCAAAACTACACAAAACAAAAATCAGAGTGTCTTAGGTCTAACTGAAAAGGATAAACGAGGCAGAAAAGTACCCACACATAATAGAAATGGAATTGAGTCACAAGTAGTAAGTAATCATATAATTATTTTCTTTTGTACTGATCGCACTACATAGGAACCAAGAGTGAAAAGAAGTATTTACCATTTCATTACAATCTACAGATCTTATATTGGTTGAACAAACAATCTACAGTTGAAAATTCTGTATCAAGAAACATTTACGAATGACAATGTCATTAAATAAATATTTCCTTTAAGAAACTGGTGATTGACACTTGCCACATGTGTGATATTCTACACATTCAGAGAAAATTTGCTTCTGATGACAGGATTCAAGCAATTTATGACGAAATCATGAGGCTGAAAAAGCTTAACGCACGGACAAAGAAAATGGTAAAGTAGATAAAAGCTTTAAATGTTCTTACTTTGATTGACAACAGTGTCTACCGACACTGTGTCTCAATACTTTGTAACATTTTACAAGCGCCAACTCAGTTCTTGCAATATAACATGACAAGCCAAAAAGATGTCAAATGCTACATGCGACATGACGAAGGAATAAGTGTAGAGACGACCACATAGCTCCATGTATTATTAAAATACTGACCTGTCTATCAACAGAAGTCAAACTGGTTGTCTTATATTATGACACATGCTGGAGTGCGAATAAAAATCCCCATGTAGCCAGTATGTTTTTGGAAGTCATGAAAGATAATGTAAATCTTCAAATTGTAGATCATAAGTTCATGGATAGTGAACTTATATACATGAAATGTTACATTGACAATGGACTGATAAAGAAACAAAAGAAGAGGCTTCAAATACCAATATATTATCACCATGATTTGTATTTAACTGGTACGTTCTCTAGGGAAGAACAAGTGTTTTCAGGTTATAGATGTTGGAACCATTCTGATTTTATGAATTTTGCTGGATGCCTCTAGAATAGTCTTCAGTTTCAAAAGAAAGACACAAAGAGTGAACCATTCAGTTAGATACGTATAAAGTGGTTCGCTAGTGTTCACGATCCTGCCACCGTCAGGGCTCGAACTCCAGAACCTCCCAGACAGTGGCTCTGCCGTGACATCTGTTAATGCTCTGTTGCCACTTTTGCGCGTACTTTTTTAATTCAATTGGTTCTGGTTGAATCTAGTTGCAGTAAATTCTAGAAATCATTCGGTGGGCTTGTTTTGATTGATTGTTTGATTACTAGCTATTCCGGGCACGCCGACTGCTAAGGTCATTACTCCCGTAAGTGTATCGCATGTTTTTGCTCTGGAGAGGACTGTGATCGTGTCCCGCTGCATGAGATACAACGCCGACATATCGCTAACTAGCGGGTTTTCCCAACCAGGTATCTCCCACCATCGGGGCACCACCCCATCCGGACAAGGTCTAAGCTCCCGACAGGTCTTCCGGTCTAGTAGTGTAGGGCATGTAAGTGGTAATGAGACAAAGAGCTATGGGAAGGAATGATCGCGCGCGGTCCGTGGCCCGTGTGGTAGGGTACTGCTCCGGCATTCGCTTGCTGTTGATCGGAGAAACCTCAGAAAACTACCGATCAGAGCAGCCGGCTGCTAGAATTCTCCTCCAAACAGCGTCAGAACTCGACTTAGCTATCTGGATAGAGTCAAAATGCCTACCACCGTTGAGACTGGAACCCCAGAACCTCCCGGTCAGGGCGCTGATTTTGTATTAATTTATTTATTGTATACG
The DNA here is from genome assembly GCA_038098605.1 of Gryllus longicercus. Taxonomy (NCBI): domain Eukaryota; kingdom Metazoa; phylum Arthropoda; class Insecta; order Orthoptera; family Gryllidae; genus Gryllus; species Gryllus longicercus. The sequence continues at coordinate 3,894,084 of JAZDUA010000050.1, read as the reverse complement.
GTCCACGGAAAACGGTATTAACTCTTTACTTACCACTGAAACTCTAATGATTCGAGCGGAACTACCAAATCAGGAAGTAATAAAAATTACAATCTCTCCCATTGGTGCGTCCGTGTAAGCATATTTTCCAGGAACATCATTTGGAAATACTCGTATTAAATACTTTTAGACATTGTTCTAGATCGTAATTATGTTTTATAACTTCTGTAGTAATTGAAGTTCCATCATGTTACAGTGATTCAAATAATGTGTCTGAAAACCCAGTTCCAGTATTTGCAACTTGTTTTCACGTCACCTAAAAAGACCTTAGCAAGAAATAAGATCGGATTTCATTAAAAACCAACACCTTGTGTATCTCGTAATCGCAATGCTTGGGTGAATCTATATCAGATGAGAGAGACAGGACAGTCTCCGAATCGTGGGTGACAGAACAATCAATTTTATTAAATAAACAAATATCATATTTTGGAAGTATTTATTGTGGTTGTGCTAAATTAAAAAATTGACTGAAAATTATGCGTTCAAGTAAATTATTTTTTTTTAAGTAGTTTGTTACATATATTGTAATCTCTGTTATCTCTTGATGTTTGAAATGCACCTGCGCGATCTAAGTATTGCAGTTCGCATACAACATTTATTGAAATGTTAGGATAAATTAAATACACAGTATTATTGTAATAATTAATTGATTTTATTCGTGAAAAAGTGTTCTTATCTTTCCGAAGCGGAAATTTATTATGAAAATTTCCATAACAGATGTGCGTTACCTACGAAAATCGGGATTTATTATTTTTATAATTTCATTGTGCTCTCTTTCAATATGACAAAAGAAACTACGAGTAGTTAACAAAAAATGTTTGTATGTAATGAGTCAGCATCGTATGTTAGTGAGTACATTAATCTGGATTGGTGACGTTTTCGAGGATTCACGGTGTCAAAGACATACAAAAGGTGTACTTTTGTTGAAATCTAGAAAGAAAATGATTTATCGTAGTAATATAAAACTTTCTTAATATTGTGTACTCAAGAAAGTAAAATTTGAGGTTAGGGTAACAAATATTATTTAATGTTATAAATGCAGACGATTGGGAAATCTTTTTAATGCACTGATTACACTGTCTCTCACCCGAGGTAATACTCCGGTTCAATTGTTCCATCAAAGAATGAAAAGATAGTTTAAAGAGCCAATGAATCAATCATACACTGCCTTTCTTTTTAATAAGAAGTCATAAAGCCATACTTATAATCTTAAAATAAAGTTTCTTCAAAGAGATCCAATTAGTTCTTCACTAGACGGTGCATAAGAAAGGCAATTTCACCTTTCGGTTGACCTTTTATAAATTTGAAAAGGTTATTGTTTTATTTTATTACTTCTTCACAATTGAACTGGTAAAACATCAATTCTTTTCCTAATGAACTGTTTGTTTTGAATGACGCAAGAGGAACTTAATTCAGCTGACGTTCAGCTGACGACAGCACACGATCACAAAGAAATTAAATGGTTTGTTTTCTTTGATCATGATGGGCGTTAAAACTTTTCTTGGAAAGATCTCGCGATTTCAGGTTCTGACTTGATACGGCATGGACGACGTCTCACGAGGTGAGTTGTACGGTGGAGATATTAAAGAGTTTTTACACGTCGTGAATATATAAAACGTAACACAACAATAGTAGAAAGAATTATACTGCGCATGCGCCGGCATTCACTGATGGGATTTTTATCGATGGGTCCCCACTTTCTTCTTACTTTTTCGTCTACGACAAATGTGTTCAGATCTTGCATTTTCGTAGTTTTTGCCTCCACCACCTAACACGAATTCGATACTAATCGTGGAGAGATTCACAATCATTCGATACTAATGATGGAGAGATTCACATCCAGCATAGAAATAACAAAAAAATGCAAAATGCATGTGGCATGGATTTTATGGTAGATCATTACTTAAGTTAATGCAAATGTGTCAGGAATAAGTTATCGTATTTGCTTCGAATTTCGATGTAATGTGTTTATTGAATTCTCATTGATTGTCAAGATTTTTTAAAATCTAAAGTGCACTAAAATTACCGTACATTTCAAATACAAACAACAACAAAATTAAACTAGAATTGAGGAATTATGTCCAAGACTATCTAGGGAGCAATACTTTACTTTGGAGGTAAAGACACACATTACATATTCGTATGATAAAATCAAATTTCATGAATTATACTTATTACTATCTTGTAATCTTAATAAAAGCCAAAATAGAATTACAAGATTCACAGTTGTTGAATTGAGTGCTACTAGAGATTTTCATTTCCAACTAGGGCGTCATTTTACGCATGTTATCGATTATATGAACACAATTTTTTGTAAATACTTTATGGCTCACGAATTATTACAAACGGCAATGATTACAAACTAAGACACAGGATTTCTCATTTTCGAACACTTAAGTTAATACAAATGTGGCAGCAATAAATTATCGTATTTACTTCGAATTTGGATGTTATGTGTATATTGAGGCCTCATTGATTATCAAGAAAAAATATTTTAAAAATATAACGGGCTCTAAAATTGCCGTACATTTCTCGTTTCAAATACAAACAACGACAAAATTTAAACTATAATATCGGAATTCTAGTCTAAGATTATTTCGGCAACAATACTTTTCATTGGTGATAAAGACACACACACACACACACACACACACACACACATATATATATATATATATATAATATACATATTATATATATATATTATATACGATTATGTATTTTTGAAATTGCCAATCTGCACATCTGTTGTAGTAATGGCGGCTTCTGGATCGCGAACCGGAACCAATCAAGAAACTCCTACTCACAGCGAAAGCGGTCAATGGGCTCCAGGAACAGTGATGGATTTGTTGTGTAATTTGATTCAGTCTTTACAAAAGACAACTTACGCCAATGAAGATCTTTTCGGTCAGAATGAATCTGTAAAAAGTACGAGAGGTGTTGCCAACGATTACGATTACATGTGGGAAAACGACAATGAATACGGTGCAGGAAATGTAACGCATGGTGCCCTTGGAAATAGTAGATGGGCTTACCCAGACCATAACGGAGCTTCAGCCAGCGATGAAAGTAATTCTGGAGGATACCCAACTAGTCATTTCGATGTTGACACTGATCGCATTCCATTTATGGATAGGCCATTTCCCTCTATACCACTTCATAATGCTCTTGATACAATTGCTAAATGTTTACAACTTGCATCCAACACGCAACAAAAACAGAGAGGAGACAGAAATCGTTTGAGCAGAAACGTAGAGGATCGTGGAGGCTTCAAAGGAGGTAGCGAGAATCATAGTGGGGGATATCCTAGAATGAGCTAGAAAGATTTTGTTGAAATAGTCAATCGCCCTAACCTGGTTAATGGCGGTAAATAATAGCAGACTCAGATTGCGTTTTAATCATTGTCAATATTTGAGTCAATACCTAATTGAGTTAGAAGAGCTTATGTATTATCACCATGGAATCATGAAGGAAAACTGTTGTGGAGATCTACGAGGGGAAAAATGTAATTTTAAAGATCCATGAAGAACGACGACATACAGAAGAGAATCACGGAAGAGAGTGTACGAGTATACCGAAAGTTGTCAAAGAAGATAAGAACATCGTGATTGGGGTCATCCAATTAATTCATTGGTTCTTTAGTTACTCCTAACTGTTAACCCATGGACACTGAAGACAATATTGCACTCACAATTTGAACCGAAGTTTCTGCAGAAGTTGTTTCAACAGAATCACTTAGGAAAATAATTTTGTATAAATGCAAATTATTAATAATAAATGTTACTATGCACATGGGTTTTCTACTTAATTATAACACAATCCAACATTTTTTACTGTTTGAGGTAAATGAAAATATATTCTATCCAATTTGCGAAACATAAAAGACTTCACACTATGTTCTCCTACAATAGCATACTTTCCTAAGTAAGAAAAGATAGTCTAACACAGGCATAGTTAAACATGCAGTTTGAAAAAATTTTGAAATTTGAAAAAATTTTGAAATTTCTGAAAAAATGTAACTAGGCATTCTACAAGATGCAAATCTGTCAGTTTAAAGTTTTGATGTTGTCTAAAAGATTATTCAAATTTTACCTTCAGTCCACATTTCTCTGCATCTTTGTGGATGCATTTTTTTATTTTGATTAAAATGCTTCTAAAGGTGTCGTATCATTGAAAATGATATAAGAAATACACAATGTAAATTGCGTTTAGGTAGTAATATTGCTTTCTAAAAGAAAGAAAGAAAGACTTTTCTTACATAAAAGTAAGGTAAGTCAAAAGTAAGCACAGATTAATTATATTTTCGCAAAGCTGAATGACATACTTTCTCGTTGTTTCTCTCTAATCTTTGTAAATAAGCCATCCTTCGTGAAAATGGATGCCTCCCAATAGGAAATGATATAGGGAAAAACGATGTTATCAATTGCTGAAAAATGAATTAAGGAAACAAAAATGAAATGATGCTGAAAATCATGTATTAGCAATACAAAAATTGCCCCAAAACACGAGCGTTGCTGGTTCTGACTAGAATGTTTACATAAGAATTGACAGTCCTTCAGACATTGAAGAAGAATATTTCAGGTATTGAGACGTACGGGAACAAAATTAAAATGGAGTTGTTTTGGTCACAACCCACAGTTTTCGAAGATGGGTTTTGCTTTTAAAAATATGTTTAATTCCATCTAGATAATAACAAATACTACTGAGACATTTATATTTATTAATATTATTATTATTATCGTCATTAGTTTATAAGATTTTCTTTTGATATCGTTACTCGTCATTCTAACTTTTTGGAAAATTTTATATCTTTCAATGCACCGATCTTTTTTTAGTAAAACAAAATGTGGAAGAAGATGAATTATTGCAGTTACTACAGTATTGGAGAGAGATTTTCTATTTAGATATAATATTTTTAATTTTACAGGGATGACATCTTTTTCACTACATACATGTAGTGAACATGAAAATACGATGGTAGAATAATACAAACAAAGGCAAAACACAACTTCATACTAGCAATGTAAGTCACAGTAAAAAGGAATACAGAACAAGAAAATACTTCATTTGGACTACATCGAGTACGTGTATTTAACTTAGATCACAAATAGTTCGTATATTAGCAGATAGAATGATAAATATTAGTAGACGTATGTTGGAAGAACTGTCATTACGCTACATCATTGTTCTCAAAAAGATTTCGTCTGGTACGATAAAGCGTCCTACGTCACAACAATTGCTTGCGATGTATTTGTGTACGTTTCCTAAGGTTTGGGGAGTCAGTTTGGGTAATAGAAAAAACTACAAATTATATTTTAAAATCTCCGTTAACGAGAATCGTACGTGTTCACAGTCCAAGATTACTATCCTCAGTTTTTGTTAGCAAGATAACAGCTATTTGAAATGATAATTTGTATACTAAATATGTTAAGGACAATGGGAAGGGTAAGTGTGACATGGCAGTGACCAGGTTTGTTTCCTCGGATGAGATCGCACATACGATTTTCTCTGCACAGATTCATAGAAAGTTACTAATGATCTACACCTGTTCCATTTATTCACTTAAGCTGTACATTAGCAATTCAGTTAGTGTACTTATAATGTAATATTAATTTAGATAATTAGTATGTGTCCATACAAAGTGTCTCCTATTATTTGAGATATGGCCACATTATATACAGTAAAAATTTTGCGCAGACATTGAAAATAGTACACTAATTGAAATGGCCTGCATAAACGGATTCTTAGATCCAGCAATAATTCAGAAAGAGGAATTAAAAATAGTCTGCTATATTATTTCAGTCTCATCATACAGCTTCGTGTTAAATACTACTCTAGCGCTACGCGCGGAGGTAAACAAACACTACGTCGGGTGACTTTCCGTTCACATAAATATTTTAAAAAACTGGACGAAATAATCGAAATTGTCATATTTAGTAAAAAAACAAACAGTCGAAGGTGCAATTGTAGATGTGTAAAGTGTTTCTTATTTGTAAAATCCAAGGAACTGTTCTGTTCGCAGGCCTGTGAGACGTAAATGAATAAACAAAGAAATTTAGGAAATAAATAAACAGTTGCACGAAGTCCATTTTACTTTCGAATAGGTTTAATCAAAGTAATGTTCGTATATTAGGCAATGACAATTGAATGTGTTTTACACGAGATGAGCGATTACATAAATGTTTTAAATAAAACAAGATAAGAAATTTAGAAATGAGAAAAGAAATTAATAGTATTATTTGAATTTTTAATTAGAAATTATTGCTACAAAGAAATTAGAGAAAGACAATTGTAAAATGGAAAGTGGAAACGTACAACGGGCTTGGCAAAGAGAAGAGGTGTCCTTTGTTTTAAACTGCGCGTTGTGGAAGGGGCAATGGAAAAATGCATATGGACAGACGGGTTTGTGACTGTGGACTGTAACCGTAACCGATGCCGAATCTTGGTTTCACGTAGAATTTTATGAAATATTTTGATATATTTAGTCAAAAAACAGTAAAAAAATGTATGTGACGTGAGGAGAATAATATGATCTGCGCACGTTTTCTTGAGTTCCAGAATCCCTTTCGATCATTTTAACTATAAATAGTTGAAAGACGAGTAAACGTTAAAGATAAATTAAGTAAATAAATAAATAAATAAATAAATAAATAAATAAATAAATAAATAAATAAATAAATAAATAAATAAATAAATAAATAAATAAATAAATAAATAAATAAATAAATAAATAAATAAATAAATAAATAAATAAATAAATAAATAAATAAATAAATAAATAAATAAATAAATAAATAAATAAATAAATAAATAAATAAATAAATAAATAAATAAATAAATAAATAAATAAATAAAATTTAAAAAAGAGCAACTTTAGCCACAATTGAAAAATTAGTCTTTTCGTTTCTAAGTTATAGAACACTTAATTGCAACGGTAAATGAACTGCAGATTTCATTTTTCTATGTTGCTACCAAAATATAACTCGCTCTTACCTCTACTACTACCACTTCACGTAAAAGCAGAGTCCAACAAAATGAGCGCATAGTGAAGCTACATGTACATCCAGAAGCAAAACAATGGGCCATCTCAGCATTTGCCCAACGTGTCTGGGAAACTGGAGAAACACCTGATCGATATGGAGATCATTGAAACGGAAGCTGAAGTACAATATTTGTAACAAGCACATTAAGTATTTTTAAAAGTTATACAATACAATTGTAAAGTAATTTATTATACATCCCAGTTATGTTAAAATAAACATTATTTTTCTTTTTGATGATCAGTTTAGTCTCTAATTGTATAGAAACAGATATGCAGAAGAAAAAAAATACTTTTAACTTGTAATTTGTTTACCGATGTCAATTTTTTAATGCCATCTGGTAATACGTTGTAAAGTAACGTACATGTATTGTATGTGAATTTCTGGTAGTGAGCTTTTGATACTGACACTTGATGAACGTATTTTTTACGACGGGTATCGCAATTATAAATATCAGTTTTGCATGACAATGTATTCCCACCGTTAAGCTAGTAAGTTTTGACAAATATTATAGATTCATAGATAAATAGGCAAGGCAGTGGTAAGATTCCAACCTCAATGAAGAGAGGCTTGCAGGGATCACGCTGATGGCATTTTTCCTTTATTCGAATAATTCTCTTTTACAATCTCATGGCCATACCTCAGGCGGGAATGAACATTTGCACAATTCGCGCAAAGAGCTGCATGAAGGCTGACAGAATCTGAAAGAATTCTGAATGCGAAACATAATGAACTTAATTTAGTGTTTAATTTGTTATATGTACATTCCATTTGAGGTTTGACTGAATTGAGCTTTCAAAGTTTTCGATTTCTTAAAAGTTACTCTTTTAGTAAATGCATTTTTAATTCGGGAGTGTTTTAATTAGGAATTTGGATAAAAGTAGAATACGGTATCTGGAACAAATATGGATATGGACGCAGGCATTGGCAGCGGTCGGGGACGGCGCCATATTGACGGGGTCCGGTGAATCAACAACCAGGAAGGTGACGCAATTTTATCAAAACAAAGTTATAACATAGCCACGATTTGTGATTAGGTTAATAATAAAATAAAATAGCCATAATTTCAGTACTTAAAAGGAGTGCACTCGTGTGAATGGAATGTAAATAAAATATGTATGAATGTGTGAATGATATTTGGATCTTTTGTCAAGGCAAGTTGTTTTTAATATTAAACGGATATATATATGTTTCGTTTTTACGTATTTTTGTGTAGTAGAATGCTGATGTTATGTCCGAAGGAAAAATGGATTCGCTGAGTATCATTTAGTCAATTTTTTTGACTAATAAATACTTACTAATATTACATCGACAACATTGTCAAAATCTGTGTTATATTTCAGTAGGTAGCAGAAACCCAATGGTTGGGGAAAAATACGAGAGAGGCAGGTACTCAAATAATGAGAATATTATTCGATTTATTACTCGGTATTATTACTGCATAGGAGCGACTTTGCGGATTCACCCTAAAATTTGTACTGTGAGGAATATTAACTTGATATTTTCGTGATTTCGTCGAGTAAGATAGCCATTATATACTTGGCAGCCAGCGTGCAAAATTGTTATCAGTTTATTTCACGTCGAGTTTACAAACACGAATAGATCTGACGTGGCCAAGAGTGGGCTGAAATAATCAACAGTCATAAACCTTAATTTTGATTCTAAGGTTTACGATCTATTACACTCGATTGAATTCGATGCTACATCAGTAATACAACGTCGTACTGCTAAATAAGACCGAAAAGAAAATGTAGTGTATTATAATTTCCGCTTGAATATAACTAAAATCTCTTTAATAAAACAGGTGAAGTAGAATTCTTAACTATTTTAAGAAAATAAATTAATTTGATTGATATTGTTCGTTGAAATTGAATAATGTCATGAGGAATACCTACTATATATTTACTTTTCATGAAAATGTCTACAGTGATAATCGAAGTACTAAGTACAAAATTTACACATAATAAACGAGATTTTGAATACCTAAAAAAGGGCTTATTGAGAGAAGCCAATTTGTCCCTATACGGGCAAATTAAAATCAGTGTGATGTTGATTGTTCATACTTTACTTTAGAGTATTACAAATTATTTTCATAACCACTTTAATAACCCAGAAAACCCTCCAACGAAAAGATAAACATTAAATCGTATGTTATTATGCTTTATTTGTGCATATAGATGGAATGGAAACGACGTGGACGGGTTGTTATGGTAACGTATAAATAAACAAAGACACGGAAAATAAACGATTAATATCTGTCTACTAGAGTTTGCTTGGAAAGGAAAGCAAAGCCGCTTGTAGAAACTAGTGGTGATACAGAATGGCACAGACATTCCCGTGTTAGTTTTGTATTTCCTGTTAACTCGTCTAACTCTTCGGACTTGGAACATACTTTTGCCAGCTGTCATCTATCGCGACTCAAAACACATTTTCTTGAAATTTTCTAAGTTTTTCGGCTTTCTAACAGTAGAACGGAAATATTATTTTAAAAATATTAAAGAACATTAAAACCTAGTTCTAAATGCAATTTTCGTTCACAAATTTAGAACCGTTTTTAAGAAAATAGCGTTTAAGGGCCACCGTAAATTAAAAATTTGAGTCTTTTCACAGAAAATTTTTCAGTTTTCGTAAAGTTTTAGTGAAAGTCACTTGTTGCAATTTTAGTCAAAATACAATAGTGTTTACTAATTATCGCAAATGTGCATATTAACGACGAGAGAAATCTTTAAAAAAATATATTTTGAAATTTCGGAAAAAATACCCGAAAATGCGAAATTGTGAGCTAGTTTTCACAGAAAACGATTGAGTGTTCGTCAAGCTTTATTTGACATTACTTAAAGCACATTTACTCGTAAATATAATATTGTGAACAAATAGCCGTTAGTATAAATATTAACGACCAAAGAGACAAGTAAAAAAATTAAATTTTTGTAACTTTTAAAAAAACAAAAGAACAGAGTAATATGGCGCTTAAGCAATTTTAAAGAGTGCATTTACAACAATCCCTACCGATAGTTTAAAGAAAAAAAATGGTTCACTCAATAATCTAAAAATTACCTGTGTCGTGCAAAAAGAACCATTTCAGTATCTGTTAGTTCCTGAGTTATGATGCATTTAGATAATTAATACGCTAAGAACATTACTTTTCAAAAGACATGTATAATGTTTGCATACCAGTAAAATGCATTTTATTCATTAATTAAACCTTCTTCCAATAGTTTGTCTCCCCCTCTCTTCTTTTTGCTTCCTCTAGTACCTTTACCTGCTTTTGTTCTCTGGTGTTTTCTGTTGAATAGTTAGTTTTGTCTTTTAGTTTCACATTATGCGCGCGCACAATATTTTTTCTTCGTGATTAAATACACATCCCCTTAAAAACTTCTAGTTTTACTTTATATACACTATTGAAGTTCCATACAGCATCCATTCCTGTTCATTTTACACAATATATTAGACCCACAATTAAATTTATTGTAAAAAATAATTATTTCTACACTAATGGAGAAAAAATATACAAGATTTATAAGCCAGACATTTATTAAAAATTGTTTGAAGCACGTAGGCAGCCCGCTGCCCACCGGACTCACTGCTCGAACTGCGGAACGTATGTCATTTCAAATCTCATGAGCTATTTTTACTTCACCGTATATATACTTAGTATATGCGTAGTACAGGGAAAGTTATGTAATGCTACGGAAAACCATTTAAAGACTCAACGAAAATACAGGTATTGGGGACCTCTGATACCGAAAAAGTGTTCCTTTTCAATCCACAGTCCGTCCGTCTGTCTGTCTTCTCGTCCATTTGTCGGTCTATCTGGCAGTAGTATTTTTTTGCACAGCATTACGTAACTTTTCCTATACTACGTATATTACTCCGTGTAATACGTAGATATACAGGAAATTAAGTATTAGTGCTACAAAATTACACAGATATTCCAGTAATAGTTTTCACTTTCCTTTAGTTTCAGTGATCTAAACGAGACCACAAGGCTTACAACAGACGTACATATCACAAGGATAAAAAATAAAATACTTCATTTTTTAAAAGTTTTATTTAAAAAACAGTAAAATATTTCGAGAATTTTCATACCGGTACTGCATACAATCTATCAAAATAAAAAAACAGTATCTTCACAAACAGCGGAGAGGAGTGAAACTTAAGTTGCCAGTGTGTCTGGTCGTGAAGAAATGCAGCGAGACAGGTTGACTCAGAGGAGGAACCACCGAGCTCCTGCCGCCTTATCCCGCGTTGAGCGGAGAGCACTGCAGGTGTCGTTTGTAGTTGGTCGCGTCGTGTAGTAATGCAGCGAGACAGGTTGACTCAGAGGAGAAACCACCGAGCGCCTGCCGCCTTATCCCGCGTTGAGCGGAGAGCACTGCAGCTGTCGTTTGTAGTTCGTCGCGTCGTGTAGTAATGCAGCGAGACAGGTTGACTCAGAGGAGGAACCACCGAGCGCCTGCCGCCTTATCCCGCGTTGAGCGGAGAGCACTGCAGCTGTCGTTTGTAGTTGGTCGCGTCGTGAAGTAATGCAGCGAGACAGGTTGACTCAGAGGAGAAACCACCGAGCGCCTGCCGCCTTATCCCGCGTTGAGCGGAGAGCACTGCAGCTGTCGTTTGTAGTTGGTCGCGTCGTGTAGTAATGCAGCGAGACAGGTTGACTCAGAGGAGAAACCACCGAGCGCCTGCCGCCTTATCCCGCGTTGAGCGGAGAGCACTGCAGCTGTCGTTTGTAGTTCGTCGCGTCGTGTAGTAATGCAGCGAGACAGGTTGACTCAGAGGAGAAACCACCGAGCGCCTGCCGCCTTATCCCGCGTTGAGCGGAGAGCACTGCAGCTGTCGTTTGTAGTTCGTCGCGTCGTGTAGTAATGCAGCGAGACAGGTTGACTCAGAGGAGGAACCACCGAGCGCCTGCCGCCTTATCCCGCGTTGAGCGGAGAGCACTGCAGCTGTCGTTTGTAGTTGGTCGCGTCGTGTAGTAATGCAGCGAGACAGGTTGACTCAGAGGAGAAACCACCGAGCGCCTGCCGCCTTATCCCGCGTTGAGCGGAGAGCACTGCAGCTGTCGTTTGTAGTTCGTCGCGTCGTGTAGTAATGCAGCGAGACAGGTTGACTCAGAGGAGGAACCACCGAGCGCCTGCCGCCTTATCCCGCGTTGAGCGGAGAGCACTGCAGCTGTCGTTTGTAGTTGGTCGCGTCGTGTAGTAATGCAGCGAGACAGGTTGACTCAGAGGAGAAACCACCGAGCGCCTGCCGCCTTATCCCGCGTTGAGCGGAGAGCACTGCAGTTGTCGTTTGTAGTTCGTCGCGTCGTGTAGTAATGCAGCGAGACAGGTTGACTCAGAGGAGGAACCACCGAGCGCCTGCCGCCTTATCCCGCGTTGAGCGGAGAGAACTGCAGCTGTCGTTTGTAGTTCGTCGCGTCGTGTAGTAATGCAGCGAGACAGGTTGACTCAGAGGAGAAACCACCGAGCGCCTGCCGCCTTATCCCGCGTTGAGCGGAGAGCACTGCAGCTGTCGTTTGTTGTTCGTCGCGTCGTGTAGTAATGCAGCGAGACAGGTGGCCTCAGACGTGGGGCAGTTTGGCGTCCGTAGATTGTTGGTAGTTTGGCCATGACTGGATTGACCTGCGACTTTAAAAGAAGTTTTAGATTAGATATTACCAACTAGTTAAAACTCGATGTGTTTATGAAGAAAATAATAATTCAGAGAAGAGAATTATTAAGTATCTTTTCGAAATTTCTGCTTGATTGATCGATGGAATATTTAATATAATGTTGTAAAGAGTTTTTCTGAAAAATAAGGTATAGTTGTAATTATCTGCAACTACTGACGTAGCGAAAATGGTAGCGTACTATGAAGACAATTATTACGAAATGATATAGGAAATAATAATTTAGTTTGTAGAACAAGATTTTGAAGATCAGGGAGAGTTTGAAGCAGTATAAATGATAGGTGAGTTAGGTAGAAAGTTTATTATCATTCTGTTTTGCAAACTCAGATTTATGTAAGTATTTGTTTGAATTGATATAATATTGCAGTTTATTGTTATTGAATTAATGAAACTTTACTGTAATGATTGATAAAGTAAACAAATGAACTCTTACTCATGCTTATCATTCGACTAATTCTCATTGTTTCTGCAAGTTTTATTCGAAAACGAACTAATCATTGCAGGGTAATAACAATTTTACGGAAAAGTGGCTAACTAATTCCATAGTAAGCGAGTTGAAAGACGTGTTTACCGGTCGGAATAAAAGGCATCTTGAGCAGTAGACTCCCTAACCAGAGTTTATAGAGGACTTATTACATTTACCGCATTTGAAAACCTCGAATTTCGTACATCACATCCACCTGATACATGAGTGGGTGAAAGCCCGAACAGTGTAAGTAGCACTTTACAAATTTTGAGAATATTGAATATTTGAAATATAAGTGAATATCACTTTAAAGTCGTAGTGTTTTGTTTGATCCATGGCATTTAAATTCATAAAACCATGAAACTTCATTGCCACGGACATATAGTCTAAAATAAACATGTTTCTTCAGAATATAGAAAATGTCACTTACACTATTCTGTTTTTCGACCATTCATTGATATTCACCCACTCCCTCTCCTCCCTCTTTAACTATTAAAAAAGGTGCTTTAAATTCGAACGTGATCCCTTCTTTGAGTAAGTTACCCTTTTCCTCTCTTTCAACCTTTACAAGTTACTAAATCACCACAGTGCTCCAAGTGGCGCGCGGCTTTAGAAATACATTGAAATTAGTCAGCGCTCGGGCTGGCAGGTCGCTGGCAGGTCACATTATTTCACTTAAAGGCTTTTCAAAATATGATTTTACGTTTCCCGCTAAATAACTATGCATTCCGAAACCATCTTAGGTTCCTATGTATCATTGTGCTGACGTATGCAGGAGGAGGCTAAATAGAAAATGCATGCCTGATCAGAAACTCGGCAGATCTCAGTACTGCAGCACATGAGTACGCCATATACATAAGAATATGAAAAAGAATATGAATATTGATTTAAATACCATATCAATTAGTAAGCTCTTAAGCAAATAGAAAACCAAGCAAAGATCAGATTGCCCAAGTTAAAAACGCAAAAAATGCACATACAAAATTGCTCACTAAATTGTTTCAAACGCAAAGCAAGTCACACTGTTGTTCTTGACAAAAAATATATGAATTTTATAAGAACTAAATGGACATTTGTATTTATGAAATATAGATAGAAAAACAGACAAACATTGAATGTAGTAAAGCCACACAACAAGATAATGAATACAAAAGAAAATATTATCAATAAATTTCGATGGGATTGATGGAGCAAAAGTTTAAAAATGTAAACAATGGTAAAAGTGAGAGAAGATAGGAAAATCATGGAAAAAGCACGACGAATGTGGGTACAGAAGAAGACAAAGACGTGTATCGTCCTAATTTCTTTTTAAAAATTAGCATCTCGATTTATTACCAAGACAAAAAGGAGATATAACACAAAAAAAGGAACAATTACGAAGTAAAATACCTTGGAGCAATGCCTATTCAGCTTAAAAAGCATGACGAATCGATCTTCCAGGTTATGAAGCTATCACACTGCCTTCATCACCTGGCAACGAGTACCGCAGAGCATTGTTAATAATCGTCCAATTTTCACCAAAAAATGTATCACTTTTGCTCATCACTGTCATGTAAATTTAATTTACCTCTGAATAGTATGATAGGAATTTTAGAAGTAGATATTTTGTGTTAAAATATGTTGATAAATTCCGATTTGCATAAATTCTTGTTATTTTTTTGTAAGCAAGAACAGGAATTTCCGTTAAAGTCAATAGTTTTTTTTTCTCCACAAAAACCTTGCGAAAAAAGCTTCATGCCAAATATCTTTGCTCACATTCACATTGATCAATATCTTAGGTCGCCAATATCTGCCAAGATTTAAATCGACTGATTCTTTAAATAATTGATTTAGTCAACAATTTTTCATCAAATTGTTATTTGTGTCGTTTTTATCTGTCACCATTTCAATTAATAAATATTCGAGTTAATTAACTAGGAAAATGCACAATATTAGTTTACAACAATTTTAGAACATTTGAAATTCTTACTACTTTTGATTTCGGGATATAAACTCAATCCGGTGTATATTTGGTAAAGAATAAAAAGGTGATAAAATTTAAAAAATTACAAATTACCTAAGACAATATACAGTAATGCACACGTTTACCGTGCTCACATAGAAGCTAAACAAACTGAGAGTAGGAATATGCAAACTCTTTTATCAAGGTACTTCAAACCCTCCTTATAATTTATCAGCTCCATGTGATGAGACCTACTACATGCGCGAGCAATTAGTTTTTAAATTAACTGATTTTACATTCAAGCACTATCACCTACTACTGAAACTAATTATTCGCTTTGGAAAGCAACTAGAAAACTAAAGCGACCCCAACAGCACATCTCACCAATTCGAAAAGAAGATGGCACGTGGGCAAGAAGCGCAGAAGAAAAGGTCGAATGCTTAACAAAACACTTTGCTTCAGTTTTCAAACCAGCAGAAAATGTAAGTACTATTGAAAATAAAGTGCTAGAATATTTGGACGTGCCTTTACAGTTATCTCTGCCCATAGAGCATTTCAACTCCCGAGAAGTCGAACAAACAATCAAAAAACACACGCATCCTGCAAAGAGTCCAGGGTTTGACCTTATTACTGGCAAGATGTTGCAGGAAATGCCAAGTAAAGGATATGAACTCGTAACAAGCATATTCAACGCGATACTTCGAAATAGCCATTATCCTTGTCAATGGAAATACGCTCAAATAATTGCGATCGTGAAACCAGGAAAGACTGCCACGGACGTTAAATCGTACCGACCTATTAGCCTGCTACCAGTCCTATCAAAAGTATTTGAAAAACTTCTCTTACAGCGCCTCAAGCCTATAATTAAAGAAGTGATCCCTGACTTTCAATTCGGCTTTCGAGAGGGACACTCAACAATAGAACAGACCCATCGTATTGTAAACACAATTTCTCAAAGCCTGGAAGAAAAGCTATATTGTTCTGCAGCATTCCTAGATATACAGCAAGCATTCGACAAGGTATGGTATGAAGGAATTCTATTTAAAATAAAAAAACTTCTCCCGCACTCCTACTATTTACTTCTCAAATCATATCTTTGTGATCGCCTATTTCAAGTGAAATATCAGGACGCTCTATCGGAATTCCAACCTATTTCTGCAGGAGTGCCACAAGGAAGTATTCTTGGACCTTTTTTATATCTCATATCAACTTCAGACTTACCAACTACAGAAAGAACTACAATAGCCACCTTTGCTGACGACACAGCTATTCTTTCTGCAAATGAAGACCCCTCCTGCGCATCACAACATCTTCAAGAACATCTAAACAAAATCGAAGATTGGAGTCATCGTTGGCGAGTCACCGTAAATGAAACAAAATCAAAACATATAACATTTTCACTAAGAAAAGAAAACTGCCCAAAAGTAAAACTAAACAACACAGAACTCCACGAAGCTGATACAATCAAATATCTTGGACTGCATTTGGATAGACGCCTGACTTGGAAAACCCACAACAAAACTAAGAGAAAAGAAGCGCAACTTAAAGTCCTCAAATTGTCATGGCTAATAAACAAACAATCAAAGCTGTCCTTGCATAACAAAGTACAGATTTATAAAACTATATTCAAACCAACATGGACCTATGGTATTGAATTGTGGGGCTCTTCCAGTAAATCGAATCTAGAAATTTTAAAAAGATTCGAAGCTAAAACACTAAGAAAACTATGCAACGCACCATGGTACGTGACAAACAAGACGATATACAGAGACCTCGACATCATCCCACTGGAGGAAGTAATCGCCACGAAGAGCTTAGCATGCCAGAGAAGATTGTACAACCACCCAAATCACCTCTCAACAAGCCTTCTAGATAACAGTGAGCATGTGTATAGACTGAGGAGAGAGAGTATTTTAGATTTGCCATACCGATTTTGTAAATGAAATTTTTCAATGTCATAAAATGTTCACGTCTGAAATGTATCCGTTGACACCATTTGCTTATTGTTCCGATAGGAACAGATTGTAAATTATGCAGAAAATAAAATTAAAAAAAAATTAACTGATTGCTTTCCACCTTTATATTAATATAATTTTCTCAAAAATATCTGCTCAACCAGGTGTTTTCGTTCATTTGATCTATTATGATAGGTCGTCCGTACACACCAGTTGTTCTTCAAGAATTATATTAATGAAACCAACGTAAAGGATGGAAATAGAGAATAGTGTCGTAGTGCAACTATAGAAAGTACCAAACGAAAATTGGAATACCTGGGCGTCCGTTTTTTTCGTCCTAAGGGGTGCCAATGTGATCTCCGGCCGTCAGCCCCTAAAGCCCCAACGCCTCTTTATCCAATTACTCGGCGACGTGCACGCTTTGTTAGAGACCAAGACTAGTGGATTTGTTATATTGTTACTACCCATTGTCCTACTTTCATCGGGGTTTAGTCATTTTTGCTTTCATTCTTAAAGAGAACTTCTGATTTCTTGTGATTGAATAGTTTGCTAAAATTGTACGTATATATATATATATATATATATATATATATATATATATATATATATATATATATATATATATATATATATATATACGTACATATATACGTATATATATATAATATATATATATATATATATATATATATATATATATATATATATTCGCAACTTTGCAATTGTCAAAACATCGGAGAGTTCAACAAAACTGAAACTTGCGCCATTCTGGTAAACGTTCCTTGTTGTATACGTGAAAAAAATTGAAGAAAACATTTGGGGTGTTTTTTTGAGAAAATAGTTTTGTTTGTATTAATTTCATGAAAAAACCAGCTCTTTTTCACAATTTCAAACTTTCTAGTTTTTTTTCAAAACATTATGCCCTTATTAAAGATCTAATTATTACAACAGATTTTTTAAGGCAAAAGTCTCTATCTTCAATTTTGTAATTTTAAGTTGTTAAATTTTCGCAATTTTAGAAAATACGAGTTCGTCGGAAGTGAGACTTGCACCAAATTTTTACCTCTCACATACGAGAAGAAAATTTCAACAAAAAATAGGGATATTTCTGAGAAAATATTGTTTAAAATATTTTAAAATTGTCTATATATAATGCAAAAAGTTCGCAAAAACTGTTTGTATTTTCGAAAATTTGTTACTCGTCTTATTTCAGTATCTGCCTTTAATGAAAAATTTCATTAAAAAAAATCTGTCTTTAATATTCTAGTTGTAGGAAGACCCGTCAGAAATTTCAACTATTGCAATTTTCAAAACCACAAAAACTTTAACAAATTCTCACCTGCACCATTTTCTTAAGGGCTCTAGGGGGCTCTTGGGCGGACCCAAGTTCAATTCCCGGTCGAGTCAAGATTAGAGTGTGCGTTTTTCTTGCCAAGATCCAGTATAAGTTTCTGTGTGACGATGAGAAAATTTACTTCTCAGATTGAGAAGCATCTGAGGACGAAGCGTTAGGTATCCGAGGACAAAGTGTTATCAACAATTTGAAGCCTTTTTCTGAGAAAAGGTGGTAGTGGATTTATATAAAATACCCACAAAAATAAATTTCAATGACAGAGAGTCTCAAGTTCATATAAATCGATCGGGAAATATTAATTTCGGAGAAAATGTGCTAAACAGTTTAGACGCTAGCGTTGACCACAGACGGACAGACACACAAGGTGGAAGGGTGTTAATCGATTTCTCGGTATAAAGGACCACAAAACATTGATTCTGACTGCATAAAGATATAGAGGAAGTAATTCACTGTGTACAGGAACCAGCTTTTTTTCCATATTTCGTTACGGGGCCCCCGCAGTAACGCTTTTGTTGTGGAAAATCTGCTTTTTTTCGGTGACCGATACAATACATTCCCTATTATTAAGGGAAGTATTCCCTATTATGAAGTAAGGGAGAGAAAGTAAAAAGCAATAGAAGCTATAATGTTTAGGAAAGAAATCTTCAAAAAGCCTTCATAAAAATTGTCAATGGAGAAGTAGACACTTATTAAATAGAGCCCTTGCGTAATATAAAAAATGTATTTATTTAATACTTTCTGTATGTAAGAATAATATATTATACACTAAATAAATTTATTTAAATATAATACGCATTTTAATACATTACGATCCAAACGGCATGATTATGTTTTCTGAGGTTTTTTTTAAACTGATGAATCAGTTTTATTTGTAATGAGTTTAAAAATATCAGACACGTTAATACCTTGGAAATCAATATTTTTATTAGTGTATAATTTGTAATTATTTTTACTTTTGTATTTACGTTTTAGGTGCAAATGTTTGCGAAATAATTACGTACGTATAATCTGTTACCATTTCTTGATCTCAATACTTAACAAAATGATGAAGCAAAAGAACTAAATACCAGTTCTACAAGACTAGAAAGATTTTGAATATTCATCAATATGAATATCGCAGATTCAGTTCAAAAACTTCGTTTCAGGAGTTAACGGCCCTGACATGTTATCAATACTCTGGAATGAGGCATTTAAATCAGCTCACAAAAATGCCTCGAGTTTAGTTGATTTACATTTGGATTTATTGAGTGAATAAAACAGTAAAAACTGTATAAAATGTATTGGGGAGAAGATTATTTGCGCACGTTTTCTTGAATTCCAGAATCCATTCCCGTCATTTTAACTATAAATAGTTGAAAGACGAGTAAACGTTTAACATAAATAAATAAAAATAAATTTTAAAAGTCGCAAAATTAGCAATATTTGAAAAATTAGACATTTTATTTTCCGAGTTATGGAAAACTTATTTGCATCGGTAAAAGAATTGCAAGTATAATTTTTCTGCATTGCTAACAATATAGTATCGGTTGGTCTTGACTGATCATAGTAAATACGTAATTCGCTGTGGATAATCGATATCCTGACTATTCACCGCTTAACCCGAAATTCAGATCGGTCGTTGCAGGTGGCCTTGAACTGCCTGAAAGGGACCACTTTACGACCAGTGTGTTTGGTAGAGTAGCTTATTGCTGTAATTTTAAAAAGATTCCTCATCAAAGAGTTTTCCCTCCTTCTTGGGAAAATGGCGACTCCAACATGCCTGACGCAAGCCGCGGGGCTGGTCGCAAAGATGATATGCGTCGCATTATGAAGGAGTGCCTGTAGAAGCCAGGGGCGTTGGAAGATCATGTAAAATTTGATGCAGCTATATTTTAAACAGTGTTGCAGAAAGACAGCAACCCTGACGAAGACTTTACTAATTGGGAATGGATCCGAGAGCTTGCTGTAGATCTTAATCTGAGAGGTGTTGTTCTTATATGGATTCTGTGTGGCTGCAATTAAGTTTTCACTGATTTTAAGTCCATCCATTTCATCCCATACTCTAGCAACCGGTACATTGTCAAATGCCTTCTAAAGATCAATGAAACCCAGATGAACGTCCCTACCTCTCCTTGTTCTCTTTTCTATAAGTTGTTTTGATGTAAATATATTGTCTATGACCGATCTATCCGCAGTGAAACGACATTGTTCCTCTCCTATTTTTCCTTTTATCTCTTTTTCTATTTTATTTTATATTATTTTCCTATATACTTTCCTATTTTCTATTCGTACAGTCTTCCTATAGATCCTATAACTGTTATTCCTCTGTAGTTTGTTTCTTTGTCCCGTAGGCTTAAGGAGTCCAGCCCACCCCTGATCCACTCTTTAGGGGTGAATTAATTCCCAGGTTTAGTGAATCCCACCTTCCCCTGTTGGGTCATGCACCATTCATACGGATGTTTGTGGGCTATTACCCGCGTAAGGCCTGAAACTACACTCTAAAGAAATAAGGAAGGAAGATGAGGAAAAACTCCCTAGCCCTCAAACCCTAATAGCGTCGGGGTCAGAAAAAAAACAAGAGTTGGCCTAGGGAGGCCGATACAATAGATGAAAGCATTGTGGCACAAGAACGTTAAAGATGTCACAACCATCACGATATGAACACATCGTTATGGTGGAAGGACAAAAGATAGGAAAGAATGCACGGTTAAGATTGGGATAGATGGTAGACGTGGTACGACACGCCTTACTGGCCCCTCAGTTTGCCACATATACTTGCCAGCTGCCTTCTATCACCGCCCAACGCCGCCCACATTGTTTCGAAATTTTCTTCATTTTTCCGCTTTCAAGTACTTAAACGGCAATATTATTTTAAGAATATTGAAAACCTCGTCCTAAATGGCTCCTTTTGAAAAAGTGGGAAGGGTTAAAAAATGTCGTTTAAGCGCTATTGTTAATTCGAAACCCAAAGCTCTTTTTATTTAGCAACTGGATTGATCCACCTTTTCGTTATCAGGGCCCGGGATTGAATTTTTTTTCTGCCAAAAATCCTCTGTTACTTTCCGCGCTGCATTACATAACTTTCCCTATACTGCGAATATTACTCCGCATATACGTATGTATACGGGAAAGTAAAAATGCGACGTGATGGAAGATTTTTACATACATCTGATTTCGGCTCATAAAATGCAATAAAGAATAGCAATTTACATTACTCTTACCGAATCCATGTTGTCATGTTATTAAACATGTTTCAGATATTTTGCAAAAACTAGTAGTATTAAAAAAATGTTTAACACTTAAAGACCTTATTCTGCAGGACGAATGTCATTTGAAGCAAAATTATGTCTTCAAAGTTGTTACACGTAAGGGTCTAAAAACAATTAAACTTACACTTTTTTAAAATTCAGAGTAAGAAAATCTTTATGGTTAAACAAATATATAAAAAAAGAAAGTATTTTTCAAGTAATAAACTGGAGGTAGATTGTTCTCTCAAGAGATAAAAATACTCACTTAATGTGTCAATAAATCAAATTTACAATTGATTGGATGATAAATAAAGAAGTTAGTCATATATTATATAGTCTTAAAATAAAACTACTTCAAACAGATGATTTTCAAACAAATGATTTCTTACGTTGATGGTGTATAAGTACATTAAGGAAAGGAATATTATTTTCGCTTGACCTTCTAGAAAAATTAAATGGTGTTTTTATTAATATTATTCCTTCTTCACAATTGAAGTTTTTATTAATGCAAAAGCTACCTATTAAATAAAGCAATAAAACATAAAACGCTTGATGAACAAAGAAAGAATTCGCGTTAATGTTTTATTGCTTTCCCTTATTTGCTATGAATCACGCAAGAGGATCTAAATTCAATAGATGTGACACACAATCACTAAGGATTTGAAATTGGATGGTATATGTTCTGCAAGCAAGATGGCCGTTAGAATTTTTCTTGGAAACCTTTTCGTAATCCTGCTTCTGTCTTTATGCGACATAGACGACTTCCCACAAGGTGAGTTCTACAGTGGAGACAATTCTGGAAAGAATTGCACTGCGCATGCACCGGTATTGAAAATAGAGATTTGTGACCCCGTTGTTCTCCCTGCTTTGTCGCCTATGACATATGTGTTCAAGGCATTCACTTCATATCATTTTCGCCGCTACCACGAAACAAAATTTCGACAGTAATTCAAAATGTGCATGGAAATAACGAAAACTGCAATATGAATGTAGGATAAATTCCTTGAGTATCAAATTGATTCTAATTTTTCCCGACATACGAGTCCATGTGCATAATTCTGATGCACACGCTGTGGTTTTTTGGACATCCGTATATTGTCGTAATACACATTTCACGCTTTCCTATAACATGAAGAGTCCAGCTTGGTTGGCCTCTGACTATAACTTATTGTAGTTTTGTTTTGAATTTGTATAACTAGATAGCAGTAATGATGCATGTATAATATTTTCTCTATCGTGATATTAAATTATAACTCATTTAATTTTAATTATAATTTACTATTGAAAACGTCAATATTCATTCAATTTTTACTTTCTCGCACTTTTACTTTTTAGTCTATTCTACAAATGGTATTCTCAATTTATTGATGTATTTCTTTTAAGCAATTCGCAATGTTTAATGAATATTTATGCAACAATGACGCAATCGATATTTGCGATACTCATTGTTGATGAATGTTGAGATGATAACGGGGGTAAGATAAAGCTCTTTTATTTACACCAACTTGTGTTCCAAATTAACCTTTAAGAAATGAAACCTAATTGATACTCCATATTTTTTGTCCGTTTTCCAGGTATAGAACATATAGATTTTGACTGAACGAAAGGTTACTAATCTAGGCATATTTCAATGTGATACCAGCAATACATTCCGTATTATAGACATTCAAAATTTCAACTAGTATAAAGCAATACAGAACGTCAATTATCCGTTTTTTAATATAAAAGTTAGGTTCGCTTTTTGGGTAAACATTTTCTGAGTTGAGAATTAAACAAGGGTTTCCAAAACTCAAGGCTTTATGAAAGTATTGTATATTTTTATATAATATACACGTTGCATTTTTTCGGCTATTAAGTTTCCAAGTGTTCAGTTTACTATTTTAAATGTTTGTTTTATTAGATGCATTTGGCCACGTATCCTAGTTTAAAATGTTTTAAACTGTTTTAATAATATTTGTATGTTAATAGATTTATTAGTATTAAGAGTTATTTATCAACCGTATATGATGTACTATGTCTAACTGATAAACAGGTTGTTTGAGGGAAATAAAGTATGAGATGATGATGATGATGATGATGAATGTTCAACGGAGATCACACACATGCAGGCACACACAACCATTCCCGAGGCGTGACTCGAACCCGCGATCCTTCCATCGGAGAGTACAAGTTTTTAAGTATTGTCAAATTTTTGCTTTCCGTCTATTTACTGGTTCTACGAATGCTATCAATTACATGACTTCCAAATTTCGATTTTCTGAAAATGCGTTATATCTTGCTGATGACAATGATTCCTAACTAAGACATTAGATTTCCTGTTTTCCAAAGATACCTATTTAACTGACTCTCGCAGTCACCTATTTCCCCCACCTGTACAGTACGCAACTTTCGTCCCAGCGACGAGTTCGTTCTTGCCAAACGGCTAGAATTTGGAATTTGGAAAAGAATGAAATTTGGTTTGCACAAATGGAGAGTTGGGAGAATGCGTCAATTCAATTCAGCAAGAGATGCTTAAAAACGAATTCCTTGCCGATCCGGTGGCCGAGATTGCTAAGGCAGTAGTGCCGTAGTGATCTTGGACTGAAGGATCGCGGGTTCGAGTGCCGTTTCGGGCATGATTGTATCGTGTTGTCCTTTCCACCTATCATTATCATATCGTGTCATCCCCACAGTTACAATACCGTTACAAGCAATAGTGGTCGCTAATGACTTGAAAGTTGATGGACCTTATATAACAAAGAAAAATGAATTCCATTCGAAATATAAGACCATCACTGGAGTATATTGCGATATAAAATATGCGTTGGAAGGCAGTTTTGCTTAATATTTATCGCGCGAGCCAAAGACAACACTGTATTTATTAACTTTTAAGTGCGGCAGCAAACGGTGTCAAATAGACGTGCTAAATTGGCAAGTTTTTACTGAACAAATGACCACGAAATACTTTCAGACATACAAATTTTTAATCACCATTTAGTACATTATACACGTATACATTTACCCATTTTCTGCAAAGAACAAAAATACTCTCGTCGCAACGACTATCTTAATTTCCAAAAGCTTCTTTACACTATACTATACAATAAATTCGAGAGGCCGTTACAATGCAGGTATTTTGAAACATGCAATCCTTTTCTCACAAATCACGCAAAATTTACACAGAATGCTAATTCAAGACTGACCTTTAAAGTGTCCGCAACACTGCTATTTCATCAGCCTCTTTGATGGAGAGATATTTCAGTGCTTGTCAGGATGATGGCGGATATTTGGCAGGAGGTCGAAATATGGTACAATTCATTTACCCTAAGGAGAAGAAACTGTAGTGACCAGGTACTCTGATCTGTAGTTTTACGTGGTATCTCCGATCAGTACGAAGCCACATGACCTTCATAAACGGGCCCAAGTCGAATCGCAATCCCTCCTTCCTCATCTTTACAACTATTACTTCCCTTCCACACACATACACACACACTCGCACACGTCGACGGAGCAGTTGGAGGCAGAGAGTTTGTCCCGGTTCGGATGGTGCATATACCTGGAGGGGGAGATACCTAATGTGAGAAATCCTGAAAGAAGAGGTGTAGGTCGGCGCCCATATTACGATCTAACGCGAAACCTCCTAATAGAATGCGACATAACTACACTTAAGGGACAAGTCACATCAGTAGTTGACGCGCCCTGAATCAATAAGTACTCCGTCACTGTTGCCAGTTCAAGTGATTTGCAGCACATTCTGTAAGTAGGATGCGATAAGAGACTTGAAGCTTGTGGGCCACAGGAGCGCTACGGTCGGGCAGGGAACCTTTGATTGCCGAATATAAACAAAAATATCCAGAATGAGAGAGAAGAAACGGGAAATATTCGTAGTCAATTACAAGAAAACACTTCCAAAAAGGTTTTTTCTTTATTATGTCATTACATAACTTGTATAATCATAATATGTCGTTCACTAATGCTATTTTTGATTTCAGTGAAACGATAGATGCATTTGAAATTGCATATCTGTTTCAGTTACGGCGACTCCTGGATTGCGGGCCGAAACCAATCAACCAGCGTCTCTGAACTGCTCACTTTATCAATCGGCTCCAGGGTCTGTGATACATTTGTTGTGTTATTTGATTCGACCTTCACAAAAGTCTACATACACCAATGAAGACTATATTTTCTATCAGAATGAACCTCTACATAGTACGGACGATGTTGCCTACGATTACGATTACAGGGGAGGAGACGACAACGAATACGATGCAGGAAACGTAATGCAAGATGATGTTGTAAATGGTGGATGGGCTTTCTCAGACCAAAACGAAGATCCAGGCATTGATGAAAGTTATTCTGGAGGATACCCAACTAATCATTTCGAAGATGACACTGATCGCATTTCATTTATGGACAGGCTATTATTGGATAGGCTTTTAGTTTTGTACCCTGTACTTATTGCTCGTCCTACAGGAATGCAAAAAAATATATCTTTGGGTTTACCAAAAAGCGACAGCAGTAATGTAGAGTATCAAGGAAGTTTCAAAGGCGGCCGTTGGAATAACCATCGTAGT
Source organism: Gryllus longicercus (assembly GCA_038098605.1). Classification (NCBI taxonomy): domain Eukaryota; kingdom Metazoa; phylum Arthropoda; class Insecta; order Orthoptera; family Gryllidae; genus Gryllus; species Gryllus longicercus. The sequence goes on along the minus strand of JAZDUA010000050.1, from coordinate 3,867,837 downwards.
GGGGAAAATCATGGAATGGGCTAGAAAGATTGTGTTGAAATGGTCGCCCTAAATTATTTGGTTAACCGCGGTAATTGACCTCAGACTTGGATTGTGATTTAATCATGGTTCGTATTGTCGCCTAATTGAGTTAGAAGAACTTAGATATTATCTCCATATAATCATGAAGAAAAGCAGTAATAAGAGGGAAAACTTAATTTAAAAAAATCAGAAAAAACGAAGACACGAAGAGTCACGGAGGAGAGTATGCGAGTATACTGGAGGTTGCTAACGTTGATAAGGGCATCTTGGTTCGGGTCACCCAATAATTCATTTTGTTTTCAGTTATTAGTCACTAATGACAATGTTACACTCAGAATTTGAACCGAAGGTTTTTAAGAAGTTGTTTCAACAGAATCACGAAGAAAATTAATTTTATAACAATGCTAATAATAAACGGTTGTTACAATGCACATACATTTCTTCTTAATCATAATACAATCCAACATATATTTTGCTATTTGATTTAAAATTAAATATATTGTATCAAACTTTCAAATTATAAAAGACTTCTCACTATGATCTGCTCTAAAAGCACAGTTCCCTAAGTGATAAAATACTGTTTAAAATAGCCCGTGTAAATCACGCATATTTATGTTCCATTTCTGAAAAATATTAACTAAATTTTAATACTTTGCACACTAAAAGTTACATTTTATCATTTTCACAGCTGTTTCAACACCACTTCGCAGGTTATCCTAATTTTGCTTTTAGTCCACATTTCTCTGCATAATTTCGGAAGCATTTTTTAAATATTTTAATTAATGAACTATAAAATGTCAGATCATCGACATTGGTATAGAGAATATACCGTGTAAAATTATTGTTTTCTGATAACAGGTACGTAAAATAATTAGCATGTAAGCACAGATTAATTATATTTTCCCAAAATCTGTATGGAAATTTTTTCGCATTGTTTCAATATAATATTTTTAAACTACTATTTAATAATCTAATTTTCCATGCTCCGAATTTCAGAATGTTTCCCTTTTTCCAATTCGTTCTCCTTTTCCATGCCACGTTCGTCTTCTAGATTTCAGATATGTTCCGAAGCGTATCTTTTGCACTGAGAGCATTGTAACTTTTTTTTTACAGCGGGAAAGTCGCCTAGCCTCACTGGGTAACCCTCCTCCTTTATTCAGACTTGCAACTAGCAACATCACTGCTGAGCTAATCGTTCCATCCATCAAATGCCACAAGTGGAATTATTAGTAATTGTGGAGTGCTAATTTAAATGTTCCTCAATATAATATAAATTTTTCCCACCAAAAAATAACCATTTCTAGTAACCAAGGGAATCTGTCGGCCAATGAACTGGTATATGTATAACGGAAAATATCACATATTTTAAATGTATTGCGATAAAGAAGAAATGTTTCATAATAGCAAAGTGCATAGCTTCATTAGGCCTTGTTCCATAGTCATATGTATGTCTATGCTTTGAATTAAGAAAATTTATCAATGCCAGCAAAGTATTCTCTATTACTGAATCAGTGATTCAAGAGAATCACGGTATCTTTATCTTCAAATTACGAGAAATAATGAATAATAAAAGGAACCAACAGAACCATACCACCCTAAAATAAGGATCAACCTTAATAAGAATACGTGTGTATTACATTCATTTGAAAATCGGTATTTGTGCATTTGCGTGAGAACGAGAAGGAGCGAAGTCGAACATAAGAATTTTCATTAGTTATCGAGCTTCACGTACATCTTTGTTTTCTTCACATTCACTTGAAATTCTTCAAGTGTAATAAGTTACGAAGCAATACTATTCGTAGGTATTCGCTAATTTATTTAAAGAATTTGATAATTCGAATCTAAATTGATATCAAACTGCAGCGCGATTTACTTGGTAATTCAATTGTTCACTGAAAGATGTCAACACCAGTGTTTCCAACGTTGCGAAAGAAAATTATGGCATATTGAGCGAAATTTCGGCGCCGCGATAACTTTCTCTTTTTAGAAGTTCCTTCTTAAGCGCGAGAAATTAAAAACGTATTTGACATTATTTAAAGAACTAATTGCGAATATTAAAGTACATTTGAAGAAATATTCTATCTTCAACTAAAATGTAGTTGCAAGAGGGCTCAAAAAACGTTTAAAATTAAAAAAAATCATATTAAAAAATGACGTCTTGATTCATTTAATAAAGTTATGGTAAGAGTAAAGATTTGTAGGTAATAAATTCGAGATGTATATTTCTGAAAAAAGAGAAAACACAATTAGAAACACATTTGTGTAAACACAATTAGAAACACACAAAAAAATGTCTGTTGACATTGTTCGTCTGTCTGCCCGTCTGTCTGTGAAGAATGCTAGCAGCTAAACCGTTTAGGAGTTTTTCTCCAAAATTGATGTTTCCCTATCCATGTGGCTGGTATCGCTGTCTCTTGAGTTTGAGAATGATATTTCAATTTCAGAGTGTACTTTACTTGAAGTCTCTCGAACATTTTCCTTATTTAAAAAAATTGATCCATCGTTGATGTTGTTGTTTTTTTGTTTTTTTTAATAGTGTGAAGAACGTTTAAGAGATTGGTACAGGTCTCATGTTCGTTGATCAATCTGCTTTTTCGAAAGATGCAAAAGTTCAAAATTTTTTCGGATTCTTCCTACAACAAAAATATTACAGATAGAGAACTTTGCTGGCGAGAAAGTAGGTGCCGTTTCAGCATTTCTAGTTTTTATTGTTGCATTGGCTCTCTGTTGGAGCGAACATGAGTCATGAAGGCATCAAATAAAGGCGAAATCCTATATAAAACATGTAAGGAAGTTTGGACGTTCCTGAATGGCATCATGGCTGGTTCTCACTGAAGCGGTCGGGGCAAATGCAGCTATGGTCTAAAGGATATTGTACGTTTTTTCGTGAAAATAAAATCTTGTATAATCAACCTTTGCTCTAAAACGCTTTAGTAGTGTAATTTAGGACCACAATAATAATGGAATTGTTCTGTAAATTGCAACAAATATTATTACAGATCACCAAAAAATCAATGTTTTCCTTGTTCACAATTGTACTGGTCAAACCAAATGATTAATATTTTTAATGACCAAGATAGGTAATAAATAAAGTACTTATTGTTATCTGTTTAATGAACAAAATCAGAATTGGCTATACTACTTTATTGCTTGACCTTAATTTGATTATAACATCGCAAGAGGTATTTAAGTCATCAATTATGACACACAGTCACTAGCGCTAAGTATTTTATTGGTGCGGTTAATTTTCAGCAAGATGGATGGAGTTAAAACGTTTTATGGAAAAATTCCCATATTTTTGGTTCTGTGTTTATGTGCAAAAATATGCTTCTCAGAAGGTGAGTTCTACAGTGTATATAGAAGAATTTTGGCAAGTCGTTAATTTGAAGGCGTTACACTTCTGAAAAAGATTCTATTGCGTATGCGCAAGCGTCCAATGATAAGATTTCGAAGGACTACTCCCGTCATTTTGCCTGTTTTGCGGTCTATAACAAATGTGTTGAAGGCTTTCGCTTTTCGTCGTTTCCTATTCTACCACCACAAAACAGGAATTCGACACTAATTCTCCCCAAGCATGGACTTAATGAAAACTGCAATGTTCATATTGCATGATCTTCATATTTCCTGAAACAAAATTACTCTAAAAATCAAGTATCCTCTATTTTAGGTGTCAGTGCTGCTCTCCAGCAGTTTGTTTACTACACTATCAAATATACACAACACGCAGGTTAACCACGTTAAACTGGAGGGATCTCGGAGACCCATTCTGACTCGCTCACTAAATCAGGAGTTTAACACACTGAACGCTATTGAAAAGACCGGCCTTGAGATGGGCAAGTGTAATTTTTGCAGGATTATTAGTCGAAAGGGTTCTTGTTTCGAACATGGTGGAAAATTAAAATTACGTCGAATAATGATACAAAACCCTTACAATGAGTAGGAGAAACGTGCAACCTGTTACTCTTATCGTTTATTATACGGGGTTTATCCAACCAATATAAGCTGAAAGATGGAGCAGTACCTCAACAAACGGATCAAGATCCATGAGGTATCTCTCCTTCTCTAACTTTTCACCATCTCTTTCCATACGCACACACACACTCTTCGCATACGCAAACACGAACACATGCACTGTGCTACCGTACTCACAGGCAGAGAAGACCAAATCTTTCAGTTAATCACGGTTCGTGAGGTACCTCAACCACCACACCATTGGAGACGGAGATACCTGGGAGAAGAAAATATCCAAGGTGTACCGAATGTCACTTTTAAGTGAGGGACGAATACCCCCACTTCCCGGGATACAGCATTACAACACTTAAGGGACAAATTACCTAAGATATTGTCGCGCTCTGATTCAATAAATACCCATTCCCTCACGCCGGCCGGTGCACGTGATTTGCAGCACTTTCCGAGAGGTAAGTAGCTGCCGATAACAAACACTCATTCGCTTGGGGGCAACAGGAGCGCTCCAGGCGTGCAGGGCAGTGCTGCCAACACATTGCAGAAAATAAAACGTATTCACTCAGATGAACGAGCATTCAGCAACGTCAAATGTTAGTTTGGGTTTCATTAGAAGAAAAGCTTTTCCTCTTTATTTTTCAACATTATTTCTTTACCTAACTTGCATAGACTTACGAGTAGTATGGCGTTCACTGATGCCATTTACTTGAGGTCAAATGTAGATAAGTTTAAATGTGAGTATCTGCATTTCTGTTGCAGATATGGTGGCGCCTGGTCTAGCGCTTACAAGGAATGGGGCCAAGCGATGCGATGATCTTCCAATCGCTAGAAGGCGTAGATGTTTTGAGGATAATGCAAGCAATCATGCAGATCTGTACGGGATTCACAAGCCTCCCATGTATATCAATCCAGGAGGTAATAGAGATCAAGTGTCAATGCCAAGATGGTAATTGGAGTTAACCTTATTAATGTTTACTTCCTCGCAAACACTTATGACCGCAATCGAGAGAAAGTTATGTAATAATACGCAAATAAGCGGGTAATTTTAGGTAGAGAAACTTATTGCCGGGCCCTAGTAACGAAAAAAAGGATACATCGCGTTGCTAAATTTAGAGGAAAAATTCTCAAACACGTGGTGAAGCCAGAATCCATCTTTTGTGGTACCTTAATACCGGTGTTGCTCGATTCTTGGCAACACGTCTGTGCGGACGTCAGTGAACAACATTAGCTTCTAAATCAATAGTTATTCGCGGCCTCATGTATTTGAACCCGATATTTTAATTCTCGGGGGTATTTATCATGAACTCTCTAGAAAAATTTCAAAATTTTCAAAAAATTGCTAAATTTTATTACATTTTGTCGTTTAATAGTGTAAAGGACTTTTAAGAGACTAGTGCAGGTCTCATTTTCGTTAAAACACTCGTTCCGAAAATTCAAAATATGAAACATTTATTTGGACTCTTCTTCCAAACTGAAATATTAAAGATAAAAATGTTCGCCTTAATGATATTTGTTATTTAAAGAGATATTTTAAGAAAGGTCGTGTAGAATTTGTCGAAAATATGAGCATTTTTTGCGAAATGTTGTGGTATTATAGACGCTTTTAAGATCACTTTGTCAAAAATGTTACAATCTAATTGTTGTTTACAAAGAAGGACTTTTCTATGTCCTTTATTTGTATTTGTGTTCTAATTTTATATTTATGATCAAATCTATGTAAATAATCTGCCTACCCTGAATTTCCCATCTCGCTGAGCGCCCAGTGTAAGATTTATACAGTGCGCAAAGTCATGCTCTCTTTCTTCGGTGTTCTAATGAGTCTCAATACGCAGATGTTTCTCCGAAATGTGTATTTTGCCTCTCGGTTTTGTATCCTCCTTACGCTTTTTATGAGTCCTATTATGTATGGATCCCTATTACTAGCTCCGTATTCCATTACCGGTCTAACAAGCGAGGTATACGCGATTTCGTTTGCTGAATTATTGCATTTTTTAGGATTTCTCATGAAGAAATGCAAAGACCTGCCAGCTTTACCTACTTCATAGTTCGTTTGTTTCTCCCATCCCAACTTGCTCTTCAGAGGTATTTACATTTTGAGACTCGAGGAACTACATCATTACCTACTGATTGGGTATTGTATGAAGGTCTCTGACCCTACAAAATGTGATCGCTTCACTTTTCTTTCAATTTAGTCATTTTATTACCTTTTGCTGAATCATAAATTTTCTTTAAATCATGATCTTGTTGAATCATATCGTGATATACAGCACTTTCTCTATAAAATATACAGTGTGTAAGAGTCCAATTTTTGAAGTTGTATTTCGTGATAAATTATTTACGAAGATAAAAAAGAGCAATGGGCCTATGACACTGCCCTGAAGGAACCCGGAAGTACCGTTACCCTATTCCTATAAATGCTGTCCCATTCTGACTCTTTTATTTCTATCGGGTAGAAAATCGCTTATCAATGCTATTACCCGCCTGCCAATTTATCATCGATGAGTTTGTGTATCAGTACGTCATGCGGCACTATATCAAACGCTTTAGCAAAATCAATAACTATAGCATCCACATTTGAGTACGGGAAATATATATGACTTTCACACGCAAAGCAATTTCTAAAGTCATGCAGTCTATGAAAAACCATTGTGTCTGATCCGAACGATTTCTAAAAGAATTAGATACTATTTTTTTAACCAATTGACAAAATACTCACGTAAGACTAACTGGCCTGTAATTTTGCACTCCAAATTTTTGTTCACTTTTGAAAATTGGCAATATTAAACCAGATTTCCAATCATCGGATACACTTTCATTGTTTATCGATATATTAAAAAGTCCGATCAAATATGGTATTATTGTCTCCCCTGCTATAATTTTTGAAATTGAATTTTTTTTAATTTCCCGTCCATCGTTTCACGAGTTGTCAGTATGAAGTTCGTATGAATTCTTCTCATTTTTGGACATGGGCCATTTCATATATATAATTTTATTTAATTATTTGTATATTTTATTTATTTATTTTTAAATTTTTATTATTTTTACGTCCGAACAGTTAAAATTTATTTGTGACGACTATGGGAAGAAATGTATTCAGTGAACGTTTTCTAAATTCTGGTATTCCTACCCTAACCCATATGCATATTGAATTCGTAACACAGATGGAAACAAGCGTTTCCTCTTCAGTGGGTAATGGTTATTTGAAGAAATTTTCTTAGATATGAAAACGTGAGGAGAGAATTTGGTATTACATGTTCAGACAAGGAGTAACATGTAATTTGTGTTAAAACGAACATTTTCGGAGAATAGTACAATAATTTATATTTTGTGATCTATTTGCATTTGTTTACCAAATCCCTTAGTGTTTCTACATTGTAAAATGAACATGCCACACATGCGCTCCTTTTAAAGTGGTGAGCGTAGGAAAAACACGATGTAACGTAAATCGCTTCTGCCGCCGCCGGCGGATCGTATTATTAATTAACTATTAATAATTTCACTTTCTCGCATTCTGCGTACGCAAAATATTGTGAGGCCTAAAATACGCTTCGGATTTGTTTGAATACACCGAATACCTTATACAACGAATTCAATGCCCGAAAAATATTTTCATTTAAAGTTTTGAATGAAAATATATATTTGCCACACTTCCTTTAGTACGATATAGATTGATTTTTAGTGATTCCTGGTATGGCAAACTACTAAGGCCCATATTCCCGTAAGTGTAGTGCATGTTTTGCTCGGGAGGTGGCGGTGGTCTCCTCCATCTGTACTGCGAGATCCGGCGCCGACCTACCGCCGGTTGAGGAGTTTTCCACAACAAGGTATCTCCCATCAGCAGGGCACCGCCCCATCCGGGACAAGCTCTAAGCTCCCGATCGGTCTTCCGGCATGTGTGGTAGTGTAGTGCGTGTTGGTTCAAGTGTGTGTATGTAAGGGGTGACAAAGAAGAGGTAGGAATGATTGCGCGCGCGGTCCGTGGCTCGTTTGTTAGAATACTGCTCCTGCATTTGCCTGGTTTTGATCGGAGAAAGGACGGGACCGAGAGAGATTGCCGAAAGTAACAAAAATAAACCACCCTGAAGAATTGGCGTTAAGCGGTGGAGAATATTCGCAAGATCGATTAGATGAATGCCTTTCCAAATATATATTGCAAACAGCATTACATTATCTTCTTAACAAAGTATTGCATTCGTTGATTCGAGTAATTTAGATGAGACGCTAGATGATTTCGAAATTGCATGTCTGCCAACGAGTTAGAAGACACTTACATAGAGTGGCTGGCCCCATGGTTCCAGCGCTCATGTAGAATAATAATATTCACGATGCCTTCGGCATATAACTGTAAAATTGTAAGTCATTAAACCACAAATATTGAAATTATTATAAAATATTAAATTATTTTGAAGTTTACCTCCATCTTTCTGATCTGTTTGTTGGCTTTTTATTGTTAAAACATACATTTTGATGCATTACGCTAACTACAATAACCTTTCAACATATATTATTCTCGTGAAAAAAAAACAGTGCAGGAAGCAACGTGTTTTTAAATTTTAACACTTCGTTTCCCTTACATATTGTGATTTTGTTTTTAAATGATTAGTTTTTGGTTGTGACAATACAGAGTAGGAGGATTTATATTACACGCGAGCTACGCCCACCTGATCTTAACCAGCGCCAAACAGAATACTAGAGTACTCAGTTTCTCCAGAGGGCGACGACGGCTTTGACGGGGAAAAAAAGAAAAAAAGCTTCAATTTGCTGCGAATATGGAGGAGCTTCAGGCACTCTATGTAGTATATTACAACTCGCTAATGTCTGCATATCTGTTTCAGTTATGGAGGGTCCTGGATTTGCAGTCGAAAATGGAGGATCGCGTACTGGTGTCATCAGTCGTCTATTCAATATGAAACGTTTTGTCACTAATGTTGATAATCCAGATCTATACAACATTCAAACTAACTTCGATCAGAAAAATATAGAGGACAAAATAATCGAATCATTATACTCTCTATGTCTAGAGATTCCGGTTCATGTTTCTTGGGAGCCCCTTGATTTAGTGTGTAATTTGATTCTCTCGCGAGAGCTGGAGTCTAAATTCGGCAATGAATATAATATGTTCAGTGAGAATTTACCTGTAAAAAATAGTAAAGGTGTTATCAGTCGTCTATTCAATATGAAACGTTTTGTCACTAATGTTGATAATCCAGAACTATACAACATTCAAACTAACTTCGATCAGAAAAATTTAGAGGGCGAAATAATCGAATTCTTATACTCTCTATGTCTAGAGATTCCGTTTCCGTTTACGGAGACATTTGATTTAGTGTGTAATTTGATTTTCTCGCGAGAGTGGGAGTCTAAAAGCGAAAAAAGAGGTGCGAAAAAACAATCTGGCAGAAATAATGGGTATTTGGGAGGTTTCAGAGGTGGCCGTTGGAATGTCCATCTTAATGAAGGATATCCTAGAAAAACCTAGAAAGGTTTCGTTGAAATTTTCAATCGATCTAACATGTTTGGTTAAGAAGTAAATTGATTGCACACTAATATTGCGTTTTAATTACCTTCATTATTGTGCTTAATAGCGAGATATGATGGTACGAAGGTACATATACACCTTTGGGATCCTGATGGAAAACAGTTGTGGGGGTAACGAGGCAGAAATTTAAATTAAAAATCTCTTTGGAGATCGAAGAGCACGAAAAGCACCATGGAGGAGAGTATAACGGAGATTTCAATACCTTCCACTATCTTCAGACTGTATTTGTGTTTTAATTATATTTTTTGTTCAGTTTTTTAAAATTTATAACTAGACCATGAAAGTAGGATTTATCTTAGAGTGATTTCAGATAACTTCCATTTAATATTCAATAACACAATGAATACAAAAGTTGAAAGCAGGGAAAGTTACAGTACTATGGACAATGAACCATCAAAAATAAAAGAAAAAAGACATGAACATTTGGGACAAGGTATATAAATTTTAATCTTAGAAATATTTTTCCTTTCCTAAAGAAACAACAAAAATTAAAATATCTACTAGTTCGTCCCCTTCAGCATTCTTCTACTCAGTATGTCTTCTGACACCATGAAGGGTGTTGCTAAAGGTTTGCTTCTTTGTAAAATGCAATATTTTTGTAACAATTAAGAATAGATTTCAAAAAGGAATGAAAATTTATTACAGTGAGTTCATTTATTCCTGGTACGTACTTATTATAATATATTTCAATTTGTTTTACTTAAAACTTAAAAGTTCTAAAAATTAATATTCAAAGAGATACCTGAAGAAGAGGAAAAGTGCTCTTCGAAAGGTTGAGAGATAGTAACGTTTCAGAAAGTATAATATTACATTTCAATAAAATTCTAATCTGAATAACTGTTTTTTATTAATATGCAACTGTTTAAAATAAATCTGGACAAAAATATAATAAAGCAGGATTTGTAAATGAAGATCAGAGCAACTTGGTTAAAGTTATGCCAATATTCACTTTTTGTTTACTTCTAATTGTTAACTCATTCAAGGCGTTATTGCTCCCAATACTTATAGAGAAGTATTTCCAACCAGAAGTATCTCTGGAGAAGTTTTTCCAGCAGAATCCCAAAGGAATTTCATTCTGTAACAATGCAAATTATAAATAAACTGATGTTACAATCCACGTGTTTTTTCTTCTTAAGAATATTGCAACTTAACATTTCTTTTAGAATTTGGTTTGGAACAATTTATATTTTATGCAACCTGCATAATGGAAAACATTACATTATATTAGGTGATATAAATACAGTTCCACAATTAAGGAGACACACGTTTACAAGAGCCGTAATAAAAATAATTGTTGTTAGTCCCTTTTCCAAAATATTATAACTATACTATTTTGTTACTTCGCACACAAACGATGCATTTTTATCTTAAAGTTTTTATGCTTTTCGAACAACATTGAAAAGTTTATTTTAATATTCACTTTTGTCGGCCATCTTACACATTTTTGCGGAAGGTTTGTTTTTATATTTTAATTTTAAATGCTTCTATAAAACATCGGTTTATAGTGCTAGTGCTAGAATACTGTATCTTGTAAATTTTATTTATGTGAAAATGTTAGCTTCTGATGAATGGTGTATTAAATACGTATTAATTATATTTTTGGAAGAATCTCATTGAAAAAAATGTTATTGTTTTACTTTAATTTTCCGGAACAAAACTTCCCATAAGAACAACGCACGGTAAAGAAATGAAATAGAAAATAACAATGATTCCAATATCTGCAGACTTCATTTCAATACCACAGAATAAATGAAAATATATCTAAAACTACGGTTTTGCTACTCAAATAGCACCTATACAAGGGCATTGCTGGTACTAGGGAATTTAGAAGAGAATTGAAGAACGTTTACACAAAAAGAACGAATGTAGGTGTTCGAAACCTGAACCAACTTAATAACTAGTTTTACAACAAACTAGGATGCCGTAATCTGACCATTATGTGATGATTTTCTTTTGATATAGTAACTCTTAATTCTCGCTTACGTTTTAGGTTACTTTAGTTTTTTGAATCTAATCTTTTGTAGTAAGAAGAGAAGTATAAGACGGTAAGTATAGAAGTTACTGTAACATTGTAGAGCGAGTTTCTGTGTAAATTTTAATTTTTTCACAGAGAACACCAGTTATTTAGTGAATAAATTATACGATCATAAAAATAGGGTGGTATCACAATATCAGCGAATGTTCAAATACAACTTTAAACGATGTAAAGAACAGTAACCCGAACACCGTAGTAAGAACGACATATTTTGGACAACTTGGAATATTTAACATATATTAATAATAATTCATCTATATGCAAATGGAATGTTTAAGACGAGTAGTATATGTATGTTGGAAGAATCTTAATAATATGTCATTATTGTTCTGATAAAATCTGTGTCCAATGAGAGTGAGCAGCCTACGTCGAAAGGATTTCTTGGTGTGTATTTTGTACGAAAAAGATGTTTCCTAGTTTTTTCTTTTAACGAAGTAAGGGCGAGAAAGAAGAAATCGTAGCTTATATTGAGAAACTTCGGAAATATTTTGTGTGAAATACAGGAAAATTTTTAAATACTTTTAAAGAAATATTTTGTCAAAAACAACTCAATTCTTAAAGTTCTTTCTTTGGATGCAGCATTAGACCCTTAAAACTAGTGGTGCCACAATATATCATAGACAAGCTCATACTAGTTAGATAGTTTAAAAAATACATTTATTAGAAAGTGACGTTGGAATAAAAGTTTGCCAGTCAATTATTACTACATAGGTTAAATAATGTAATGAAACGATGAGAGAAATAATGTAAGGAATGATTAAAGGGTCATAGTGAAAAGTGAAGTGAAGTGAAGTGTAGTGAAGTGCAGTTGAACAAAGATTCAGTTCGGAGTTTGATTGTTACTTTTTTTAAGGTAATTTTAAATTTTTTATGAATTAGTTTTATATCATTATTATATTATTATATTATATTATTATATTATTATATTATTATATTATTATATTATTATATAATTTGCATGTTAGCTGTAGTATTTTATTTATGTAACTAGCTGCCACCCCGTTATGCCCATTTGCAGTCCAAATAAATTTATCTATCTATTACGGAGCAGTCCGTCTTGTGACCGAGCAGTTCGTTACCCAGTGCGCGCTGCTATCAGTGAAAATTATCGCTCCGGTGTAGAAACGGTTGGACTCCCATTGTCGGCGCAGACCTCCACAGATCTCAATGAGTTACAGTGTGTGTATTTTGATATTTGTGAGTTCAACAGCGCATTTCAAGAATCGTCGAGAAAAAACTATTATTGCTCCTCCCCAAGCAAACACTGTTGGCAAAAAGGGAGCACCTACAAGTCGTCAAGCGACTACCATCGATACAGGTAAGAGTTAGGCTCAAGCGTCACAAAGTGCTTTGTTTACCAAAAAGAAAATGCTGTAGTAACATACTCAGCCAATCTTGAACCCTGAATCTTGACTTTATTCAAGCTTTAGCAAAGAAAATGAATCTGTTTCAAATACGTTTTGCATGAAAGATTTCGAACAATAGACTGTGTGTATCGTGCCTCTAATCACGTTGCTGATGATCTACTTACTAAATGTAAGTCCCTTATCGTATTATAACAAGACTACGGGCCACGTACCGCGCTCGATCTTTCGATCCTCTTTTTGGTTCACGCTAACACTAACATGCACTACACTACCACACACAGCGGAAGTTGGAGCTTGTCTCGGCTGGGAGATATACCATTCGTGAGATGTACCTAGATCGAGTATTGTCGTAAGAATGGAGGGTACTGAAATGTTATTGTAATCAGCACAACGTCTGAAAGTGAATGTCGTTGCAGTAGGAAGCATAAAAGTAGATGACAAATAACGCGTCAAATATAAACACTATCTAATAAACAGAAGATTGTCATTAATAATGGCCAACAACACAAGTACTTTATAATATTTAAATACAGTTAAATATAATTAAAATACAGTTGAACGAAAAAGACAACAATGTAGAAAAATAATCTGATACAAATACAATATCGATTCAGTATAACAACAGTTCTACATGCCACCGCCACCAGGCCACCACTCATACGATATGTCTGGGCTGCAAAAACATAGCGGTCCCTAGTTTTGCGAGCGTCCAGCAAGAGCGTTGAAACCATACGTTCAGCCACACTACAAAGCAGTGTTGTCAAGGTCTTATACCTGTACCAATGGCACGCTTCAAAGCACAGGTGGCATGCTACCAGCTCCTCTGCGCCACTAGAGTCGGGAAAGGAAACTGTTTAGTAAACCTGCTCTTGGAAAGCAGTGTAACAGAATTGTTCAAGCTACTCGATAAATCACTACTTCCTAACTTAGTATATACTGCTGCTTGATTAATATCTGTGCATCACAGGCCATATGTCTGTTAATAAGCTATTTCAATAACGAAATTGCACAAAATAGGCAAAGGGAAAGAAAACTATGTAGTAACCCTGCTTTTGGAAGGCAGTGGAAAATAATTGTGCAAGGTACTCGGTAAATCACAACTTCCTAAGTTAGTACATAATGTTGCTCAATTAATACCGGTGTATCATAGGACATATGTCTGTGAATATGTCAATACAATGTCAAGGTCAATGTCAATAATGAAATGGCTCAAAATAACGGGCACGGGGTTCTATTAAGTATACAAAATTTTAGAAATAATTTACGAATTTGTCCCTCAGGATATTTAGAACCTGCCTTTAGAATCGAATGTAAATGAGAAGATATGCACGAAAATTAAAAATTAAAATATTAATAAAATATAACAAGAACAAACGTTCTTAATTTGATACATCTAAATTCCGCCCAAACGTATTTTACGTGTAAAGCGTAAAATAGTTCAGACTTTGATAAGCTACTGCCCTCTTGTGGCGAGGTAATGAACTGCGTGGAGGAGTGATAACGTCGCACTACCCGTGGCTTGAACTCCCACTCGTGACATCAACCTTGACGTAGTATATTCTGACTCACTCCCACTTAGCCGCGCTCCCGCCGCTAGACCACTGACGTTTACCTGCTAAAACACGAAAAATATATACTTTTATGTGCTTAAAAAGTTAAAAAAATGTGTTAAACGACGAAAATATGTAATTATTACCCACATGAAAAACAGTAAACAAGATCGAGAGAAGTCTTGATGTAAGACATGACGTTATCCACTTTATCACTCGGCACATGTCTGTGCAATGTGAAGATGTCCCATAGCTGCTCGTGTTTGGGGTGAACGTTTTCACTCGGAGGGTCATTGTGTGAATCGACGTAAGTATTAGAAATAACCCACAGACTGGCCATGTTTGGACAGGCCGTGGATCTAACACTCTGCATTCAATTCCGAGAAGTCCCATTGTAACAAGTGATGTATGAGCCTCCATTGCGTTTCAAACTGACACGTATTTCACCATATATCCAAAATCTCTAATGTATTAAACTTTAAAATACTCCAAATATTCATATAAATTGAGCGAAATATGTAACAATATTTGGTTCGAAGAAAATAATAATTTGTTTGCAAATAGTCAATATTTTTATTTTTGAGTGATATGCCATTTGGCTTAAAGAAGCCATGCGGCGTTACTGGAATATCCACTTGGTATTAAACGCTGCATATTAAAGGGGGAAATATTGTGGCGTCGTTAATACGAGGCCCAAAGCCGTTAGGTCGGTGAAAGTGCTCTGCGGGGGAGGAAGGGGTTGAGCCTGTACATCCGGGACTTGGCGCTCTGGAAGGTGACGCAGACAAGCGTGGCAGAGCTAAAAATAACCATAGGCTGTAAACTCCTAGGAAGCTGTCTAGCGAGCCTTGTGTGGTGGGGGCGTATCCCCCCTCCTAAGAGGCTGGCGACAGCGAGCGAGCCTACCTGGGAATCTTGTGTGGTGGGGGCGTATCTCCCCTCCTAAGACCATGGCAAACGAGCCCTCGCTATGACAGCGGGCGAGCCTATCTAGGGAACTTGTGAGGTGGGGGGTGTATCCACCAGCTATTTAACGCGGCGCCATCTGCGCCCGCGTTCTCATTCAGTTTACATCAGAGGGCCTAGTACGCGTAGGTACAGGGGGTTTAAGAGTGGGAGGCGAGATGTCCGGAGTGTAAGGGCCAGACGATCTCGAGTGCTTCGTGCACGTGGTTCGCCAGACGGCGACCGGTTTTAATTTTGGCATCAGGCCATGTGACGGTAAATTGTCACGGGACGGTAATTGTCCGGCGGCTCGCATCACGCGTGGCTTGTTTTTCTGCGGTAAAGCAGGGTATTGGGAAAAAAGGTTGCCGGAGTGTTTTAATTAAGCAATTTATTGTATCTAGTCTGTAACTTTTCAATATACTATTTTTATTTTGTTTATGTGAATTTATTCTCTTTTCACTACGTCACAATATGTATTTACCTTCTCGTCCGATCCTTAGCTCTGTGCAAAGGAACTGTAGCAGCGACTGTTCGACGGCGTTCAACCCGTGGCACGTCCGCGGGAAATCACAGTCATTTGCTTCTCGGACGGCGGCGGTCGAACGCCCCCTCACGCTGCCCTCGTCCCTTCGACGCCGTCCTCTCTGCGACCACGCCCACCTCCCACGCGTCGCCCTCTGCCCAAAACCGCATCCGTCTGCCCTGCACAAACCCGCCCCCCTCCTAGTCAATTGTCTTTCCCGCCCCTTTGCTGGCTGCCGTTCTCACTTCCGTTCTTGCTTCCGCCTTTGCATGCCGTTCTTTCACCCGTCATCACCCCGGCCACCGCTCGCACCGCAGTCTCGTCACGCCCTCGTCCTCATCCCGTCCTCGCCTTTGTTCTCACCCCGTCTTCGACCCACCCCACGCCACAGTCCTCGTCCCATTCTTTCCCTCGCCCTCATCCTCACCCCCGTCCTCGCCTCCGTCCTCACCCCCGTCCTCGCCCCCGTCCTCACTCCCGTCCTCGCCCCGTCCTCACTACCGTCCTCACTCCCTTCCTCACCCCCGTCCTCACCCCGTCCTCACCCCCGTCCTCACCCCCCGTCCTCATCCCGTCCTCGCCTTTGTTCTCACCCCGTTTTCGACCCACCCCACGCCACTGTCCTCGTCCCATTCTTTCCCTCGCCCTCATCCTCACCCCCGTCCTCGCCTCCGTCCTCACCCCCGTCCTCGCCCCCGACCACGCCCCGTCCTCGCCCCGTCCTCACTCCCGTCCTCACCCCCGTCCTCACCCCCGTCCTCACCCCCGTCCTCACCCCCTTCCTCACCCCCGTCTTCACCCCCGTTTTCACCCCCCGTCCTCACCCCCGTCCTCACACCCGTCCTCACCCCCGTCCTCACCCCCGTCCTCACTCCCGTCCTCACCCCCCGTCCTCGGTCCTCATTCTGTAAGTAGGATGCGATAAGAGACTTGAAGCTTGTCGGCCACAGGAGCGCTACGGTCGGGCAGGGAACCTTTGATTGCCGAATATAAACAAAAATATCCAGAATGAGAGCGAAGAAACGGGAAATATTCGTAGTCAATTACAAGAAAACACTTCCAAAAAGGTTTTTTCTTTATTATATCATTACATAACTTGTATAATCATAATATGTCGTTCACTAAAGCTATTTTTGATTTCAGTGAAACGATAGATGCATTTGAAATTGCATATCTGTTTCAGTTACGGCGACTCCTGGATTGCGGGCCGAAACCAATCAACCAGCGTCTCTGAACTGCTCACTTTATCAATCGGCTCCAGGGTCTGTGATACATTTGTTGTGTTATTTGATTCGACCTTCACAAAAGTCTACATAAACCAATGAAGACTTTATTTTCTATCAGAATGAACCTCTACATAGTACGAACTATGTTGCCTGCGATTACGATTACAGGGGAGGAGACGACAACGAATACGATGCAGGAAACGTAATGCAAGCTGCCGTTTGAAATGATGGATGGGCTTTCTAAGACCAAAACGAAGACCCAGGCATTGATGAAAGATATTCTGGAGGATACCCAACTAATCATTTCGAAGATGACACTGATCGCATTTCATTTATGGACAGGCTATTAATGGATAGGCTTTTAGTTTTGTACCCTGCACTTATTGCTCGTGCTACAGGAATGCAAAAAAATATATCGTTGGGTTTACCAAAAAGCGACAGCAGTAATGTAGAGTATCAAGGAAGTTTCAAAGGCGGCCGTTGGAATAACCATCGTAGTGGGGAAAATCATGGAATGGGCTAGAAAGATTGTGTTGAAATGGTCGCCCTAAATTATTTGGTTAACCGCGGTAATTGACCTCAGACTTAAATTGTGATTTAATCATGGTTCGTATTGTCGCCTAATTGAGTTAGAAGAACTTAGATATTATCTCCATATAATCATGAAGAAAAACAGTAATAAGAGGGAAAACTTAATTTAAAAAAAATCAGAAAAAACGAAGACACGAAGAGTCACGGAGGAGAGTATGTGAGTATACTGGAGGTTGCTAACGTTGATAAGGGCATCTTGGTTCGGGTCACCCAATAATTCATTTTCTTTTAAGTTATTGGTCACTAATGACAATGTTACACTCAGAATTTGAACCGAAGGTTTTTAAGAAGTTGTTTCAACAGAATCACGAAGAAAATTAATTTTATAACAATGCTAATAATAAACGGTTGTTACAATGCACATACATTTCTTCTTAATCATAATACAATCCAACATATATTTTGCTATTTGATTTAAAAGTAAATATATTGTATCAAACTTTCAAAATATAAAAGATTTCTCACTAGGTTCTGCTCTAAAAGCACAGTTCCCTAAGTGATAAAATACTGTTTAAAATAGCCCGTGTAAATCATGCATATTTATGTCCCATTTCTGAAAAATATTAACTAAATTTTAATACTTTGCACACTAAAAGTTACATTTTATCATTTTCACTGCTGTTTCAACACCACTTCACAGGTTTCCTAATTCACTTCTTCACTTCCTAATTCACTTCTTCACTTCCTAATTCACTTCTTCACTAATTCATCTTCTTCACTTCCTAATTTTGCTTTTAGTCCACATTTCTCTGCATAATTTCGGAAGCATTTTTTAAATATTTTAATTAATGAACTATAATATGTCAGATCATCGACATTGGTATAGAGAATATACCGTGTAAAAATATTGCTTTCTGATAACAGGTACGTAAAATAATTAGCATGTAAACACAGAATAATTATATTTTCCCAAAATCTGTATGGATTTTTTTTCGCATTGTTTCAATATAATATTTTTAAACTATTATTTCATGATCTAATTTTCCATGCTCCCAATTTCAGAATATTTCTCTTTCTCCAATTCGTTCTCCTTTTCCATGCCACGTTCGTCTTCTAGATTTCAGATATGTTCCGAAGCGTATCTTTTGCACTGAGAGCATTGTAACTTTTTTTTTACAGCGGGAAAGTCGTCTAGCCTCACTGGGTAACCCTCCTCCTTTACCCAAACTTGCAACGAGCAACATCACTGCTGAGCTAATCGTTCCATCCATCAAATGCCACAAGTGGAAGTATTAGTAATTGTGGAGTGCTAATTTAAATGTTCCTCAAAATAATATAAATTTTTCCCACCAAAAAATAACCATTTCTAGTAACCAAGGGAATCTGTCGGCCAATGAACTGGTATATGTATAACGGAAAATATCACATATTTTAAATGTATTGCGATAAAGAAGAAATGTTTCATAATAGCAAAGTGCATAGCTTCATTAGGCCTTGTTCCATAGTCATATGTATGTCTATGCTTTGAATTAAGAAAATTTATCAATGCCAGCAAAGTATTCTCTATTACTGAATCAGTGATTCAAGAGAATCACGGTATCTTTATCTTCAAATTACGAGAAATAATGAATAATAAAAGGAACCAACAGAACCATACCACCCTAAACTAAGGATCAACCTTAATAAGAATACGTGTGTATTACATTCATTTGAAAATCGGTATTTGTGCATTTGCGTGAGAACGAGAAGGAGCGAAGTCGAACATAAGAATTTTCATTAGTTATCGAGCTTCACTTACATCTTTGTTTTCTTCACATTCACTTGAAATTCTTCAAGTGTAATAAGTTACGAAGCAATACTATTCGTAGGTATTCGCAAATTTATTTAAAGAATTTGATAATTCGAATCTAAATTGATATCAAACTGCAGCGCGATTTACTTGGTAATTCAATTGTTCACTGAAAGATGTCAACACCAGTGTTTCCAACGTTGCGAAAGAAAATTATGGCATATTGAGCGAAATTTCGGCGCCGCGATAACTTTCTCTTTTTAGAAGTTCCTTCTTAAGCGCGAGAAATTAAAAACGTATTTGACATTATTTAAAGAACTAATTGCGAATATTAAATTACATTTGAAGAAATATTCTATCTTCAACTAAAATGTAGTTGCAAGAGGGCTCAAAAAACGTTTAAAATTTAAAAAAATCATATTAAAAAATGACGTCTTGATTCATTTAATAAAGTTATGTTAAGAGTAAAGATTTGTAGGTAATAAATTCGAGATGTATATTTCTGAAAAAAGAGAAAACACAATTAGAAACACATTTGTGTAAACACAATTAGAAACACACAAAAAATGTCTGTTGGCATTGTTCGTCTGTCTGCCCGTCTGTCTGTGAAGAATGCTAGCAGCTAAACCGTTTAGGAGTTTTTCTCCAAAATTGATGTTTCCCTATCCATGTGGCTGGTATCGCTGCCTCTTGAGTTTGAGCAAGATATTTCAATTTTAGAGTGTACTTTACTTGAAGTCTCTCGAACATTTTCCTTATTTAAAAAAATTGATCCATCGTTGATGTTGTTGTTTTTTTGTTTTTTTTAATAGTGTGAAGAACGTTTAAGAGATTGGTGCAGGTCTCATGTTCGTTGATAAATCTGCTTTTTCGAAAGATGCAAAAGTTCAAAATTTTTTCGGATTCTTCCTACAACATAAATATTAAAGATAGAGAACTTTGCTGGCGAGAAAGTAGGTGCCGTTTCAGCATTTCTAGTTTTTATTGTTGCATGGGCTCTCTCGTGGAGCGAACATGAGTCATGAAGGCATCAAATAAAGGCGAAATCCTATATAAAACATGTAAGGAAGTTTGGACGTTCCTGAATGGCATCATGGCTGGTTCTCACTGAAGCGGTTGGGGCATATGCAGCTATGGTCTAAAGGATTTTGTACGTTTTTCCGGAAAAATAAAATCTTGTATAATCAACCGTTGCTCTAAAACGCTTTAGTAGTGTAATTTAGGACCACCATAATAATGGAATTGTTCTGTAAATTGCAACAAATATTATTACAGATCACCAATAAATCAATGTTTTCCTTCTTCACAATTGGACTGGTCAAACCAAATGATTAATATTTTTAATGACCAAGATAGGTAATAAATGAAGTACTTATTGTTATCTGTTTAATGAACAAAGCCAGAATTGGCTATACTACTTTATTGCTTGACCTTCATTTGATTATAACATCGCAAGAGGTATTTAAGTCAGCAACTATGACACACAGTCACTAGCGCTAAGTATTTTATTGGTGCGGTTAATTTTCAGCAAGATGGATGGAGTTAAAACGTTTTATGGAAAAATTCCCATATTTTTGGTTCTGTGTTTATGTGCAAAAATATGCTTCTCAAAAGGTGAGTTCTACAGTGTATATAGAAGAATTTTGGCAAGTCGTTAATTCGAAGGCGTTACACTTCTGAAAAAGATTCTATTGCGTATGCGCCAGCGTCCAATGATAAGATTTCGAAGGACTACTCCCGTCATTTTGCCTGTTTTGCGGTCTATAACAAATGTGTTAACAAGCGGTGGAGAATATTCGCAAGATCGATTAGATGAATGCCTTTCCAAATATATATTGCAAACAGCATTACATTATCTTCTTAACAAAGTATTGCATTCGTTGATTCGAGTAATTTACATGAGACGCTAGATGATTTCGAAATTGCATGTCTGCCAACGAGTTAGAAGACACTTACATAGAGTGGCTGGCCCCATGGTTCCAGCGCTCATGTAGAATAATAATATTCACGATGCCTTCGGCATATAACTGTAAAATTGTAAGTCATTAAACCACAAATATTGAAATTATTATAAAATATTAAATTATTTTGAAGTTTACCTCCATCTTTCTGATCTGTTTGTTGGCTTTTTATTGTTAAAACATACATTTTGATGCATTACGCTAACTACAATAACCTTTCAACATATATTATTCTCGTGAAAAAAAAACAGTGCAGGAAGCAACGTGTTTTTAAATTTTAACACTTCGTTTCCCTTACATATTGTGATTTTGTTTTTAAATGATTAGTTTTAGGTTGTGACAATACAGAGTAGGAGGATTTATATTACACGCGAGCTACGCCCACCTGATCTTAACGAGCACCAAACAGAATACTAGAGTACTCAGTTTCTCCAGAGGGCGCTGCTTTGACGGGAAAAAAAGAAAAAAAGCTTCAATTTGCTGCGAATATGGAGGAGCTTCAGCCACTCTATGTAGTATATTACAACTCGCTAATGTCTGCATATCTGTTTCAGTTATGGAGGGTCCTGGATTTGCAGTCGAAAATGGAGGATCGCGTACTGGTCTCATCAGTCGTCTATTCAATATGAAACGTTTTGTCACTAATGTTGATAATCCAGATCTATACAACATTAAAACTAACTTCGATCAGAAAAATGCTGAGGACGATATACTCGAATTATTATACTCTCTATGTCTAGAGTTTCCGACTCTGCTTTTTCCGGAGACCTTTGATAAAATGTGTCATATGATTTACTCGCGAGAGATGGAGTCTAAATTCGGCAATGAATATAATATGTTCAGTGAGAATTTACCTGTAAAAAATAGTAAAGGTGTTATCAGTCGTCTATTCAATATGAAACGTTTTGTCACTAATGTTGATAATCCAGATCTATACAACATTAAAACTAACTTCGATCAGAAAAATGCTGAGGACGATATACTCGAATTATTATACTCTCTATGTCTAGAGTTTCCGACTCTGCTTTTTCCGGAGACCTTTGATAAAATGTGTCATATGATTTACTCGCGAGAGATGGAGTCTAAATTCGGCAATGAATATAATATGTTCAGTGAGAATTTACCTGTAAAAAATAGTAAAGGTGTTATCAGTCGTCTATTCAATATGAAACGTTTTGTCACTAATGTTGATAATCCAGATCTATACAACATTAAAACTAACTTCGATCAGAAAAATGCTGAGGACGATATACTCGAATTATTATACTCTCTATGTCTAGAGTTTCCGACTCTGCTTTTTCCGGAGACCTTTGATAAAATGTGTCATATGATTTACTCGCGAGAGATGGAGTCTAAATTCGGCAATAAATATAATATGTTCAGTGAGAATTTACCTGTAAAAAATAGTAAAGGTGTTCCCAACCATCACACGTGGGAAACGGACAGTGGAATTGGACAGTGGACAAATTGGCAACCAGAATTGCAGGCCTCTCTAAGCGAAAAAAGAGGTGCGAAAAAACAATCTGGCAGAAATAATGGGTATTTGGGAGGTTTCAGAGGTGGCCGTTGGAATGTCCATCTTAATTAAAGATATCCTAGAAAAACCTAGAAAGGTTTCGTTGAAATTTTCAATCGATCTAACCTGTTTGGTTAAGAAGTAAATTGATTGCACACTAATATTGCGTTTAATTTACCTTCATTATTGTGCTTAATAGCGAGATATGATGGTAAGAAGGTACATGTACACATTTGGGATCCTGATGGAAAACATTTGTGGAGGTAACGAGGCAGAAATTTAAATTAAAAATCTCTTTGGAGATCGAAGAGCACGAAAAGCACCATGGAGGAGAGTATAACGGAGATTTCAATACCTTCCACTATCTTCAGACTGTATTTGTGTTTTAATTATATTTTTTGTTCAGTTTTTTAAAATTTATAACTAGACCATGAAAGTAGGATTTATCTTAGAGTGATTTCAGATAACTTCCATTTAATATTCAATGACACAATGAATACAAAAGTTGAAAGCAGTGAAAGTTACAGTACTATGGACAATGAACCATCCAAAATAAAAGGAAAAAAAATATGAACATTTGGGACAAGGTATATAAATTTTCATCTTAGAAATATTTTTCCTTTCCTAAAAAAACAACAAAAATTAAAATATCTACTAGTTCGTCCCCTTCAGCATTCTTCTACTCAGTATGTCTTCTGACACCATGAAGGGTGTTGCTAAAGGTTTGCTTCTTTGTAAAATGCAATATTTTTGTAACAATTAAGAATAGATTTCAAAAAGGAATGAAAATTTATTACAGTGAGTTCATTTATTCCTGGTACGTACTTATTATAATATATTTCAATTTGTTTTACTTAAAACTTAAAAGTTCTAAAAATTAATATTCAAAGAGATACCTGAAGAAGAGGAAAAGTGCTCTTCGAAAGGTTGAGAGATAGTAACGTTTCAGAAAGTATAATATTACATTTCAATAAAATTCTAATCTGAATAACTGTTTTTTATTAATATGCAACTGTTTAAAATAAATCTGGACAAAAATATAATAAAGCAGGATTTGTAAATGAAGATCAGAGCAACCTGGTTAAAGTTATGCCATTATTCACTTTTTGTTTACTTCTAATTGTTAACTCATTCAAGGCGTTATTGCTCCCAATACTTATAGAGAAGTATTTCCAACCAGAAGTATCTCTGGAGAAGTTTTTCCAGCAGAATCCCAAAGGAATTTCATTCTGTAACAATGCAAATTATAAATAAACTGATGTTACAATCCACGTGTTTTTTCTTCTTAAGAATATTGCAACTTAACATTTCTTTTAGAATTTGGTTTGGAACAATTTATATTTTATGCAACCTGCATAATGGAAAACATTACATTATATTAGGTGATATAAATACAGTTCCACAATTAAGGAGACACACGTTTACAAGAGCCGTAATAAAAAAAATTGTTGTTAGTCCCTTTTCCAAAATATTATAACTATACTATTTTGTTACTTCGCACACAAACGATGTATTTTTATCTTGAAGTTTTTATGCTTTTCGAACAACATTGAAAAGTTTATTTTAATATTCACTTTTGTCGGCCATCTTACACATTTTTGCGGAAGGTTTGTTTTTATATTTTAATTTTAAATGCTTCTATAAAACATCGGTTTATAGTGCTAGTGCTAGAATACTGTATCTTGTAAATTTTATTTATGTGAAAATGTTAGCTTCTGATGAATGGTCTATTAAATACGTATTAATTATATTTTTGGAAGAATCTCATTGAAAAAAATTGGTATTGTTTTACTTTAATTTTCCGGAACAAACCTTCCCATAAGAATAACGCACGGTAAAGAAATGAAATAGAAAATAACAATGATTCCAATATCTGCAGACTTCATTTCAATACCACAGAATAAATGAAAATATATCTAAAACTACGGTTTTGCTACACAAATAGCACCTATACAAGGGCATTGCTGGTACTAGGGAATTTAGAAGAGAATTGAAGAACGTTTACACAAAAAGAACGAATGTAGGTGTTCGAAACCTGAACCAACTTAATAACTAGTTTTACAACAAACTAGGATGCCGTAATCTGACCATTATGTGATGATTTTCTTTTGATATAGTAACTCTTAATTCTCTCTTACGTTTTAGGTTACTTTAGTTTTTTGAATCTAATCTTTTGTAGTAAGAAGAGAAGTATAAGACGGTAAGTATAGAAGTTACTGTAACATTGTAGAGCGAGTTTCTGTGTAAATTTTAATTTTTTCACAGAGAACACCAGTTATTTAGTGAATAAATTATACGATCATAAAAATAGGGTGGTATCACAATATCAGCGAATGTTCAAATACAACTTTAAACGATGTAAAGAACAGTAACCCGAACACCGTAGTAAGAACGACATATTTTGTACAACTTGGAATATTTAACATATATTAATAATAATTCATCTATATGCAAATGGAATATTTAAGACGAGTAGTATATGTATGTTGGAAGAATCTTAATAATATGTCTTTATTGTTCTGATAAAATCTGTGTCCAATGAGATAAAGCAGCTTACGTCGAAATGATTTCTTGGTGTGTATTTTGTACAAAAAAGATGTTTCCTAGTTTTTTCTTTTAACGAACTAAGGGCGAGAAAGAAGAAATCGTAGCTTTTATCAAGAAACTTCGGAAATATTTTGTGTGAAATACAGGAAACTTTTAAATACTTTTAAAGAAATATTTTGTCAAAAACAACTCAATTCTTAAAGTTCTTTCTTTGGATGCAGCATTAGATCATTAAAACTAGTGGTGCCACAATATATCATAGACAAGCTCATACTAGTTAGATAGTTTAAAAAATACATTTATTAGAAAGTGACGTTGGAATAAAAGTTTGCCAGTCAATTATTACTACATAGGTTAAATAATGTAATGAAACGATGAGAGAAATAATGTAAGGAATGATTAAAGGGTCATAGTGAAAAGTGAAGTGAAGTGAAGTGTAGTGAAGTGCAGTTGAACAAAGATTCAGTTCGGAGTTTGATTGTTTCTTTTTTTTAAGGTAATTTTAAATTTTTTATGAATTAGTTTTATATCATTATTATTTTTATTATTAATGTTATTTTTATTATCATTATTATATTATATTATTATATTATTATATTATTATATTATTATATTATTATATTATTATATTATTATATTATTATATTATTATATTATTATATTATTATATAATTTGCATGTTAGCTGTAGTATTTTATTTATGTAACTAGCTGCAACCCCGTTATGCCCATTTGCAGTCCAAATAAATTTATCTATCTATTACGGAGCAGTCCTTCTTGTGACCGAGCAGTTCGTTGCCCAGTGCGCGCTGCTATCAGTGAAAATTATCGCTCCGGTGTAGAAACGGTTGGACTCCCAGTGTCGGCGCAGACCTCCACAGATCTCAATGAGTTACAGTGTGTGTATTTTGATATTTGTGAGTTCAACAGCGCATTTCAAGAATCGTTGAGAAAAAACAATTATTGCTCCTCCCCAAGCAAAAACTGTTGGCAAAAAGGAAGCACCTACAAGTCGTCAAGCGACTACCATCGATACAGGTAAGAGTTAGGCTCAAGCGTCACAAAGTGCTTTGTTTCCCAAAATGAAAATGCTGTAGTAACATACTCAGCCAATATTGAACCCTGAATCTTGACTTTATTCAAGCTTTAGCAAAGAAAATGAATCTGTTTCAAATACGTTTTTCATGAAAGATTTCGAACAATAGACTGTGTGTATCGTGCCTCTAATCACGTTGCTGATGATCTACTTACTAAATGTAAGTCCCTTATCGTATTATAACAAGACTTGACAGTAAGACCAGTAATTTCACGCTAAAAAGTATAATTTTATCAATGCCGGAGCAGTGCCTAACCAACGGGCCACGTACCGCGCTCGATCTTTCGATCCTCTTTTTGGTTCACGCTAACACTAACATGCACTACACTACCACACACAGCGGAACTTGGAGCTTGTCTCGGCTGGGAGATATACCATTCGTGAGATGTACCTAGATCGAGTATTGTCGTAAGAATGGAAGGTACTGAAATGTTATTGTAGTTAGCACAACGTCTGAAAGTGAATGTCGTTGCAGTAGGAAGCATAAAAGTAGATGACAAATAACGCGTCAAATATAAACAATATCTAATAAACAGAAGATTGTCATTAATAATTGCCAACAACACAAGTACTTTATAATATTTAAATACAGTTAAATATAATTAAAATACAGTTGAACGAAAAAGACAACAATGTAGAAAAATAATCTGATACAAATACAATATCGATTCAGTGTAACAACAGTTCTACATGCCACCGCCTCCAGGCCACCACTCATACGATATGTCTGGGCTGCAAAAACATAGCGGTCCCTAGTTTTGCGAGCGTCCAGCAAGAGCGTTGAAACCATACGTTCAGCCACACTACAAAGCAGTGTTGTCAAGGTCTTATACCTGTACCAATGGCACGCTTCAAAGCACAGGTGGCATGCTACCAGCTCCTCTGCGCCACTAGAGTCGGGAAAGGAAACTGTTTAGTAAACCTGCTCTTGGAAAGCAGTGTAACAGAATTGTTCAAGCTACTCGATAAATCACAACTTCCTAACTTAGTATATACTGCTGCTTGATTAATATCTGTGCATCACAGGCCATATGTCTGTTAATAAGCTATTTCAATAACGAAATTGCACAAAATAGGCAAAGGGAAAGAAAACTATGTAGTAACCCTGCTTTTGGAAGGCAGTGGAAAATAATTGTGCAAGGTACTCGGTAAATCACAACTTCCTAAGTTAGTACATAATGTTGCTCAATTAATACCGGTGTATCATAGGACATATGTCTGTGAATATGTCAATACAATGTCAAGGTCAATGTCAATAATGAAATGGCTCAAAATAACGGGCACGTGGTTCTATTAAGTATACAAAATTTTAGAAATAATTTACGAATTTGTCTCTCAGGATATTTAGAACCTGCCTTTAGAATCGAATGTAAATGAGAAGATATGCACGAAAAAATATCAATTAAAATATTAATAAAATATAACAAGAACAAACGTTCTTAATTTGATACATCTAAATTCCGCCCAAACGTATTTTACGTGTAAAGCGTAAAATAGTTCAGACTTTGATAAGCTACTGCCCTCTTGTGGCGAGGTAATGAACTGCGTGGAGGAGTGATAACGTCGCACTACCCGTGGCTTGAACTCCCACTCGTGACATCAACCTTGACGTAGTATATTCTGACTCACTCCCACTTAGCCGCGCTCCCGCCGCTAGACCACTGACGTTTACCTGCTAAAACACGAAAAATATATACTTTTATGTGCTTAAAAAGTTAAAAAAATGTGTTAAACGACGAAAATATGTAATTATTACCCACATGAAAAACAGTAAACAAGATCGAGAGAAGTCTTGATGTAAGACATGACGTTATCCACTTTATCACTCGGCACATGTCGTCTGTGCAATGTGAAGATGTCCCATAGCTGCTCGTGTTTGGGGTGAACGTTTTCACTCGGAGGGTCATTGTGTGAATCGACGTAAGTATTAGAAATAACCCACAGACTGGCCATGTTTGGACAGGCCGTGGACCTAACACTCTGCATTCAATTCCGAGAAGTCCCATTGTAACAAGTGATGTATGAGCCTCCATTGCGTTTCAAACTGACACGTATTTCACCATATATCCAAAATCTCTAATGTATTAAACTTTAAAATACTCCAAATATTCATATAAATTGAGCGAAATATGTAACAATATTTGGTTCGAAGAAAATAATAATTTATTTACAAATAGTCAATATTTTTATTTTTGAGTGATATGCCATTTGGCTTAAAGAAG
This sequence comes from Gryllus longicercus, assembly GCA_038098605.1. Lineage (NCBI taxonomy): Eukaryota > Metazoa > Arthropoda > Insecta > Orthoptera > Gryllidae > Gryllus > Gryllus longicercus. Next base: position 3,839,004 of record JAZDUA010000050.1, on the reverse strand, counting down.
CCATGGGGCGTTACTGGAATATCCACTTGGTATTAAACGCTGCATATTAAAGGGGGAAATATGTATTTACCTTCACGTCCGATCCTTAGCTCTGTGCAAAGGAACTGTAGCAGCGACTGTTCGACGGCGTTCAACCCGTGGCACGTCCGCGGGAAATCACAGTCATTTGCTTCTCGGACGGCGGCGGTCGAACGCCCCCTCACGCTGCCCTCGTCCCTTCGACGCCGTCCTCTCTGCGCCCACGCCCACCTCCCACGCGTCGCCCTTTGCCGCAAACCGCATCCGTCTGCCCTGCACCAACCCGCCCCCCTCCTAGTCAATTGTCTTTCCCGCCCCTTTGCTGGCTGCCGTTCTCACTTCCGTTCTTGCTTCCGCCTTTGCATGCCGTTCTTTCACCCTTCATCACCCCGGCCACCGCTCGCACCGCAGTCTCGTCACGCCCTCGTCCTCATCCCGTCCTCGCCTTTGTTTTCACCCCGTCTTCGACCCACCCCACGCCACAGTCCTCGTCCCATTCTTTCCCTCGCCCTCATCCTCACCCCCGTCCTCGCCTCCGTCCTCACTCCCGTCCTTGCCTCCGTCCTTACTCCCGTCCTCGCCCCGTCCTCACTCCCGTCCTCACTCCCGTCCTCACCCCCGTCCTCACCCCGTCCTCACCCCCGTTCTCACCCCGTCCTCATCCCGTCCTCGCTTTTGTTCTCACCCCGTTTTCGACCCACCCCACGCCACTGTCCTCGTCCCATTCTTTCCCTCGCCCTCGTCCTCACCCCCGTCCTCGCCTCCGTCCTCACCCCCGTCCTCGCCTCCGTTCTCACTCCCGTCCTTGCCTCCGTCCTTACTCCCGTCCTCGCCCCGTCCTCACTCCCGTCCTCACCCCCGTCCTCACCCCCGTTCTCACCCCGTCCTCACCCCCGTCCTCACCCCATCCTCACCCCGTCCCCACCCCCCGTGGACAGGACAGGTGGCTCAGGGCTTCTATTGAAGTCACTGAAGTGCCTCTAACCGGGTGGTTCTGGCTTCGAATCCCGACGGTTGCAGGATTTTGGACTGTAGCTAGATTGGTAGGTTGAGTTAAGTCGCTGACTGGAGGAGAATTCCAGCCGTCGGCTGCTCTGATCGGTAGTTTTTCGTGGTTTCTCTAAACAACATCAGCCGAACTTACCTGCACATCACCCTACCGAACGGGCCGGTAACGCGCGAGATCTTCTCTTCTTCTTCCGTATCCTATCCTCACTCCTTACTTACACACGCTTACTTTAACATGCACTGCACTACCACATACGCTGGGAGACCGGTCGGAAGCTTAGAGATTTCCCGGCTGGTGCGGTGCCCCGTTGTTGGAAGATACCTGATTGCGGAAAACCCCGCTAGCCAACGGTAGGCCGGCGTCGGGTCTGACCATCCAGCGGTGGATATGACCTCCACGAAAAAAGGCATGCATTACTCTGACGGGGTTATTAATCTTAGCATTTGGAATCATTGACAACCTAGCAGTAAAGCCACAGCGGACAATATAATTCTTACTACTTTACATTATCAGACATGTCGGGAGCATAGATCTCGTCTCAAATTAGGCGGTGCCTTCGTCAAGATATGTCTCCTAAGAGAGGAAATCCTGCAAGCCGATGTGTATGTCGTCGCCGTATCAATCAGAATGCGGAAGGAACACTTTCCGAGAAGACACGAACTTTTCGAGAAATACGAAGTTATTGACGTGTTTCTAAACACCAAATACTCATTCACACACAACAAATCCTGCACGAGGAATCATGATCACGCAGGCGGGCGTGGTTTGTGGTGGAGTATTGTAGACGACCACACATACCCTACGTTTCAAGGCGGCACTCACGTTGTTAGCTTCAAGGCGGAGGCAGTGAGAAGGCGATGCTAAACCGCATGTTTGCTGATTTCTTTTGGCAACCTACCAGATCCCTTGTTGCGTCGGTCTTTGGGCGAGATTGGTCGAAGGGCGGTCTTTGGAATGCTCCGAATCCCACATGTAGAACTCTAAACGGGGAACGTGAACCTCCCTGGCGGGTTGCCCTGGATTCGGCGATACTCACGTCGATAGCATGAAGTTGATCGCAGTGAGGAGACGGGAATAGGTCCCCAAGCCGCCCCGAACCTTAGTTCGGGTGGCCCCCGGTTGAGCTCTTGCCTTCGTAGCTGTGGCTCGATACTCTGGGCGTAGAGTAGGGACTTGTTTCTGGCGCATGTGAATGGCGCATTGTCTAGACTGTGGTACTAGCCTGGATAGCTAGGAGCACTGAGCTGGAAGGGCGTCTCGACCCAGTCATTTTATGGGAATGTTAACGAGAGGATGAACTGCGTTTTGGTGGGATCCAGATACCAGCCCAAGGGCGTTCTTGTATGCCTGCGGGTGTGTGTGGATAGAGGTAATGTGTCCCACCCCGGGGTGAATTCCCCCTGGCAAAGCGCAGAGGCGAGAAGTGCAGTGGCGTTGTGAAACTGAGGGAAACGAGTGTGTAAGAAACACATTACAGCTCGGTGTTTCGCAGTGCGGTAAAGTTAGTTGTGGCGAAGTGGAACGCTATGAAAGATTGCAAAGTGAAATGTTCACGTTATTTTGTAAAGTTTGTAGATTTTGTAAAGTTGTTAAGTTCTGAATTGTTAAATTAGTGTATTCTGCCACCAAGTTCTCGAACTTAATTGCAGAATTATTAATAAATCTAAACGTTCACGTGCAAGGTAGACGCACTGCAGACCATTACACACCCATTCTCACATTCAGAAATAAACAATTATCTGCGAGAAGGGCAACCGACTGATACAAAGGCATGATCTTTAGACAGGAAGGAGGAAGTGAATTAACACATTCAAATCGCTACCCGTACAATCTATGTGTGCGTGATTCTTACTCTATATCTACATGTATGATGCCATTTTTACGTTTGCGAATTATCCTTGGAGGATTCTGCTCCAATGAAGTACCTAAATTCTGGATAGACCTCGTTATATTCCGTTTAGGCGTTATTAACTTGCTTTGAAATAAACGACTATGAATGCCCTCAGCAGAGAGGATCCTAAGGAGCGCTCTTCGTAATTAGAAGCCAATTATTGTTAATAAAGAGCAGCGTTTTCTTCATAATTGCAATAGACATTAATGGAATGTTGTGTATAATTTTCAAATTTTAACAGAATTTGTAAGAATGTAATGAAAATCAACATGCTATTTTTTATCTTAATTTCATGTGATAATTATATTGCAAAATCTTTTAAACTATTAACGTAAACATAAAACTGAATTTTCATAGAAACGTACAAGTTGGTTTCTTTAAAATAAAAAAATAATCTTGCTTTTATGTTCATTGGTTTAGAAGATATGACCCATTAAATACACCCAAAAACCTTACGGTCTGTAATGGAAAAACGTTGGCGTAAGGCTACGACCTGAATGTGGTAAGTGTGGCTGTATAGGATCTGCTTTTCAAAAGAGGTTTAAGTTCACAAATTTTATTTCAAAAAGGTTCATACCTCTAGTATGGAGTGGAATTTCATAGCATTACCTAAATTCGGGTTACTATTATCAGGACGAATACACGTGTACTTGGTGTATTCTTGGAGAAACGTTACGGGCAAGTGAAATGAGCAACTGACGAAACACGACGGTAGCCACCACATTTCTCGGAAATATATGGTTATTGAATTAAATGTCAATCATGTTAAGCAGCGGAAACAAGTATTCAGAGGGTCACTAAGGCTGGGTCACTAACATTGGGAGTTCGGCCCCAGCGTCCATCGCTTTGGCCTCTGCGTTTCTCATAGCCCTACGACAGTTCCACGCGAAATTTCTCTTATCTCTCCTCCACAGAGATAACAACAACCAGCTTACGCTCTCAGAATTGGAAAGTGATAGGCCTTTTGATTGGATGATATTTTAGAACTCATCAACTTCTATGGACATTAGTCCAGTTACGCATATCTTCTATGTTATCTATATAGGTGTTGGTATTCTTTCTTTGCCATAATATTAAACACGGCCCTAATTGTGTGATGGAAGGCATTAATCCTCCAAGTATCTCTTAAACGGATCATTACCACAGCCGCGTCATGTTCTAAGCTCCCAACTTGCCTCCAAACGTGTGTGAGAGTATTTATAATGTAAATGGTAATATAAAGGGGGAGAATGGGAATAGGACATGGAAGTAATAGTTGCCTAATTCGCGGTCCGTTTGATAGGGCACTGCTCCGGAATGCTCCTGGAATTGATCGGAGAAACCACGGAAATACTACCGATCAGAGCAGCCCGCCGGCCCCTAGAACTCTCCTCCAGACAGCGACTGAACTCTACCTAGTTGACAAGGTAGTGTCACCTTTCCAACCTAGGAGTTCCAACCTAGGAGTTCCAACCTAGGAGTTCCAACCTAGGAGTTCCAACCTAGGAGTTCCAACCTAGGAGTTCCAACCTAGGAGTTCCAACCTAGGAGATCCAACCTAGGAGTTCCAACCTAGGAGATCCAACCTAGGAGTTCCAACCTAGGAGTTCCAACCTAGGAGTTCCAACCTAGGAGTTCCAACCTAGGAGTTCCAACCTAGGAGTTCCAACCCAGGAGTTCCAACCCAGGAGTTCCAACCCAGGAGTTCCAACCCAGGAGTTCCAACCCAGGAGTTCCAACCCAGGAGTTCCAACCCAGGAGTTCCAACCTAGGAGTTCCAACCTAGGAGTTCCAACCTAGGAGTTCCAACCTAGGAGTTCCAACCTAGGAGTTCCAACCTAGGAGTTCCAACCTAGGAGATCCAACCTAGGAGATCCAACCTAGGAGTTCCAACCTAGGAGTTCCAACCTAGGAGTTGCAACCTAGGAGTTCCAACCTAGGAGTTCCAACCTAGGAGTTTCAACCTAGGAGTTCCAACCTAGGAGTTCCAACCTAGGAGTTCCAACCTAGGAGTTCCAAACTAGGAGTTCCAACCTAGGAGTTCCAACCTAGGAGTTCCAACCTAGGAGTTCCAACCTAGGAGTTCCAACCTAGGAGTTCCAACCTAGGAGATCCAACCTAGGAGATCCAACCTAGGAGTTCCAACCTAGGAGTTCCAACCTAGGAGTTGCAACCTAGGAGTTCCAACCTAGGAGTTCCAACCTAGGAGTTTCAACCTAGGAGTTCCAACCTAGGAGTTCCAACCTAGGAGTTCCAACCTAGGAGTTCCAAACTAGGAGTTCCAACCTAGGAGTTCCAACCTAGGAGTTCCAACCTAGGAGTTCCAACCTAGGAGTTCCAACCTAGGAGTTCCAACCTAGGAGTTCCAACCTAGGAGTTCCAACCTAGGAGTTCCAACCTAGGAGTTCCAACCTAGGAGTTCCAACCTAGGAGTTCCAACCTAGGAGTTCCAACCTAGGAGTTCCAACCTAGGAGTTCCAACCTAGGAGTTCCAACCTAGGAGTTCCAACCTAGGAGTTCCAACCTAGGAGTTCCAACCTAGGAGTTCCAACCTAGGAGTTCCAACCTAGGAGTTCCAACCTAGGAGTTCCAACCTAGGAGTTCCAACCTAGGAGCTTCAGTGGCAAGCCAGGTTACTTCGAACTATTTCATTCGGTAGCTCGCATCGATCCCCCTGCCATGACCCTGCAGTCACGTACGGGACGTGCCCTTATTTCCACAATGTTTCAAACGGCGCTATCAGGAGGCGAGAAATCCAGCGAAACGTGCCTGCAGTCGTACCCTTCCTTTTCTCTTTTCTCTCTCTCTTTTTTTTAGCCCCTTTCTTCCCTCACTCTCTTCCTCTCCCCGCGCGACGAACAGGCGCGTTTCCCGAGATGAAGCCCCTGCAGATGAACTCGGGGACAAAAGCGCAGCGGAGCGCGTAATCCAAGAAGCAAATCTTTGAAACTTATTTCGGCTCCGCCGATCCGAACGGGCGAAAAGACGTTAGCTTCGCGCCGCTGCGGGACGTACTTGCTTCTCGTTAATGTCTCGCTGCTCGGAACAATTAAACTGACCACTGAATGACCACTGCTCATGAGCAAAATACGTACCAAAAATTATTTGTATTATTTTAGTTTTTTTTCATTTCACTTGCTGAGTGCAGTGAATTGCAATCTAGTTGAGAATTAAGTTGGATAATAAATAAAGAATTAAGTTAATCACGTTTGGTTGGTCAAGTATTAATATTTTTAAGAATAGCAATGGAAAAGTGACTGTAGATGTTAGTTTCGCGCCTCTGCGTAACACCCTTACTTCCCATTAATCTTTCTGTTCAAACCTATTAAATTGACCACTGAATGTCCGCTGCTCATGAGCAAAATACGTACCAAGTATTATTTGTATTATTTTATGATTTTTTCATTTCACTTACTGAGTGCAGTGAATTGCAATCTAGATGAGAATTAAGTTGGTTAATAAATAAAGATTTAAGTTAATCACGTTTTGTTGGTCAAGTATTAATATTTTTAAGAATAATAATGGAAAAGTGACTGTAGATGTTAGTTTCGCGCCACTGCGTAACGTCCTTGCTTCCCATTAATCTTTCTGTTCAAACCAATTAAATTGACCACTGAATGACCGCTGCTCATGAGCAAAATACGTACCAAGACGTATTTGTATTATTTTACTTTTTTTTTCATTTCACTTGCTGAGTGCAGTGAATTGCGATCTAAATGAGAATTAAATTGGTAATTAACAAACAATAAAACTAATACCTTCTGGATTGTCACGATTCGACTGAAAACAACCTTCCTATTATTATTATTATTATTATTATTATTATTATTATTATTATTATTATTATTATTATTATTATTATTATTATTATTATTATTATTATTATTATTATTATTATTATTATTAATAATAATAATAATATATTGATTTTTATTTATATTATTTTTATTCTTAAAAATATTTATATATTAATATTTTTGACAATAATAAGAGAAAAATGACTGCAGAACTTAGATTCGCGCCACTGCGTAACACTCTTGCTTGCCATTAATCTTGCTGTTCAAACCCATTTAATTGACTGCTGAATGACCGCTGCTTATGAGCAAAAGACGTACCAAGAATTATTTGTAATATTTTATTTTTTTATTTCATTTCACTTGCTGAGTGCAGTGAACTGCAATCTAAATGAGAATTAATTTGTAATTAAACAAAGAATAAAATTAATAACTTCTGGTTTGTGACGATTCGACTAAGAACAACCTTCGTATTATTATTATTATTATTATTATTATTATTATTATTATTATTATTATTGTTATTTATATTATTTTTATTCTTAAAAATATTTAGATATTAATATTTTTAAGAATAATGAGAGAAAAGTGACTGCAGACTTTAGATTCGCGCCTCTGCGTAACGTCCTTGCTTCCCATTAACCTTTCTGGTCAAACCAATTAAATTGACCACCGAATGACCGCTGCTCATGAGCAAAAAACGTACCAAGAATTATTTAAATTATTTGAGTTTTTTTTTTTTTGCATTTCACTTGCTGAGTGCAGTGAATTGTAATCTAAATGTGAAATAAATGGTTATTTAAACAAAAAATTACGATAATCACGTTTGGTTGCTCAAGTATTAATATTTTTAAGACTAACAAAAGAAAAGTGACTGCAGACTTTAGATTCGCGCCACTGCGTAACACTCTTGCTTGCCATTAATCTTGCTGTTCAAACCCATTAAATTTACCGCCGAATGACTTCAGCTGATGAGCAAAAGGCGTAGAAAGAAGTATTTTAATTATTTTAATTTTTATTTCACCCGTTGAATGCACTGAATTGTAATATAAATGAGAATTAAATTAACAATTAAACAAAAATAGAAATGAACCTGTGGTTGGTTAAATTCCGGCTAAGAACATTTTGAATGTTTTCTTATTTTTTGTTCCTCTCATTGATTTCAGTAGTTTTCAATGAAAATTATTTTCAACGAATATTTGTAGTGGGGGGATGGAAAGTAGAAAAAAATATTTAAAATATCTAGCTATGAATATTTTTAAGAATAAGAAAAAAAGTGATGGAACATTTACAAGATGAAGCGTTTGTAGGTGTGAATGGATGGCAAAAACATCAAAAATTAAAATTTGTTCGCTCCATTCCATTAAAAATTATCATTTAGTAAATATCTATGAACAACGTAATATTATCTACTACGTTATTTGTATATTTCCTTTATTTTTTTTTCATTTTTGGAATGTTCTCTATATCTGTGATGTTAGAAAATGAAAACATTGTTTTAAGTGTAATATCAGATTTTCTTATTACTTTTCTTGATTTAGTAAATCTTCGTTCTTCTTCAAAATCTTTTCTCCATCCATATTCTAAGTGAATTTTTTTGAATTTTGTTTAGAATTGGATATCACTTGTAATCAGCATCTTGACTTAAGGATCATTCACAAAAAGGGTTCTGAGAACGTAAATGCAGATGCGCTTAGTCGCATGTACGACGAATGAATTGATCGCTGACAGGTGTAGAGAGCTCACACGTTCGTGACACTGTATAAATGTCGGTGAAAATTGATGTAAATAAATTGTAAATTCAAGGGTATTTCATTTTTGTTTTGTGTTATTGTTTTCATATGTAAATGCATACATGCGCCAATAAATCCAGTCTATGCGGCATATGATATATGTCCAGATTATTGTAATTGTATATAGTAGAAAATTCATGTACCATATTTTTCAGAATTAATTTGTACTTCAAGAGCTATCATGGTACTACTGATTTGTATATAAAAGGGTATTTATTATGTAATTCAAGATTTTTTCAGTTGTATGCCAAAGAATTTTTGTCAGTTCACATGTGTATAGTAATTAAGGTAAATGGCAACATAGTTAGGAAAGAGGGCACATCCCATAGATTTATTTTTTGTATTTTAGACAGGTTTTTGTTTTTGCACTTTTTCTGATTGTTTAACGTAAAAATTTAGAATGTAAGGTCAACACCAGGTTAATTAGTTAGCAGATTTTTTTCCTGTGCACATTTTGCTGCGAAAAAAAATTCTACCCCCGAGCATGGGAGGGTCTGAGGCGTCGTTAATACGAGGCCCAAAGCCGTTAGGTCGGTGAAAGTGCTCTGCGGGGGAGGAAGGGGTTGAGCCTGTACTTTCGGGATTTGGCGCTCTGGCAGTTGACGCAGACAAGCGTGGCAGAGCTAAAAATAACCATAGGCTGTAAACTCCTAGGAAGCTGTCTAGCGAGCCTTGTGTGGTGGGGGCGTATCCCCCCTCCTAAGAGGCTGGCGACAGCGAGCGAGCCTACCTGGGAATCTTGTGTGGTGGGGGCGTATCTCCCCTCCTAAGACCATGGCAAACGAGCCCTCGCTATGATAGCGGGCGAGCCTATCTAGGGAACTTGTGAGGTGGGGGGTGTAGCCATCAGCTATTTAACGCGGCGCCATCTGCGCCCGCGTTCTCATTCAGTTTACATCAGAGGGCCTAGTACGCGTAGGTACATGGAGTGTAAGAGTGGGGGCGAGATGTCCGGAGTGTAAGGGCCAGACGATCTCGAGTGCTTCGTGCACGTGGTTCGCCAGACGGCGACCGGTTTTAATTTTGGCATCAGGCCATGTGACGGTAAATTGTCACGGGACGGTAATTGTCATGCGGCTCGCATCACGCGTGGCTTGTTTTTCTGCGGTAAAGCAGGGTATTGAAAAAAAAAGGTTGCCGGAGTGTTTTAATTAAGCAAATTATTGTATCTTGTCTGTAACTTTTCAATATACTATTTTTATTTTGTTTATGTGAATTTATTCTCTTTTCACTACGTCACAATATGTATTTACCTTCACGTCCGATCCTTAGCTCTGTGCAAAGGAACTGTAGCAGCGACTGTTCGACGGCGTTCAACCCGTGGCACGTCCGCGGGAAATCACAGTCATTTGCTTCTCGGACGGCGGCGGTCGAACGCCCCCTCACGCTGCCCTCGTCCCTTCGACGCCGTCCTCTCTGCGACCACGCCCACCTCCCACGCGTCGCCCTTTGCCGCAAACCGCATCCGTCTGCCCTGCACCAACCCGCTCCCCTCCTAGTCAATTGTCTTTCCCGCCCCTTTGCTGGCTGCCGTTCTCACTTCCGTTCTTGCTTCCGCCTTTGCATGCCGTTCTTTCACCCGTCATCACCCCGGCCACCGCTCGCACCGCAGTCTCGTCACGCCCTCGTCCTGATCCCGTCCTCGCCTTTGTTCTCACCCCGCCTTCGACCCATCCCACTTCACAGTCCTCGTCCCATTCTTTTCCTCGCCCTCATCCTCACCCCCGTCCTCGCCTCCGTCCTCACCCCCGTCCTCGCCCCCGTCCTCACTCCCGTCCTCGCCCCGTCCTCACTACCGTCCTCACTCCCGTCCTCACCCCCGTCCTCACCCCGTCCTCACCCCCGTTCTCACCCCGTCCTCATCCCGTCCTCGCTTTTGTTCTCACCCCGTTTTCGACCCACCCCACGCCACTGTCCTCGTCCCATTCTTTCCCTTGCCCTCGTCCTCACCCCCGTCCTCGCCTCCGTCCTCACCCCCGTCCTCGCCTCCGTCCTCACTCCCGTCCTTGCCTCCGTCCTTACTCCCGTCCTCGCCCCGTCCTCACTCCCGTCCTCACCCCCGTCCTCACCCCCGTTCTCACCCCGTCCTCACCCCCGTCCTCACCCCATCCTCACCCCGTCCCCACCCCCCGTGGACAGGACAGGTGGCTCAGGGCTTCTATTGAAGTCACTGAAGTGCCTCTAACCGGGTGGTTCTGGCTTCGAATCCCGACGGTTGCAGGATTTTGGACTGTAGCTAGATTGGTAGGTTGAGTTAAGTCGCTGACTGGAGGAGAATTCCAGCCGTCGGCTGCTCTGATCGGTAGTTCTTCGGGGTTTCTCTAAACAACATCAGCCGAACTTACCTGCACATCACCCTACCGAACGGGCCGGTAACGCGCGAGATCTTCTCTTCTTCTTCCGTATCCTATCCTCACTCCTTACTTACACACGCTTACTTTAACATGCACTGCACTACCACATACGCTGGGAGACCGGTCGGAAGCTTAGAGATTTCCCGGCTGGTGCGGTGCCCCGTTGTTGGAAGATACCTGATTGCGGAAAACCCCGCTAGCCAACGGTAGGCCGGCGTCGGGTCTGACCATCCAGCGGTGGATATGACCTCCACGAAAAAAGGCATGCATTACTCTGACGGGGTTATTAATCTTAGCATTTGGAATCATTGACAACCTAGCAGTAAAGTCACAGCGGACAATATAATTCTTACTACTTTACATTATCAGACATGTCGGGAGCATAGATCTCGTCTCAAATTAGGCGGTGCCTTCGTCAAAATATGTCTCCTAAGAGAGGAAATCCTGCAAGCCGATGTGTATGTCGTCGCCGTATCAATCAGAATGCGGAAGGAACACTTTCCGAGAAGACACGAACTTTTCGAGAAATACGAAGTTATTGACGTGTTTCTAAACACCAAATACTCATTCACACACAACAAATCCTGCACGAGGAATCATGATCACGCAGGCGGGCGTGGTTTGTGGTGGAGTATTGTAGACGACCACACATACCCTACGTTTCAAGGCGGCACTCACGTTGTTAGCTTCAAGGCGGAGGCAGTGAGAAGACGATGCTAAACCGCATGTTTGCTGATTTCTTTTGGCAACCTACCAGATCCCTTGTTGCGTCGGTCTTTGGGCGAGATTGGTCGAAGGGCGGTCTTTGGAATGCTCCGGATCCCACATGTAGAACTCTAAACGGGGAACGTGAACCTCCCTGGCGGGTTGCCCTGGTTTCGGCGATACTCACGTCGATAGCATGAAGTTGATCGCAGTGAGGAGACGGGAATAGGTCCCCAAGCCGCCCCGATCCTTAGTTCGGGTGGCCCCCGGTTGAGCTCTTGTCTTCGTAGCTGTGGCTCGATACTCTTTGCGTAGAGTAGGGACTTGTTTCTGGCGCATGTGAATGGCGCATTGTCTAGACTGCGGTACTAGCCTGGATAGCTAGGAGCACTGAGCTGGAAAGGAGTCTCGACCCAGTCATTTTATGGGAATGTTAACGAGAGGATGAACTGCGTTTTGGTGGGATCCAGATACCAGCCCAAGGGCGTTCTTGTATGCCTGCGGGTGAGTGTGGATAGAGGTAATGTTGCCCACCCCGGGGTGAATTCCCCCTGGCAAAGCGCAGAGGCGAGAAGTGCAGTGGCGTTGTGAAACTGAGGGAAACGAGTGTGTAAGAAAGACATTACAGCTCGGTGTTTCGCAGTGCGGTAAAGTTAGTTGTGGCGAAGTGGAACGCTATGAAAGATTGCAAGGTGAAATGTTCACGTTAATTTGTAAAGTTGTTAAGTTCTGAATTGTTAAATTAGTGTATTCTGCCACCAAGTTCTCGAACTTAATTGCAGAATTATTAATAAATCTAAACGTTCAAGTGCAAGGTAGACGCACTGCAAACCATTACACATCCATTCTCACATTCAGAAATAAACAATTATCTGCGAGAAGGGCAACCGACTGATACAAAGGCATGTCCTTTAGACAGGAAGGAGGAAGTGAATTAACACATTCAAATCGCTATCCGTACAATCTATGTGTGCGTGATTCTTACTCTATATCTACATGTATGATGCCATTTTTACGTTTGCGAATTATCCTTGGAGGATTCTGCTCCAATGAAGTACCTAAATTCCTGATAGACCTCGTTATATTCCGTTTAGGCGTTATTAACTTGCTTTGAAATACACGACTATGAATGCCCTCTGCAGTGAGGATCCTAAGGAGCGCTCTCCATAATTAGAAGCCAATTATTGTTAATAAAGAGCAGCGTTTTCTTCATAATTGCAATAGACATTAATGGAATCTTGTGTATAATGTTCAAATTTTAACAGAATTTGTAAGAATGTAATTAAAATCAACATGCTATTTTTTAACTTAATTTCATGTGATAATTATATTGCAAAATCTTTTAAACTATTAACGTAAACATAAAACTGAATTTTCATAGAAACGTACAAGTTGGTTTCTTTAAAATAAAAAAATAATCTTGCTTTTATGTTCATTGGTTTAGAAGATATGACCCATTAAATACACCCAAAAACCTTACGGCCTGTAATGGAAAAACGTTGGGGTAAGGCTACGACCTGAATGTGGTAAGAGTGGCTGTATAGGAACTGCTTTTCAAAAGAGGTTTAAGTTCACAAATTTTATTTCAAAAAGGCTCATACCTCTAGTATGGAGTGGAATTTCGTAGCAGTACCTAAATTCGCGTCACTGTTATCAGGACGAATACACGTGTACTTGGTGTATTCTTGGAGAAACGTTACGGGCAAGTGAAATGAGCAACTGACGAAACACGCCGGTAGCCACCACATTTCTCGGAAAGATATGGTTATTGAATTAAATGTCAATCATGTTAAGCAGCGGAAACAAGTATACAGAGGGTCACTAAGGCTGGGTCACTAACATTGGGAGTTCGGCCCCGGCGTCCATCGCTTTGGCCTCTGCGTTTCTCATAGCCCTACGACAGTTCCACGCGAAATTTCTCTTATCTCTCCTCCACAGAGGTAACAACAACCAGCTCACGCTCCCAGAATTGGAAAGTGATAGGCCTTTTGATTGGATGATATTTTAGAACACATCAACTTCTATGGACATTAGTCCTGTTACGCATATCTTCTATATTATCTATATAGGTGTTGGTATTCTTTCTTTGCTATGATATTAAACACGGCCCTAATTGTGTGCTTGCAAGGCATTAATCCTCGAAGTATCTCTTCAACGGATCATTACCACAGCCGGGTCATTGTCTAAGATCCCAACTTGCCTCCAAACGTGTGTGATGGTATTTATAATGTAAATGTGAGTGTACAAGTGTAAGGGGGAGAATGGGAAAAGGACATGGAAGTAATAGTTGCCTAATTCACGGTCCGTTTGATAGGGCACTGCTCCGGAATGCTCCTGGAATTGATCGAAGAAACCACGGGAAAACTACCGATCAGAGCAGCTGGCTGGCCGCTAGAACTCTCCTCCAGACAGCGACTGAACTCTATCTAGTTGACAAGGTAGTGTCACCGTTCCAACCTAGCAGTTCCAACCTAGGAGTTCCAACCTAGGAGTTCCAACCTAGGAGTTCCAACCTAGGAGTTCCAACCTAGGAGTTCCAACCTAGGAGTTCCAACCTAGGAGTTCCAACCTAGGAGTTCCAACCTAGGAGTTCCAACCTAGGAGTTCCAACCTAGGAGTTCCAACCTAGGAGTTCCAACCTAGGAGTTCCGACCTAGGAGTTCCGACCTAAGAGTTCCGACCTAGGAGTTCCAACCTAGGAGCTTCAGTGGCAACACAGGTTATTTCGAGCTACCTCAGCCGGTAGCTCGCGTCGATCGCCCTGCCATGACCCTGCAGTCACGTACGGGACGTGCTCTTATTTCCACAATGTTTTAAACCGCGCTATCAGGAGGCGAGAAATCCAGCGAACCGTGCCTGCAGACGTACCCTTCCCTTTCTCATTTCTCTCTCTCCTTTTAGCCCCTTTCTTCCCTCACTCTCTTCCTCTCCCCGCGCGACGAACAGGCGCGTTTCCCGAGATGAAGCCCCTGCAGATGAACTCGGGGACAAAAGCGCAGCGGAGCGCGTAATCCAAGAAGCAAATCTCTGAAACTTATTTCCGCTCCGCCGATCCGAACGGGCGGAAAGACGTTAGCTTCGCGCCGCTGCGGGACGTACTTGCTTCTTGTTTATGTCTCGCTGCTCGGAACAATTAAACTGACCACTGAATGAACGTTGCTTATGAGCAAAAGACGTACCAAGAATTATTTGAATTATTTTAGTTTTTTTTCATTTCACTTGCTGAGTGCAGTGAATTGCAATCTAGTTGAGAATTAAGTTGGATAATAAATAAAGAATTAAGTTAATCACGTTTGGTTGGTCAAGTATTAATATTTTTAAGAATAATGAGAGAAAAGTGACTGTAGATGTTAGTTTCGAGCCACTGCGTAACGTCCTTGCTTCCCATTAACCTTTCTGTTCAAACCAATTAAATTGACTACCGAATGACCGCTGCTCATGAGCAAAAGACGTACCAAGAATTATTTAAATTATTTGAGATTTTTTTTTCATTTCACTTACTGAGTGCAGTGAATTGTAATCTAAATGTGAAATAAATTGTTAATTAAACAAAGAATTACGTTAATCACGTTTGGTTGCTCAAGTATTAATATTTTTAAGACTAACAAAAGAAAAGTGACTGCAGACTTTAGATTCGCGCCACTGCGTAACACTCTTGCTTGCCATTAATCTTGCAGTTCAAACCCATTAAATTTACCACCGAATGACTTCAGCTGATGAGCAAAAGGCGCAGCGAGAAGTATTTTAATTATTTTAATTTTTATTTCACTCGTTGAGTGCACTGAATTGCAATATAAATGAGAATTAAATTAACAATTAAACAAAGATAGAAATGAACCTGTGGTTGGTTAAATTCCGGCTAAGAACATTTTGAATGTTCTTTTATTTTTTGTTCCTCTCATTGATTTCAGTAGTTTTCAATGAAAATTATTTTGAACGAATTTTGGAGGGGAGGGATGGAAAGTAGAAAAAATATTTAAAATATCTAGCTATGAATATTTTTAAGAATAAGAAAAAAAGTGATGGAACATTTACAAGATGAAGCGTTTGTAGGTGTGAATGGATGTAAAAACATCAAAAATTAAAATTTGTTCGTTCCATTCCATTGAAAATTATCATTTAGTAAATATCTATGAACAACGTAATATTATCTACTACGTTATTTGTTTATTTCCTTTATTTTTTTCATTCTTGAAATGTTCTCTATATCTGTGATGTTAGAAAATGAAAACATTGTTTTAAGTGTAATATCAGATTTTCTTATTACTTTTCTTGATTTTGTAAATCTTCGTTCTTCTTCAAAATCTTTTCTCCATTCTTATTCTAAGTGAATTTTTCTGAATTTTGTTTAGAATTGGATATCACTTGTATTCAGCATCTTGACTTAAGGATCATTCACAAAAAGGGTTGTGAGAACGTAAATGCAGATGCGCTTAGTCGCATGTACGACGAATGAATTGATCGCTGACAGGTGTAGAGAGCTCACACCTTCGTGACACTGTATAAATGTCGGTGAAAATTGATGTAAATAAATTGTAAATTCAAGGGTATTTCATTTTTGTTTTGTGTTATTGTTTTCATATGTAAATGCATACACGCGCCAATAAATCCAGTCTATGCGGCATATGATGTATGTCCAGATTATTGTAATTGTATATAGTAGAAAATTCATGTACCTTATTTTTCAGAATTAATTTGTACTTCAAGAGCTATCATGGTACTACTGATTTGTATATAAAAGGGTATTTATTATGTAATTCAAGATTTTTTCAGGTGTATGCCAAAGAATTTTTGTCTGTTCACATGTGTAATTAAGGTAAATGGCTACATAGTTAGGAAAGAGGGCACATCCCATAGATTTATTTTTTGTATTTTAGACAGGTTTTTGTTTTTGTAGTTTTTCTGATTGATTAACGTAAAAATTTAGAATGTAAGGTCAACACCAGGTTAATTAGTTAGCAGATTTTTTTTCCTGTGCACATTTTGCTGCGAAAAAAAATTCTACCTCCGAGCATGGGAGGGTCTGAGGCGTCGTTAATACGAGGCCCAAAGCCGTTAGGTCGGTGAAAGTGCTCTGCGGGGGAGGAAGGGGTTGTGCCTGTACATCCGGGATTTGGCGCTCTGGCAGTTGACGCAGACAAGCGTGGCAGAGCTAAAAATAACCATAGGCTCTAAACTCCTAGGAAGCTGTCTAGCGAGCCTTGTGTGCTGGGGGCGTATCCCCCCTCCTAAGAGGCTGGCGACAGCGAGCGAGCCTACCTGGGAATCTTGTGTGGTGGGGGCGTATCTCCCCTCCTAAGACCATGGCAAACGAGCCCTCGCTATGACAGCGGGCGAGCCTATCTAGGAAACTTGTGAGGTGGGGGGTGTAGCCATCAGCTATTTAACGCGGCGCCATCTGCGCCCGCGTTCTCATTCAGTTTACATCAGAGGGCCTAGTACGCGTAGGTACAGGGAGTGTAAGAGTGGGGGCGAGATGTCCGGAGTGTAAGGGCCAGACGATCTCGAGTGCTTCGTGCACGTGGTTCGCCAGACGGCGACCGGTTTTAATTTTGGCATCAGGCCATGTGACGGTAAATTGTCACGGGACGGTAATTGTCCGGCGGCTCGCATCACGCGTGGCTTGTTTTTCTGCGGTAAAGCAGGGTATTGAAAAAAAAAAGGTTGCCGGAGTGTTTTAATTAAGCAATTTATTGTATCTAGTCTGTAACTTTTCAATATACAATTTTTATTTTGTTTATGTGAATTTATTCTCTTTTCACTACGTCACAATATGTATTTACCTTCACGTCGGATCCTTAGCTCTGTGCAAAGGAACTGTAGCAGCGACTGTTCGACGGCGTTCAACCCATGGCACGTCCGCGGGAATTCACAGTCATTTGCTTCTCGGACGGCGGCGGTCGAACGCCCCCTCACGCTGCCCTCGTCCCTTCGACGCCGTCCTCTCTGCGACCACGCCCACCTCCCACGCGTCGCCCTCTGCCGCAAACCGCATCCGTCTGCCCTGCACCAACCCGCCCCCCTCCTAGGCAATTGTCTTTCCCGCCCCTTTGCTGGCTGCTGTTCTCACTTCCGTTCTTGCTTCCGCCTTTGCATGCCGTTCTTTCACCCGTCATCACCCCGGCCACCGCTCGCACCGCAGTCTCGTCACGCCCTCGTCCTCATCCCGTCCTCGCCTTTGTTTTCACCCCGTCTTCGACCCACCCCACGCCACAGTCCTCGTCCCATTCTTTCCCTCGCCCTCATCCTCACCCCCGTCCTCGCCTCCGTCCTCACCCCCGTCCTCGCCCCCGTCCTCACTCCTGTCCTCGCCTCGTCCTCACTCCCGTCCTCACTCCCGTCCTCAGCGCCGTCCTCACCCCGTCCTCACCCCCGTCCTCACCCCCGTCCTCACCCCCCGTCCTCATCCTCTCCTCGCCTTTGTTCTCACCCCGTTTTCGACCCACCCCACGCCACTGTCCTCGTCCCATTCTTTCCCTCGCCCTCATCCTCCCCCCCGTCCTCGCCTCCGTCCTCACCCCCCGTCCTCGCCCCCGACCAAGCCCCGTCCTCGTCCCGTCCTCACTCCCGTCCTAACCCCCGTCCTCACCCCCGTCCTCACCCCGTCCTCACCCCCGTCCTCACACCCGTCATCACCCCCGTCCTCACCCCCGTCCTCACCCCCGTCCTCATCCCCCGTCCTCGGTCCTAATTCTGTAAGTAGGATGCGATAAGAGACTTGAAGCTTGTGGGCCACAGGAGCGCTACGGTCGGGCAGGGAACCTTTGATTGCCGAATATAAACAAAAATATCCAGAATGAGAGAGAAGAAACGGGAAATATTCGTAGTCAATTACAAGAAAACACTTCCAAAAAGGTTTTTTCTTTATTATATCATTACATAACTTGTATAATCATAATATGTCGTTCACTAATGCTATTTTTGATTTCAGTGAAACGATAGATGCATTTGAAATTGCATATCTGTTTCAGTTATGGTGACTCCTGGATTGCGGGCCGAAACCCATCAACCAGCGTCTCTGAACTGCTCACTTTTCCAATGGGCTCCAGGGTCTGTGATACATTTGTTGTGTTCTTTGATTCGACCTTCACAGACGTCTACTTACACCAATGAAGACTATATTTTCTATCAGAATGAACCTCTACACAGTACGAACGATGTTGCCTACGATTATGATTACAGGGGAGGAGACGACAACGAATACGATGCAGGAAACGTAATGCAAGCTGCCGTTGGAAATGATGGATGGGCTTCCTCAGACCAAAACGAAGATCCAGGCATTGATGAAAGTAATTCTGGAGGATACCCAACTAATCATTTCGATGATGACACTGATCGCATTTCATTTATGGACAGGCTATTAATGGATAGGGTTTTAGTTTTGTCCCCTGCACTTATTGCTCGTGCTACAGGAATGCAAAAAAATATACTTTGGGTTTACCGAAAAGCGACAGCAGTAATGTAGAGTATCAAGGAAGTTTCAAAGGCGGCCGTTGGAATAACCATCGTAGTGGGGAAAATCATGGAATGCGCTAGAAAGATTGTGTTGGAATGGTCGCCCTAAATTATTTGGTTAACCGCGGTAATTGACCTCAGACTTGGACTGTTTTAATCATGGTTCGTATTGTCGCCTAATTGAGTTAGAAGAACTTAGATATTATCTCCATATAATCATGAAGAAAAACAGTAATAAGAGGGAAAATTTAATTTAAAAAAATCAGAAAAAACGAAGACACGAAGAGTCACGGAGGAGAGTATGCGAGTATACTGGAGGTTGCTAACGTTGATAAGGGCATCTTGGTTCGGGTCATTAAATAATTCATTTTCTTTTACGTTACTGGTCACTAATGACAATGTTACACTCAGAATTTGAACCGAAGGTTTTTAAGAAGTTGTTTCAACAGAATCACGAAGAAAATTAATTTTGTAACAATGCTAATAATAAATGATTGTTACAATGCACATACATTTCTTCTTAATCATAATACAATCCAACATATATTTTGCTTTTAGATTTAAAAGTAAATATATTGTATCAAACTTTCAAAATATAAAAGACTTCTCACTATGCTCTGCTCTAAAAGCACAGTTCCCTAAGTGATAAAATACTGTTTAAAATAGCCCGTGTAAATCATCCATATTTATGTCCCATTTCTGAAAAATATTAACTAAATTTTAATACTTTGCACACTAAAAGTTACATTTTATCATTTTCACTGCTGTTTCAACACCACTTCACAGGTTATCGTAATTTTGCTTTTAGTCCACATTTCTCTGCATAATTTCGCAAGCATTTTTTTTAAATATTTTAATTAGCGAACTATAAAATGTCAGATCATCGACATTGGTATAGAGAATATACCGTGTAAAAATATTGTTTTCTGATAACAGGTACGTAAAATAATTAGCATGTAAGCACAGATTAATTATATTTTCCCAAAATCAGTATGTAATTTTTTTCGCATTGTTTCAATATAATATTTTTAAACTACTATTTCATGATCTAATTTTCCGTGCTCCCAATTTCAGAATGTTTCCCTTTTTCCAATTCGTTCTCCTTTTCCATGCCATGTTCGTCTTCTAGATTTCAGATATGTTCCGAAGCGTATCTTTTGCACTGACAGCATTGTAACTTTTTTTTTACAGTGGGAAGTTAAAGTCGGCTAAAGTCGTTTTAAAGTCGGCTAGCCTCACTGGGTAACCCTCCTCCTTTATCCAGACTTACAACTAGCAACTAGCATGCAACTAGCATCATTGCTGAGCTAATCGTTCCATCCATCAAATGCCACAAGTGGAATTATTAGTAATTGTGGAGTGCTAATTTAAATGTTCCTCAAAATAATATAAATTTTTCCCACCAAAAAATAACCATTTCTAGTAACCAAGGGAATCTGTCGGCCAATGAACTGGTATATGTATAACGGAAAATATCACATATTTTAAATGCATTGCGATAAAGAAGAAATGTTTCATAATAGCAAAGTGCATAGCTTAAATAGGCCTTGTTCCAAAGTCATATGTATGTCTATGCTTTGAATTAAGAAAATTTATCAATGCCAGCAAAATATTCTCTATTACTGAATCAGTGATTCAAGAGAACAACGGTATCTTTATCTTCTAATTACGAGAAATAATGAATAATAAAAGGAACCAACAGAACCATACCACCCTAAACTAAGGATCAACCTTAATAAGAATACGTGTGTATTACATTCATTTGAAAATCGGTATTTGTGCAGTTGCGTGAGAACGAGAAGGAGCGAAGTCGAACATAAGAATTTTCATTAGTTATCGAGCTTCACTTACAGCTTTGTTTTCTTCACATTCACTTGAAATTCTTCAAGTGTCATAAGTTTCGAAGCAATACTATTCGTAGGTATTCGCAAATTTATTTAAAGAATTTGATAATTCGAATCTAAATTGATATCAAACTGCAGCGCGATTTACTTGGTAATTCAATTGTTCACTGAAAGATGTCAACACCAGTGTTTCCAACGTTGCGAAAGAAAATTATGGCATATTGAGCGAAATTTCGGCGCCGCGATAACTTTCTCTTTTTAGAAGTTCCTTCTTAAGCGCGAGAAATTAAAAACGTATTTGACATTATTTAAAGAACTAATTGCGAATATTAAATTACATTTGAAGAAATATTCTATCTTCAACTAAAATGTAGTTGCAAGAGGGCTCAAAAAACGTTTAAAATTAAAAAAAATCATTAAAAAATGACGTCTTGATTCATTTAATAAAGTTATGTTAAGAGTAAAGATTTGTAGGTAATAAATTCGAGATGTATATTTCTGAAAAAAGAGAAAACACAATTAGAAACACATTTGTGTAAACACAATTAGAAACACACAAAAAATGTCTGTTGACATTGTTCGTCTGTCTGTGAAGAATGCTAGCAGCTAAACCGTTTAGGAGTTTTTCTCCAAAATTGATGTTTTCCTATCCATGTGGCTGGTATCGATGCCTCTTGAGTTTGAGAATGATATTTCAATTTCAGAGTGTACTTTACTTGAAGTCTCTCGAACATTTTCCTTATTTAAAAAAATTGATCCATCGTTGATGTTGTTGTTTTTTTGTATTTTTTAATAGTGTGAAGAACGTTTAAGAGATTGGTGCAGGTCTCATGTTCGTTGATAAATCTGCTTTTTCGAAAGATGCAAAAGTTCAAAATTTTTTCGGATTCTTCCTACAACAAAAATATTACAGATAGAGAACTTTGCTGGCGAGAAAGTAGGTGCCGTTTCAGCATTTCTAGTTTTTATTGTTGCATTGGCTCTCTCTTGGAGCGAACATGAGTCATGAAGGCATCAAATAAAGGCGAAATCCTATATAAAACATGTAAGGAAGTTTGGACGTTCCTGAATGGCATCATGGCTGGTTCCCACTGAAGCGGTTGGGGCATATGCAGCTATGGTCTAAAGGATTTTGTACGTTTTTTCGGGAAAATAAAATCTTGTATAATCAACCTTTGCTCTAAAACGCTTTAGTAGTGTAATTTAGGACCACCATAATAATGGAATTGTTCTGTAAATTGCAACAAATATTATTACAGATCACCAAAAAATCAATGTTTTCCTTGTTCACAATTGTACTAGTCAAACCAAATGATTAATATTTTTAATGACCAAGATAGGTAATAAATAAAGTACTTATTGTTATCTGTTTAATGAACAAAGCCAGAATTGGCTATACTACTTTATTGCTTGACCTTCATTTGCTTATAACATCGCAAGAGGTATTCAATTCAGCAACTATGACACACAGTCACTAGGGCTAAGTATTTTATTGGTGCGGTTAATTTTCAGCAAGATGGATGGAGTTAAAACGTTTTATGGAAAAATTCCCATATTTTTGGTTCTGTGTTTATTTACACAAATATGCTTCTCAGAAGGTGAGTTCTACAGTGTATATAGAATAATTTTGGCAAGTCGTTAATTTGAAGGCGTTACACTTCTGAAAAAGATTCTATTGCGTATGCGCCAGCGTCCAATGGTAAGATTTCGAAGGACTACTCCCGTCATTTTGCCTGTTTTGCGGTCTATGACAAATGTGTTGAAGTCTTTCGCTTTTCGTCGTTTTCGATACCTCCACCGCAAAACAGGAATTCGACACTAATTCTCCCCAAGCATGGACTTAATGAAAACTGCAATGTTCATATTGCATGATCTTCATATTTCCTGAAACAAAATTACTCTAAAAATCAAGTATCCGCTCGTTTAGGTGTCAGTGCTGCTCTCCAGCAGTTTGTTTACTACACTATCAAATATATGCAACACGCAGGTTAACCACGTTAAACTGGAGGAATCTCGGAGACCCATTCTGACTCACTCACTAAATCAGGAGTTTAACACACTGAACGCTATTGAAAAGGCCGGCCTTGAGATGGGCAAGTGTTATTTTTCCAGGATTATCAGTCGAAAGGGTTCTTGTTTCGAACATGGTGGAAAATTAAAATTACGACGAATAATGATACAAAACCCTTACAATGAGTAGGAGAAACGTGCAACCTGGTACTCTTATCGCTTGATATACGAGGTTTATCTAACCAATATAAGCTGAAAGATGGAGCAGTACCTCAACAAACGGATCAAGATCCATGAGGTATCTCTCCTTCTCCAACTTTTCACCATCTCTTTCCATACGCACACACACACACACACACTTCGCATACGCAAACACGAACACATGCACTGTGCTACCGTACGCATAGGCAGAGAAGACCAAATCTTTCAGTTAATCACGGTTCGTGAGGTACCTCAACCACCACACCATTGGAGACGGAGATACCTGGGAGAAGAAAATATCCAAGGTGTACCGAATGTCACTTTTAAGTGAGGGACGAATACCCCCACTTCCCGGGATACAGCATTACAACACTTAAGGGACAAATTACCTCAGATATTGTCGCGCTCTGATTCAATAAATACCCATTCCCTCACGCCGGCCGGTGCACGTGATTTGCAGCACTTTCCGAGAGGTAAGTAGCTGCCGATAACAAACACTCATTCGCTTGGGGGCAACAGGAGCGCTCCAGGCGTGCAGGGCAGAGCTGCCAACACATTGCAGAAAATAAAACGTATTCACCCAGATGAATGAGCATTCAGCAACGTCAAATGTTAGTTTGGGTTTCATTAGAAGAAAAGCTTTTCCTCTTTATTTTTCAACATTATTTCATTACCTAACTTGCATAGAGTTACGAGTAGTATGGCGTTCACTGATGCCATTTCCTTGAGGTCATATGTAGATAAGTTTAAATGTGAGTATCTGCATTTCTGTTGCAGATATGGTGGCGCCTGGTCTAGCGCTCACAAGGAATGGGGCCAAGAGATGCGATGATCTTCCAATCGCTAGAAGGCGTAGATGTTTTGAGGATAATGCAAGCAATCATGCAGATCTGTACGGGATTCAGAAGCCTCCAATGTATATCAATCCAGGAGGTAATAGAGATCAAGTGTCAATGCCAAGATGGTAATTGGAGTTAACCTTATTAATGTTTACTTCCTCGCAACCACTTAGGACCGCAATCGAGAGAAAGTTATGTAATAATACGCAAATAAGCGGGTAATTTTAGGTAGAAAAACTTATTGCCGGGCCCTAGTAACGAAAAAAAGGATACATCGAGTTGCTAAATTTAGAGGAAAAATTCTCAAACACGTGGTGTAGCCAGAATCCATCTTTTGTGGTACCTTAATACCGGTGTTGCTCGATTCTTGGCAACACGTCTGTGCGGACGTCAGTGAACAACACTAGCTTCTAAATCAATAGTTATTCGCGGCCTCATGAATTTGAACCCGATATTTTAATTCTCGGGGGTATTTATTATGAACTCTCAAGACAAATTTCAAAATTTTCAAAAAATTGCTAAATTTTATTACATTTTGTCGTTTAATAGTGTAAAGGACTTTTAAGAGACTAGTGCAGGTCTCATTTTCGTTAAAACACTCGTTCCGAAAATTCAAAATATGAAACATTTATTTGGACTCTTCTTCCAAACTGAAATATTAAAGATAAAAATGTTCGCCTTAATGATATTTGTTATTTAAAGAGATATTTTAAGAAAGGTCGTGTAGAATTTGTCGAAAATATGAACATTTTTTGCGAAATGTTGTGGTATTATAGACGCTTTTAAGATCACTTTGTCAAAAATGTTACAATCTAATTGTTGTTTACAAAGAAGGACTTTTCTATGTCCTTTATTTGTATTTGTGTTCTAATTTTAAATTTATGATCAAATCTATGTAAATAATCTGCCTACCCTGAATTTCCCATCTCGCTGAGCGCCCAGTGTAAGATCTATACAGTGCGCAAAGTCGTGCTCTCTTTCTTCGGTGTTCTAATGAGTCTCAATACGCAGATGTTTCTCCGAAATGTGTATTTTGCCTCTCGGTTTTGTATCCTCCTTACGCTTTTTATGAGTCCTATTATGTATGGATCCCTATTACTAGCTCCGTATTCCATTACCGGTCTAACAAGCGAGGTATACGCGATTTCGTTTGCTGAATTATTGCATTTTTTAGGATTTCTCATGGAGAAATGCAAAGACCTGCAAGTTTTACCCACTTCATAGTTCGTTTGTTTCTCACATCCCAACTTGCTCTTCAGAGGTATTTACATTTTGAGACTCGGGGAACTACATCATTACCTACTGATTGGGTATTGTATGAAGGTCTCTGACCCTACAAAATGTGATCGCTTCACTTTTCTTTCAATTTAGTCATTTTATTACCTCTTGCTCAATCATAAATTTTCTTTAAATCATGATCTTGTTGAATCATATCGTGATGTACAGCACTTTCCCTGTAAAAGATATAGTGTATAAGAGGCAAATTTTTGACGTTGTATTTCGTGTTAAATAATTTACAAAGATTAAAAAAGAGCAATGGGTCTATGACACTGCCCTGAGGGACCCCGGAAGTACCGTTACCCTTTTCCAATAAATTCTGTCCCATTCTGACTCTTTTATTTCTATCGGGTAGAAAATCGCTTATCAATGCTATTACCCGCCTGCCAATTTTATCATCGATGAGTTTGTGTATCAGTACGTCATGCGGCACTATATCAAACGCTTTAGCAAAATCAATAACTATAGCATCCACATTTGAGTACGGGAAATATATATGACTTTCACACGCAAAGCAATTTCTAAAGTCATACAGTCTATGAAAAACCATTGTGTCTGATCCAAACGATTTCTAAAAGAATTAGATACTATTTTTTTAACCAATTGACAAAATACTCACGTAAGACTAACTGGCCTGTAATTTTGCACTCCAAATTTTTGTTCACTTTTGAAAATTGGCAATATTAAAGCAGATTTCCAATCATCGGACACACTTTCATTGTTTATCGATATATTAAAAAGTCCGATCAAATATGGTATTATTGTCTCCCCTGCTATAATTTTTGAAATTGAATTTTTTTTAATTTCCCGTCCATCGTTTGACGAGTTGTCAGTATGAAGTTCGTTTGAATTCTCCTCATTTTTGGACATGGGCCATTTCATATATATAATTTTATTTAATTATTTGTATATTTTATTTATTTATTTTTAAATTTTTATTATTTTTACGTCCGAAATGTTAAAATTTATTTGTGACGACTATGGGAAGAAATGTATTCAGTGAACGTTTTTTAAATTCTGGTATTCCTACCCTAACCCATATGTATATTGAATTCGTAACACAGATGGAAACGAGCGTTTCCTCTTCAGTGGGTAATGGTTATTTGGAGAAATTTTCTTAGATGTGAAAACGTGAGGAG
Source organism: Gryllus longicercus (assembly GCA_038098605.1). Taxonomy (NCBI): domain Eukaryota; kingdom Metazoa; phylum Arthropoda; class Insecta; order Orthoptera; family Gryllidae; genus Gryllus; species Gryllus longicercus. The sequence continues at coordinate 3,812,695 of JAZDUA010000050.1, read as the reverse complement.
AGAATTTGGCATTACATGTTCAGACAAGGAGTAACGTGTAATTTGTGTTAAAACGAACATATTCGGAGAATATTACAATAATTTATATTTTGTGCTCTATTTGCATTTGTTTACCAAATCCCTTAGTGTTTCTACATTGTAAAATGAACATGCCACCAAACGCTCCTTTTAAAGTGGTGAGCGTAGAAAAAACCCGATGTAACGTAAATCGCTTCTGCCGCCGCCGGCGGATCGTATTATTTATTAACTATTAATAATTTCACTTTCTCGCATTCTGCGTACGCAAAATATTCAGAGGCCTAAAATCCGCTTCGGATTTGTTTGAATACACCGAATACCTTATACAACGAATTCAATGCCCGAAAAATATTTTCATTTAAAGTTTTGAATGAAAATATATATTTGCCACACTTCCTTTAGTACGATATAGATTGATTGTTAGTGATTCCTGGTATGGCAACTACTAAGGCCCATATTCACGTAAGTGCAGTGCATGTTTTGCTCGGGAGTTGGCGGTGGTCTCCTCCATCTGTACGGCGAGATCCGGCTCCGACCTACCGCCGGCTGAGGAGTTTTCCAAAACTAGGTATCTCCCAACAGCAGGGCACCGCCCCATCCGGGACAAGCTCTAAGCACCCGATCGGTCTTCCGGCATGTGTGGTAGTGTAGTGCGTGTTGGTTCAAGTGTGTGTATGTAAGGGGTGACAAAGAAGAGGTAGGAATGATTGCGCGCGCGGTCCGTGGCTCGTTTGTTAAAATACTGCTCCTGCATTTGCCTGGTTTTGATAGGAGAAAGTACGGAACCGAGAGAGATTGCCGAAAGTAACAAAAATAAACCACCCTGAAGAATTAGCGTTAAGCGGTGGAGAATATTCACAAGATCGATTAGATGAATGCCTTTCCAAATATATATTGCCAACAGCATTACATTATCTTTCTAACAAAGTTTTGCATTCCTTGATTCGAATTATTTACATGAGACGCTAGATGATTTCGAAATTGCATGTCTGCCAACGAGTTAGAAGACACTTACATAGAGTGGCTGGCCCCATGGTTCCAGCGCTCATGTAGAATAATAATATTCACGATGCCTTCGGCATATAACTGTAAAATTGTGAGTCATTAAACCACAAATATTGAAATTATTATAAAATATTGAATTATTTTTAAGTTTACCTCCTTCTTTCTGATCTGTTTGTTGGCTTTTTATTGTAAAAACATACATTTTGATGCATTACGCTAACTACAATGACCTTTCAACATATATTATTCTTGTGAAAAAAACAGTGCAGGAAGCAACGTGTTTTTAAATTTTAACACTTCGTTTCCCTTACGTATTGTGATTTTGTTTTTAAATGATTTGTTTTAGGTTGTGACAATACAGAGTAGGAGGATTTATACTACACGCGAGCTACGCCCACCTGATCTTAACCAGCGCCAAACAGAATACTAGAGTACTCAGTTTCTCCAGAGGGCGCTGCTTTGACGGGAAAAAAAAGAAAAAAAGCTTCAATTTGCTGCGAATATGGAGGAGCTTCAGCCATTCTATGTAGTATATTACAACTCGCTAATGTCTGCATATCTGTTTCAGTTATGGAGGGTCCTGGATTTGCAGTCGAAAATGGAGGATCGCGTACTGGTGTCATCAGTCGTCCATTCAATATGAAACGTTTTGTCACTAATGTTGATAATCCAGATTTTTACAACATTCAAACTAACTTCGAGCAGATAAATTCAGAGGGCATATACTCTCTATGTCTAGATGTTAATTGGATTCCGGATCCCCTTATTGATTTATTGTGTAATTGGATTGTCTTGCGAGAGCTGGAGTCTAAATTCGGCAATGAATATAATATGTTCAGTGAGAATTTACCTGTAAAAAATAGTAAAGGTGTTCCCAACCATCACACGTGGGAAACGGACAGTGGAGATGTTGCGGAAACATATCCCTCTCCTTGCCAAGATGCCAATTGGGGTCCGGAGACCGTTTTGGGATTTTTGTGTATTACGATTGGCTCTGATCTGAACTCTGAATCCGGCAATGGATATAATCCTTTCGATCAGTATGAACCTGTAACAAGTAAGAGAGGTGTTTTCATCCAGGGCATGGAGGAAGAGAAAAATGCAGGAAAAGTAGTTCTTGGGGATAATAAATATCCTTATGCAGTCGTTGACCGAACTCCAGACAGATACGAAGGGAATCGTCCTGGATACCAAAGTGGTCATTGGGATTATGACCCAGATCACATGCCAGTTACGCGTCAGCCTATTGGCATTTCCGGACTTCGGATTTTAAAGAGGTTAACAGAATTTCAAACAAATTGGCAACCAGAATTGCAGGCCTCTCTAAGCGAAAAAAGAGGTGCGAAAAAACAATCTGGCAGAAATAATGGGTATTTGGGAGGTTTCAGAGGTGGCCGTTGGAATGTCCATCTTAATGAAGGATATCCTAGAAAAACCTAGAAAGGTTTCGTTGAAATTTTCAATCGATCTAACCTGTTTGGTTAAGAAGTAAATTGATTGCACACTAATATTGCGTTTTAATTACCTTCATTATTGTGCTTAATAGCGAGATATGATGGTAAGAAGGTACATATACACCTTTGGGATCCTGATGGAAAACAGTTGTGGGGGTAACGAGGCAGAAATTTAAATTAAAAATCTATTTGGAGATCGAAGAGCACAAAAAGCACCATGGAGGAGAGTATAACGGAGATTTCAATACCTTCCATTATTTTCAGACTGTATTTGTGTTTTAATTATATTTGTTGTTCAGTTTTTTAAAATTTATAACTAGACCATGAAAGTAGGATTTACCTTAGAGTGGTTTCAGATAACTTCCATTTAATATTCAATGACACAATGAATACAAAAGTTGAAAGCAGGGAAAGTTACAGTACTATGGACAATGAACCATCAAAAATAAAAGAAAAAACATGAACATTTGGGACAAGGTATATAAATTTTCATCTTAGAAATATTTTTCCTTTCCTAAAAAAACAACAAAAATTAAAATATCTACTAGTTCGTCCCCTTCAGCATTCTTCTACTCAGTATGTCTTCTGACACCATGAAGGGTGTTGCTAAAGGTTTGCTTCTTTGTAAAATGCAATATTTTTGTAACAATTAAGAATAGATTTCAAAAAGGAATGAAAATTTATTACAGTGTGTTCATTTATTCCTGGTACGTACTTATTATAATACATTTCAATTTGTTTTACTTAAAACTTAAAAGTTCTAAAAATTAATATTCAAAGAGATACCTGAAGAAGAGGAAAAGTGCTCTTCGAAAGGTTGAGAGATAGTAACGTTTCAGAAAGTATAATATTACATTTCAATAAAATTCTAATCTGAATAACTGTTTTTTATTAATATACAACTGTTTAAAATAAATCTGGACAAAAATATATTAAAAGCAGGAATTGTAAATGAAGATCAGAGCAACTTGGTTAAAAATATGCCATTATTCACTTTTTGTTTACTTCTAATTGTTAACTCATTCAAGGCGTTATTGCTCCCAATACTTATAGAGAAGTATTTCCAACCAGAAGTATCTCTGGAGAAGTTTTTCCAGCAGAATCCCAAAGGAAATTCATTCTGTAACAATGCAAATTATAAATAAACAGATGTTACAATCCACGTGTTTTTTCTTCTTAAGAATATTCAAACTTAACATTTCTTTTAGAATTTGGTTTGGAACAATTTATATTTTATGCAACCTGCATAATGGAAAACATTACATTGTATTAGGTGATATGAATACAGTTCCATAATTAAGGAGACACGTATACAAGAGCCGTAATAAAAAAATTGTTATTAGTCCCTTTTCCAAAGTATTATAACTATACTATTTTGTTACTTCGCATTCTAACGATGCATTTTTATCTTGAAGTTTTTATGCTTTTCGAACAACATTGAAAAGTTTATTTTAATATACACTTTTGTCGGCCATCTTACACATTTTTGCGGAAGGTTTGTTTTTATATTTTATTTTTAAATGTTTCTATAAAACATCGTTTTATAGTGCTAGTGCTAGAATATTGTATCTTGTAAATTTTATTTATGTGAAAATGTTAGCTTCTGATGAAAGGTGTATTAAATACGTATTAATTATATTTTTGGAAGAATCTCATTGAAAAAAATTGTTATTGTTTTACTTTAATTTTCCGGAACAAACCTTCCCATAAGAATAACGCACGGTAAAGAAATGAAATGGAAAATAACAATGATTCCAATATCTGCAGACTTCCTTTCCATACCACAGAATAAATGAAAATATATCTAAAACTTCGGTTTTGCAACACAACTAGCACCTATACAAGGGCATTGCTGGTACTAGGGAATTTAGAAGAGAATTGAAGAATGTTTACACTAAAAGAACGAATGTAGGTGTTCGAAACCTGATCCAACTTAATAACTAGTTTTACAACAAACTAGGATGCCGTAATCTGACCATTATGTGATGATTTTCTTTTGTTATAGTAACTCTTAATTCTCTCTTACGTTTTAGGTTACTTTAGTTTTTTGAATCTAATCTTTTGTAGTAACAAGAGAAGTATAAGACGGTAAGTATAGAAGTTACTGTAACAGTGTAGAGCGAGTTTCTGTGTATATTTTAATTTTTTCACAGAGAACACCAGTTATTTAGTGAATAAATTATACGAACATAAAAATAGGGTGGTATCACAATATCAGCGAATGTTCAAATACAACTTTAAACGATGTAAAGAACAGTAACCCGAACACCGTAGTGAGAACGACATATTTTGGACAACTTGGAATATTTAACATATATTAAAAATAATTCATCTACATGCAAATGGAATGTTTAAGACGAGTAGTATATTTATGTTGGAAGAATCTTAATAATATGTCATTATTGTTCTGATAAAATCTGTGTCTAATGATATAAGTGTTGTGGTGTGTTATCGATGGCATTTTTCATGAAATAATTATAGACGTTGTCATTGCCAACAATAGGGCCTATTGTTGGCAATGACAACGTCTATAATTATTTCATGTGTCCAATGAGATAAAGCAGTCTATTTCGAAAGAATTTCTTGGTGTGTATTTTGTACGAAAACGATGTTTCCTAGTTTTTTATTTTAACGAAGTAAGGGCGAGGAAGAAGAAATCGTAGCCTTTATTGAGAAACGTCGGAAATATTTTGTGTGAAATACAGGAAACTTTTAAGTACTTTTAAAGAAATATTTTCTCAAAAACAACTCAATTCTTAAAGTTCTTTCTTTGGATACAGCATTAGACCCTTAAAACTAGTGGTGCCACAATATATCATAGACATGCTCATACTAGTTAGATAGTTTAAGAAATTTATTTATTAGAAAGTGACATTGGAATAAAAGTTTGCCAGTCAATTATTACTACACAGGTCAAATAATGTAATGAAACGATGAAAGAAATAATGGAAGGAATAATTAAAGGGTCATAGTGAAAAGGGTAGTGAAGTAAAGTGAAGTGTAGTGAAGTGCAGTTGAAGAAAGATTCAGTTCGGGGTTTGATTGTTTCTTTTTTTAAGGTAATTTTAAATGTTTTATGAATTAGTTTTATGTCATTATTATTTTTATTACTAAAGTTATTTTTATTATCATTATTATATTATTATAATTTTATATTAACATATTATTATATTATTATATTATTGTATTATTATATTATTATATTATTATATTTTTATATTATTATATTATTTGCATGTTAGCTGTAGTATTTTATTTATGTAACTAGCTGCCACCACGTTATGCCCATTTGCAGTCCAAATAAATTTATCTATCTATTACGGAGCAGTCCGTCTTGTGACCGAGCAGTTCGTTGCCCAGTGCGCGCTGCTATCAGTGAAAATTATCGCTCCGGTGTAGAAACGGTTGGACTCCCAGTGTCGGCGCAGACCTCCACAGATCTCAATGAGTTACAGTGTGTGTATTTTGATATTTGTGAGTTCAACAGCGCATTTCAAGAATCGTTGAGAAAAAACAATTATTGCTCCTCCCCAAGCAAACACTGTTGGCAAAAAGGAAGCACCTACAAGTCGTCAAGCGACTACCATCGATACAGGTAAGAGTTAGGCTCAAGCGTCACAAAGTGCTTTGTTTCCCAAAATGAAAATGCTGTAGTAACATACTCAGCCAATCTTGAACCCAGAATCTTGAGTTTATTCAAGCTTTAGCAAAGAAAATTAATCTGTTTCGAATGCGTTTTTCATGAAAGATTTCGAACAATAGACTGTGTGTATCGTGCCTCTAAACACGTTGCTGATCATCTACTTACTAAATGTAAGTCCCTTATCGTATTATAACAAGACTTGACAGTAAGACCAGTAATTTCACGCTAAAAAAGTATAATTTTATCAATGCCGGAGCAGTGCCTAACCAACGGGCCACGTACCGCGCTCGATCTTTCGATCCTCTTTTTGGTCCACGCTAACACTAACATGCGCTACACTACCACACACAGCGAGACTTGGAGCTTGTCTCGGCTGGGAGATATACCATTCGTGAGATGTACCTAGATCGAGTATTGTCGTAAGAATGGAAGGTATTGAAATGTTATTGTAGTTGGCACAACGTCTGAAAGTGAATGTCGTTGCAGTAGGAAGCATAAAAATAGATGACAAATAACGCGTCAAATATAAACAATATCTAATGAACAGAAGATTGTCATTAATAATTGCCAACAACACAAGTACTTTATAATATTTAAATACAGTTAAAATACAGTTGAACGAAAAAGACAACAATGTACAAAAATAATCTGATACAAATACAATATCGATTCAGTATAAGAACAGTTCTACATGCCACCGCCTCTAGGCCACCACTCATACGATATGTCTGGGCTGCAAAAACATAGCGGTCCCTAGTTTTGCGAGCGTCCAGCAAGAGCGTTGAAACCATACGTTCAGCCACACTACAAAGCAGTGTTGTCAAGGTCTCCTACCTGTGCCAATGGCACGCTTCAAAGCACAGGTGGCATGCTACCAGCTCCTCTGCGCCACTAGAGTCGGGAAAGGAAACTTTTTAGTAAACCTGCTCGTGGAAAGCAGTGTAACAGAATTGTTCAAGCTACTCGATAAATCACAACTTCCTAACTTAGTATATACTGCTGCTTGATTAATATCTGTGTATCACAGGCCATATGTCTGTTAATAAGCTATTTCAATAACGAAATTGCACAAAATAGGCAAAGGGAAAGAAAATTATGTAGTAACCCTGCTTTTGGAAGGCAGTGGAAAATAATTGTGCAAGGTACTCGGTAAATCACAACTTCCTAAGTTAGTACATAATGTTGCTCAATTAATACCGGTGTATCATAGGACATTTGTTTGTGAATAAGCATGTCAATAATGAAATGGCTCAAAATAACGGGCACGGGGTTCTATAAAAGTATACAATATTTTAGAAATAATTTACGAGTTTGTCTCCTCAGGATATTTAGAACCTGCCTTTAGAATCGAATGTAAATGAGAAGATATGCACGAAAAAATAAAAATTAAAATATTAATAAAATATAACAAGAACAAACGTTCTTAATTTGATACATCTAAATTCCGCCCAAACGTATTTCACCTGTAAAGCGTAAAATAGTTCAGACTTTGATAAGCTACTGCCCTCTTGTGGCGAGGTGATGAACTGCGTGGAGGAGTGATAACGTCGCACTACCCGTGCCTTGGACTCCCACTCGTGACATCAGCCTTGACGTAGTATATTCTGACTCACTCCCACTTAGCCGTGCTCCCGCCGCTAGACCACTGACGTTTACCTGCTAAAACACGAAAAATATATACTTTTATGTGCTTAAAAAGTTAAAAAAATGTGTTAAACGACGAAAATATGTAATTATTACCCACATGAAAAACAGTAAACAAGATCGAGAGAAGTCTTGATGTAAGACATGACGTTATCCACTTTATCACTCGGCACATGTCGTCTGTGCAATGTGAAGATGTCCCATAGCTGCTCGTGTTTGGGGTGAACGTTTGCACTCGGAGGGTCATTGTGTGAATCGACGTAAGTATTAGAAATAACCCACAGACTGGCCATGTTTGGACAGGCCGTGGACCCAACTCTCTGCACTCAATTCCGAGAAGTCCAATTGTAACAAGTGATGTATGAACCTCCATTGCGTTTCAAACTGACACGTATTTCACCTTATATCCCAAATCTCTAATGTATTAAACTTTAAAATACTCCAAATATTCATATAAATGAGCGAAATATGTAACAATATTTGGTTCGAAGAAAATAATAATTTGTTTGCAAATAGTCAATATTTTTATTTTTGAGTGATATGCCATTTGGCTTGAAGAAGCCATGGGGCGTTACTGGAATATCTACTTGGCAGTCAACCTCGCAACTGCTCTTACTTCCAGTACTGCACCCGTCCTCTCCTTCGTCATAGTCCCCTGACCTTGCACCTACGTCGTCGTCTCTGATTTGATTGATCAGCGATTCCGGGGCGCCAAGTGCTGAGGTCAAATATCCCGTAAGTGTAATGCATGTTTTTGATTGTTTTTCCGAAATATCATATATAGGCAATTAAATGAAAAAACACCACTAAAGCCAAGTTACATTCTAAACAGCTAAGTCATCTTTCAAAATATTGCGTACAGAGTTGTCATAAAATATGAATATGTAATAATGAACCATTTTAATGATATTAATTGTTTGTTTTTTTTCAAAATATGTTTTAAATAATTATCTTTAAAAAGTATTTAAAAAATCTAAAATTAGTTAGGTCATTCATTTTTAAAAACTGAGAACTTAATATAATGTAAAATGTTCTTTTCGAAGACATGTTGTAGTAATAAATACATCTTAGTAGCAGCCATTTTAACAAGTGAATGATTTGCAACTGTGTAAATAGAACTTAGAATAGATTTTATTTTAGTTCAATTTCGGTCATCTACGAATATAATCATCAACCAACCAACTTCCTACCTCTAACTAGGAATATAAGGAGGTACAATACCATTTCCTACATTTCTTTATGGGATTGCAATAGCGTTTATCTCCTTCAACATTATAAGACAATACGATTATTTTAAAGCATAATGACGCGTCTGCTTTCTAATTACTATCAGAACTAATTGTGAATGAGGAGGAGAAAGACAATAGACTTTTGGTCACGTCTGTACGATATTTATGAGACATGCAGGGCAAGGTTGTGAATGGAACAAAGGCTGTCACGTTGGAACGCACAGAATGGTCAGACTGGGGAAAAATTTAACAGGCGGTTACAAACGTTGCGGCAAAAACCGCAACAGAATACGATGTTCACGACCAGTTTATGAACACGTCTTTCACATTTCTACCTTCTTAAAAACTAAAGTAAATAAGTGTTAACCTTTGTGTTGAAATCATAATCATCTTTTAAGAAAACGAAGACATAAAAACACTCTTGTATTATTAAAAAAACATTTACACAAAACCTCATAAACGTCCAACTGATACTGCGTGTTTGTGGGCGTGCAAATTGCTATATTCATTTGACAGGTGGCTCAGGGCTTCTATTGAAGTCACTGATGTGCCTCTAACCGGGTGGTTCTGGCTTCGAATCCCGACGGTTGCAGGATTTTGGACTCTAGCTAGATTGGTAGGTTGAGTTAAGTCGCTGACTGGAGGAGAATTCCAGCCGTCGGCTGCTCTGATCGGTAGTTTTTCGTGGTTTCTCTAAACAACATCAGCCGAACTTACCTGCACATCACCCTACCGAACGGGCCGGTAACGCGCGAGATCTTCTCTTCTTCTTCCGTATCCTATCCTCACTCCTTACTTACACACGCTTACTTTAACATGCACTGCACTACCACATACGCTGGGAGACCGGTCGGGGGCTTAGAGATTTCCCGGTTGGTGCGGTGCCCCGTTGTTGGAAGATACCTGATTGCGGAAAACCCCGCTAGCCAACGGTAGGCCGGCGTCGGGTCTGACCATCCAGCGGTGGATATGGCCTCCACGAAAAATGGCATGCATTACTCTGACGGAGTTATTAGTCTTAGCATTTGGAATCATTGACAACCTAGCAGTAAAGCCTCAGCGGACAATATAATTCTTACTACTTTACATTATCAGACATGTCGGGAGCATAGATCTCGTCTCAAATTAGGCGGTGCCTTCGTCAAGATATGTCTCCTAAGAGAGGAAATCCTGCAAGCCGATGTGTATGTCGTCGCCGTATCAATCAGAATGCGGAAGGATCACTTTCCGAGAAGACACGAACTTTTCGAGAAATACGAAGTTATTGACGTGTTTCTAAACACCAAATACTCATTCACACACAACAAATCCTGCACGAGGAATCATGATCACGCAGGCGGGCATGGTTTGTGGTGGAGTATTGTAGACGACCACACATACCCTACGTTTCAAGGCGGCACTCACGTTGTTAGCTTCAAGGCGGAGGCATTGAGAAGGCGATGCTAAACCGCATGTTTGCTGATTTCTTTTGGCAAACTACCAGATCCCTTGTTGCGTCGGTCTTTGGGCGAGATTGGTCGAAGTGCGGTCTTTGGAATGCTCCGGACCCCACATGTAGAACTCTAAACGGGGAACGTGAACCTCTCTGGCGGGTTGCCCTGGTTTCGGCGATACTCACGTCGATAGCATGAAGGTGATCGCAGTGAGGAGACGGGAATAGGTCCCCAAGCCGCCCCGAACCTTAGTTCGGGTGGTCCCCGGTTGAGCTCTTGTCTTCGTAGCTGTGGCTCGATACTCTGGGCGTAGAGTAGGGACTTGTTCCCGGCGCATGTGAATGGCGCATTGTCTAGACTGCGGTACTAGCCTGGATAGCTAGGAGCACTGAGCTGGAAGGGCGTCTCGACCCAGTCATTTTATGGGTATGTTAACGAGAGGATGAACTGCGTTTTGGTGGGATCCAGATACCAGCCCAAGGGCGTTCTTGTATGCCTGCGGGTGAGTGTGGATAGAGGTAATGTTGCCCACCCCGGGGTGAATTCCCCCTGGCAAAGCGCAGAGGCGAGAAGTGCAATGGCGTTGTGAAACTGAGGGAAACGAGTGTGTAAGAAAGACATTACAGCTCGGTGTTTCGCAGTGCGGTAAAGTTAGTTGTGGCGAAGTGGAACGCTATGAAAGATTGCAAAGTGAAATGTTCACGTTAATTTGTAAAGTTTGTAGATTTTGTAAAGTTGTTAAGTTCTGAATTGTTAAATTAGTGTATTCTGCCACCAAGTTCTCGAACTTAATTGCAGAATTATTAATAAATCTAAACGTTCAAGTGCAAGGTAGACGCACTGCAGACCATTACACACCCATTCTCACATTCAGAAATAAACAATTATCTGCGAGAAGGGCAACCGACTGATACAAAGGCATGTTCTTTAGACAGGAAGGAGGAAGTGAATTAACACATTCAAATCGCTACCCGTACAATCTATGTGTGCATGATTCTTACTCTATATCTACAGGTATGATGCCATTTTTACGTTTGCGAATTATCCTTGGAGGATTCTGCTCCAATGAAGTACCTAAATTCTTGATAGACCTCGTTATATTCCGTTTAGGCGTTATTAACTTGCTTTGAAATACACGACTATGAATGCCCTCTGCAGTGAGGATCCTAAGGAGCGCTCTTCATAATTAGAAGCCAATTATTGTTAATAGAGAGCAGCGTTTTCTTCATAATTGCAATAGACATTAATGGAATGTTGTGTATAATTTTCAAATTTTAACAGAATTTGTAAGAATGTAATTAAAATCAACATGCTATTTTTTAACTTAATTTCATGTGATAATTATATTGCAAAATCTTTTAAACTATTAATGTAAACATAAAACTGAATTTTCATAGAAACGTACAAGTTGGTTTCTTTAAAATAAAAAAATAATCTTGCTTTTATGTTCATTGGTTTAGAAGATATGACCCATTAAATACACCCAAAAACCTTACGGCCTGTAATGGAAAAACGTTGGGGTAAGGCTACGACCTGAATGTGGTAAGTGTGGCTGTATAGGAACTGCTTTTCAAAAGAGGTTTAAGTTCTCAAATTTTATTTCAAAAAGGCTCATAACTCTAGTATGGAGTGGAATTTCGTAGCATTACCTAAATTCGCGTTACTGTTATCAGGACGAATACACGTGTACTTGGTGTATTCTTGGAGAAACGTTACGGGCAAGTGAAATGAGCAACTGACGAAACACGACGGTAGCCACCACATTTCTCGGAAAGATATGGTTATTGAATTAAATGTCAATCATGTTAAGCAGCGGAAACAAGTATACAGAGGGTCACTAAGGCTGGGTCACTAACATTGGGAGTTCGGCCCCGGCGTCCATCGCTTTGGCCTCTGCGTTTCTCATAGCCCTACGACAGTTCCACGCGAAATTTCTCTTATCTCTCCTCCACAGAGGTAACAACAACCAGCTCACGCTCCCAGAATTGGAAAGTTATAGGCCTTTTGATTGGATGATATTTTAGAACACATCAACTTCTATGGACATTAGTCCTGTTACGCATATCTTCTATGTTTTCTACATAGGTGTTGGTATTCTTTCTTTGCTATGATATTAAACACGGCCCTAATTGTGTGATGGAAGGCATTAATCCTCCAAGTATCTCTTCAACGGATCATTACCACAGCCGGGTCATGGTCTAAGCTCCCAACTTGCCTCCAAACGTGTGTGATGGTATTTATAATGTAAATGTGAGTGTACAAGTGTAAGGGGGAGAATGGGGAAAGGACATGGAAGTAATAGTTGCCTAATTCGCGGTCCGTTTGATAGGGCACTGCTCCGGAATGCTCCTGGAATTGATCGAAGAAACCACGGGAAAACTACCGATCAGAGCAGCTGGCTGGCCGCTAGAACTCTCCTCCAGACAGCGACTGAACTCTACCTAGTTGACAAGGTAGTGTCACCGTTCCAACCTAGGAGTTCCAACCTACGAGTTCCAACCTAGGAGTTCCAACCTAGGAGTTCCAACCTAGGAGTTCCAACCTAGGAGTTCCAACCTAGGAGATCCAACCTAGGAGTTCCAACCTAGGAGTTCCAACCTAGGAGCTTCAGTGGCAACACAGGTTACTTCGAGCTACCTCAGCCGGTAGCTCGCATCGATCCCCCTGCCATGACCCTGCAGTCACGTACGGGACGTGCCCTTATTTCCACAATGTTTCAAACGGCGCTATCAGGAGGCGAGAAATCCAGCGAACCGTGCCTGCAGTCGTACCCTTCCCTTTCTCATTTCTCTCTCTCTCTTTTTTAGCCCCTTTCTTCCCTCACTCTCTTCCTCTCCCCGCGCGACGAACAGGCGCGTTTCCCGAGATGAAGCCCCTGCAGATGAACTCGGTGACAAAAGCGCAGCGGAGCACGTAATCCAAGAAGCAAATCTCTGAAACTTATTTCCGCTCCGCCGATCCGAACGGGCGGAAAGACGTTAGCTTCGCGCCGCTGCGGGACGTACTTGCTTCTCGTTAATGTCTCGCTGCTCGGAACAATTAAACTGACCACTGAATGACCGCTGCTCATGAGCAAAATACGTACCAAAAATTATTTGTATTATTTTAGGTTTTTTTTTCATTTCACTTGCTGAGTGCAGTGAATTGCAATCTAGTTGAGAATTAAGTTGAATAATAAATAAAGAATTAAGTTAATAACGTTTGGTTGGTCAAGTATTAATATTTTTAAGAATAGCAATGGAAAAGTGACTGTAGATGTTAGTTTCGCGCCTCTGCGTAACACCCTTAATCTTTCTGTTCAAACCAATTAAATTGACCCATTAATCTTTCTGTTCAAACCAATTAAATTGATCACTGAATGACCGCTGCTCATGAGCAAAATACGTACCAAGACTTATTTGTATTATTTTACTTTTTTTTCATTTCACTTGCTGAGTGCAGTGAATTGCAATCTAAATGAGAATTAAATTGGTAATTAACAAACAATAAAACTAATACCTTCTGGATTGTCACGATTCGACTAAAAACAACCTTCCTATTAATATTATTATTATTATTAATAATATATTGATATTTATTTATATTATTTTTATTCTTAAAGATATTTATATATTAATATTTTTGACAATAATAACAGAAAAATGACTGCAGACCTTAGATTCGCGCCACTGCGTAACACTCTTCCTTGCCATTAATCTTGCTGTTCAAACCCATTAAATTGACTGCTGAATGACCGCTGCTCATGAGCAAAAGACGTACCAAGAATTATTTGTATTATTTTATTTTTTTATTTCATTTCATTTGCTGAGTGCAGTGATCTTAAATCTAAATGAGAATTAATTGGTAATTAAACAAAGAATAAAATTAATAACTTCTGGTTTGTGACGATTCGACTAAGAACAACCTTCATATTATTATTATTATTATTATTATTATTATTATTATTATTATTATTAATATTTATATTATTTTTATTCTTAAAAATATTTAGATATTAATATTTTTAAGAATAATGAGAGAAAAGTGACTGCAGACTTTAGATTCGCGCCTCTGCGTAACGTCCTTGCTTCCCATTAACCTTTCTGTTCAAACCAATTAAATTGACCACCGAATGACCGCTGCTCATGAGCAAAAAACGTACCAAGAATTATTTAAATTATTTGAGGTTGTTTTTTTTTGCATTTCACTTGCTGAGTGCAGTGAATTGTAATCTAAATGTGAAATAAATTGTTAATTAAACAAAAAATTACGTTAATCACGTTTGGTTGCTCAAGTAATAATATTTTTAAGAATAGCAAAAGAAAAGTGACTGCAGACTTTAGATTCGCGCCACTGCGTAACACTCTTGCTTGCCATTAATCTTGCTGTTCAAACCCATTAAATTTACCGCCGAATGACTTCAGCTGATGAGCAAAAGGCGTAGCAAGAAATATTTTAATTATTTTAATTTTTATTTCACCAGTTGAGTGCACTGAATTGCAATATAAATGAGAATTAAATTAACAATTAAACAAAAATAGAAATGAACCTGTGGTTGGTTAAATTCCGGCTAAGAATATTTTGAATGTTTTCTTATTTTTTGTTCCTCTCATTGATTTCAGTAGTTTTCAATGAAAATTATTTTGAACGAATATTTGTAGTGGGGGGATGGAAAGTAGAAAAAAATATTTAAAATATCTAGCTATGAATATTTTTAAGAATAAGAAAAAAAGTGATGGAACATTTACAAGATGAAGCGTTTGTAGGTGTGAATGGATGGCAAAAACATCAAAAATTAAAATTTGTTCGCTCCATTCCATTGAAAATTATCATTATTAAATATCTATGAACAACGTAATATTATCTACTACGTTATTTGTTTATTTCCTTTATTTTTTTTCATTCTTGAAATGTTCTCTATATCTGTGATGTTAGAAAATGCAAACATTGTTTTAAGTGTAATATCAGATTTTCTTATTACTTTTCTTGATTTAGTAAATCTTCGTTCTTCTTCAAAATCTTTTCTCCATTCTTATTCTAAGTGAATTTTTCTGAATTTTGTTTAGAATTGGATATCACTTGTATTCAGCATCTTGACTTAAGGATCATTCACAAAAAGGGTTCTGAGAACGTAAATGCAGATGCGCTTAGTCGCATGTACGACGAATGAATTGATCGCTGACAGGTGTAGAGAGCTCACACGTTCGTGACACTTTATGAATGTCAGTGAAAATTGATGTAAATAAATTGTAAATTCAAGGGTATTTCATTTTTGTTTTGTGTTATTGTTTTCATATGTAAATGCATACATGCGCCAATAAATCCAGTCTATGCGGCATATGATGTATGTCCAGATTATTGTAATTGTATATAGTAGAAAATTCATGTACCTTATTTTTCAGAATTAATTTGTACTTCAAGAGCTATCATGGTACTACTGATTTGTATATAAAAGGGTATTTATTATGTAATTCAAGATTTTGTCAGTTGTATGCCAAAGAATTTTTGTCTGTTCACATGTGTATAGTAATTAAGGTAAATGGCAACATAGTAGGAAAGAGGGCACATCCCATAGATTTATTTTTTGTATTTTAGACAGGTTTTTGTTTTTGTACTTTTTCTGATTGTTTAACGTAAAAATTTAGAATGTAAGATCAACACCAGGTTAATTAGTTAGCAGATTTTTTTTCCTGTGCACATTTTCTGCGAAAAAAATTCTACCCCCGAGCATGGGAGGGTCTGTGGCGTCGTTAATACGAGGCCCAAAGCCGTTCGGTCGGTGAAAGTGCTCTGCGGGGGAGGAAGGGGTTGAGCCTGTACTTTCGGGATTTGGCGCTCTGGCAGTTGACGCAGACAAGCGTGGCAGAGCTAAAAATAACCATAGGCTGTAAACTCCTAGGAAGCTGTCTAGCGAGCCTTGTGTGGTGGGGGCGTATCCACCCTCCTGAAAGGATGGCGACAGCGAGCGAGCCTACCTGGGAATCTTGTGTGGTGGGGGCGTATCTCCCCTCCTAAGACCATGGCAAACGAGCCCTCGCTATGACAGTGGGCGGGCCTATCTAGGGAACTTGTGAGGTGGGGGGTGTAGCCATCAGCTATTTAACGCGGCGCCATCTGAGCCCGCGTTCTCATTCAGTTTACATCAGAGGGCCTAGTACGCGTAGGTACAGGGAGTGTAAGAGTGGGGGCGAGATGTCCGGAGTGTAAGGGCCAGACGATCTCGAGTGCTTCGTGCACGTGGTTCGCCAGACGGCGACCGGTTTTAATTTTGGCATCAGGCCATGTGACGGTAAAATGTCACGGGACGGTAATTGTCCGGCGGCTCGCGTCACGCGTGGCTTGTTTTTCTGCGGTAAAGCAGGGTATTGGGGAGAAAAAGTTTGCCGGAGTGTTTTAATTAAGCAATTAAATGTATCTAGTCTGCAACTTTTCTATATACTATTTTTATTTTGTTTTATGTGAATTTATTCTCTTTTCACTACGTCACAATATGTATTTACCTTCACGTCCGATCCTTAGCTCTGTGCAAAGGACCTGTAGCAGCGACTGTTCGACGGCGTTCAACCCGTGGCACGTCCGTGGGAATTCACAGTCATTTGCTTCTCGAACGCCCCCTCACGCTGCCCTCGTCCCTTCGACGCCGTCCTCTCTGCGACCACGCCCACCTCCCACGCGTCGCCATCTGCCGCAAACCGCATCAGTCTGCCCTGCACCAACCCGCCCCCCTCCTAGTCAATTGTCTTTCCCGCCCGTTTGCTGGCTGCCGTTCTCACTTCCGTTCTTGCTTCCGCCTTTGCATGCCGTTCTTGCACCCGTCATCACCCCGGCCACCGCTCGCACCGCAGTCTCGTCACGCCCTCGTCCTCATTCCGTCCTCGCCTTTGTTCTCAACCTGTCTTCAAACCACCCCACGCCACAGTCATCGTCCCATTCTTTCCCTCGCCCTCATCCTCACCCCCGTCCTCGCCTCCGTCCTCACCCCCGTCCTCGCCCCCATCCTCACTCCCGTCCTCGCCTCGTCCTCACTCCCGTCCTCACTCCCGTCCTCACCCCCGTCCTCACCCTGTCCTCACCCCCGTCCTCACCCCCGTCTTCACTCCCCGTCCTCATCCTGTCCTCGCCTTTGTTCTCACCCCGTTTTCGACCCACCCCACGCCACTGTCCTCGTCCCATTCTTTCCCTCGCCCTCATCCTCACCCCCGTCCTCGCCTCCGTCCTCACCCCCGTCCTCCCCCCGACCACGCCCGGTCCTCGTCCCGTCCTCACTCCCGTCCTAACCCTCGTCCTCACCCCCGTCCTCACCCCCGTCCTCACCCCCGTCCTCACCCCCGTCCTCACCCCCGTCCTCACCCCCGTCCTCACCCCCGTCCTCACCCCCGTCCTCACCCCCCGTCCTCGGTCCTCATTCTGTAAGTAGGATGCGATAAGAGACTTGAAGCGTGTAGGCCACAGGAGCGCTACGGTCGGGCAGGGAACCATTGATTGCCGAATATAAACAAAAATATCCAGAATGAGAGAGAAGAAACGGGAAATATTCGTAGTCAATTACAAGAAAACACTTCCAAAAATGTTTTTTCTTTATTATATTATTACATAACTTGTATAATCATAATATGTCGTTCACTAATGCTATTTTTGATTTCAGTGAAACGATAGATGCATTTGAAATTGCATATCTGTTTCAGTTATGGCGACTCCTGGATTGCGGGCAGAAACCAATCAACCAGCGTCTCTGAACTGCTCACTTTATCAGTGGGCTCCAGGGTCTGTGATACATTTGTTGTGTTATTTGATTCGACCTTCACAAAAATCTACGTACACCAATAAAGACTATATTTTCTATCAGAATGAACCTCTACATAGTACGAACGATGTTGCCTACGATTATGATTACAGGGGAGGAGACGACAACGAATACGGTGCAGGAAACGTAATGAAAGATGTCGTTGGAAATGATGGACGGGCTTTCTCAGACCAAAACGAAGATCCAGGCATTGATGAAAGCAAATCTGGAGGATACCCAACTAATCATTTCGATGATGACACTGATCGCATTTCATTTATGGACAGGCTATTAATGGATAGGGTTTTAGTTTTGTCCCCTGCACTTATTGCTCGTGCTACAGGAATGCAAAAAAATATATCTTTGGGTTTACCAAAAAGCGACAGCAGTAATGTAGAGTATCAAGGAAGTTTCAAAGGCGGCCGTTGGAATAACCATCGTAGTGGGGAAAATCATGGAATGGGCTAGAAAGATTGTGTTGAAATGGTCGCTCTAAATTATTTGGTTAACCGCGGTAATTGACCTCAGACTTGGATTGTGTTTTAATCATGGTTCGTATTGTCGCCTAATTGAGTTAGAAGAACTTAGATATTATCTCCATATAATCATGAAGAAAAACAGTAATAAGAGGGAAAATTTAATTTAAAAAATCAGAAAAAACGAAGCCACGAAGAGTCACGGAGGAGAGTATGCGAGTATACTGGAGGTTGCTAACGTTGATAAGGGCATCTTGGTTCGGGTCATCCAATAATTCATTTTCTTTTAAGTTACTGGTCACTAATGACAATGTTACACTCAGAATTTGAACCGAAGGTTTTTAAGAAGTTGTTTCAACAGAATCACGAAGAAAATTAATTTTGTAACAATGCTAATAATAAACGGTTTTACAAAGCACATACATTTCTTCTTAATCATAATACAATCCAACATATATTTTGCTATTCGATTTAAAAGTAAATATATTGTATCAAACTTTCAAAATACAAAAGATTTCTCACAATGTTCTGTTTTAAAAGCACTGTTCCCTAAGTGATAAAATACTGTTTAAATTAGCCCGTGTAAATCATGCATTTTTATGTCCCATTTCTGAAAAATATTAACTAAATTTTGATACTTTGCACACTAAAAGTTAAATTTTATCATTTTCACTGGTGTTTCAACACCACTTCACAGGTTATCCTAATTTTGCTTTTAGTCCACATTTCTCTTCATAATTTCGGAAGCATTTTTTAAATATTTTAATTAATGAACTATAAAATGTCAGATCATCGACATTGGTACAGAGAATATACCGTGTAAAAATATTGCTTTCTGATAACAGGTACGTAAAATAATTAGCATGTAAACACCGATTAATTATATTTTCCCAAAATCTGTATGAAATTTTTTTCGCATTGTTTCAAAATAATATTTTTAAACTACTATTTCATGATCTAATTTTCCATGCTCTCAATTTCAGAATGTTTCTCTTTTTCCAATTCGTTTTTCTTTTCCATGCCATGTTCGTCTTCTAGATTTCAGATATGTTCCGAAGCGTATCTTTTGCACTAAGAAGATTGTAACATTTTTTTTACAGCGGGCCTCACTGGGTAACCCTCCTCCTTTATCCAGACTTGCAACTAGCAATATCATTGCTGAGCTAATCGTTCCATCCATCAAATGCCACAAGTGGAATTATCAGTAATTGTGGAGTGCTAATTTAAATGTTCCTCAAAATAATATAAATTTTTCCCACCAAAAAATAAACACTTCTAGTAACCAAGGGAATCTGTCGGCCAATGAACTGGTATATGTATAACGGAAAATATCACATATTTTAAATGCATTGCGATAAAGAAGAAATGTTGCATAATAGCAAAGTGCATAGCTTAATTAGGCCTTGTTCCATAGTCATATGTATGTCTATGCTTTGAATTAAGAAAATTTATCAATGCCAGCAAAATATTCTCTATTATTGAATCAGTGATTCAAGAGAACCACGGTATCTTTATCTTCAAATTACGAGAAATAATGAATAATAAAAGGAACCAACAGAACCATGCCACCCTAAAATAAGGATCAACCTTAATAAGAATACGTTGTGTATTACATTCATTTGAAAATCGGTATTTGTGCAGTTGCGTGAGAACGAGAAGGAGCGAAGTCGAACATAAGAATTTTCATTAGTTATCGAGCTTCACTTACATCTTTGTTTTCTTCACATTCACTTGAAATCCTTCAAGTGTAATAAGTTACGAAGCAATACTATTCGTAGGTATTCGCAAATTTATTTAAAGAATTTGATAATTCGAATCTAAATTGCTATCAAACTGCAGCGCGATTTACTTGGTAATTCAATTGTTCACTGAAATATGTCAACACCAGTGTTTCCAACGTTGCGAAAGAAAATCATGGCATATTGAGCGAAATTTCGGCGCGGCGATAACTTTCTCTTTTTAGAAGTTCCTTCTTAAGCGCGAGAAATTAAAAACGTATTTGACATTATTTAAAGAACTAATTGCGAATATTAAATTACATTTGAAGAAATATTCTATCGTCAACTAAAATGTAGTTGCAAGAGGGCTCAAAAAACGTTTAAAATTAAAAAAAAATCATATTAAAAAATGACGTCTTGATTCATTTATTAAAGTTATGTTAGGAGTAAAGATTTGTAGGTAATAAATTCAAAATGTATATTTCTGAAAAAAGAGAAAACACAATTAAAAACACATTTGTGTAAACACAATTAGAAACACACAAAAAATGTCTGTTGACATTGTTCGTCTGTCTGCCCGTCTGTCTGTGAAGAATGCTAGCAGCTAAACCGTTTAGGAGTTTTTCTCGAAAATTGATGTTTCCCTATCCATGTGGCTGGTATCGATGCCTCTTGAGTTTGAGAATGATATTTCAATTTTAGAGTGTACTTTACTTGAAGTCTCTCGAACATTTTCCTTATTTAAAAAAATTGATCCATCGTTGATGTTGTTGTTGTTTTTTTGTTTTTTTTAATAGTGTGAAGAACGTTCAAGAGATTGGTGCAGGTCTCATGTTCGTTGATAAATCTGCTTTTTCGAAAGATGCAAAAGTTCAAAATTTTTTCGGATTCTTCCTACAACATAAATATTACAGATAGAGAAATTTGCTGGCGAGAAAGTAGGTGCCGTTTCAGCATTTCTAGTTTTTAGTGTTGCATGGGCTCTCTCGTGGAGCGAAATTGAGTCATGAAGGCATCAAATAAAGGCGAAATCCTATATAAAACATGTAAGGAAGTTTGGACGTTCGTGAATGGCATCATGGCTGGTTCTCACTGAAGCGGTCGGGGCAAATGCAGCTATGGTCTAAAGGATATTGTACGTTTTTCCGGAAAAATAAAATCTTGTATAATCAACCGTTGCTCTAAGACGCTTTAGTAGTGTAATTTAGGACCACCATAATAATGGAATTGTTCTATAAATTGCAACAAATATTATTACAGATCACCAAAAAATCAATGTTTTCCTTTTTCACAATTGTACTGGTCAAACCAAATGAATAATATTTTTGAAGACCAAGATAGGTAATAAATAAAGTACTTATTGTTATCTGCTTAATGAACAAAGCCAGAATTGACTATACTACTTTATTGCTTGACCTTCATTTGATTATAACATCGCAAGAGGTATTTAAGTCAGCAACTATGACACACAGTCACTAGCGCTAAGTATTTTATTGGTGCGGTTAATTTTCAGCAAGATGGATGGAGTTAAAACGTTTTATGGAAAAATTCCCATATTTTTGGTTCTGTGTTTATGTGCAAAAATATGCTTCTCAGAAGGTGAGTTCTACAGTGTATATAGAAGAATTTTGGCAAGTCGTTAATTTGAAGGCGTTACATTTCTGAAAAAGATTCTATTGCGTATGCGCGAGCGTCCAATGATAAGATTTCGAAGGACTACTCCCGTCATTTTGCCTGTTTTGCGGTCTATAACAAATGTGTTGAAGGCTTTCGCTTTTCGTCGTTTCCTATTCTACCACCACAAAACAGGAATTCGACACTAATTCTCCCCAAGCATGGACTTAATGAAAACTGCAATGTTCATATTGCATGATCTTCATATTTCCTGAAACAAAATTACTCTAAAAATCAAGTATCCTCTCGTTTAGGTGTCAGTGCTGCTCTCCAGCTGTTTGTTTACTACACTATCAAATATATACAACACGCAGGTTAACCACGTTAAACTGGAGGGATCTCGGAGACCCATTCTGACTCGCTCACTAAATCAGGAGTTTAACACACTGAACGCTATTGAAAAGACCGGCCTTGAGATGGGCAAGTGTTATTTTTCCAGGATTATTAGTCGAAAGGGTTCTTGTTTCGAACATGGTGGAAAATTAAAATTACGACGAATAATGATACAAAACCCTTACAATGAGTAGGAGAAACGTGCAACCTGGTACTCTTATCGCTTGTTATACGAGGTTTATCTAACTAATATAAGCTGAAAGATGGAGCAGTACCTCAACAAACGGATCAAGATCCATGAGGTGTCTCTCCTTCTCCAACTTTTCACCATCTCTTTCCATACGCACACACACACACACACACTTCGCATACGCAAACACGAACACATGCACTGTGCTACCGTACGCATAGGCAGAGAAGACCAAATCTTTCAGTTAATCACGGTTCGTGAGGTACCTCAACCACCACACCATTGGAGACGGAGATACCTGGGAGAAGAAAATATCCAAGGTGTACCGAATGTCACTTTTAAGTGAGGGACGAATACCCCCACTTCCCGGGATACAGCATTACAACACTTAAGGGACAAATTACCTCAGATATTGTCGCGCTCTGATTCAATAAATACCCATTCCCTCACGCCGGCCGGTGCACGTGATTTGCAGCACTTTCCGAGAGGTAAGTAGCTGCCGATAACAAACACTCATTCGCTTGGGGGCAACAGGAGCGCTCCAGGCGTGCAGGGCAGTGCTGCCAACACATTGCAGAAAATAAAACGTATTCACCCAGATGAACGAGCATACAGCAACGTCAAATGTTAGTTTGGGTTTCATTAGAAGAAAAGCTTTTCCTCTTTATTTTTCAACATTATTTCTTTACCTAACTTGCATAGACTTACGAGTAGTATGGCGTTCACTGATGCCATTTACTTGAGGTCAAATGTAGATAAGTTTAAATGTGAGTATCTGCATTTCTGTTGCAGATATGGTGGCGCCTGGTCTAGCGCTTACAAGGAATGGGGCCAAGCGATGCGATGATCTTCCAATCGCTAGAAGGCGTAGATGTTTTGAGGATAATGCAAGCAATCATGCAGATCTGTACGGGATTCACAAGCCTCCCATGTATATCAATCCAGGAGGTAATAGAGATCAAGTGTCAATGCCAAGATGGTAATTGGAGTTAACCTTATTAATGTTTACTTCCTCGCAACCACTTATGACCGCAATCGAGAGAAAGTTATGTAATAATACGCAAATAAGCGGGTAATTTTAGGTAGAGAAACTTATTGCCGGGCCCTAGTAACGAAAAAAAGGATACATCGCGTTGCTAAATTTAGAGGAAAAATTCTCAAACACGTGGTGTAGCCAGAATCCATCTTTTGTGGTACCTTAATACCGGTGTTGCTCGATTCTTGGCAACACGTCTGTGCGGACGTCAGTGAACAACATTAGCTTCTAAATCAATAGTTATTCGCGGCCTCATGTATTTGAACCCGATATTTTAATTCTCGGGGGTATTTATCATGAACTCTCTAGAAAAATTTCAAAATTTTCAAAAAATTGCTAAATTTTATTACATTTTGTCGTTTAATAGTGTAAAGGACTTTTAAGAGACTAGTGCAGGTCTCATTTTCGTTAAAACACTCGTTCCGAAAATTCAAAATATGAAACATTTATTTGGACTCTTCTTCCAAACTGAAATATTAAAGATAAAAATGTTCGCCTTAATGATATTTGTTATTTAAAGAGATATTTTAAGAAAGGTCGTGTAGAATTTGTCGAAAATATGAGCATTTTTTGCGAAATGTTGTGGTATTATAGACGCTTTTAAGATCACTTTGTCAAAAATGTTACAATCTAATTGTTGTTTACAAAGAAGGACTTTTCTATGTCCTTTATTTGTATTTGTGTTCTAATTTTATATTTATGATCAAATCTATGTAAATAATCTGCCTACCCTGAATTTCCCATCTCGCTGAGCGCCCAGTGTAAGATTTATACAGTGCGCAAAGTCATGCTCTCTTTCTTCGGTGTTCTAATGAGTCTCAATACGCAGATGTTTCTCCGAAATGTGTATTTTGCCTCTCGGTTTTGTATCCTCCTTACGCTTTTTATGAGTCCTATTATGTATGGATCCCTATTACTAGCTCCGTATTCCATTACCGGTCTAACAAGCGAGGTATACGCGATTTCGTTTGCTGAATTATTGCATTTTTTAGGATTTCTCATGAAGAAATGCAAAGACCTGCCAGCTTTACCTACTTCATAGTTCGTTTGTTTCTCCCATCCCAACTTGCTCTTCAGAGGTATTTACATTTTGAGACTCGAGGAACTACATCATTACCTACTGATTGGGTATTGTATGAAGGTCTCTGACCCTACAAAATGTGATCGCTTCACTTTTCTTTCAATTTAGTCATTTTATTACCTTTTGCTGAATCATAAATTTTCTTTAAATCATGATCTTGTTGAATCATATCGTGATATACAGCACTTTCTCTATAAAATATACAGTGTGTAAGAGTCCAATTTTTGAAGTTGTATTTCGTGATAAATTATTTACGAAGATAAAAAAGAGCAATGGGCCTATGACACTGCCCTGAGGGAACCCGGAAGTACCGTTACCCTTTTCCTATAAATGCTGTCCCATTCTGACTCTTTTATTTCTATCGGGTAGAAAATCGCTTATCAATGCTATTACCCGCCTGCCAATTTATCATCGATGAGTTTCTGTATCAGTACGTCATGCGGCACTATATCAAACGCTTTAGCAAAATCAATAACTATAGCATCCACATTTGAGTAAGGGAAATAATATGACTTTCACACGCAAAGCAATTTCTAAAGTCATGCAGTCTATGAAAAACCATTGTGTCTGATCCGAACGATTTCTAAAAGAATTAGATACTATTTTTTTAACCAATTGACAAAATACTCACGTAAGACTAACTGGCCTGTAATTTTGCACACCAAATTTTTGTTCACTTTTGAAAATTGGCAATATTAAACCAGATTTCCAATCATCGGATACACTTTCATTGTTTATCGATATATTAAAAAGTCCGATCAAATATGGTATTATTGATAATACCATATTTGCTATAATTAATATGCCCTGCTATAATTTTTGAAATTGAATTTTTTTTAATTTCCCGTCCATCGTTTCACGAGTTGTCAGTATGAAGTTCGTATGAATTCTTCTCATTTTTGGACATGGGCCATTTCATATATATAATTTTATTTAATTATTTGTATATTTTATTTATTTATTTTTAAATTTTTATTATTTTTACGTCCGAACAGTTAAAATTTATTTGTGACGACTATGGGAAGAAATGTATTCAGTGAACGTTTTCTAAATTCTGGTATTCCTACCCTAACCCATATGCATATTGAATTCGTAACACAGATGGAAACAAGCGTTTCCTCTTCAGTGGGTAATGGTTATTTGAAGAAATTTTCTTAGATATGAAAACGTGAGGAGAGAATTTGGTATTACATGTTCAAACAAGGAGTAACATGTAATTTGTGTTAAAACGAACATTTTCGGAGAATAGTACAATAATTTATATTTTGTGATCTATTTGCATTTGTTTACCAAATCCCTTAGTGTTTCTACATTGTAAAATGAACATGCCACACATGCGCTCCTTTTAAAGTGGTGAGCGTAGGAAAAACACGATGTAACGTAAATCGCTTCTGCCGCCGCCGGCGGATCGTATTATTAATTAACTATTAATAATTTCACTTTCTCGCATTCTGCGTACGCAAAATATTGTGAGGCCTAAAATACGCTTCGGATTTGTTTGAATACACCGAATACCTTATACAACGAATTCAATGCCCGAAAAATATTTTCATTTAAAGTTTTGAATGAAAATATATATTTGCCACACTTCCTTTAGTACGATATAGATTGATTGTTAGTGATTCCTGGTATGGCAAACTACTAAGGCCCATATTCCCGTAAGTGTAGTGCATGTTTTGCTCGGGAGGTGGCGGTGGTCTCCTCCATCTGTACGGCGAGATCCGGCGCCGACCTACCGCCGGTTGAGGAGTTTTCCACAACAAGGTATCTCCCAACAGCAGGGCACCGCCCCATCCGGGACAGAGGTAGGAATGACTGCGCGCGCGGTCCGTGGCTCGTTTGTTAGAATACTGCTCCTGCATTTGCCTGGTTTTGATCGGAGAAAGGACGGGACCGAGAGAGATTGCCGAAAGTAACAAAAATAAACCACCCTGAAGAATTAGCGTTAAGCGGTGGAGAATATTCGCCAGATCGATTAGATGAATGCCTTTCCAAATATATATTGCAAACAGCATTACATTATCTTCTTAACAAAGTATTGCATTCGTTGATTCGAGTAATTTAGATGAGACGCTAGATGATTTCGAAATTGCATGTCTGCCAACGAGTTAGAAGACACTTACATAGAGTGGCTGGCCCCATGGTTCCAGCGCTCATGTAGAATAATAATATTCACGATGCCTTCGGCATATAACTGTAAAATTGTAAGTCATTAAACCACAAATATTGAAATTATTATAAAATATTAAATTATTTTGAAGTTTACCTCCATCTTTCTGATCTGTTTGTTGGCTTTTTATTGTTAAAACATACATTTTGATGCATTACGTTTACTACAATAACCTTTCAACATATATTATTCTCGTGAAAAGAAAACAGTGCAGGAAGCAACGTGTTTTTTAAATTTTAACACTTCGTTTCCCTTACATATTGTGATTTTGTTTTTAAATGATTAGTTTTAGGTTGTGACAATACAGAGTAGGAGGATTTATATTACACGCGAGCTACGCCCACCTGATCTTAACGAGCACCAAACAGAATACTAGAGTACTCAGTTTCTCCAGAGGGCGCTGCTTTGACGGGAAAAAAAGAAAAAAAGCTTCAATTTGCTGCGAATATGGAGGAGCTTCAGCCACTCTATGTAGTATATTACAACTCGCTAATGTCTGCATATCTGTTTCAGTTATGGAGGGTCCTGGATTTGCAGTCGAAAATGGAGGATCGCGTACTGGTCTCATCAGTCGTCTATTCAATATGAAACGTTTTGTCACTAATGTTGATAATCCAGATCTATACAACATTAAAACTAACTTCGATCAGAAAAATGCAGAGGACGATATAATCGAATTATTATACTCTCTATGTCTAGAGTTTCCGACTCTGCTTTTTCCGGAGACCTTTGATAAAATGTGTCATATGATTTACTCGCGAGAGATGGAGTCTAAATTCGGCAATAAATATAATATGTTCAGTGAGAATTTACCTGTAAAAAATAGTAAAGGTGTTATCAGTCGTCTATTCAATATGAAACGTTTTGTCACTAATGTTGATAATCCAGATCTATACAACATTCAAACTAACTTCGATCAGAAAAATGCTGAGGACGATATACTCGAATTATTATACTCTCTATGTCTAGAGTTTCCGACTCTGCTTTTTCCGGAGACCTTTGATAAAATGTGTCATATGATTTACTCGCGAGAGATGGAGTCTAAATTCGGCAATAAATATAATATGTTCAGTGAGAATTTACCTGTAAAAAATAGTAAAGGTGTTCCCAACCATCACACGTGGGAAACGGACAGTGGAATTGGACAGTGGACAAATTGGCAACCAGAATTGCAGGCCTCTCTAAGCGAAAAAAGAGGTGCGAAAAAACAATCTGGCAGAAATAATGGGTATTTGGGAGGTTTCAGAGGTGGCCGTTGGAATGTCCATCTTAATTAAAGATATCCTAGAAAAACCTAGAAAGGTTTCGTTGAAATTTTCAATCGATCTAACCTGTTTGGTTAAGAAGTAAATTGATTGCACACTAATATTGCGTTTAATTTACCATCATTATTGTGCTTAATAGCGAGATATGATGGTAAGAAGGTACATGTACACATTTGGGATCCTGATGGAAAACAGTTGTGGAGGTAACGAGGCAGAAATTTAAATTAAAAATCTCTTTGGAGATCGAAGAGCACGAAAAGCACCATGGAGGAGAGTATAACGGAGATTTCAATACCTTACACTATCTTCAGACTGTATTTGTGTTTTAATTATATTTTTTGTTCAGTTTTTTAAAATTTATAACTAGACCATGAAAGTAGGATTTATCTTAGAGTGATTTCAGATAACTTCCATTTAATATTCAATGACACAATGAATACAAAAGTTGAAAGCAGTGAAAGTTACAGTACTATGGACAATGAACCATCCAAAATAAAAGGAAAAAAACATGAACATTTGGGACAAGGTATATAAATTTTCATCTTAGAAATATTTTTCCTTTCCTAAAAAAACAACAAAAATTAAAATATCTACTAGTTCGTCCCCTTCAGCATTCTTCTACTCAGTATGTCTTCTGACACCATGAAGGGTGTTGCTAAAGGTTTGCTTCTTTGTAAAATGCAATATTTTTGTAACAATTAAGAATAGATTTCAAAAAGGAATGAAAATTTATTACAGTGAGTTCATTTATTCCTGGTACGTACTTATTATAATATATTTCAATTTGTTTTACTTAAAACTTAAAAGTTCTAAAAATTAATATTCAAAGAGATACCTGAAGAAGAGGAAAAGTGCTCTTCGAAAGGTTGAGAGATAGTAACGTTTCAGAAAGTATAATATTACATTTCAATAAAATTCTAATCTGAATAACTGTTTTTTATTAATATGCAACTGTTTAAAATAAATCTGGACAAAAATATAATAAAGCAGGATTTGTAAATGAAGATCAGAGCAACCTGGTTAAAGTTATGCCATTATTCACTTTTTGTTTACTTCTAATTGTTAACTCATTCAAGGCGTTATTGCTCCCAATACTTATAGAGAAGTATTTCCAACCAGAAGTATCTCTGGAGAAGTTTTTCCAGCAGAATCCCAAAGGAATTTCATTCTGTAACAATGCAAATTATAAATAAACTGATGTTACAATCCACGTGTTTTTTCTTCTTAAGAATATTGCAACTTAACATTTCTTTTAGAATTTGGTTTGGAACAATTTATATTTTATGCAACCTGCATAATGGAAAACATTACATTATATTAGGTGATATAAATACAGTTCCACAATTAAGGAGACACACGTTTACAAGAGCCGTAATAAAAAAAATTGTTGTTAGTCCCTTTTCCAAAATATTATAACTATACTATTTTGTTACTTCGCACACAAACGATGTATTTTTATCTTGAAGTTTTTATGCTTTTCGAACAACATTGAAAAGTTTATTTTAATATTCACTTTTGTCGGCCATCTTACACATTTTTGCGGAAGGTTTGTTTTTATATTTTAATTTTAAATGCTTCTATAAAACATCGGTTTATAGTGCTAGTGCTAGAATACTGTATCTTGTAAATTTTATTTATGTGAAAATGTTAGCTTCTGATGAATGGTCTATTAAATACGTATTAATTATATTTTTGGAAGAATCTCATTGAAAAAAATTGGTATTGTTTTACTTTAATTTTCCGGAACAAACCTTCCCATAAGAATAACGCACGGTAAAGAAATGAAATAGAAAATAACAATGATTCCAATATCTGCAGACTTCATTTCAATACCACAGAATAAATGAAAATATATCTAAAACTACGGTTTTGCTACACAAATAGCACCTATACAAGGGCATTGCTGGTACTAGGGAATTTAGAAGAGAATTGAAGAACGTTTACACAAAAAGAACGAATGTAGGTGTTCGAAACCTGAACCAACTTAATAACTAGTTTTACAACAAACTAGGATGCCGTAATCTGACCATTATGTGATGATTTTCTTTTGATATAGTAACTCTTAATTCTCTCTTACGTTTTAGGTTACTTTAGTTTTTTGAATCTAATCTTTTGTAGTAAGAAGAGAAGTATAAGACGGTAAGTATAGAAGTTACTGTAACATTGTAGAGCGAGTTTCTGTGTAAATTTTAATTTTTTCACAGAGAACACCAGTTATTTAGTGAATAAATTATACGATCATAAAAATAGGGTGGTATCACAATATCAGCGAATGTTCAAATACAACTTTAAACGATGTAAAGAACAGTAACCCGAACACCGTAGTAAGAACGACATATTTTGTACAACTTGGAATATTTAACATATATTAATAATAATTCATCTATATGCAAATGGAATATTTAAGACGAGTAGTATATGTATGTTGGAAGAATCTTAATAATATGTCTTTATTGTTCTGATAAAATCTGTGTCCAATGAGATAAAGCAGCTTACGTCGAAATGATTTCTTGGTGTGTATTTTGTACAAAAAAGATGTTTCCTAGTTTTTTCTTTTAACGAACTAAGGGCGAGAAAGAAGAAATCGTAGCTTTTATCAAGAAACTTCGGAAATATTTTGTGTGAAATACAGGAAACTTTTAAATACTTTTAAAGAAATATTTTGTCAAAAACAACTCAATTCTTAAAGTTCTTTCTTTGGATGCAGCATTAGATCATTAAAACTAGTGGTGCCACAATATATCATAGACAAGCTCATACTAGTTAGATAGTTTAAAAAATACATTTATTAGAAAGTGACGTTGGAATAAAAGTTTGCCAGTCAATTATTACTACATAGGTTAAATAATGTAATGAAACGATGAGAGAAATAATGTAAGGAATGATTAAAGGGTCATAGTGAAAAGTGAAGTGAAGTGAAGTGTAGTGAAGTGCAGTTGAACAAAGATTCAGTTCGGAGTTTGATTGTTTCTTTTTTTTAAGGTAATTTTAAATTTTTTATGAATTAGTTTTATATCATTATTATTTTTATTATTAATGTTATTTTTATTATCATTATTATATTATATTATTATATTATTATATTATTATATTATTATATTATTATATTATTATATTATTATATTATTATATTATTATATTATTATATTATTATATAATTTGCATGTTAGCTGTAGTATTTTATTTATGTAACTAGCTGCAACCCCGTTATGCCCATTTGCAGTCCAAATAAATTTATCTATCTATTACGGAGCAGTCCTTCTTGTGACCGAGCAGTTCGTTGCCCAGTGCGCGCTGCTATCAGTGAAAATTATCGCTCCGGTGTAGAAACGGTTGGACTCCCAGTGTCGGCGCAGACCTCCACAGATCTCAATGAGTTACAGTGTGTGTATTTTGATATTTGTGAGTTCAACAGCGCATTTCAAGAATCGTTGAGAAAAAACAATTATTGCTCCTCCCCAAGCAAAAACTGTTGGCAAAAAGGAAGCACCTACAAGTCGTCAAGCGACTACCATCGATACAGGTAAGAGTTAGGCTCAAGCGTCACAAAGTGCTTTGTTTCCCAAAATGAAAATGCTGTAGTAACATACTCAGCCAATATTGAACCCTGAATCTTGACTTTATTCAAGCTTTAGCAAAGAAAATGAATCTGTTTCAAATACGTTTTTCATGAAAGATTTCGAACAATAGACTGTGTGTATCGTGCCTCTAATCACGTTGCTGATGATCTACTTACTAAATGTAAGTCCCTTATCGTATTATAACAAGACTTGACAGTAAGACCAGTAATTTCACGCTAAAAAGTATAATTTTATCAATGCCGGAGCAGTGCCTAACCAACGGGCCACGTACCGCGCTCGATCTTTCGATCCTCTTTTTGGTTCACGCTAACACTAACATGCACTACACTACCACACACAGCGGAACTTGGAGCTTGTCTCGGCTGGGAGATATACCATTCGTGAGATGTACCTAGATCGAGTATTGTCGTAAGAATGGAAGGTACTGAAATGTTATTGTAGTTAGCACAACGTCTGAAAGTGAATGTCGTTGCAGTAGGAAGCATAAAAGTAGATGACAAATAACGCGTCAAATATAAACAATATCTAATAAACAGAAGATTGTCATTAATAATTGCCAACAACACAAGTACTTTATAATATTTAAATACAGTTAAATATAATTAAAATACAGTTGAACGAAAAAGACAACAATGTAGAAAAATAATCTGATACAAATACAATATCGATTCAGTATAACAACAGTTCTACATGCCACCGCCTCCAGGCCACCACTCATACGATATGTCTGGGCTGCAAAAACATAGCGGTCCCTAGTTTTGCGAGCGTCCAGCAAGAGCGTTGAAACCATACGTTCAGCCACACTACAAAGCAGTGTTGTCAAGGTCTCCTACCTGTGCCAATGGCACGCTTCAAAGCACAGGTGGCATGCTACCAGCTCCTCTGCGCCACTAGAGTCGGGAAAGGAAACTGTTTTTAAACCTGCTCGTGGAAAGCAGTGTAACAGAATTGTTCAAGCTACTCGATAAATCACAACTTCCTAACTTAGTATATACTGCTGCTTGATTAATATCTGTGTATCACAGGCCATATGTCTGTTAATAAGCTATTTCAATAACGAAATTGCACAAAATAGGCAAAGGGAAAGAAAACTATGTAGTAACCCTGCTTCTGGAAGGCAGTGGAAAATAATTGTGCAAGGTACTCGGTAAATCACAACTTCCTAAGTTAGTACATAATGTTGCTCAATTAATACCGGTGTATCATAGGACATTTGTTTGTGAATAAGCATGTCACTAATGAAATGGCTCAAAATAACGGGCACGGGGTTCTATTAAGTATACAATATTTTAGAAATAATTTACGAATTTGTCTCCTCAGGATATTTAGAACCTGCCTTTAGAATCGAATGTAAATGAGAAGATATGCACGAAAAAATAAAAATTAAAATAATAATAAAATATAACAAGAACAAACGTTCTTAATTTGATACATCTAAATTCCGCCCAAACGTATTTCACCTGTAAAGCGTAAAATAGTTCAGACTTTGATAAGCTACTGCCCTCTTGTGGCGAGGTGATGAACTGCGTGGAGGAGTGATAACGTCGCACTACCCGTGCCTTGGACTCCCACTCGTGACATCAACCTTGACGTAGTATATTCTGACTCACTCCCACTTAGCCGCGCTCCCGCCGCTAGACCACTGACGTTTACCAGCTAAAACACGAAAAATATTTACTTTTATGTGCTTAAAAAGTTAAAAAAATGTGTTAAACGACGAAAATATGTAATTATTACCCACATGAAAAACAGTAAACAAGATCGAGAGAAGTCTTGATGTAAGACATGACGTTATCCACTTTATCACTCGGCACATGTCGTCTGTGCAATGTGAAGATGTCCCATAGCTGCTCGTGTTTGGGGTGAACGTTTGCACTCGGAGGGTCATTGTGTGAATCGACGTAAGTATTAGAAATAACCCACAGACTGGCCATGTTTGGACAGGCCGTGGACCCAACTCTCTGCACTCAATTCCGAGAAGTCCAATTGTAACAAGTGATGTATGAACCTCCATTGCGTTTCAAACTGACACGTATTTCACCTTATATCCCAAATCTCTAATGTATTAAACTTTAAAATACTCCAAATATTCATATAAATGAGCGAAATATGTAACAATATTTGGTTCGAAGAAAATAATAATTTGTTTGCAAATAGTCAATATTTTTATTTTTGAGTGATATGCCATTTGGCTTGAAGAAGCCATGGGGCGTTACTGGAATATCTACTTGGCATTCAACCTCGCAACCGCTCTTACTTCCAGTACTGCACCCGTCCTCTCCTTCGTCATAGTCCCCTGACCTCGCACCTACGTCGTCGTCTCTGATTTGATTGATCAGCGATTCCGGGGCGCCAAGTTCTGAGGTCAAATATCCCGTAAGTGTAGTGCATGTTTTTGATTGTTTTTCCGAAATATCATATATAGGCAATTAAATGAAAAAACACCACTAAAGCCAAGTCACATTCTAAACAGCTAAGTCATCTTTCAAAATATTGCGTACAGAGTTGTCATAAAATATGAATATGTAATAATGAACCATTTTAATGATATTAATTGTTTTTTTTTTTCAAAATATGTTTTAAATAATTATCTTTAAAAAGTATTTAAAAAATCTAAAATTAGTTATGTCATTCATTTTTAAAAACTGAGAACTTAATATAATGTAAAATGTTCTTTTCGAAGACATGTTGTAGTAATAAATACACCTTAGTAGCAGCCCTTTTAACAAGTGAATGATTTGCAACTGTGTAAATAGAACTTAGAATAGATTTTATTTTAGTTCAATTTCGGTCATCTACGAATATAATCATCAACCAACCAACTTCCTACCTCTAACTAGGAATATAAGGAGGTACAATACCATTTCTTACATTTCTTTATGGGATTGCAATAGCGTTTATCTCCTTCAACATTATAAGACAATACGATTATTTTAAAGCATAATAACGCGTCAGCTTTCTAATTACTATCAGAACTAATTGTGAATGAGGAGGAGAAAGACAATAGACTTTTGGTCACGTCTGTACGATATATATGAGACATGCAGGGCAAGGTTGTGAATGGAACAAAGGCTGTCACGTTGGAACGCACAGAATGGTCAGACAGGGGAAAAATTTAACAGGCGGTTACAAACGTTGCGGCAAAAACCGCAACAGAATACGATGTTCACGACCAGTTTATGAACACGTCTTTCACATTTCTACCTTCTTAAAAACTAAAGTAAATAAGTGTTAACCTTTGTGTTGAAATCATAATCATCTTTTAAGAAAACGAAGACATAATAACACTCTTGTATTATTAAAAAAACATTTACACAAAACCTCATAAACGTCCAACAGCTTAATAGATACTGCGTGTTTGTGGGCGTGCAAATTGCTATATTCATTGGACAGGTGGCTCAGGGCTTCTATTGAAGTCACTGATGTGCCTCTAACCGGGTGGTTCTGGCTTCGAATCCCGACGGTTGCAGGATTTTGGACTCTAGCTAGATTGGTAGGTTGAGTTAAGTCGCTGACTGGAGGAGAATTCCAGCCGTTGGCTGCTCTGATCGGTAGTTTTTTGTGGTTTCTCTAAACAACATCAGCCGAACTTACCTGCACATCACCCTACCGAACGGGCCGGTAACGCGCGAGATCTTCTCTTCTTCTTCCGTATCCTATCCTCACTCCTTACTTACACACGCTTACTTTAACATGCACTGCACTACCACATACGCTGGGAGACCGGTCGGGAGCTTAGAGATTTCCCGGCTGGTGCGGTGCCCCGTTGTTGGAAGATACCTGATTGCGGAAAACCCCGCTAGCCAACGGTAGGCCGGCGTCGGGTCTTACCATCCAGCGGTGGATATGACCTCCACGAAAAAAGGCATGCATTACTCTGACGGGGTTATTAATCTTAGCATTTGGAATCATTGACAACCTAGCAGTAAAGCCTCAGCGGACAATATAATTCTTACTACTTTACATTATCAGACATGTCGGGAGCATAGATCTCGTCTCAAATTAGGCGGTGCCTTCGTCAAGATATGTCTCCTAAGAGAGGAAATCCTGCAAGCCGATGTGTATGTTGTCGCCGTATCAATCAGAATGCGGAAGGAACACTTTCCGAGAAGACACGAACTTTTCGAGAAATACGAAGTTATTGACGTGTTTCTAAACACCAAATACTCATTCACACACAACAAATCCTGCACGAGGAATCATGATCACGCAGGCGGGCATGGTTTGTGGTGGAGTATTGTAGACGACCACACATAACCTACGTTTCAAGGCGGCACTCACGTTGTTAGCTTCAAGGCGGAGGCATTGAGAAGGCGATGCTAAACCGCATGTTTGCTGATTTCTTTTGGCAACCTACCAGATCCCTTGTTGCGTCGGTCTTTGGGCGAGATTGGTCGAAGGGCGGTCTTTGGAATGCTCCGGATCCCACATGTAGAGCTCTAAACGGGGAACGTGAACCTCTCTGGCGGGTTGCCCTGGTTTCGGCGATACTCACGTCGATAGCATGAAGGTGATCGCAGTGAGGAGACGGGAATAGGTCCCCAAGCCGCCCCGAACCTTAGTTCGGGTGGTCCCCGGTTGAGCTCTTGTCTTCGTAGCTGTGGCTCGATACTCTGGACGTAGAGTAGGGACTTGTTTCTGCCGCATGTGAATGGCGCATTGTCTAGACTGCGGTACTAGCCTGGATAGCTAGGAGCACAGAGCTGGAAGGGCGTCTCGACCCAGTCATTTTATGGGAATGTTAACGAGAGGATGAACTGCGTTTTGGTGGGATCCAGATACCAGCCCAAGGGCGTTCTTGTATGCCTGCGGGTGAGTGTGGATAGAGGTAATGTTGCCCACCCCGGGGTGAATTCCCCCTGGCAAAGC
The DNA here is from genome assembly GCA_038098605.1 of Gryllus longicercus. Lineage (NCBI taxonomy): Eukaryota > Metazoa > Arthropoda > Insecta > Orthoptera > Gryllidae > Gryllus > Gryllus longicercus. Next base: position 3,776,114 of record JAZDUA010000050.1, on the reverse strand, counting down.
GCAGAGACGAGAAGTGCAGTGGCGTTGTGAAACTGAGGGAAACGAGTGTGTAAGAAAGACATTACAGCTCTGTGTTTCGCAGTGCGGGAAAGTTAGTTGTGGCGAAGTGGAACGCTATGAAAGATTGCAAGGTGAAGCGCTCTTCATAATTAGAAGCCAATTATTGTTAATAAAGAGCAGCGTTTTTTTCATAATTGCAATAGACATTAATGGAATGTTGTGTATAATTTTCAAATTTTAACAGAATTTGTAAGACTGTAATTAAAATCAACATGATATTTTTTAACTTAATTGCATGTGATAATTATATTGCAAAATCTTTTAAACTATTAACGTAAACATAAAACTGAATTTTCATAGAAACGTACAAGTTGGTTTCTTTAAAATAAAAAATAATCTTGCTTTTATGTTCATTGGTTTAGAAGATATGACCCATTAAATACACCCAAAAACCTTACGGCCTGTAATGGAAAAACGTTGGGGTAAGGCTACGACCTGAATGTGGTAAGTGTGGCTGTAGAGGAACTGCTTTTCAAAAGAGGTTTAAGTCCACAAATTTTATTTCAAAAAGGCTCATACCTCTAGTATGGAGTGGAATTTCGTAGCATTACCTAAATTCGCGTTACTGTTATCAGGACGAATACACGTGTACTTGGTGTATTCTTGGAGAAACGTTACGGGCAAGTGAAATGAGCAACTGACGAAACACGACGGTAGCAACCACATTTCTCGGAAAGATATGGTTATTGAATTAAATGTCAATCATGTTAAGCAGCGGAAACAAGTATTCAGAGGGTCACTAAGGCTGGGTCACTAACATTGGGAGTTCGGCCCCAGCGTCCATCGCTTTGGCCTCTGCGTTTCTCATAGCCCTACGACAGCTCCACGCGAAATTTCTCTTATCTCTCCTCCACAGAGATAACAACAACCAGCTTACGCTCCCAGAATTGGAAAGTGATAGGCCTTTTGATTGGATGATATTTTAGAACACATCAACTTCTATGGACATTAGTCCTGTTACGCATATCTTCTATGTTATCAATATAGGTGTTGGTATTCTTTCTTTGCTATAATATTAAACACGGCCCTAATTGTGTGATGGAAGGCATTAATCCTCCAAGTATCTCTTCAACGGATCATTACCACAGCCGGGTCATGTTCTAAGCTACCAACTTGCCTCCAAACGTGTGTGATTGTATTTATAATGTAAATGGTAATGTAAAGGGGGAGAATGGGAAAAGGACATGGAAGTAATAGTTGTCTAATTCGCGGTCCGTTTGATAGGGCACTACTCCGGAATGCTCCTGGAATTGATCGTAGAAACCACGGAAAGACTACCGATCAGAGCAGCCCGCCGGCCCCTAGAACTCTCCTCCAGACAGCGACTGAACTCTACCTAGTTGACAAGGTAGTGTCACCGTTCCAACCTAGGAGTTCCAACCTAGGAGTTCCAACCTAGGAGTTCCAACCTAGGAGTTCCAACCTAGGAGTTCCAACCTAGGAGTTCCAACCTAGGAGTTCCAACCTAGGAGTTCCAACCTAGGAGTTCCAACCTAGGAGTTCCAACCTAGGAGTTCCAACCTAGGAGTTCCAACCTAGGAGTTCCAACCTAGGAGCTTCAGTGGCAACACAGGTTACTTCGAGCTACCTCAGTCGGTAGCTCGCATCGATCCCCCTGCCATGACCCTGCAGTCACGTACGGGACGTGCCCTTATTTCCACAATGTTTCAAACGGCGCTATCAGGAGGCGAGAAATCCAGCGAACCGTGCCTGCAGTCGTACCCTTCCCTTTCTCATTTCTCTCTCTCCTTTTTTTAGCCCCTTTCTTCCCGCACTCTCTTCCTCTCCCCGCGCGACGAACAGGCGCGTTTCCCGAGATGAAGCCCCTGCAGATGAACTCGGTGACAAAAGCGCAGCGGAGCGCGTAATCCAAGAAGCAAATCTCTGAAACTTATTTCCGCTCCGCCGATCCGAACGGGCGGAAAGACGTTAGCTTCGCGCCGCTGCGGGACGTACTTGCTTCTCGTTAATGTCTCGCTGCTCGGAACAATTAAACTGACCAGTGAATGACCGCTGCTCATGAGCAAAATACGTACCAAAATTTATTTGTATTATTTTAGGTTTTTTTTCATTTCACTTGCTGAGTGCAGTGAATTGCAATCTAGTTGAGAATTAAGTTGAATAATAAATAAAGAATTAAGTTAATCACGTTTGGTTGGTCAAGTATTAATATTTTTAAGAATAGCAATGTAAAAGTGACTGTAGATGTTAGTTTCGCGCCTCTGCGTAACACCCTTACTTCCCATTAATCTTTCTGTTCAAACCAATTAAATTGACCACTGAATGTCCGCTGCTCATGAGCAAAATACGTACCAAGTATTATTTGTATTTTTTATGATATTTTCATTTCACTTACTGAGTGCAGTGAATTGCAATCTAGATGAGAATTAAGTTGGTTCATAAATAAAGAATTAAGATAATCACGTTTGGTTGGTCAAGTATTAATATTTTTAAGAATAATAATGGAATAGTGACTGTAGATGTTAGTTTCGCGCCACTGCGTAACACCCTTACTTCCCATTAATCTTGCTGTTCAAACCAATTAAATTGACCACTGAATGACCGCTGCTCAAGAGCAAAAGACGTTCCAAGAATTATTTGTATTATTTTTTCATTTCACTTACTGAGTGCAGTGAATTGCAATCTAGATGAGAATTAAGTTGGTTAATAAATAAAGAATTAAGTTAATCACGTTTGGTTGGTCAAGTATTAATATTTTTAAGAACAATAATGGAAAAGTGACTGTAGATGTTAGTTTCGCGCCACTGCGTAACGTCCTTGCTTCCCATTAATCTTTCTGTTCAAACCAATTAAATTGACCACTGAATGACCGCTGCTCATGAGCAAAATACGTACCAAGACTTATTTGTATTACTTTTTTTTCATTTCACTTGCTGAGTGCAGTGAATTGCAATCTAAATGAGAATTAAATTGGTAATTAACAAACAATAAAACTAATACCTTCTGGATTGTCACGATTCGACTAAAAACAACCTTCCCATTATTATTATTATTATTATTATTATTATTATTATTATTAATATATTGGTGTTTGTTTATATTATTTTTATTCTTAAAAATATTTATATATTAATATTTTTGACAATAATAAGAGAAAAATGACTGCAGACCTTAGATTCGCGCCACTGCGTAACACTCTTGCTTGCCATTAATCTTGCTGTTCAAACCCATTAAATTGACTGCTGAATGACCGCTGCTCATGAGCAAAAGACGTACCAAGAATTATTTGTATTATTTTATTTTTTTATTTCATTTCATTTGCTGAGTGCAGTGAACTGCAATCTAAATGAGAATTAATTGGTAATTAAACAAAGAATAAAATTAATAACTTCTGGTTTGTGACGATTCGACTAAGAACAACCTTCGTATTATTATTATTATTACTTATATTATTTTTATTCTTAAAAATATTTAGATATTAATATTTTTAAGAATAATGAGAGAAAAGTGACTGCAGACTTTAGATTCGCGCCTCTGCGTAACGTCCTTGCTTCCCATTAACCTTTCTGTTCAAACCAATTAAATTGACCACCGAATGACCGCTGCTCATGAGCAAAAAACGTACCAAGAATTATTTAAATTATTTGAGGTTGTTTTTTTTTTTGCATTTCACTTGCTGAGTGCAGTGAATTGTAATCTAAATGTGAAATAAATTGTTAATTAAACAAAAAATTATGTTAATCACGTTTGGTTGCTCAAGTATTAATATTTTTAAGAATAGCAAAAGAAAAGTGACTGCAGACTTTAGATTCGCGCCACTGCCTAACACTCTTGCTTGCCATTAATCTTGCTGTTCAAACCCATTAAATTTACCGCCGAATGACTTCAGCTGATGAGCAAAAGGCGTAGCAAGAAGTATTTTAATTATTTTAATTTTTATTTCACCCGTTGAGTGCACTGAATTGCAATATAAATGAGAATTAAATTAACAATTAAACAAAAATAGAAATGAACCTGTGGTTGGTTAAATTCCGGCAAGAACATTTTGAATGTTTTCTTATTTATTGTTCCTCTCATTGATTTCAGTAGTTTTCAATGAAAATTATTTTGAACGAATATTTGTAGTGGGGGGATGGAAAGTAGAAAAAATATTTAAAATATCTAGCTATGAATATTTTTAAGAATAAGAAAAAAAGTGATGATACAAGATGAAGCGTTTGTAGGTGTGAATGGATGACAAAAACATCAAAAATTAAAATTTGTTCGTTCCATTCCATTGAAAATTATCATTTAGTAAATATCTATGAACAACGTAATAGTATCTTCTACGTTATTTGTTTATTTCCTTTATTTTTTTTCATTCTTCAAATGTTCTCTATATCTGTGATGTTAGAAAATGAAAACATTGTTTTAAGCGTAATATCAGATTTTCTTATTACTTTTCTTGATTCAGTAAATCTTCGTTCTTCTTCAAAATCTTATCTCCATTCTTATTCTAAGTGAATTTTTCTGAATTTTGTTTAGAAGTCGATATCACTTGTAGGTTGAGTGATACAGCTCCAAAGCAAAAATATTGTCTCTGGATATGGAATGAGGTGTATCATTTTACGTAAAGAAGAAGTCGATAGCTCAAAAAATAACTTCTTAAAAAGGAAATTCTTACGTATCGTCAAGGATGTTCTTGGAAGTAAATGAGGTGTCTCTGAGTTGCAAATAACCTTTCGCAAGAACCAAAGAACCTATCTTTCATAAATTATCAGAGTTTGTACAGTTGAAGCAGCGGAAGACGTCGATACTGTCACAAAATGTATTGGCAGATTGAGCAAATTTACTTTCCAAATTGTCAGAGAACTATAAGAACAGTATGAGAAGGGTTCTTAAGTAATGTGTGAAAGAACGGCGAAAGCGATTGTTATTTATTGAACGGTGCTGGTTATGAAGTTGATCTACGATAATAGGAGTAACTCGAAAGTAACGCATACAACCAATAAATAAACATTAAAACTTCAAGAAACGTGTTACAAACTAAACTCAAAAATACAGATGAAGACATATGTACTCTCTCCACAAGTTAAAATCCCCCCTTTCCTTACTATCGATACCTGCGGTATCCAACTTGCAGAGCCTCAGTTTCTCAGCAACTAAAACTTGTAAAATGGTGCCGAGCCGTAACTTCTTTACTCCGTGAATCTACACGTGACCCCATATTGTTGATTTGGGCTGTTTTCCCGGCTGCTCTGAAACGGTGGATGGGGGAATGGAACCGTACGTGATATCAAACCGTACCTTGCAAACGCATAGCAACATTGGTATAATTTTGAATTTCTAACTTTACTAGAAAGAAACTAAATCTAAACTTAACCTATTTGTATATTAAGGGGTTGATGACCCCGGCAGGGCACGTGTGCTAGGGGCTTAATTTTCTCACCCGACATGGATCGCAAGAGACTTTCACATGCGACTAATAACCATTAATGAGCCACCAATTGGACAACCCTGATATAGACAATAGAAGATATCTGAGAAGTCTAAAACTATTCTAATTGAACATGAATACAAGGGAATACATGATGGCAAGGATTTGCATCATATGGAGACGAACGGAAAGAAAATTGACAGCGAAAGAAAAAAGAACTAGCCCATGTATCTGGGGAAGGCTGATTCGCGGGAGAGAAAGGAAATGCCAAAAAATAAATAGTATCAGAAGATTTTAAATATAATAAAATCTGCCGCTATAAATACTGTTTAAATATGGAAACAAAGACTATTCAAATATAGAGTGGCAACGCATGAAGCAGCAAATTAATATACTCTTAAATGTAAATGGAGTAACGACACAAATGGCCGTCCTCTAGTAGTTCCCAAAACTAGTCATTTTCACTTCGCCAACGTCATTCCGCTGCCTGTAAGTCAGACGGCATAAGCCATACGTCGGCCTGCCTCCTGGCACCCTCCCCCGGCCCCACTCCCTCTGCCACCCTTTCTTATTTACCCTCTCCGCGCCATCCCAGCGCAATCACCCACACCCAGATACGCTGTCCCCACCAAGCTCTCCTTACCACATCTTCCCTACCCTCTCAGTTCTCTCTCCATGCTTACGTATTCCCCGCCATAGACTCCTTACCACCATCTCCTTGTAATACTCTCTCTTCCTACGCCTTCCTTGCAACACTCTCCTTCTGTCCCCCTTAAGCTGCTGGCTACCTTCTCTCCGTTATCAATCATCACGCTCTCCTTTTTATCCTCTCCCCTCACTCTCTCCACCACTCTCTTCCTCATTCTCTCCTCGCCACCCTCTTTCCGCTCTTAAAACACTACCCTCACCGCACTCTGCCCCTACTCCCTTCTTCTTTCCTTGCCCTCAGTACCCTCACCCCGCCATTTTCGACCTCCCGGGTTCCCTCTCCCCTCCCTATCCTCGCAATCCTCTCCAGCTACCCACTCCCCGACACTTTCTCCCGTCGGCACTTCACAATCCCTTCCGTTACCCTCTGTCCCCTCCCTTCATCCATTTCCCTGCTATGATATTCTAACCATCCCTCGCCGCCACCCCCTGCTCCCACCTTTCCGACGTATACATACCACTATTTCCTCAACACCAACTTTTCGTCACGATATTCTTGTCAACGCCCCTCACCGCTCTCTTCTCGCCACTCTTCTTCCTCTCTCCACCCACTCTTCTCCCATTCTTCTCTCCCGCTCCTCCCACTCCCCATACTTTCTCTCAACCTACTCTCCACCCAACCTCCTCCCACTCTCCACACACTCTCCACCCTATCCGCCCACACTTCACCCACTCTCCATCCACTCTCCTCCCTCTCTCCACGCACTCTCCTCATTCTGTCCACCCTCTTTCTCACCCTTTCCCAGCTTCATTTTTCGTCACTTTGTGCCGCTCTTCGCGCCGTGCTGGGTGCCCCGGAACGGGAGAGTCCAGGGAGGCAACTACGCGTGCGTATTTTTTCGCAGCTGTCAAAGGGCGACAGCCCCAGCGCTCCACTTTAAATGCCACTCGGGGCCACCCACAGCCCAGTAGTGAGCCAAATCTGGCACCGGGGTACAATTGGAATGTATTGACTGACTGGTGATTAGCAAAGCTCGGATTCTAATGACCTAAAAATTCTTTGAAAATAACCTATAACAATACATAAAAATAAGAGGAAAATGACCCAGTAACTTAAAAATAAGACTAAAATGACCTCAATCCTTTTAATACTAAAAAAATGTATGTACATGTTTACTTATTCAATGAATTTTACAATTTGAAATAAAATTTATTTGTATAAAATAATGTTAGATATAAAGTCTTCGCATTAGAAGGAATGTAACCCTTAGATCTGATCTTCGAACCCTTAGATTTGAAACGTCGAGGAAGGAAGTTTTCGAAGATTCGTGTAATTTTGAGAGTTCGAGAAACAGAGTCCATTGCAGTAGTAAATTTCGTCGTGAACTGATGATACAATAAAAACTTTGTTTTAGTGAGATATTTTAAATTCATGAAGAATTCACGAACAAAAAACACGAAAAGGAGAGCAAGTGCGTAAAAATGAGAAAAATGATGCAAAGGTTCAGAAAAATTAACTAAAATTTTTAAAGTGGCAAAAAAATGACAAAAAATTACCCAACAACTATACATTTCTATCACCTACATGTCGTGGTAAACATTGATTTACAAGTTAGCAACGTCTAGAATGCACTAATCAAAAAATTACATTTTATCAGAATTCGAGCCCTGGTGATTAGTGATTTCTGGCTTGTCAACTGCAAAAGACATTAGTGCGATAAAGGTAGTGCATGTTTTTCCTTAAATGATAGCGGTGATTTTCCTTCTCTGGATGGCCAACCATCTGGCGCCAACCAACCCGTCTGCTTGCGCAGATTTTCCCCAACCAAGTATCTTTCAGGAGGGCCCTGCCCCAGCCAGCACAAGCTGTAAGCTCTCGATCAGTCTCTCGGCGTATCTAGAGTAGTGCATGTAAGTACTATAAGTGTGTATAAGTAAGGAGTAAGGATAGAACAAAGAAAGGGAAAGGAAAAATCGCGTGCAGTCTGTGACCCGTTTATTAGTGTACTGCTCCGGCATTCGCCTGGTGATGATTGGAGAAACTATGCAAAACTATCGGTCAGAGAAGCTAGTAACTATAATTCGCATTGTGGCTGAAGCGGAGTTTGACATCGTACCTGATGTCACCACCATTGCGACTCAAATCCTTCAACCACCGGTTAGAGACACTGCAGTGACATCAATTGACAGCCTGAGACACCTACGTCGGTAAACATCTATTAAAAATTAATATAATTGTGTAACAATAATAATCAAATTATTTAATTGAAACATTACATGTCGATTACATTTATTTATACATCAGGTGGAGCCAATGACTGGCCCTAGTGATTCTTTTCCTCTGTAGTTCTTTAGGTTAGGAGTTTCGTTTTTATCGTTGAAGACTTTTATTTTTAAACCTGTGCTAACCGTAAGTAATAGTGCTTTCTTCTACGAAGAATGAATAAAAAATCGAGACCTTTCTTCATGAATATTCGTGGAAATTCCGGCGTACTGTTACAGCCAGTGCTGCACATTAACCTGTTGCAATCTTAATAATCGCTGCTCAATTTTAATAACTTTTGATGAAAATATGTATTTCCTGACCACTTCCATTAATCTTGAACTTGTCTTTAAATAAGTTACATGACTTTGTTTGTCCCCGAGAAAAGAACACAAATTATAGAAGAAGTGTATAAAACTATCAACATATCACTCAATATATTTAAAAATTATATTCAATTTGGAATAATTTCTTTAATCTGGTATGCATTGAAGGCACTCATAATCGGATAGTTTTGCGAAATATAGAGCACATGATTTACCCTGCGTGTGTATAATGTTTCTTACCACTGTAATTCGCAATCGCGTTGTAAATAAGTGATTTAGGACATAGTGCTTTCCAACAGATCCAAGGGACCGTGATAATTGCATGGCAAACCTGCAGTGGAACCGAACCGTGTTGCTGAGTATGCAAACTACTGGAGGTGAAAATGAAGGCTATGAGGGCTTGGAACATGTTTTAAACAGAGTAAGACTATCTTGTATGTATGTATGTACCTGGCGCGACAGCCCGTGAACGGGCTCAGACCTACCGGCGACGTCCCTGCCTCGCGGTCATGGATTAAGGGGGTACGCAGACATCCCCACGCCGTATTCCGGTCTTTTCAACCTGAGAAGTGAACTTTCTCATCGGCACACAGCAACATACACTGGGACATTTGCTGGGCTAGGAAAACGCACACTGTAATCTTGAATCGACCGGGAATCGAATCTGGGGCCGCGTAGTGGACAGCGAGCACGCTGAACACGCTAGCCACGAGCCAATACTATCATAATTGGCTCTATTTCACTGCAGGAGCGCCTCTGCTTGGTACTTCTTACACTAGATGGGAAGCAGAATCGAATTCAGTGGACGTCTGTAGGAGAATTCTAGAGACCTGTTGTTTTAATGGATACTTATCCGTGGATTTTTCAGTATATACCAGGCGAATTGTACTACCCTCACAAACTTGCGACGGTCACCACGCGATCGTTCCTTTCTTAGCCTTGACCTCTTCTCACACCTTAAAGGCGGCGGCGATGGTGTGGCGGTTTGCGTACCGGACTGTTATACCCAAGCTCGCGGGTTCAAACCCGATCGACGGCGAAAGGGCGAAAAAATCCTTCGTACGCCTTCCTTCGGAGGGGAAGTAAAGCTGGCTGTCCCATGTTAGTAGATTTACTTGCATGTAAAAGATCCTCAAGCCTAAATGACGCCTCTGAGCTAAATTCAAAATCGCCTGTTTCTCGCCCAAGAAATACCTCCTTCCTCTACTAGATGAAAGGAGCGTAGCGAAATTTGCGTGGTCAGACGGAAGAGCGGGCCTGATGGCCCGAGTCTCGCCACGTAAAATAAGGCAAATTCAATTCAATTAAAAAAAATACATACACTTACATACACTATACTATGCTACCACTTACATCAGGAGACCAGTCGGATGCTTAGAACTAGTCCCATTTGTGGTGATGTCTTTCTGAGAGAATATCTAAAGAGGGTGAACCCATCAAATTATCGTTTTTACGAAATGAAAATATAAATTTTCACAAGCTCTATGAACTCGTAAGGAACATTTGAGAGATGGAACGCCGGTCACGGTGGAAGCAATTTTAGGGAGGAAACTGGGCCGAATTCTTTACGATAATGGAAGCCTGAAAGTAGGTCGGATATATTAACGTGACATTCAGCTTTTAAACTCCAATTAGTAGCAACTTCAGAATATTGGAATCTTGGCAAAAGGTTGGAGATGTTACTTCAGCAAGTTAATCGGTGGTTCTCGAATAAAGACCAAGATATCTGCCGGAGTGGAGGAGATAACACTTTCTGAATGATTCTGGTTACAAGAATTCACAAATAATTGATTCCTTTGTTTTTTACTTCAAGGGTTCTTACTCAAAGTACCTGACTCCAACAGACAGCGACATTTGTCCAGTGCAATACAGCTGCAGCTAAATTAGTTATGGGCTGTACAAACAACCAGGATGTGTGCTTACGCTGTTGCAGGAACATTGAGATCAGTAGATTCGTAACAATCATGTAGATTGATACAGGATCTCAGGTATCAGTGGGGGACAAACACCGCCACCTCAAGAAATGTAACAGGCACTAAAATACGGGGCTGAAGATTAATATCAGTTGACATGACTGGAAATATCAGCTAATCAATAGGAACGAAAGAGCATAAGATAAAGCATCCGTTTCAGCTGACATATTCGTTATTGTTATAATCAGTATCAATGCCTTCGCCAGAGGTATAAAAGTCAACACTCTGGCATTCGAAATTAAAGTTTGCGGATTCAACAACGGCTGACAGCGCCAAATATTCACTTCGCGATAAATCCTTTAGTGCACGTGCAAATCTTGCAGGTCCCGAAGAAAAGAAAATTCTCTCCAAAAATACTCCGATGTGGTGAGATCTCACGTTTTACCGACCTTCCATTTTTATTGGAAACTTTGTATAGATTTTTAATTGGAATGAGCACAATTTTTTTTGGTGAAGTTCTCGAAGTTCCATGGTTTTGTCGAAATTCCTGATTGTATACAATTCTTGCTGGGAGACCTTTAACCCAGGGGGTGGCAAGTCAGCTTCAATTGAGAACATAATGTGTGTTGGTTTTGTAGACAATCCCTTAAAACAACCGTAAATGCAACAAATTATCTTTATTTTTCTTGATTTAACTGTGGGAAACGTTTCAAAAAGATCAGTTTCTAAATTCAAATCTTCAATTTTCGCAAATGGAATATGAACTCACTTAGCCTTCTTAACTATTGAATTTACGTACAAATAACTTATATTATTTCTTATAATCTTGATAATTGTAACGCATTTGTTTAAGTTGTTTTTTTAAACAATGTTGGTACTACAACAGCAAAAATAACGTTGTTTCTCAGAAAACAATTCAAAAATGTGAAGAAAACGTGCAATAGTATCTGTTCTTTTAATAGCTATAATGCAAAAATGTATTTAGAGTCAAAAAATTCATCTTTTTCGAGTCGAAAAAATCACTCTTTTTGAGTCGAAAAATCCACCACCGTCAGAATTGGCATCCTAGAACCTCCCGATGAGAGTCTCTGCTATGACAACAGTAATACCCTGATCCAACTCAGCCGGTACTAGTTTAATTAAAGTTTTCTGTTTTCTGATACTAGGGCATCCGTGCCAATGAAATACGTTCTGTGTCCGATGTGAAGGCTTTGACAGTGGGTGCAGTGGAGAAGTCAGTCCTTCTTCCCCTTCCACTGTGCTACCTCTAATGAGCCCCATGGACCCTTCTGCTGTCGCCGCTTTCAAATGAGACACCCATCCATCATTCGGACGCATGCTGCCGCCCGCTGTCGTCCTTCTCTGTCCCTCTTCGTTCTTCCTTCGCCTCCTCTCGCTCCGCTCCACTTCACTAGCAGTGCACGCTCAACGCCGTTGTCTCTAAAGCGACGTTTATAAGGAGCTCGTAGGTTTGAGTCTCGACGTCAGCGGATATTCGAATGTGGATAGATATCTGGGTCGAATTCAGCCGCTGTCTGGAAGAAAATTCTATCCACTGGTTGGTAGTGTTTCGTTTGATAAGTTATTCCTGGCACCTCAACTGTTAGGGTCAGTTGTCCTGTATGTTTTGGAGATGGTGGATGAGATCTGGCTTCTATCTTCCGTCGGCATGGTATTTTTTTCTCAACCCGGCATTTCCCGCCAACGGGGCACCTCCCAGGCCGAGGTAAGCTCTAAGTTCCCTACCAGTCTCTTGGTTCGTATGATAGTGTAGTGCATGTGTATATGTAAGGTTTGAGGTGTGTAAGGTTCAAGGATAGGGCAAAAAATGAAAAGGAAAGATTGAATTGAATTTGCCTTATTTTACGTGGCGAGACTCGGGCCAACAGGCCCGCTCTTCCGTCTGACCACGCAAATTTCGCTACGCTCCTTTCATCAACTAGCAGAGAAAGGAGGTATTTCTTGGGCGAGAAACAGGCGATTTTGAATTTAGATCAGAGGCGTCATTAAGGCTTGAGGATCTTTTACGTGCAAGTAAATCTACTAACATGGGACTGCCGGCTTTACTTCCCCTCCCAAGGAAGGCGTACGAAGGATTTTTTCGCCCTTAAAAATCCACGGCTTCGATCGGGTTTGAACCCGCAATCTTGGGTACAACAGTCCGCTACGCTAACCGTTACTCCATCGCCGCCGCCACTCATCGCCGCCGCAAGATCACTATCAATTTACACTAGGTGAATGTCAGAGCAGAATCCTAGCAAACGGATGTCGCCCTGCATGAACACGTTCCTTACTCTTCTTTGTTCTATACTCGCCTTACTCATTTACACATACAATTACTACCATAAATATCTGTACACTAGCCGGGAACTTAGAATTTGTCCCGGCGGCGAGGGGGGGGGGTGTCCCGTTGGGGTAGACAATGAAGGGAGAAAACCCACAAGTGTTGTAGGTCGGCGCCGGATCTCACTGTTCAGTGAGCAATTTTCCGGGATCTAACGTGATCTCTAACGGGACCAATATTATGAGTGGATCACTCGCCCGGAATTAACACTCACTCACTCTGCCCATTTCACAAGGTCTGGCTTAGCATCTTTCCGCTTTTTCTCGACCCACATTCCCTTGATGTTCTTCAATTTGTTCTGTCCCGTTTCGTCCCGCATTGCCGTTCCGCGTTTCTACTCGTCCCTTTTCCCGACTCAACTCGCCCCGTCGCTTCCGGACTTGCCTTGCCTTGTCCCGTTTGGTTCGTCTCATCTCGCCTTCCCGCGCTTCTACTCGTCCCTTTTCCCGACTCAACTCGCCCCGTCGCTTCCGGACTTGCCTTGCCTTGTCCCGTTTGGTTCGTCTCATCTCGCCTTCCCGCGCTTCTACTCGTCCCTTTTCCCGACTCAACTCGCTCCGTCGCTTCCGGACTTGCCTTGCCTTGTCCCGTTTGGTTCGTCTCATCTCGCCTTCCCGCGCTTCTACTCGTCCCTTTTCCCGACTCAACTCGCCCCGTCGCTTCCGGACTCGCCTTGCCTTGTCCCGTTTGGTTTGTCTCATCTCGCCTTCCCGCTCTTCTACTCGTCCCGTTTCGGTTTACCCCCCCTTAATTTTACCCGTTATTTTTATTAATTCTAAAAATAATTGATAGTATTTCAATTAATAGAATGCTTTTGGAAATTGATTGAGAAAATGGATCTGTAACAAATAAATTTTATTTTTGAATATCGTTTATTAGAATGTATTCAACGAAATTAAAAATCATATTTAATTGAAAACATAAATAGGTTTACAAAATTGGTAAAATTAGAATGTGGTTGCTACCGAAACTTTGAATCAAAGACGTTTACGATAATTGAATTGATAAGTGAACGTTTTTGTAGCTCGGTAAAATTATACATTTTTATAATATTGTATCAACTGCACATAAACTTGTAAATTATTCTTCACACTTTTAATGTGATATCTCTAATGTTAATAATCATGTAGTATATTTTGTCTAAAAATTAAATATTAAATTATAATAAATTCTATATAAATAAAATTAAATATTAAAATACACAGGAAGTCCCACCGACTATGAGCCACCTCATTGCTACTAAACGATCCCCAATATTTATATACAGTTTTCAGCAAACAATGCAGAATCGTGGGGAAAGTGATATGGGGCAGAGATATTGTTTGAAATATTTTTAGTGTTGGTCAAATTGAATCATCTTTGTTTTTTAAATGGAAATATATATTTTTTCTCGTTACCAATAAATAGATCATAAAAAGAGGAATGCAATGATGTAACATGACTTAATATTTTGATGATATGTTGTGCTTAAACTTATACTTTCTGACCTGAGATTTTAAATTACACGTGAAATTTTCCTGTAGCTGCCGTTGCAACTGTGGCTTTTGGTGAACGTGTCCTTCACGGCTCCACGGAACGTGTCCCCGTAAAAGTGCCCGCGCCTTCCCCAAAGGAGAAAGGCGGAGGAAACTATGTATATTTGTTTTAAAATCACGTGAAGGAAAGTATAATTTTATACTCAGAATGCTGTCAACACATTAACATACGTTACATCATTGCATTTGTCTGTTTATGATCTATCTATTGCTGGTTAGATAAATATATGGTTCCATTTAAAAATTTGAAGACAATTAAATTTTGCGGGTCAATCTGGATAGAAGATATTGCTAAGGCAGTAATTTCGTGCCGAACTCAGATAGAAGGATTGTGTGTTCGAATCCCGCCTCGGGTATGGATGTATTTGTGATCGTCATTTCACCCTCCATCTTCATCCTATCACATTATTAAAGAAGGATTAATAATTCCCTGTGCGAGCAGGAAACCCTTGCCATTAATGGCATGTGCAGTTGGCAAATAAAAATAATAAAAAACTTGGAAACTACAATATTTTGAACGATATGTCTATGGCACATTACTTGCCCCCTGATTCCACATTGTTGAGCGAAACCTATATTTCGATATCGGGAACGGTTTATAAGTTATGGGGAAGGCCCATAGATTATGAGACTGTCTGTATAAAGTAATACATTATAAACTAAATATATAAATCTATATACTAAATCGTACGGGAAATAGAGGCAGAAAATAACTTGACTGCGGCCGATCTGACAGTCATTTACGAGAATTTGAACATTCCGCATCACAACCTCGTGTTGGCTGCCCGCCCAGAGGGCCTGTTGTCGCCGATGTCTCGATCCACAACAAGGTCACTGCCCGCAAGTACAGCAATGGTCGATCCACTTCGTAGGTCTGCGCACAGGACGGGATAACAGAGAAAATGTTGAAAGAAACCCACAGCACGATGGAATATATTTTATTTTCATAAATATGATCAATTCCTTATTTCACAATTTTTAAGCTGGAAATTCGGGTAGTAATACACATTTGCGGAAGTTTTCCAAACGATCTGGTAGTCCTATAATTATTCAACATCAAGGTAAATGTAATAAATTATTTCATCACTACATTTGACTAAATTTATAATATCATTCGCCCTGACGTATGATTTCTATCAAAATAAATTATGTCATTTTTAAGTAAAACCATTCAATGGAAATGTGTGTCTAAAGAGATCCAGTGGAATTCAGAAATAAGGTGGATCTCCATCATGTTGTAGGCTGCACAATGTCTCGTGTTCTAATCTCGTCAGAAAATATATCTTTATGCACCAAACATTACTTAATATACCTGTAAAGTAAATAAATATTTTTACTACAGAAAACATTTTGTATTGTCGAGGTCAATAGTAATTTTGACACTATTGATAAAACTGACATTGTATTTTGCGAGTAGAAAATATTACAACACGAGGACAATATTCTTAGAGGCATCCTAAGATGAAAATAATATAGTGTTTACCTGCTGGGTCGTACACTATATTGTACACAGCCCTACTGACTTGCATTTTATTTTATACAAGTATAAAATCACTGAATGATACATATAGGTCAGCCGTAGCTGATCCGGCCAGATGAAATTATTTTCTTTCTTTGTTGCTTTCACAGATTAATCAGAGCATTTTAGTATTGACACACTTTTAACACAGTGCAAAAACCTGAAATTTCACACGCCACACGTACTCTGAAATAGACAATTTTCATAGTGGCTGACGAAAACGTGAATGATAGTTTAAGCAGTGTTTTAATAATGTAATTTAACAGACAATGATATGAAAAAAATACATAAAAATTATTATGAAAACTGGGCTTAGCGGAAATTATATTCAATACGATAATAAAATCTTCAAATTGGGGCTGTTGGGTCTAAGGAAATAAATGTGGCTCGCCTCTGCGTTTGTTCTAGACTCGCTCTGTCATAATCCACTTTCAGCTATTTAATGCCAATAATTTGTCAAATAGAATTGTTCCAAAACAAATGATGTTGAGATCTTTTCAATTTGATTCCAAATCAAGAAGAAGAGTAGCATCACTCATATGCAGAAAAAGATTAGATTCTTGGGAATTTCTCAACAATGCAAACTAAAGTATTGGCGGGAGACAAGGTGAGAATATGCATTTCCATGATAAAGATGCACCAGAAAAGTAGAAGTCCTTATTTCAACAAGCAGCGAGCACAACATTCTAACTTGAAATAAAAAGAATAATATAAAGAAATAAAAATGAAAAGTTTTATCCAGGTATGCTGAGATGTTCGCGACTAAATTCATGGACCTGATACTGGGCTCTCATAGAAAGTCTTGAATTTATTTATTTACACAGCCCCTTCTTATCTTTGCTTCGCTATTTTAGTGAGAGCGTTTTTTTTTCACGAGAAACACATTGATTAACGTATTGCGCCAAGTACCTAACTCTTGCTCATTAGGGTCGTAATTAAAATACGAACATCTGCGAGAAAGAATAGTATTTGATGCAATTAGTTGATAAAGTTAAACTTTATTGCATGAGTACCGTACTCTGACAGAAGTGAATTTTCAAATTTCTACGAATGCAATAAAACATTATCAAAGAGTTGTATAACAGCATTATAAATTTATGAGAGAGTCAAAGTAATGTGTTTTAACGTTATGTATATTTGACGTTTGTGCGAAATACCAGTGATCGGTTGTTCGGGTCACTGCTACAACCCCACGATTCTCTTGGTGCGATTGACTGAATGTGAGATGATGCAATTATTCGTGCCATAAATGCCAAAAACGTAATAATCAGTGCCGTAAGATGTCATTTTATGAACAATTCCTTGTAACGTAAAAGGTCATTTATAACGGAGGAATACACAAAAATAATTTAAACACGTAAGATAATGTATTAAAGCCGTTTGAAAAACTGAGAGAAAAAATAAAAGCAATATAAAACTGTCACACAAAAAAAGTATTTTGAGAATCAAAAGGAACTCGCTAAACGCCATCGTATAAAATAAAACACATATCAAAACGCTCACAACTCCGTACACAATGCCATCGACCCTTCCACGATCCAAGAATAGCCAGTTCAGCGACGTGCAGAAAGCGAGCGGCAACTGTTAACCAAGGCCACCTAGAGCAGGGCTCCAGTCGGCTCCACCCTCCTCCCTACCTCACCCCCTTCCAATCCACCCCTCTCCGGCCGGAGTATCCGCGCATGCGCACAACTTCTGGCGGCCGCCGCCGGCTCCGTCGGCGCCCCAGTCGGCTCCTGGATCTGTCGGGTACCGTTTGCTCGTCCGCCGTGCCGGCAAATTCACCCGCGAGTGAGTGAAATTCTTCTCTTTGGTGATTGCGAGTGTTTCGTCTAGGTTTGGGTTTGCGTGTGTTTTGTTTCGCGCCTCGGCGCCCGCGTGCCAGGATTGTGGTGTGTGTTTTCGGTGCGAGATTGTGTCGTAATTTAGTTTTTTTTTTGTTTTGTTCTTCTTTCGGATTGTGGACAGCGTTGCGAGTGACGAGTGATCGTGGCGACGTATGCTGAAACCATGGGTGGCTTCGGATTCAGGTGAGTCTGCACTGGGCGCAGCCTGTCACGCTTGTTCGGTCAGGCTTTTGCGTGTTTTCTGAAAGCAGATTTAGATAACTTATCCTTTCTAGCAATAGCGATTAACAAGAATATAACAGTATTGAACTTGTCTTGACTCTTGTGTATTTTCATTTATGTAGTAAACTTTAGATTATTTTTTTCCGTTTTGTTATTTTATAAATGAATCTTCATAAATATAACGTAAGGATTATTTGAAAAAGTCTCGAGTTTCTTTTTCAAAAAAAGGAAAGAAATATTCAAGAATGGTATAGTTTAAATCTGAGCTATTTTATTTTTATTTTATCTTAGTTTTATTTATTAAAATTATTGTTGTAAATGTATTTTCAACTATTTTCCTTATGAAAAATATGAGAAAATATTCGAATTTCATGGAATACTACCTGTGCATTTTAATCAAGAAACGTTAGAGGATAATTGTGAATGCATTTATTTCTGTAAATTTACAGAATTTAATTTAAAAGAATATATGATTCAAAATTATAATTCTGAATGTAAATTATATAATATACAATATAAATCGCATCGACTCGTTTATACTCAGTAAAACTGGGATGTTTTTTAGCCATTTCATAATTATAGTATATAAGTTACTGAATTTTAATGATATAAAGTATTCTTTGCAAATTTATGTAGAAGTAAAAGAAAACGTGCGTATGTCTGTCGCACATAGACGCGATATCTAGCCAACTAATTCCACCCACATTTTCACACTTTAATAGTATCAGAGTGTTTAAAAAGTCTTTGTAATAAACTTGGACATGTGGGGGGCGTTGTTGATGATTTATACGTTTATGACGACTCAAGTGCCCCTGAACCAAAGCTATAGGCTACCCCCGCACCGTTAAGTATTAAGCGTCTGTGGCTGCATATTTTGCCCCTGCGATTACGAAGCATCGGCCGGAATTATCTCCGAAAAGGAAATCAAACTTCTCCAAGGCAGTTGTGATAGCGAACGCTTACCCGAACTTGAAACAATTTTTAACTATAGGGTATTTGACAACCATGTCCAAACCACGACATACAACAAACTCATACTTGCGAGAGAATTTTGCTTTTCAATTATTAGAATTTTTCAGAGCGTTCATGAATAACAAACACGAAACCAGTAGAGTGTGAAGTATAATACACTGCAAGAGCAAAGCCAGGTTTATTAGTGAGGTATATTAAACATTTTTCTATTAACGTAAACGTTTCAAAATTTGTCTAAATTTTTTGAGTTTGAATGAGATTTTTAACGCGTTATCTTTAACCTTTTATTTTCTTGATTTTATTTTCATAATTTTTCTTGTTTCGCGGTTTTTCTTAATATTTTTTTCAATTTTTCCCCTATTCTCTTCTCAGTATTCTTCTACTTTTCCTTTTATTTTTCATCTTTTCTTTTAATTATTGTGTTTTAGACAGCCAGTCGACGACTAATAGTGCAAGCTGACTGATGAATTATGTAGTTGTGGTAAAATTTGAAGTTATTTTTTCCTACTAATATTTTTATCCTGGTCCTTTAAATACTTTACTACAATCTTGACTTACAGCATCTTGGGCTGTAGTACTAGAATACATACGATTAACACTACCAGAAGTGTACAGTTAAAAATTGAAAAACTATAAATGATGCATAAAATAAAGAAAACAAGTCGCCCTAGTTCTTATTTACAAATTATGCGAAAATTATAGGAGAGACCTTCCACAATGAAGGGATATTTTAATTACATTTTTATTTATTTCACAATCTAAAATATATATAACATGTATTACCTATGTGTTTATCGTGATATTCTAAACTTGATTTTATCTTATATCCCTCACTCAAACTTAAAATGTAAGAATAACAAGAAGTACACATTTTCACTCTTCTCTCTATTCGTAAAGAAAGTTAAGGAATCGAATCTCTTCCGCGAGAACATGGCGAATGATCAACCAAACCCGCGAGCGAAATGGAGACGTATATACAACCACAAAATTTTAAGGCAAATTAACGCTTGTCTGCGCCTGTCGAAGTTCGTTGCAAGGGGCTGGTCTTGGACGTGGTAGGTGATTATTTTTTTTTAATCATATTGTCTTAGAAAGTCAGAGACAGATCCAGAAATATTCCGTGGGGATCAATTTCGGTCAGCATTTCTGCCACAAATATCTTTCAAATATTAAACAAATGTTAGATCGAAAAAACAGAGTATACTCTTTTTAATGGTGAGATGAACAAAATTTTATTTCAATACATTTAGCATAATATCAGAAAATTTTGGGTTGCTGAAGGCATGGCAACAATGAAATTTTCCTAGATCTACATCAAACAAACTGTTTTTATGCTGGGCGTGGGTCTAATAATAATATTTGAAAAGCAATATTTATGTTTTGACAATGTTTATTTAGTAAATATTCATTATGCGTAAATGATTAACAACTTGTGGTTCAAAAGAGTCTCGTTAATTTTGCCAATATTTATAGTTTTTACGGAAAAAAATCTGAACTTCATTGGCAAAAAGGTAAATGCACTTTGAAAAGATCAATATTATTCAAATTTTCTGAAAATTTGTATGCTTGCTTTCATAGTTTAAGGAAAAATCGAAAACATTCCTCCATGTCAGAATAATTACGTAGTGTCTGAATGGAAATTTTTTTTTCTTCAGATATAAATTTTCGAAATAGAATCCCGTAAAACGAGTTCAGTTTTCAAAAATTGATTTGAAGCTAAAAATATTTAAATTAAAATATTCCCGTTCCATTGAAGTATACTTTTGCATTTTAATGATTCATTTGTTTACATTAATACCTTAGTTATTAGAGGAGGATGTTGCGCCAACACAGGCTATGCAAAGTTTGTTCATTTGTAGGAATCCGTTACTCAAAAAGTAACCTATTAAGCAAACTAAAACGTTTTGTAAAATATTAGTAGAGTTTAAGGAATATGTTTATTTTTTTTAAAAAACTGACATTTTTCTTTGTCTGTAAATATAATTTATTTAATTGAAAAAAAATGTACTGACATTGTCAAAACAATTATCCTTAAAGATACACATTTGTAAATTATCTTTCTTATTACTCGTTTTGCATAATATTATTAATTTTATGTATTTTTTTTTCAATGGGTACAGGCATACACGAACTTCATACCTGAAAAATATAAAACACGAAAAATGATTTAAAAGTTCAGTAAGCCACATTCTCGCAATTCTACTTCAATTTTGTGACAAAAAAAAGTTAATGTAGGGAATACAGTACACTCTAAAAGAGCAAAGGGGGGAAGGGGAAGTGAGTAGATGGGATAGGGTGGGGAGGGGAATTGGATTGGTTGGTTTATTAGTGATTCCGGGCGTGTCAACTGCTAAAGTCATTAGTCTCGTAATTAACACATGTTTTTTCGTTGAAAGTGGCTGCAGTCATTTCCCTCTGCATAGAGAGATCCGGCGTCAACTTACATGCATACGTGGTTTCCTTTCACCAGGTATCTCCCCCACCGGGTCACCGCCCCAGCCGGAAGAAGCTCTAAGCTCCCGAGAGGTCTCCCGACATGTGTGGTAGTGTAGTGCACGTTAGCGTGTGTGTAAGTAAGGGATGGGATAGGACAATGAAGGGGAAGGAAAGATCGCGCACGGTTTGTGGCCCTTTCTGTTAGGATATTACTCCGGTATTCGCCTGGTATTGATCGACGAAGCCACGGAAAACTACCGATCAAAAAAGCCGGCTGCTAGAAGTCCTCCAGACAGCGTCTGAATTCGACCTAGCCAGTTACAAATAGTAATGTCAAGTGAATTGGACTTGTTGAAAGTGGTCTTTGGACAAGTGAGCCCAAATATGTGGATACTAGGGTTGAGGGTTAGAAACCCACGCAAGGCATGAATGTTTAAGTTGCGTTTTCCCGTCCACTACGTTTTCGGTATCAAGGACCCACAAAATATAGATTTTGACTACACAGTATTAGAGGAAGTCATTTATTGCATATAGGAATAGGACTTTCCTTCTTTTCGATATAAAAACCCAGCATTTGGAGTAGAACTCCAATTCTTCCTGGTCAGAGGCACTGCAGTGACACAAGTTGCCCTGAGCTACCTATCTCGGTAGGGGAGGAAAAAATGGTAAGGGATCGTAATCGGGAAGTGGGGAGAAGATGGAGTGTCTTTTAATGCACTCCTTCTAAAACTACGAAACGTCCTTCCAATTAAAGGAACAAAACTAACCAAGGTGTGATTTCTTTATATTTCGTGTAATTTTAAGACATCTCCAGGGAGAGGCAAGAACCTTCAATATTCATTTTGCTTCTCATAATTTGCGTCTCCTTTTGCAGAAAATACTTACGAATATGAACGAAATATTTTCTTCTACATTACCACTCGCAGCTATCACACAATCCCATTCACTTGGCCAACCTTACACAACACGTAAACCCTGCCTCAATGAACTCATAGTTTTGAATCCACTAACCACGGCCTGTTTCAACATAACTCTTTTCAGTACCACGCATAAAGAACTATATTTATTCTGACTA
The DNA here is from genome assembly GCA_038098605.1 of Gryllus longicercus. Taxonomy (NCBI): domain Eukaryota; kingdom Metazoa; phylum Arthropoda; class Insecta; order Orthoptera; family Gryllidae; genus Gryllus; species Gryllus longicercus. The sequence continues at coordinate 3,753,577 of JAZDUA010000050.1, read as the reverse complement.
TTGAAACACAAACAATCTACGATCAAAAATATAAATCATTAAGGATCAGAAGAGCGCAAAAAACGTAATTGTTCGACAGAAACTTAGCTAACCACTTTGAAAGTAACCCCAGCGTGCACACAAAATCAAAATCACTCTGGAAAATTACCCCTATGTACACTTACCTTCAACGGATAAAATAGTAAAGGTACTTAGATATGATACGAAGTAACCAATGACAAGGTAGTATTTTTTTTCAGTAGCCGTTCTTACTAACGTAAGAGCAGAAAGTATTGTAATCGCTCGCCGGAAAACGGCGAATTTTCGACCCAAATGCTCTTATTACCGCGCTGTGGTAAGGAAAAAAATTGTTAAATTCAGTTGGTAAATATAAAAATAGTTCTCTAAAACGTGGTGTAGCAAATACCCGTATTTTGTGCATCCTTCACATCGAAAAATCGATTGATGACAAAACGCCTCAATGTCCATCTGTGCACAACGCTAGCCCATAAACCGTTCAGCCGATTTTCTCCAAACTTGATTAGCTGATATCGTAGAACCTGGAATTTGAAACCGATAATTTAATTTTGGGAGTTACTGTACATGAAGTTGTTGATTTTTCAAAAATTGCGAAATTAAAAAATAAAAACTACAAAATTAAAGATAGAGATTTTTACCTCAGACTAAGTCTGTTGTACATTTTTTTTGAAAAAAAAAACGATTAGTTTTTTGCGTAATTAACGCAACTTATTTTCTCAAAAACCGCTCCAAATTTTTCTTTAAATGTTCTCCACCTATGTAATAAGAGACAGTAAATATATGGTACTAGTCCCAGTTTTGAGTATTGCTTGGTTTTGCGAAAAAATATTTTTTTTGCCTTAGTCATAGTGTTGTACTAATGTAGCTCTTTAAAAAAGGCCAAGTACAATTTTTTGTAAAATCTATTAGTTTTCGCGTAATTTCTGATTGAAGTTAATGAAACATGTATGGGCGTCTCGTTGTACATAACGATAACATTGTAATGTTTCGAGAAAGTATGTGGTGTTGTAGCACCTCTAATTTAAATTTCATTTAGATCGCCAATGATTCGTTTATTGTGTATCATGTTACATACGTGGCCCACTACCACTGTCCTCCAGGTATCTCCTCCAGCGGAGCACCACGGTGCTCCGCTGGTACGCTCAATGCGGTACGAGCTCTAAGCTCCAGACATGTGTGGTAGTAGCATGTGCGTGTGGGTATGTAAGGGGAAAATTTAGGTCTATGAAGAGGAAAGAAAGATCGCGCCTGACTCGCATTTTAGAATGTGGTATTGATTGTCGAAGAGGAAAACTGCGGATCAAAGCAAGTCCACTAGAATTATATTCCAAATAACAGGTGAATTCTACGTAGTCATTGTAACAATCGACAGGGAGTCTCAGGCACGTTATTATTGACGTCCCGTCGATTGTGTCTTTTTGAGAAAAATGGAATTATTTCTCAACAAAAGAAATAATGACAAGGCTTTCGTCTTACAGTTTCACAACTGACATCCATTTCTTGAAACACAGAAGTTATTACTGCTAATGTTTTTAGCAAATTATGCATACATTTTCATAAAAAAACACAATCTGTGGAACCGAGAAACCCTCCATCTCGTCTTCACGACTTCGCAAAGCTTGTCGATTGTTTTTCGTCGTCGTCGTCGGATGATGATTGCGTTGACTTCCGCGGCGGTAGTTTGTTTTATCTAGGTTATCAGTGATGAGCCGCATCTCTGTTGTGGTAGCTGTGGTTGAGGCCAACGTTGTGTCCTTCCTCAGAGCGGACTGACGCACTACTATGTACGCTCTGTGGAAGGCCACATGTTGGCCTCAACGTCAGCCACCTCGACAGAGACGCGGCTCATCCCGGATAGGCTAGATAATTCTAACACGATACCCTCTACCTACGTGGAGACTAATATCACGCTACGTTGCACGCTGAAGCTAGTGTCTAAAAGGCGACACCGACGTCAGGGTGTTTTTATGAAATACGACCTGGCTAACGTCACCATTGCAGAAACGCAGTAAAAACAGTGCGATCCTTACCCAGGACTCGAACCTGCAACCTTTGACTCCAATCTTGTAAGTTACCGGAGCCGGGATTTGAACAAGTTTTAATATTCCTGTATAGAAGTTCGTGCAACATAAATCTTTCAAAGTGGTTTATTCCTTTCATAAATGTAATGTGGTGTAAAGTAATTCATATATTCATTGTTGCTGTTAACATCTGTCTCCGTCCGTAGTTCGCGTGTGAAATATTGCCCTTATCTTCAACACAACAGGTGAACGTATATTTTGGGGGAAGTTGCAGTACTTAAAATGGAATGATACGTCGTTTTTTATACAGTCGTATACAAGAATATATGGGCGTTTTAGTGTTCCCAATTCACGTAACTTTTTTTAAAGTATATCTTCTATTCAGCTTACAAATTACATGTTCAGATGAGTTGATATATTAGTTATTATGGTGTCTGATACGTCAAGAAAAAGCCAGCTCTTCTATTAATCCTAGAAGAGAATATGGATACTTTTAAATTTCTTACATACTACGTATGTATTATAGAGGACGATTTGAAACACTTCGAGGTAAACTGGCGAGTTTTTGCTAGAAAAACTCCTATTGATGGGTTTTTATATCGAAAAGGCGGATAAGTCCTATTCCTATGAGCAATAAATTACTTCTTTTCACACTATGTAGTCAAAATCTATATTTTATAGGTCCTTGACTCCGAAAACTTAGAAGACGGCAAGACGCAACGTAAACATTCATCCCTTGCGCGGGGTTTCAAACCGTCAAACTTAGTACCCACGTATTTGGGCTCACTTGTCCAAATACCATTTTTAACAACTCCAATTCACTTGACATTACTATTTGTAAACGTCTTACGGATATGTAACATAATCATAATTTGCCCAAACTAATAAAATAGTAAAACTCGCCTTTTTTCCTTGTGCAACCTTAATGATAGCATGTGTAGCATTAAATCTATTTTTCTCAATGACTTGGACCAACATTCAACTCTATAGTGCCTCTCCAAACAAAATTAATTTAGCATTAAAATACACCAGCATTACACTCAGAAATAAACAATTTTTAGAAAATTAATTTAATTAGCAAAACTCTCAATTTTGAAGTATTTTTTCACGGAAAACGTTTGAGATTTTGCGAAATTACTTCATTTGATATCATTGATTCCTTTGAAATTTGATGCATTTGTGATCACAAATTCAATAAATTATAAAGAATGCGTGGAGTGTAAACATTAATGTCGCAAAAATATTCAAAAAATGTATTTATGTATTTTTTGAAAAATCAAAAAGTTTATCAAAGTTTAGGTCATCCTAATCAATTCATTATGCTCTAGCTGTACTAAAGTTTTTAAAAAAAGTAATTGATAAGGTTTTATCTGAAACCTTGTTTCCAAATTTGCTCCTATTTCACTAAAAATTACACAAAAACTATTATTATGTCTCAAAAACTATACATACCATTATTTACAAAACAAATTGGTGAGAACAAATTTTTCGAATAAAATAGGGGAGACCAAACATATTTCAAACTTTGAAAAACAACCTACTATGCCAGGCGCAACTTTCAAAGACTATTTTGAACAGTCTTTACAAATATTAACTTTTTTATTGTATTATATACATGAATTTGTTGTTTCTGGTAATACCATTACGACAATGAACAATGAATAAATGAATCAAACACAATCAAGATATTTTTTCGCAAATGCCTCATTTCAATTTGAAAATTAGCGTAAAAAATGTGATCTTCAGGAACTGCAGATGCTTTCTAGGTACAGTGGCATTCAGATGGATTAATTGGTGTGTTTGTAGTGACTCCGGGTGCGTCAACTACTAAAGTCATTAGTTCCGTAAGTGTAGTTTTTTTTCTCGAGAGGTGGCGGTTAACTTCTGCTGATAATGGCGAGATCCGCGGCCGACCTACCGTCGGCTACCGCAGGTTTCCCAACCAGGTATCTCTCCAGCGGGGCTCCATCCCAGCCGAAAAAGCTCTAAGGACCGACCGCTCTCCCGCTATGTATGGTAGGGTAGTGTATGAGAGTGTGTGTGTGTGTGTGTGTAAATAAGAGGTGAAGAGGGAACAAGGACGGGAAACTCGCACGCCGTCCGTGGCCCGTTTGTTAGGTACTGCTCCGGTATTCTCTTGGTATTGATCGGAGAAACCAAAGAAAACCACCGATCAGAGCAGCATCTAGAATTTCTCCTCCAAGTAGCGACCTAGTTGACTAGCTAGTGTCGAAAATCTTGCATCTGTTGGGACTCGAACCTAGGACCTCCCGGTCAGGGGGGTCTGCCGCGTCATTATTTTTTGCCCATAAGGACCTCTCACGGTAAATCCAGGAAGAGCTAGGCGTATAGGCCAGCAGTATAGCTCTGAAGAAGGCCACAGCATGATGGCCGAAACATCAGTACAATTGATCGAGACGCGGTTCATCCCGGATAGCCAAGAATGCAAGAGCTAGGCGTGTACACATGATAGCTACAACGGGAAAAGCGTTGGAAGTGTGTTTGAGCTAAAGGGAGAATGTTTGCTTCAAATGAAAATTGCATGATTCACACTGTGTTTGCAAGACTTTTTCTGTCAATCGGATGAGATTTTAATTATATTTGTTAACTTAGTTGCTTATTATTATAGTTTATTTTTTAATTGTTCACAAACATTGGAATTAAGTAAACGAAAAAGATCGAGATTAACGAGTCTACAAATGGATTATTTTAGAAGTATAGTAGTTAAAATTGAACACATTAGACATGATGAAATCAGTAAACGAATACAGGTACAAAATCAGGAAGGGTGAAATCAAAACGCGAGGGCTGAAATGATTTGGTCACGTAAAAAGGCTTGGGAATGGGAGATGGCCTAGAAAGATTTGTGAGTGGTTTTCTTTTGACAAAAGAAAAACAGGTAGTCTCATAGAAGAATGGCAAAATCAGATTTTTAAAAACGCAAAGGTGCACAGAAGAGGTCTAGAACTGAATGACTGGAATTGCAAAGGGGGAGTATAAAGTCATGGGAATTATAAAGCCACCAAAATTAATACTTTTTTAAACTCTTGCTTTGTATATTTTTTTCGAAGAGCAGAATTACGTTTGAATGCCAAATTCCTTACCTGTTTCCGTTATGCATCATTTTTCTTAAATAATTGTATATTGTTGAACAAGTCTCTGTGATTTCTATCTGCTGTTGATTAACCTCATGCGGCCACTGCTTTAAGAGACAAAAACCTTCTTTCGTTGTCTTGTCGTAGGAAGTTAGTAAAATTAATGAATTTTTAGAAAATCGCGATTACAACATCGAGATTCTTTCCATTCAATGTATAGTTTTACTCTCGCTTAAGTTCAGTTAAATAAACTTCAAGTATTTGTTATATTTCACTAATTCAAATGGGTGTGAATAGTGATATTTACTATTCATAATTTGAACTAGAGACCGCTTTTGAACCACAATAGCAAGAGTTCTGTAACAAACAGCACTGTAGTTCTACAAATTATTTTGTATTTTTCATAAATCTTTCTTTCGTAGAAACCCAGGAGCGCAATATAGGGCGACAAAGTTCCGTTGTGTAATTTGTTCCCTTGAATAACAGTAACAAAGTTTCAGCTGCCACTAAGCGACTGTCTGTTGTTTTCGGAGCTTCGGAAAGTAAGAAGTTAAATATTGTACTCGCGATGAGAAAAAATCTAATAAGGAGCTTTAAGTTTCGTTTCTTTTGTTGCCCGCACAATAGAATACCTCAACCCAAGTCAAGAAGGGACAAAGGGCATTTTTATACTTACATGTGTAAGAATTTGACGAGAATAAAACGAGACATCAAACAGGCCGTTAGAAATAATCAATCAGCAAATGGATTTTCTAGGTTTCTTTTATGATACAGACGAATTAAATACATACGTTATTAGTAGCAGCTCAGAGAAGATTTCGGTATTATAGCCTATTCTGGTTCACTGAATCGAACGAAGTTCAGGTCAAGATGTAAATACGGCATTTGATTTATTATTAAAAATGTCCTTCAAAGAGTTGAAATGAAACCTTTTCGAGAGTTCTATTGGTTGCTAAACTAAATTAAATAATAATGAAAATAATGAAGAAAAGTTATGGACTTTTCTTTTCTGATCAATGTTTTAATTTCATTTCTACAATATGTCACTAAAAAGTTATTAATGCATTATTTTTATATTTTTCGAAGATAAGTGAACTTTATAGAACTTTCGTTACTGCAAGTGTTTTAACAAAGCAAATGAATTAAGCCATACAGCTCGAATGTCATACGCCTGGTACTAATAGACGAAACCACGGAAAACTACCGATCGAAGCAGCTGGCCGCTGGAGTTCTTCTCCAGACGCGCCTGAATTCGACCTGTCTAGTTAAATTTGAAAATCCTGCCACCGTCGGGACTCGAACCCTAAGACGGCGGTGATGGTGTAACGGTTAGCGTACAGGACTGTTGTACCCAAGTTCGCGGGTTCAAACCCGATCGAAACCGTGGATTTTTAAGGGCGAAAAAATCCTTCGTACGCTTTCCTTCGGAGGGGAAGTAAAGCCGGCTGTCCCATGTTCGTAGATTTACTTGCATGTAAAAGATCCTCAAGCCTAAATGACGCCTCTGAGCTAAATTCAAATCGCCTGTTTCTCGCCCAAGAAATACCTCCTTTCTCCGCTAGTTGGTGAAAGGAGCGTAGCGAAATTTACGTGGTCAGACGGAAGAGCAGGCCTAATGGCCTGAGTCTCGTAAAATAAGGCAATAATTCAATTCAATTCAATTTTCCGGTCCGTACTACGATTTACCAAAAATGTTGGAAGTTGGGTTCCACAGAAAACTATTTTCGCTTTCAAAACAATGATTGTAAACAGTGGTCATTGTACAAACTTTCTGCGATAGAATTTTAAATGCTACTGTGTAAAAGAGACATTTTTTATCACTTTATTACATACATTTCGGAGGATTTTGGTGTTCTAGCATCCCACATTCCCTAGAACTGGTGTTTTGAAGTGTGTTGAATTTCAAAATTTAGGTAACTTTAAATTGACTACTTGATATTACGAGCTATTTAATCGCAGGCATGGCAAGCTACTGTTTGTTAATAGAAAGTTAGAAATAATATAGTGTCTATGTACGCATTATAACTCTTGCAATGCGCTTTAACTTAAGTATGGCTGTTCGGAGATGAGGTCTTGTATGAAGGTATTTTTGCAACTAAAAGTCTAATAGAGAAATACGAAACGTTTGCACGGTTTCAAGTTTTAGTAATTATATTAATAATATAATAAATATTATTATTGTTATTATTAACAAAGGTATACATAATGTTAATATAAGAGAAAGTTACCGGGCTGGTAGGCCGTGGTGTACTTGGCATTGAAGGGCTAAACGTTTCGACCACGCCTGCGGTGGACATCCTCAGTGGCTGCAAGGTCTCCAACCAGCCGGTCGCGCCCTGATCACGACGCCCGCGTCCCTGCCGCCACTGAGGATGTCCACTTCAGTCGTGAACGAAACGTTTGGCCCAACAATGCCAACTAGACCACGGCCCGGAAATTTTTTGTTATATTGACTCCGGACGTGAAAACCTACGATGCTTGGTTGCGTAGGCTTCCGCGGCCGGAAGCCTTCAGAGCGTTCTGAAGAAGGCCACAATACGCTGGCCGAAACGTCAGCCACCATGACATTGACGCGGCTCGTCCCGGATAGCCCAGCCAACATCTACGATGCTTTATATACATAATGATGTTTTGTATTTTATAGCCTCTCTGACAAAGTTGCGTGTTCCCAAACGTCCGCGAACATAAATATTTCTTTTTACGTGCGTCTCAGAGTTACTTCCATTATTCTCTGCTGCTCTCTTGTTTTTTTTTCTGCTCAGTTCTTGTATTTTCCCTTGGAGACACTTTCACGTATAGTATTTTAATTTGATACGTTACTTGGGGTTCGTAAGTTTAATTTCGGATTTTCATGCCATAGTCCAAGACTTTTTTAAAAAATGTTTCCTTTTTGTTTTATTTCACTTAACTATGTTGCTGTTCTTAGAATTTTTTATTACTATAATTATTTTTATTATGTTTTAATTTTATGTATTTGAAAACAACATTTCGCGTTAAAAATACTAAAATCGCATCCAAACAATGCTAATAATAACATTCTAGTATCTAGAATTCTAGTATCGTATTGTCGCAGACAACATTCTCTTCACGAGAAAGAGGGTGGCCGTTGGCTGTTTGCACAGCGGAATTCGGGACCATGGCGCATCCGCTACAGTAAACATTACATTTCGAAGCGCGAGCAGTTACCCGAAGCGGAACGAAACACGCGCCTAGAAAAGGGGAAGTTACACCTTGGAAATAACTCGGATTGCCTTTTCTATTTTTGTGATGTGATGCGTACGAAATTCCTTCTTTAAAAAAATGATTGATTGATTCCGGCCACGTTAACTAAAAAGGTAATTATTCCCGTTAGTGCAGTGCATGTTTCTGTTTCCTTCGGAGTTGGCAATGGTCTTCCACCGATGGATGGCGAGATCAGGTTCCGACTTACCCGGCTAGCCTTGTTCTCCCTAACCAGGTATCTCCCACCAGCGGGGCACCGCCTCAGTCGGCACAAGCTCTAAGCTCCCAAGCGGTCTTCCGCTTTATGTGGTAGTGTAGTGCAAGTTAGTGTAAGTGTGTGTAAGTATGGAGTGAGGATATATTAAGAAAGAGGAAGGAAAGATCGCGCGCTGTGAAAGCCCCGTTTGATAGGGTACTAGTGTGGTGTTGATTGGGGAAACCACGGAAAACTATCGATCAGAATAGCCGGCCGCTGAAATTCTTCAGCTAGCGACTGAATTTGTCCTCGCTGAAAAGCCAGTGTCGAAATTCGTGCCACCAACGGAACTCGAACCTAGGACCTCTCGGCCAGACACACTGCAGTGACATCGGTTGATATCCTTAGCCACCTTTCCTAGTTTAAATAAAGAAGCTGTTACATGTAAGAAAATAACAATAAAGTTTAAAATTCTGGGATTCGTACCTCGTGTAACAGAACTGTAAGTAAATTGGTATAAAGAATAATTAAGTAAATAAAAACTACTGAACTACAGAATGGCATTGAGATGTTCGCACTACCTGGTTTGCTGATCCTTTTAGTCCAGGCTACCTTTTCGGTTCTGATCCAGAGTCTTTCCAACAGCTACCCATCAGCGCCCAAAAGTAAATTTTTCACTTTTTCTTCATTTTTCGGTTCTCTAAAAGTATAACTGAAATACATTTGCAATGAAAAAATAGAGTAATTCTCGAGAAAATGTTGTTTGAGCATTACTAAAAATGTTTAATTTCAAGATACTTTTTACAGAAAATGTTTGAGTATTTGAGAAACTTCATAAAAGAATCATTAATATAGAGTAATAGGAGAAGAGCTCCGTAAATTTAAAAGTATGTTCATTTTCACAAAACTTGTTATATCGCATTTTGCCACAAGGTTGAAATCCTACACATATTTCATTGTTAAACGATATGCAAACAAATTACTTTATTTCCGAATATTAGGGTTTAGCGCAAAACTTCTTTCATGTTCTTAAAATGTCCTGTTTCAAATAACTGAGAGAAACATTTTTACATATAGTTTTACTTCTAACAGTGGTGAACGCTAAGCAGGCGCCTTTGGGACTTGTAAGTGCCTTCAAGTACACTTCACACCAGGAGTGTCAAGGTCGCGGGCAAGGTAACAAACTTACTAGAGCTCACCGGCACTACGTCCAGAGAAATTGGCGCGAGATTTAAAAGTAATGGATGTACCAATTGCGACGAAGTGGTGTAGGGTCACATATACCTGGCCTTTAACAGTCTCTGGGAAAAGTTACGTGACAGTTATTGTCACAAATTTAGGTATATTAACTCCCATTTTGTCTTTAAAGCAAAGAAATTATCCATTAAAATGAAAAAAAATAATAGTCAGATTTCAAATTCTCGATTGCGAGTAAAAGTTTAAAAAATGAAACAAAAATATATTGTTTTTGTAATCCTGCTTATTTAAAAGTGACATAAAAGCATTTACTTTCAACGTTCAGGTGAGAAGGTTTAAAAGACATCCTTTGTTAAATGTGCTGTCCTTTCGTAAGAGAGAATTGTTAACCTATAGAGCCTTGTTTATTTATTTCACCGTATTGTTAAATACAATAAATAACTAAATGATTTAATAACACAAGAAAAAATGAACACAAGGAAAGAATTCGCCATTCAAACATATTTCTGCCACTTCGCAAGGACGTTTGTAAAAAGGATAATTCAGTTAGAAAATTAACAACAAATGATAATAAGTAATGAATAATATAAACATAATACATTGCGCGGTTATTTGACACAACAATTTGGAGTATATTTTTCGTATGAAGTCACTATTCACCTGGATTTTAAGGGGGAGTGAGTGCGAAGTCAAGGTAAGTTGCCCCTGCCCGTAAGAAGATTTCGAGGATTTCAACTTGGTGGAATCGCACGTAAGAAAGGAGATATGCGCAGACAAATAAAAGTAAAAATATAATTAAAATAACAACAAACGTTCTTAAATGCATTTATCTATATCTTGCTAAATCTATATCTTGCTGCCTTTCATATGAAAAGCGTTCAGGGCGTCTTTCATTACCATTGTGGCGAGGTGATGTACTGCGTGGTGGGTTAATTTCGTCGTGTTACCAGTGCCAGGGACTTCCGCTAGTGGCATCGACCTAGTCATCACTGCATAAGACAGACTTAAAATTATCATTTGTGAATAAAATGAATCATTCAATTGAAACAAACTTCATTTTGTAATCTGTTTATTTGAGAGTGCAATAATTGCATTAACTTCCTAGGTTGTGCGTCTAGTCGCTACGTTCTGCGTGGAAGTTGTTGCGTGTAGTTGCTCTGGACGCAATGTCCGCGAACTGAAATAAGTTAATTACCTTGCCCGCGTTCGTGACATGAGTGCTGCAAAAGATGAAATGATAGTACGTGTAGATCGGCGAAGTAAGAAATGACAGTCTGGCTGAGGTGGGCCTGCGTGATTCAGAAGGTAATTAAAACTGGGTAGTAGAGTATATCCATTCTCATCGTGGGAATAAAGTAAAAACTCCTACTAAAGATCAGCAAAGCGGCGAGATACTAGAAGTATATACGTGTCCCACCCTATAACTTCTTATGGTAACCCCATAACTTCTAACGGTTCTTGGTATCGAAATGTAGTTTTCACTCAACAATGCAGATTCATGGGGCAAGTAACAGGTTGCATATATATATATATATATATATATATATATATATATATATATATATATATATATTGTTCGCAGTATTTTTGATTTTTGAGATATTTAATCATATTTGATTTTTAAACTGAAACCATATGTTTCTACCAGCAATGAATAGATTATAAAAAGAGGAATCCAATGATGTATTTTAGTATGTTAGTATTTTGATGAAAAATGTGAGTATAAAAATATACTTTTTGACACGTGAATTTCAATTCCACAAACATTTCCTGTAGCAGCTCTTGCAACTGTCATTAGCGAAGTTGGCCTTTGCGGCGCTGAAGCTGTTAAGAAAGCGCTTTGGCGGGGCCGCGAAATAAAGGCTTCCTTCTCCAAAGGCAACAGTCGAAAGAGCTACTAAAGGACATTTTGGAGATTTAATTTAAAAACGCGTATTTGATCAAATAAAAATCATATTTAAATGAAACAATCCCATTTTAATACAAATATATCATTTACGTAAAAATTATATATAAATAAAATACCCCTTTCATATAAATATGGTTTTTTAATGAATTTTCCTCTCTATTTTGTGTAATATTTGAACGTTTTTTTCACTGTTTGGGAACACTGTATGCCGCTGACCATTGCCAGGGTAGCTAGCGGTCGAATGGCAGGCATGCCTGCCTGCCGATTTCAAAGTCAAATGCGCCAGCGGTTCCCTCATTTCAACATGGCGGCGGGCGCGTTCATTGCGTCACAAGTGCAATGCGTAATTGGCTGCCGCGAATTCCACTCGGGCGGACAAACGACGAGCGCCCAGCGCGCCGTCACGTTCGCCGGAATCGAGGATCGCGTGAAAGCAACGAGAGTTTTCGTGGGAACTAGGATGTAGTCGGTGACTGTCACCAAGCTGGAAAACGTGGTGTAATGGAATGTTGTTTTGCAATGCTTTTGAGCCGGTACCAGATTAGTACTTTCGGGTGCGTCAGCTGCTAAGGTAAATAGTTTCACATGTATAGTGTATGCTTTTCCTCGGGGGAGAGTGATCTTAAACGTTGATCTTAAATGTTGAGATGTGGTGCCGAAAAAGTCGACTAGCAAGGTGAATGTGTGAATTCAACCAGGTATCTCCCACCTGCAGGGCAGCGACCCAGCCGGAACAAACTCTAATCTCCCGACCGGTTTTGTCTCCAGGCACGCGTGGTAGTGTAGTGCATGTTAGTGTAAGTGTGTGTACGTATGGGGATGAGGATAAGACGAGAAGAAAAGATCACGCGCGCCCGTTTGTTAGGGAACTGCTCCGGCATTCGCCGGATGTTGATCGGAGAAACCACGAAAAACTATTGATCAGAGCCGCCGATCTCTAGAATTCAACTTCAGGCCCGAATGAATTCCACCTAGCCGGCAAGCTAGTGTTCAAAATCCTGCCACCGTCGGGACTCGAATATTAGCCATCCCAGTTAGAGACACTGCAATGTCATCAGTTGATGGCTTGAGCCACTCTTCTGGTATTACTTCATGAGATGTATGTTTTATATACGCGTGTTTCCGAAGTCACGTACCTCTATGAAACACTACTGTCAGGCTTGGGGCAGTAGGAATGATGCAAAGCTAATAAGTCTAATGAGTTCAGACATCAAGTTATCTTCTGGGAATGACATCTGGAAGACGATATGGAAAGCAATGTGCGAGAAATGCTCAGAATAGATATTCATAGGCATAAAATATATAATATACATACACTAAAATACATAAATACATGTTTCTCTGAGATCATTCTTCCAGAAGGAAAACAAAAGTTGAGGTCAATTGAGCCAGAGGATTTTTAACGTATTTTCAGTGACTTTTTGAAGTTCGATTTGGATATAAACCATTGGAGAATCGTTGTTTCCCTATTTAACATTTGTGTTAAATTGAAAAAGAATTAAAACAGACCAATTTAATTTTAATACTAAAGCAAAATTCGGGTCTACTTTTCAAAGAGTAATTACATCAAAATTATTTCAGTCACTTAAGGTGAATTTATTATTAGAAAGGGTCGTGCTGCCAGACTTGCTCTTCTGCTTGACTATAGAAATATTTACATTAGGGAGGGAATTTAGTTTAAAAATATTTACAACTGTGAATTCAAATCAAAGGACCATTTCAGCATTCACCGTCAGGAAATGTGTAGACTCAAACCTCCAATCAAGAAGGTTGATTGAGGATGAACGTTGAAAAAAATTAAACCTTAATTATATAAAACAACCTTAGTAATAATAATATTAATAATAATAATAATAATAATAATAATAATAATAATAATAATAATAATAATAAACTTTCTAGAAAGTTACTTCGGCAAGAATAACATTCAGTCTTCTAGAATCATAATGATGAAATTAGTATTAAAATATAACTTATTAAGAATTTAAACATTAAATCATTCATGTACTGACAATTATATTATCGTTTGGTAAAATGTATTATAATACAGATTTTATTATTGTCTTTATTAATTCTCTAGTGGTTACAACTATACAATTTATTACTATGTCAATGTTTTACATAAACGTTTACATACAGTTTTATCAATTGTGGTGCATTTCCTTTCACTTGAGGTTACCTTTGAACTTTATTAAGCTCTGAAACTGGATTTGATATGTACAGACATGTGCCCTTTTATATCCTACGAACCAGACTCAATGATAAGATTGTTTCAATAAACTAAACATTCATTTGTTGGTAGTGTACTTACTAATACATAATAGCAAAGTGCTCAGTACGAAATGCAGTCTCAAAACATTTGCAGGATTGCTGAACGTTTGGAATTTACCGTTATTAACACTGCGCTGGCCAAACTGCACCGCCGCACCGGCCAGAACAAACACAGCAAGTACCGCCGGGATGAGAACGCGTACACAAATACCTGTGTTAACCCCAGTGCTAATGTCGTGACCTGGACTCCAAGCTGGAGCTGGATCGGGTACCTCATTTTCAGCACAATGCAGCCCACGGTTTGCATATATTCGGTATTGACTGACTAAATTAAAGTCGACCTTGTGCTTGTTTTTTGTTGTTGTTATTTTATTTTATTGTTTGTTAAAGTACAATGTTCAGTTTGCAATAAAAACTTTGCAATTGTTTGATGGCTTAATCTAATTCACTTAATCTAGGTTAAAATTGTACTTAATTAATCTTAATATAGGGAGAGGAAACAAAAGCACCTCAGGAGAATTATTCAACATTTGAAAAATATCTGGAGGAAAGAATGGAGCGGGAATCTGTTCTTAATTCTGGTTTTATATCTGGGATCTTTTCCGAATCTGTAGTGAGTTGATGTCTTTAAGTGTGATAAGTTTGTGTAAAAGTGTTTTGACAGGAATGCTATATAGTGTGTTATTTCATTTATTTTTAGATCGTTATGAAGTTGTTTGTAACTAATGAACCATGGTGCTCTTGTTATTGATCTTAAATATTCGTTTTGAAACACTTGCAATTTGTTGAGATTGGTGTTGAGGGCATTGGTCCAGATCGGGCATGCGTATAATAATATTGGGCGAATGAGTGATTTGCATGGCGTTAGCGCATTTGACAGTGAGAGGTGGTTGTATGAGTTTAGTAGAGGTCTTAATTGGATGAGCTTGATTTTTGCTTGTTGTGCTTTTATGAGCAATATGTTGTTTCCAATTAAGTTTAGTATCTAAATTCAATCCAAGATATTTTATTGTTTTCGTGAGTGGGGTCCAATTTATAGGATTTTAATTTATAAGTAGCGGGGGTGGATATGCAAAAGGTTTAGTGAGAAGACTTTTGCTGCAGATTTTGAGGGATTTAAACCTTGTGCTTGTCTTCATGAGTAGTTGGAGCAATAAATTACAGTGATAATCTACATTTGATAGCTTAATAATTATATATTGCAGTGATAGATTAAATATTAGGACTATATGAATGGGTGAAAACCAGAACGATTAAAGTGACATTTTATAAATTCTGAGAAATATGTTTAAGTCAATACCACTGTGAAATCGTGGCGTTTTTGTCATCATTAAAACCATTGCATTTCAATTGTTTATTACTATCACGAAGGTTCGTTGTCACTGAAATACAGCATAAAACGCAGCATTAAATACAGCAACGTTTCTCTCAGGATTTATAAAATATCACTTATACTATTCTGGATGTTACCCATTCATATGAAACGAGGGTTTTCTATTTTGTTATAATATTTAAGCTGACGGAAACATATTTTTTGTGCAGAAGAACTCTAGCATATTATTAAACCCCAGCTTTCTTCAGGAGATTTTAATCTGTATTGCAACTAAACTCTCATAATTTATAAAATATCACTTTTACCATTCGGGTTTTTTGTCAACTAAAGGTATTGTTTTACTCCATTTCATGAACTGACCTCTACATTATTTTCTTTATGAGTAATTACTCAATATAATAAAATGCTCTTAAATTGTTTTAAAAATGCTCTAAAAGCAAAGAAAAATGACGCAAAAAATGTTATCAAAACCAGCTCTGACGAACAACTAAATCCGTTGCATATGTTATCGATGTAGTAGAGGGTTCCTTCTTTCGTTCAAGTGAACTCAACTTTCAAACTTTTGGTTTGAACTGTTATTTACCAGGAAATCTCTGTCTTAGGTTATCCCGAAATCGGCCGAACTGACAGTGGATGATACGCGTCAAAGGTACCTTAGATTACATACTTCGGCTGACATAATTTCTGAGTGAAGAAATCGAATAGGATACTCACGAATTTTGTGGAGAAACTTTGTTGAAAGTAGTAAATATTATTTGAAGAAAGTAACATTTAAATGAAGTTAAAATCGATTAAATCAGCAAAAAGTCATTAAAAATGACGTAAAATGTAAAAAAAATATTTATTAGTCGAAATTGACGAAGAATGAAAGAAAAGAAGGCATAACAAGATTTTCTTTAGCCAAAAGGTATAATTAATTTCTATACTAAACAACATTGTTCTAAAATGGAAATAAAAATGGTATTTCATTACAATACCCAATAATAATAAGATATTCGCTCCCGAGGAATAAAAACTATTTTCTAATGTAAGTCAGCTATATATTTTGACTACTTCGTGTCCATTGTTAACAAATCGACTGAAATTTACTTACGGGTATCTACGCTTCATGTGTAGAGTTCATTAGTTGGAAAATTGATGCCAGCCTTACAATTGTAAGTTTTCATAAGTCATTTGCCTACTGTACGATGGTTAAGAACCTCAAAACAGCATCGGTGAACTTTATTAAATAAATGGAAATTGTGGAAAACTGAAAGAAATGGTGAGACTAGAGAAGGGAACATAATTTCGTTCCATTGATATAGAGCGAGTTTTATAAAAAAATGACCGCTTTTACAGCCAGAGTTGGCAACCTAACGTAAGATTCTTTGATCGTTGTGTTCTTGAGCTCTTTGGACTGTCTTTCCTTCCTTCATTTGTTTGTTTGCAGTAAAGAGCTTCGACGCTTCCTTTTGACCGAAAATATAGTGCGTCATGACAAAAAATAGAAATTAGAATGTGCAGTGCTGTGTGCTATTCTGTAAAAAATATTTTTTTATATAAATATGACATTGAATTTACTTTTTGTGTATTAAGTATTATGTTTATTTTAAAACCGAGTCTTGAATGTAAGATGCGTACTGGTGTAGTGTTTCCGGCTCCTCTGCTGTAAGGTGGCGAGTTGTGATCGAGAGCGTTTCGTGATTCCGTGCTTTGCGTTATATATTTGTTTGTTTTATAATTAGACAGTTGTGAACCATGAGACGCTAAAAAATTTTAACAGGAGCTATAAACAAACATAAAGACATTACGAAGGGGCGTGGCTGAACAGCTATCGCGGTGGAGGGATACTTCTCTGTATTACATGTGATGTTCACTTCTTTAGCGAACTATTGTTTTTTCTCATTCTTAGGCGGATTCTTCTATAATATGTTTCCAAAGCATAAGATATTTTATGTAAATACCAAAGAGTGCAGTCTTCGAGTTCCTTTGAAAATGCGTTGGAAATTGTGTAGGCCTGACTTAAGAATGATTTTATGACAATCGCATAGGCCAAAGGTCGGGGACTCATTTTAAGTTGGACACGATTTCTGGAACTCAAGGAAACGTATGCACATGATGTCCTCCCCCATACATCACATACAGTTTTTACTGATTTTGACTAAATAAATCAATCAAATGGCAACGCATCACTGCGTCTTATAAGTAATTTATGTAATTAAAATAAGATTTGTAAATACGACACCTTTCCACTTGTGGATATTCTTTCAATGCTTACTATAATTTGGTTGTTTTGTTACATTAGTTACATCCATGAGATTGGTTCAGTGACAGACGTGGAGCATAAATGGCGTCGATTCCCGGTTAGTAAAGTATAACCAAGAGATCGAATTACCGTCTCGACAACATGGATAACGATTATTTGAATAATGATATTCCCCCTGATCTCTAGAAAATGTGAACAAAAGGTGAATCTATATTGGCGTCCATAAGAAAAAATGTGTTTTTGAGTGTGCATGTGTTTTTGAAGTTTAACTGTTTATATTGTATATTTTATTTACATATTAAATAATTTGCGATATTGTACAAAACACTTTGAAGTAAGAAAGAAATTGGAAAATTGTTACCATTACGCAGTTTCCAAACTATTTATATGCTGTGAGTTTTGGGCGTTGGAAACTATTGTTCCTCATTGGTGAATTATCTTTAACAAAATCTCGGCTGATTTTGTTGTAACTGATATAATCCAGTAGCAATTTTGGTGATAATATCATTTTGCACAGTAACTTCGTTTTAAATGTAACTGCGTAATCACATTAGTTTTCTGCAAATTCTGAAATGCGATGCTTTGACAACCTAATGCCGGGATTTTGTATTCATAGTGGAGATAACGCTAACGAGATGAAATTTCGTTTTCTTCTTTCATGTGGTTGTGCATTACTCGTTTATGAGCTCGTCAAAAACACGTTTTAAATAACAATTTTGAATGTGCAAAGGTAAGTAAAAATGACACGACAGGGAAAATATCGCATTCAATTGTTATTGATGGCTCATGAATGTCACTCATCTGAGTGTATTCCTAAAACACTAATACTGCAAAAACTGATGCCAATTATGAATAATATCCCGAGCGACATACTGAACATATTGAACTATTAGTATGAGCTTTTAATTTCTGTGCTTTTTTTAAATTTTCGCCACTACAAAAACCAAAGTTCTTTTAGAAACACATCATTATAAGGCTTCGAAAACAGCATGATAAGATCTCTTGAAAACACATACTTGTTGAAAATTCAACAAAAAGCGCCCGCATTACATCTTGTTCGAAAAAAATATGTCTTTGTGGAGAGTAGTACTACGCAGAATCTTCACCTTACTACAATAAAAAATGTTATTGGCTCATAAAAGCATTAAATTGTTGTCATAACCACTAAAAACGTTAAGCGATGACTGGGTGAAGAAACCATTTACCATGAAGAAAACTAAAGTTCTAGAGCAAACAACTTTGAAGGGACCGTTTCTGATTTTTCACCATTCAAATCACCATGAAAGACACGCTATATTTTTTTAGTATTTGTAGCTTCTGGGTCTTCTCATTTAAGTTGTTCAAAATTCAATAAATCGGTTGCCTCATCACCTAAGAAAAAGATCATAGTTTGGGTACACATTTTCTTATGTTTTAGTTGCTGAACACTGTTGTTAAAATAAATTATTGTGCCTGGTTCACAAAGAGCGGACATTGTTGTTTACAACCACGCGTGATTTCTTTCTTTTGTAAGTATTTACTGTTTTCTAAATTATTCTGTGCGAAGTTGTTGTTGCTTTTTTAAACTAAAATGAATTGGATTCACTATACACTGGCTTGCAAGTCGATGTGATATTTATATGCCTAGGTTTGTTTTATTTTGGTAATATTTGCAGGAAAAACTATCGAAAGTGAAAGAACAAGTTTTGATATTCAGAAAATAATTTTTCATAATAGGAATAGATTCACAATCTTAATGTTTTTCGGTGCTTTCACACATTACAGCATA
The DNA here is from genome assembly GCA_038098605.1 of Gryllus longicercus. Taxonomy (NCBI): domain Eukaryota; kingdom Metazoa; phylum Arthropoda; class Insecta; order Orthoptera; family Gryllidae; genus Gryllus; species Gryllus longicercus. Next base: position 3,734,302 of record JAZDUA010000050.1, on the reverse strand, counting down.
AAGATCGCTATGTTACGAAACTGTAGTATAAATTCCAACTTCGAGATTTAATTCTAGGTAAGTTTTAAAACATCGTTAATTTTCGTGAAAAATCCTTCACTTTTCAACGTGTTTCGCATCGTTTCGCATCGCAACGTGTTTCATAGGCCACCAGACCCTTTCTGCGAGCTACCAGCAATGTTGCTGTCGGGCAAATGCGTCTAGCACAAGATGCGTAAAGTCGTGTGGACGCATGCACACACACACACACACACTGACACTCACCATTCACTCACACTCTTACACACTCACACTCGCTCACACACACACTCACACTCGCTCACACACACACACACTCACACTCGCTCACACACACACACACTCACACTCGCTCACACACACACACACTCACACTCGCTCACACACACACACTCACACTCGCTCACACACACACTCACACTCGCTCACACACACACTCACACTCGCTCACACACACACTCACACTCGCTCACACACACACACTCACACTCGCTCACACACACACACTCATACTCGCTCACACACACACACACTCACACTCGCTCACACACACACACACTCACACTCGCTCACACACACGCTCACACGCACACTCACACACACACACACTCACACACTCGCGCACGCACACACACACGCTCACACACACACACACACACACGCTCACACACCCGCGCGCACACACACACGCTTACGCACTCACCCGCATACATACCCACGCACGCGCGCTGCGAAGCCCCAACAACTCCCGGGCACGCGCTGTGCGTATCGGGCTAACGCACTCTCGCGCTATATTTGCCAGCACCGTGTGCAGATTCGCGGTCGCGCGGGCGACCGCATATTAAACAGCCCCCCTCTACCCCGCTACCACCCCCACAGGCGCCAAGGGCCCCACGCCTTCAGCCCGCCCTCGTTTCTGCGATGTCCTCATCGGTTGACCTCACAGATACCGGCCGAGGTTGTTCCCGGTGAAGCAACTGTTACCTGAACAGCGCCTCTAACCGAAGTGGTTTAGAATTCGGTTTGAGATGGTGGTGGTGGGTTTCCTAAATGATCTACCCAAATGTTATTTTAAATGAAAAAACTATCATAATACAATTATAAGACATACTAAATTAATAAGGTACATTTATTCATGATTATCCTACAACGAAGACCATCCATCGATCTGATATTGTCGTATGCTTAGAGATTATTGCAGCTGGGGCGCTGCCCCGCTGGAGAGAGATACTTGTTTGGGAAAAATCTACACAAACCAAGGTAGGTGGGTGCCAGATATCGCCACTTTCCGCGATTAAAACAAGCACCACACTTACGGCACTAATGTTCTTAGCAGTTGACACGCCCGGAACCAATCAATCAACTTGAAATTGCACATTTTACATAGTACTGGACCCAAATATCACACACCAACTACTTCATGCATGTTTTCTATACATTTGAGTAGAGAAAATGCATTAACTCACACCCCACTGTGCAATCAACCCTAGCATTATTCTTTCCCAGCTCGTCGCTCTTCTCTTTCCCTACTATTCGGCATTCGACATGAATATGCATGATGCCATTCCTGTGCCAACCTCTTTGCTGATACTGTGTAATTGCCATTAAGCCGTGGAGGCGCGCAAAAAACAAAACACAGGCAGAAACAAAAGCACGGTGCAGAATAATTAATTCACTTTTGGAATGAGATGGCGGTCCGCAAAAAGACTTGGAATTTTCAATGTGAAAGAAAGGGTAGAGAAACTTCGTGGTGCTGCTGAGAATTGCTCCGTAGGGGCAAGTGTCTGGCGATGTTGTCAATGCTGGAGATGTGGGCGATGCTGGAGGGGATGTGGGCTATGCTGGAGAGGATGTGGGCGATGCTGGAGGGGGTGTGGGCGATGCTGGAGGGGATGTGGGCTATGCTGGAGAGGATGTGGGCGATGCTGGAGGGGGTGTGGGCGATGCTGGAGGGGATGTGGGCGATGCTGGAGGGGATGTGGGCTATGCTGGAGAGGATGTGGGCGATGCTGGAGGGGGTGTGGGCGATGCTGGAGGGGATGTGGGCGATGCTGGAGGGGATGTGGGCGATGCTGGAGGGGATGTGGGCGATGCTGGAGGGGGTGTGGGCGATGCTGGAGGGGATGTGGGCGATGCTGGAGGGGATGTGGGCTATGCTGGAGAGGATGTGGGCGATGCTGGAGGGGGTGTGGGCGATGCCGGAGGGGATGTGGGCGATGCTGCAAATGGCACATGTAGTTGGCTTTCCGGATCATAAATTAAATGAATGTAGGGTAAATACATACCACTTTAGAGATTATACATTTATGTTATAGATGGATATCTAATTACGTAGTTAAGGTGGGAGATATAAACTAAATTTTTATTTCATAAATATAAGTTACAAAGTATGAAGATTCTTTCATGAAATACTATTATAGTTTTCATAAGGTTTTGCAATATGGATACATTCGATCTGTGACTGAACCTTCAAAGGCTAAGCAATTTTTTAAAACTTCCATAAAACAATAAGATGAACGAAACAAAATTAAAAACTCTGAAATCTATTTATAGAGATGGTCAAATTATGAGTCCTAAGAAGTACCTGACAAAAGTAACTATTTGAAGTGTAATGTTTGTTCATGTTACTGGAAATTTATAAACAGTTAATAGTACAATGATGCACGACCAATACATAGAGGCCTTAAAGGACCAATGGTTCCCTCACATAAATGAGTTATTTAAAAAAAACTGACTATGCTGCCCATCATAACAGAAAAGAAAGTTGGAAACAGCTTCAAGACATTGATCTGTTTAGGTTTCAATGGGCTGCTAATAGCCGTGAGATGAATCCCTTCGAAAATGATCGTTTGATATTTAAAAGAAACTTAAGAAAAGAAGGCAATAAAAGTCAGTTCCTAAAACAGCTCATCTCGTGTCACAAAATGACACTCAAATTGAGAGAATGGATGAAAAAAAATAGTTCAGAACAAGTATATTAATTATGAAATGTTTATAAACACTAGAACCTTGTACATAGTGTGACAATATCTACAGTCGCAAATACATTTTGTGTTATTCAATAACTCTAGTCAAATAATTTGGTAACCTTTGCATCAAGTAGCTTACTTTAGACTTTCCAGCTGTCTGAGCCAGGTTCATGATATGCACATCTGTTATTAGATTGAAATGCTTAATTTTCTATTTTATGTAATCACTCATAAAATGTTTGCTCATTGACATTAGTGAGTTTTGGGATAAAATGAAAACTGCAAAGAAATTTCATTTCTTGTCATTTTATGTATTAAGATGTGCCACAATGTAAACCACACAGCTATTGTCGCTTAGTCAATACTTTGCAATGTGTGTTTCTCCGATAAGAAAGGTTCCTGATCAAATTAACGCACCATTTTTCATAGCGTACGTTGCATAGCATTTGTTGCTTGTCACGTGTGCTCTTCAAATTTCGTGTACCGCTGGTCACGTGACAAGTCTGCGCATGCGCGAAGATTTGTGGTACGCTGGTGTGCAAACGTTCTAGGAGAACGAATAGAAGATCGATTAGTTAACACGAGTCACCAAGCGTTCTGTGCAGTTCGTAGTCGCACATAGTAGACGTAATAGTCTTGTATTAGAAGCAGTTTTGTACAAATAATTGTGTCCCAACAGAGAGTGAAATTCTTTTACGAAAACAAAATAAAACTTCCGAAAGAAGTAGTTAATTGGAATCCTTAAAACTTCGCTAAATATCGCATGCATATGACACAACGTTTCAAAGTGAAGTGACAAAACCTTACTTGAACACAATGTAAGGGCATAATAGGATTACGTGTAAATTTGCTGTTAAATTAATTTCTTCTTCTTCTTCTTCTTCTTCTTATCTTCAAGTAATTAGGCATAATGCCTGTTACGCCGCTTAGTTTTGGTCCCTCCAGCGCATTCTTGGACGACCTATATTCCTTTTTCCTTTCGGCTGATAATTTGCCACTTGTTTAGGAATTCTGTCGTTGTTCATTCGCAACATGTGATCTTGCCATGAGAGTCTGTAGTTGGTGACTTTGTCTATAAGACTTTCTACATTTAGCTCGTTTCGGATTTGTATGTTTCTTTGTCTGTCCAAAAGGCTATATCCCGCTACCGCTCTAAGGAATCTCATTTCCGCTGCCTGCAGTCTTGATATATCCTTATTTGTCATTGTCCACACTTCACTCCCGTATAAGCAGGTTGGTATTGACATAACTTTGTAAAATTTAATGAGAGTGTCTCTTCTCACTTTTGAACTCAGTGTTCTTCTTATAGTTCCATTCATTTGATTGAATCTTTCTATTTTCTTATTTATGTCGATTTCGCCATAGAATGATATGTCTGCTCCCAAGAATGTGAAGTGTTGTATTTGCTCTACTGTTTTATTATTTACTACAATTTTTGAGCGTATCGGGTATCGACCTTGGAATGCCATCACTTTCGTTTTGGTGTCTGATATTTCAAGATTATATTCTGCCATTATCCGCTGCAGTTCATATGTTGCTTTTTGTAATATATCTTCTCCTTCTGCTATTATTGCTTGGTCATCTGCAAAAAGTATTGTCCATAATTTTGATGTAGTTAGGTCTAGGCTATAAAATTTTAATCTGCTCTTCCACTCACGAAGAGCTTCGTCTATGTAGATATTAAACAGTAGCGGTGAAAGACTACATCCTTGTCGTAGGCCTTGGTCCACTTCCGCTTTTCGGTCTGGTTTCCAAGTAATACATATTTCAGATTTATTATACATATTTTCAATTACAAGGATAAGATGTTCGGGGATTCCTTTCTTTCTTAGTATTTCAAAGAGGGTATGCCTGGCTACAGTGTCAAAAGCTTTCTTGTAATCTACAAACAAGATGTGGGTTTCCTTGTTATATTCTCTGTGTTTCTCTAAAATTTGTTTTAAGATGAAGATATTGTCTGTGCAGGACCTTCCTTGACGAAAGCCACTTTGTTCTTCCATCAACACTGTTTCTGCAATTTTTCTTAGTCTAGTGGTCACAATTTTTGAATATATCTTATAAGCAACGTTTAGAAGACTTATACCTCTGTAGTTGTCACATATTGATCGGTCTCCCTTTTTGAAAATAGGTAGCACTACGGCGAGTTTCCATTCGGTTGGTATTTTTCTTCTATTCCAGCATAGGTTGAAGAAGTGGAGAAGCCTTATTTTAAATTCTTCAGTTGCACATTTAAGCATTTCTGCCTTTATGCCATCACTGCCACTAGCTTTTCTATTTCTCATTTTCCTTAGTGCCTCTTCCAGTTCTTCCCTTTCTATCTGATCTACGCTGTCTTCAATGAGGTTTTCATTTTTGTCTTCCTTCTTAATATTATCCCTCGCATTCTTATTTGTCCATAAGTTCCTGTAGTAAGAAAGCCATTCATCTGGCTTAATTATTTGTATATCTGCTATGTCCTTCTCTTGTCTGTTAAGATGTCTCATAATTTTATATGCTGTTTTCTGCCGTCCATGTATGTCATTTTCGATATCAGCTATATATTTATCCCATGAATCCTGTTGGGCTTTTCTTGTTAGGTACCTGACGTGGTTGGAAATTGTGGTGTATTCCTTCTTAGTTTGTGAGGATTTGTTAGATAGATATCTCAGATATAGTTTCTTTTTCTCGTTAACAGCTTCTTCGATTTCTTCATTCCATATTTTAAGCCCTTTCTTCTTCGTTCTCTTTGAAGTAGAGCCTAGTGTTTCATATGCTGTTACTTCAATTATAGTTTTCAAATTCCTCCACTCTTCTTCCACATCATTACTAATTTCAATTGTTTTATTATGTTGGTTCAGACGTTGTTGGTACATCAGTTTGACAGATTCTTTATTTAGTAGATATACTTTCCAGGTTTTTTGGGTAGGACAGGTTTGGCTGTTTTTGATTTTAACCCATCTCTTCAATAATTTTAGCTTTCCAAGAAGTGCGAAGTGATCACTATCTATATCGTAGCTTCTATAAGCTCTTACATCTGTAAAGAGTTTGCTTATTTTATCGTTTGCCATGATGTAGTCAATAGTACTAGTTTGACCACGTGCTGCCCATGTCATCTTGTGAATACGTTTATGCTTATAGAAAGTGTTCATTATTTTCATATTGTTAAAACATGCAAAATCTCTTAGTTTGCGTCCATTTTTATTCAGAGTATCTTCGTTATTGGGGCCAATTATCTTATCCATAGATGCATTTCCAATTCTGGCATTGAGGTCTCCACATATGACAATATAATCATTTTTATTTATTTCGTCGAGAGTTTTTTGTAGGCAGTTGTAAAATTCCTCTGTAGCCATTATATAGCGCCAGTTGTAAATTAATTTCTACTGGCGCTATTACTTAGGGAAACAACTAAAACGGTTGCAGTTACTCTCCTTGCTGTTGTATAAAGAGAGTTGTGATGCTTTGAAAAAATAATTCATTCTATTTGCGCAATATTATAGATGGAATAATCCAACTAATATTGACATTTTTTAGTCAAAATCAAAGAGTTTCTTTGTGTTATGTATTTTTCCCAATTCTTGGGTTTCTATAGATACCTCTTCTCAGAGGCTGAATAGTTTTTGTTCAATTTATGAGCTTTCGAAATTAGTAATAAAAGTAGTCTGTGAGATATATCGCGTCAACAAGTCTGCCTTTTAGGGTTATTTTGTAATGTAAAAGTACATTTATGTCTTAAAGTTTCTTTAACCTTATTTTATTTGGACTAGTAAATAGAAAATGGTTAAATATGGTATTTGTACTTTCTCATTACCATTATACGAATTGCTTAAAAATAAAACAAACCTTTTAAATTAAACCTTGTATTAATATAGTGTTATAATGGAGATCTAAATTTAAAATTGTTTATTAGTTATTATAATTTGTGTGGTCGCTAATGTCCTTACAATTGATGCAACATTAAATAAATTTTAAAAAAGAAAATATTTATAATTTATCAAATAAACAATAATGAAACGTGCTTTCGGAATGAATAAACATTTCACAAAATTCTAGGTTACATTTTCTTATTTTTTCTTAGTCAATGGGTCATTGAAGATTTACCGTCGGGGTTTTTCGAGTTTTGTGTTAGAGATGGGGCTTTTGCTGCTAATATTCACATATGCGTCTGGATTACTTTAAAAGCAATGCATTAATTAAGTCAATGTAATATGGATGTGTTATCAACGAGAAATGAAATGAAATGCATATTGTCAAATTTTTTGTTTTAGCAAGAATAATTTGGACAGATGCCTTCAGTATTTTATCTGGTATTCCTATCACATTTTTTTTGATGAAAATATACGAATATAAAATAAAACTAATGATGAGTTCCTGTTGATACGGATTAAAATGAAATGTAAACACAATTCATTATGCTCCAATATAATACGCTTTTGTTTTTCGCGAGAAATCATATCTAAATTCATCGATATTACCAAAACGGATGACTGTTTGCACTTGGTATGGATATTAATAATAATATTTCATTTAAAATTACATGATCAATCAGAATTGAAGTTTTAATCCCAGAAAACATTAGGAAACGTAGGAAAATATCGATAAAATACGAATCATTTTCATATTCAATGCAACGTATTTGAATTAATAATTATTTATATTTGTAACCGAATCAGAGTTTTGTAATTGGCCAAGTCTTTCCAAAACGTAGCTACAAAATCCATCTGAGATTATAAAAATAGCGTAATATAACATTTAATTATTTTTAATTTTGAACTCTCCGCGTTTTACGTACTTGCTTTCAGTTAAACAGAAAATTTCCCCAATTTTAAGCAGGACGCGTTTCATGCAATATTCAGTCTTTTTTTGAAAATGTTTAATTAGTATTTAAATTATCCGTTCTAGCAAATACCCAAAAAGGCATAGAGTTAGTTTTAAATTAAAATGCATAACTCGTTTATGTATTTTAATTTAGTGATTCATTTACATACAAACTTTGAAACTAACACGATAATTTTATTTCAGGGAGGACAATATTGAAATGTTGATATTATGTAGGGTAAAAATAAAATGAACATTTTACACATTCGTACGAGTGTACTCTGCATTTGCTGTGCATGATGTGACTGAATGTCAGCAACTACAGCTGAACGGAGTAAAATGAAGATTCCACTGCCCACTGCCCTATGTTTCAAATTTGATTACTCTGTTCGCTCTGACCCTACACATCGACGGGGTGCCTGTCGTCTTCTCCATTGTTCTTTTTATTGATTGATAATTCCGGGCGGTCATCTGCTAAGACCATTAGTACTGTATGTGTAGTGCATGTTTTCATCGCAGGAGATGGCGGTGCTCGTCTGCCGCTGGCTGAGGAGATCTGTCGCCGACCTATGTCGTCATGAGGGGATTTTCTCCAACTAGGTATTTCCTACCAGCGGGGCATCGCGCAGCTGGGACAAGCTCTAAGCTCCCGACGGGTCTACCGACATGAGCGGTAGTGTAGTGCGTGGAAGTGTGCGTAAGTAAGGGGAGGTGATAAGGCAAGAAATAGGAAGGAACATTCACGCCAACACCGTAGCCCATTTCTTAGGGTACTGCTCCGGCATTCACCGGGATGTTCGGAGAAACATTGGAAAATTATCAATCGGAGCAGCCTGTTCTTACATATGCCCTACACCTCCTCACTCCTCACTAACCTATACGCACTTCATTGCCACTCTAACCTACACGCACTACATTGCCACTCTAACCTACACGCACTACATTGCCACTCTAACCTACACGCACTACATTGCCACTCTAACCTACACGCACTACATTGCCACTCTAACCTACACGCACTACATTGCCACTCTAACCTACACGCACTACATTGCCACTCTAACCTACACGCACTACATTGCCACTCTAACCTACACGCACTACATTGCCACTCTAACCTACACGCACTACATTGCCACTCTAACCTACACGCACTACATTGCCACTCTAACCTACACGCACTACATTGCCTCTCTAACCTACACGCACTACATTGCCACTCTAACCTACACGCACGACATTGCCACTCTAACCTACACGCATGACATTGCCACTCTAACCTACACGCACGACATTGCCACTCTAACCTACACGCACGACATTGCCACTCTAACCTACACGCACGACATTGCCACTCTAACCTACACGCTCTACATACATGCACGCTCTACAACCTATACGCTCTAAACGCATACGAAACTTTACCCGTCCTTTTTAAATGTATTTATTTTTCTAAAATTTAAATAAAATATTTAATTCTACGTAAACGTATTCATGTGCAATCGTATTGATTTCACTGAATATTCAATCATATAATTGCTTAAATATCACTGTCGGCGTCGTGAATTCATTGCCTTCACATGACGAAGTTAAATAGGGAGATTGTTTCAAGATACATTTGAGAATATTTGACACCTTCGTCATATTTAGAACGGTGTAAATTGTTCTGCGAAGCCTTATTAGGAGGAAGGACTGTGGCGATCAGACGTAGTGTGTGTGCTTGTATATTTTTAGGACAAAATATATGTCCTTCAAATTTCATTCATTAAACCATAGCGTATTTTGTGTACTTAGCATTGTATATTTTAAAATTTATTTTTCTGGCGTGCATTAGCATGTAACAATAATAGTTACCACGACCTTTTCGTGGCAGTTGAATTTTAGAAATTAACACCAATCTAATTCACTTGGATGTTTATCAATGAAGTCTGATTCCAATACGATTCAGGGTTGTCGCTGAAACTGCAAGTGTTACCAAATTAATCTGTCTACGCGACAGGCATGGGTAATGAACACACATAATTAATTCAAATTCCCCGAGCAGAATGTGTAGTTCGACCACAGGTTTGGAGCGGCAAGAATTCTACTACAGGAGGCCGTGGTCTGTTGCGGTCAACGTACTCTGCATTCGTAATGACGATCACGGAAGCGCAGGAGTGGAAATGTGTGTTAGTGGGAACTACAGGGTGCTTCAGTCTATACGTTTCAAACTTCTAGGGCAGGAGGGGGGTCAAAGGTGATCAGAGTTTGCCAATGGTCATGAGTTGGGAAATCTTTTGTAAGGAAGTTCTGCATCTGAAATTTTCGACAAAACATTGATTGGTCGGTGTTCAGCCTCTGCACAAAATCCTTGATTGCATGTAAACGTGTACTTACACCCGGTTGACAGGCCATCAATTTTGTTCATTCTCGATAATGGCAGCACCGGAACTAGAATTCTCGTATATCTTGGTTTTGATGCCCTGGTCGGATCGGAACTATGCGTCTTGCTGTCTGTGTGTCTAACTACCAGTTTGATGTTCGCATTCATATTTATTTAGAATACATTAGAACTTTTTTGTGGGGAAGAAAAAAAATCATATTTTAATTCACAATTTTCTTTAAATTTATTCTTTTGCTAGGTGCAGTAAATCAAAAAACAAAACAAATATTCGAGATGCAACATTTTAAATTTTATGGTTACGTTTGTTTTTTAAATAGATATAATCTCTGCAATGCGTTTTAACCCTTTAAAATACAGAAAGAGCGGCATTATATATTCTACAACTCGTTAAAAATGTGCCATTTCATGAAACAAGCCATTGTTTGGCTTGAGGTAATTTCTGAATTTTCAAAAGTTAATTCTTTAGGAGTCCTCGTTCGTATGAAATATGAATACGGCGGATGAAAGGAACAAAATATGCATGTGAATCCGGGAAGGAAACATTGTTTTGCGCCTGCGGGACACAAATGCGAGAAGATAAAAATTTGAGGGAATTGAAATTTCAGCCTTACTGTGCGCCAGGTAAATATGGAAATAAACCCAGTTCTTTTTATTCAACAGATCAACGGAAGAGAACAAATAAAATTGCATAATATGAAAAATAAAATATATGTTTACATATTTTCATGTCTCTGTAAAGTAAAATAGTATTGTGGGCACAGGTAACTTCTTGTGGGCATAGGTTTTGGAGGTATGGTTAGAGGACATGTGAGAACAGAAGGAGAAATGACGAGGAACAGTCTGGGGATAAGGTGTACCCAAATTATTTAAGTTTTTCAGTAATCTACAAAATGGGTGTCTATTACCATTTTTGGGTTTTCTTTCTTTTGGGTGTCTCCAGTCCTTAGAATGGGTAGTCCAAGAAAATGCAGAAAGTGGATATCTACGTAAAATACTATTTAAGGAATAAAACTTACAGAATTTTTCACCAATAAAATTGAATGGACTATTTGACTTTCTGTTATATTTGATCTTAATTCTTACCAATATTATAATACTTTCTTCCTCAGTACCGTACATACAAAGTTGTAAAGCTGGGCTCATGCACAGTTCGGAAACTGGGTGAGGTTGAGTGTTTGAGGGATTTTGAGTTTTAAGACAATTATTGTTTACAAAGGAGGAGGTGTTTCTCCGATTCTCTTCAAATGTTATTCTACATAGCATAAACACAATCGGCGGAAGCTTATTTCCGACAAAAATATTCATTTACACTATCTTCTATTGGGTGGACGCTAATTGATGCGGGCTAAATATTTATTGATTTTCCGAACACCTCATTGTTATAATGATTTGGCGATGTTTTTACTGTCGGATACCCCTCATGACAGTAATAACAAGGAACACATTAGTTCATTACACATATGACTACACACACAAACAATCTTAAAACGTACAAAACCATGCTCGTGGCGCGATTCGAACCTACGATCCTTCGGTCGCAGACCGCCGAAGAACTTCTGCCTTAGCGACACAGCTACTTGGATCCGCAGACACTAGCTAGGTATCTAACGTAAGAATATTGGTATTGAGGTGAGTTGCCGTTAGCCTTTACAATTAAATAATTATGAGTTTTAATATCAAGCCATCGAAAGCTGCTTTTGTTATAAACAATATTGTTGGAAATACGATTCTTAATTATTTAATTATTTAACAGATATCTAGGTTGTATTCAACCGCTGTTAGGGGGAGAATTCTAGCTGCCGGCTGTTGTGATAAATAGTATTTCGTGATTTCTTCGATCAGCATCAGGCGAATGCCAGAGCAGTGCCCTAACAACTCGACCACGGACCGCGCGCGATCTTTTCTTCCTCTTCCTTGTCCTATCTTCTCGAGAGAAAGTAAAAATCGTCTTACAACACTCATTATTGAGATCAGGCGACTGACAATACGCAGAATATAACACTCAGTACCCAATTCAAAATTATTGATTGATTGTTAGGAATTCCGGGCTCATTAACTGCTACGGTCATTAGTCTCGTAAGTGTAGTTGCTAGTGCTAGTGATCTTGACAAATCGGATGATGAGATCCGGTGCGGACCTACCTTTGGTTAGCGGTGTTCTCCCACAACCAGATATCTTCCACCAGGACAAGCTCTAAGCTCCTGATTGATCTCCCGGCGTGTGTGGTAGTGTAGTACACGCTAGTGCCTGTGTGTGCAACGAATTGGAATAGAACTAGGAAGAGGAAGGAAAGATCACGCATGGCCCGTGGTCTCTTTGTTAGGGTATTGCCCCAGCATTCGCCTGCTATTAATCGGAGAGACCACGCAAAAGTATCAATTACAGCAGCCGGCTGCTACTATTCTCCTGAAGTCAGTGAGAGAACTCGACCCAGCTGAGAAGCTAGCGTCGAAACCCCTTCCTCCGTCCGGAGTGGAAGCCGAGGACCTTGGGGTCCGAGGTTGTGCAGTGTCATATGTTGACGCCCTGCGCCACCTCTCCCGACGGTTGTCCACATGTGGTGCGCGGAGGTTTGCCTCGCAGGCCCTTGAGCGCGAAGCCGTGCGTATGTGTGGCAACGCGAGACGCGCTGGCGGCGCTGCGCAGGCGCGTGGGCGGAGGAGAGGGCGTGTTGCGTGGGCGGTGCGGGCGCCGCGGCGGAGCGGCTCCGTTTGCTCACAGGCGCCGCCCCGCGCCGCACGCACGATTGCCCGGCGCCCACGCCTCTCTCTCTCTCTCTTTCTCTCTCTCTCTCTCTCTCTCTCTCGCTGCAGCAGCGACCCGCCGACTCTCGTTGCCCACGCCGCCCACGCCGCCCACGCCGTCCCCCTCTCTCCCTCTCTCCTCTCCCTCTCCCCCCTCCCTCTCTCCCTCTCTCCCTCTCTCCCCCCCCTCTCTCCCTCTCTCTCCCTCTCTCTCCCTCTCTCTCCCTCTCTCTCCCTCTCTCTCTCCCTCTCTCTCCCTCTCTCTCCCTCTCTCTCTCCCTCTCTCTCCCCCTCTCTCTCCCTCTCTCTCCCTCTCTCTCCCTCTCTCTCTCCCTCTCTCTCCCTCTCTTTCCCTCTCTCTCCCTCTCTTTCCCTCTCTCCCTCTCTCTCTCCCTCTCTCTCTCCCTCTCTCTCCCTCTCTCTCTCCCTCTCTCTCTCCCTCTCTCTCCCTCTCTCTCTCCCTCTCTCTCTCCCTCTCTCTCTCCCTCTCTCTCTCCCTCTCTCTCTCCCTCTCTCTCTCCCTCTCTCTGCCTCTCTCCCTCTCTCTCTCCCCCTCTCTCTCCCTCTCTCACCCACGGACTCTCGTTGCCCTCGCCGCCCGCCGTGTCACAGCGCGTCGCCGCGTCTCCTACGCCACCGCCGTCCGTCTGGGCCACTCTCGCGCAGCCCGTCGTTTCCATCGCTTTGCCGCCCACCCTCTGCCCGCCGTCGACCCTTTCCTCCAGCAGCACCTCCGCCACGCTTTGCCGCCGCCTCCACCCCGCACTCCCGCCCCCTCACCGCTCACATCCCGCTTCCTCCCTTGTCGCCCCTGCTGCCACCACGCCGCCCCCCAACTACGCCCACGCCCCGCCGCCGCCTTCTTCCGCCACCCCCTCTGCCCCCTTGCGGCCGTCGCCACCGCCACCTCTGCTGCCACCTCCGCCTCCACTGCCCCTTCCCGCGCCGCTGCCCCCGATACCGCTCTCACCATCTGTCTCCACCCTACCCGCACCCTTACCGCCCCCTGCCTTCCCCCTCTAATTCTGTCCGCCCACCCACACGCTCAACCTCTCTGCCGCTCATTCGTTTCTCATTGCTACAGAGTAATATGACACCGTCTCTTCTTAACCTTTTACTCCGCCCTTGCATCATGACTTTACCTTTATCCCTCATCTGTCAGAACCAACGCCGCTACCACCCACGCTATCAATTACCCCGATTCCCACGCCTTGATGCTGCAGGTACGGAGGAGGGGGACCCCGCAGAGTGAAGTCTAAGACTGTACACGGTTAAATAACGCAACCGTGGAAGCGGTGAATGTCGAATCGGAAGGTGGGTTGCTGGAAGACCCAAACGAGGATGTGACAACAATGGAGGGATCTAGAATTAGGGGGAGAGCGCCTTGCATGGAGGGATTTCGACGGTGGCGCGCCGGCAGGTTTTAGTCGCCTTTGTAGCAGGGGTGGGAGGTGTCGTGGGGGCAGGGTCGTGGGGGCAGGGTCGTGGGGGCAGGGTCGTGGGGGCAGGGTCGTGGAGGCAGGGTCGTGGGGGCAGGGTCGTGGGGGTAGGGTCGTGGGGTCGGAGGAGTGTGCAGCACGGGTAGGGTGTAGCCGGTGGTGATTGCGGACGCTGTGGTGGCGCTGCAGGTTGCGTGTCAGTTGCCGCGACTGTGTCGGGATGAAGGGGGGGGAGGAGATCGTTGGCCAGGCTAGAAATGTGAGCGACAGCAGAGGCGATGGTGGCTGCTGGGAGTTGGCTGCTGGGTGGCTGCTGGGAGTTGTTGAATAGGGACGTTGTCGGCGGGGGTCGTGTTGTTGGGGAGCGTAGACGGTGCGGGGTGGGAGAATTGCGTTGAATGTTCGATCGATCGATTGATTAGTCATTTTGAGCCCGTCAACCGCAAAGGTCATTAGTCCCGTAGGTGTAATGGAGGTTCGGAGATCTTTCCCCACTAGATGGTGAGATCCGGCGTCCATCAACATTTTGCTAGCATTTTTTTTTCCAGATATCTCCCCCAGTGGGGCACCACCCCTGCCGGGACATACTCTAAGCTCCCAACCGGTCTCCCGCAAGTGTAGTGCATGATACGTGTAAGGAGGTGAGGATACGCCAAGGAAAGGGAAGGAAAGACTGCATGCGTTCCGTGGCCTGTTTTTATGGTACAGCTTCGGTATTCTCCAGGTATTGATCGCAGAAATCACAGAAAACTACCGATTACAGCAGCCGACCGCTAGAATTATTCTCCAGTCAGCATCTACCTCAACTTAGCTGCCTGGCTAAAGTCGAAAAAGCGTTGGAGGAGAAGGGATGGCTCTAAAGCACAGGGAGAAGGCAGGGTGAAGGTTGAGCCGAAGGGGAAGGCGGTTGTCGCGGCGGGTGAGGGAGCAGTGTTGTAGGTGTGTGCAAAGGGCCGGGTGACGCTGTTGTGCGGGTGGAGGGCTGTCGAGGGCCGCTTGAATGGCGTGTGCGAAAGCAGTTCCATGAAAGGAAAGGTTCTGGGGAAGGGGACGCAGGAGAAGAAGGACAGGGAATATGGCAAGAAGGAAAGAGAGAGAGAGGGAGAGAGAGAGAGAGAGAGAGAGAGAGAGAGAGAGAGAGAGAGAGAGAGAGAGAGAGAGAGTGTGTGCAAGGTAAAATATCCCTGTGAAATTCGAATTCCAAGGGTCTTCTGAGAAATGAAGAGCGGAGAAATAGTTTTTAGGATGTCAACGTGTATGCATACGAACTCGTATTCATTGCAACGTGAATGCATACATACTCGTACATGTATGGAAGTGTAATTCTAGTTTCTTGAAACACATCAGTTATTCCCATTATATTTTGTTTGTTGTCTTGTTGGGGCAAAAACAATTTTTAAGATATTCAAGTTATCATCGTTCAAAATGTTATCTTAGATGCGAATCTTGGGAATATATTCATTAAAAGCATTTCTCTCTCTTTTAAAACCCTATTTTTTTCTTTATTATTATATTCTTTATTATTCTGTTTATGAGATGTGAATTAAATAGTTAATAGTACTTTTAAATTATTCCTAAGAGTTCACTTATGTATGACAGAATTGTATGAACATTACAAATGCATTTGTAATAAAAAGATCTATTATATAAAAGGCATTAACTGATTCATCCGAATTGTCTAATACAATTTTAATCGCCCTCAATATAGAAAACCCGTGATAGTAATTTAATTTAGTTGAAATATTGATGAAATACGATTCTCAAAACGTACGTATATTTCGTATTTTAATACTACTGGCGCTTTGTAGAACTGGATTTATGAAAACTAACGTGTGAAGTAAGCGGGAAAACAAGCAAAGAACAGCAATGATTATTCACTTTTATTTTAAAAAATAAATTGGTTGTTTTTTGTATGTTTTCGTTACAGTACATATATCACGAAATTTAGTACAATGATTGATGCGTAAAGTTAAATTTCATTGATTGGGTTTATTTCTGCGATATTCCACATCAACGTAATATAAATTAAGTAGTAAGTGCAATATTCACAGTTGGTTACAACTATTGGGTTAAAGATATTGACGAAACGCATCTTACTCGAATGTTAGAAGTATTAATTTTTTTCAAAAGTTTCTTGGAATAATATTATCTTATTTTATTTATGACCATGTTTACAGAGAATTTGTTGTGAAATATAATAGAATTCAAAACATGTCGCAACAAACGCGTTTCACGACCCATTGATACAGAGCCTTCTTATTATAACATTTTATATAATTGTTTGTAACCATATTCATATTGTATATTTGTAAACAAGGTCATAAATATAAACCAATTTAGTTGTTTTCAGATACAAAAATGACCTTGACGAACCCAAAAGTTTTCGAAAGTAGAACGCACCTAGCGCAATAAGACAAAGTATTATACATTCATATAATTTTAGTTTAACAAAAAGAGTCTTCCTTACTACTGTATTGCCATAGTATAGAACGCTGAAATACAACTCTTTACTTATCAAGAATATCGAAACGTTACTGTTTCTTAATGCAACAAGTTAACAGGAAAGATATGATCCTGAGCACGTCAATCGATCTATGTCAATTTACCGTCGGAGGTAATATAATGAAATCTGTATCGTAATGAGTATTATTATGCAACGGAGTGCAGCCATCAAATGACAGAATTATACAATGGAATTAGAAAAAGGAATTTTGTCAGAGACCAAGCGGGAAAAACCGTTTGAAAATTTTGAAAATTCCTATAATATACGCCAAAAATTTCGATAGGTCATAGCGTCAACCAGGTCGTATTATTGAATTGAATTGAATTGACTTGGCCTTATTTTACGTGGCGAGACTCAGGCCATCAAGCCCGCTCTTCAGTCTGACCACGCAAATTTCGCTACGCTCCTTTCACCAACTAGCAAAGAAAGGAGGTATTTCTTGGGCGAGAAAGAGGCGATTAGAATTAGCTCAGAGGCGTCATTTAGGCTTGAGGATCTTTTACATGCAAGTAAATCTACTAATATGGGACAGCCGGCTTTACTTCCCCTCCGAAGGAAGGCGTACGAATGATTTCCTCGCCCTTAAAAATCCATGGCTTCGATCGGGTTTGAACCCGCCAACTTGGGTACAACAGTCCGATACGCTAACCGTTACACTATCGCGCCGCTATTATTTGCATGGTGTTGACGCTAGGGTTGTTCACAGAGGGGTAGACGGACCGAAAACTAACTTCTCGTTACCAACGATCTGCGAAACCACGCTTACCTGGATGGCCGAGGTGGCTAGAGCGTGTGCTGACTTAGCGCCTCTGTCGCAAGGGTCGCGGGTTTGAGTCCCGCCGTGGGCATGGTTGGTAGCTTGTCTTTCATGTATGTGTGTTGTCGCGAAAGGTCTTCACCGCGACAGACCAAGGAGCTCGCAAGAATGTCATTGTCTCGTGTAAAGAGGTTAATATGTGTCTCCTTGTGGAACATTGTAGGTACTCGGCGCGGATAGTCAAATTCGGCATCCCCTCAGGCTGGAAAAGTCCCCGGAAAAACAAAAGACCGGCAAACCAAGATGTCTTCCTCAAATCAACTCTTTTCATTGCAGCATTACAATACTTTCTTTATACTACGTAGTAGATTCCAAGAAAATAAAAAAAAGTTCACCTTACGGCAAACATAACTTGTTCAGTGATGGTAAGTAATTGCGAGATGGCGCGGCAACGGGAGTCCCACAAGGACTTCGATCCAGCCCTGACAAACCGAGCGATTGTGTTGACATCGCTGATTGCCGCTGTACGCAAAACGCCCCCTTTCCCCACCTCATTCCCCTCTCCTTTCTCTCTCTCTCTCTCTCTCTCTCTCTCTCTCTCTCTCTCTCTCTCTCTCTTTCAGCGGTGATTTATGGGCAGCGTGTTTAAATATTTATCCCGCGGCTTCGACCGCGAGGGTGGTAATTAAATTGTGAAATTTACGCTGCTCCACTGGCACCCGCGTTGACCGCAGCTCTATGCAAACGGCGATGGCGTTGATCGGGGGCGGCTATTCAGAGCGAATGGGCGAAGTGGCACTTCACCAATTATTTATATAAGAATTGTGTTTTTAATTAATTTTTTATCGCATTCCGAAAGTATGTTGGTTTTTATAAAAAAGGAAGTGTATTTTTGAATGACACGCAAGTGCGCACTGAAAACTTACAAATGCACGGAATGAGTGCGCCAGCAATCACACCAGCGGTTGAAGTGGAGTATTTTTATTAAGCCAATACATGCCCCAGGGCTCGTGACTAGATCTTGGTCAGCGTTCTCGCTTTCCACTAGGCGGCCCCGATTCGATTGCCGGTCGAGCCAAGATTATAGTGAGCGTTTTCCTTGCAATGTCCCAGTGTATGTTGCTGTGTGACGATGAGAAAATTCACTTCTCAGGTTGAGAAGACCGGAATACGGCGTGGGAATGTCTACGTGCTGACCGCACGTACCCCGTTAACCCATGGCCGCGAGGCAGGGACGTCGTCGGTAGGCCTGAGCCCGTTCTCGGGCTGTCACGCCAAGAATATACATACGTGCATGGATGCATACATACATACATACATTATATGTCTGGCTAATGGCAATTGGCCAAGGCGCAGTTAGGCTCCGGTCGGTCACCCAGCCAGGAATCCATGATATCTGGAATTCACTTAACCTTCGTGACTTCACGTAGTTAACGAATTCGGCTAGCGACGCCGGTTTCGCGGCATTGGCCTTTCAGTAGAACCATCCTAGCGTTCGCCTGGATGACAGGGATACCACGAACCCCCCGTCAGGATGGCCGGCACGGGGATTTTGTATACGGTACTCGAGAATGTGAATTCAGCGCGCTACGCCCTGACCTACTTCGCTGGCGAAGTGAAGTAGGACGCCTTTTAATGTTTCTCAACCTCCAGACTGCGACTTGCACGGTGGTTGTTATGACAACCGTGACGTCACTCGCGAATATAGCGTGGGCTACACGCTGCCGTTCTTCTGGTGAAGTACTACAGGCTAAAGAAAAATGATTTGTTTTCCAGTATGAATTCCGTTGGTATCACGTTGCCGCGGTGTTTCATACATGAATTCTGTATATGATGTATTGTAATACAAACGCCATTTTTATTTTAGAAATCATAAGATGAGGTCGTTTTAAGTTCTAGGCTTCTGAATGTGTGTAAATATCTGGGACATACACTATGTTGAACATTCAGGGGGAAAAAACTTCAACTTAGTTGGTAACAGTTGTACTTTAAAGAATTACCACGGTTGTGTTCCTCTCCATCGTAACAAATTATTTTGTTGGACATGCTTGATTTTTGGTTATATAAGCAAGTTTTGGAGCATTATTTGGAACTTTATTTTTTAGTTTCTGTATTGTACATAACTCGATCGTTGCATAAACACTCAAATGCGGCAGATCGTATGCAACGCACACAAAATAAATTAATCTAGTGCTTTCGGACTACATCAATGAATTTGTACGAACAGAAATGAAAGTCTGATTATTTATGTTCAGGGAGATGATACGACAAATAAGTACGATACACAGGTGTGTCAGTATTTCAATTGAGGAATACAGTGATTCCGAAAAATCTGCTTTTGAATTTAAAATGGAAAATTGTGGTTTTATGTTGTTTCGAGTTGGAATTCATTGCCATGCTGGTTTGCGGAAATAAACCATTGTGCATTTCTAATTGTGCAGAGAAACAGATTTTGCATGATATCTAGTTTTTTTTGTGTAGAATATTGCGGCATTTATCCAAACAGAACAAGCGTAAAATAAGAAGGCCTGATTGTTGTTTTGAATACAGTTAAGATGTTATATGGCGTTTGACTGACCTGGTGGACAAATTGCTGAGTTGCTGAGTTTTGCTTTGGCCTATATTACTTTGTTATTTCTATGTTTTTTTCAATTTTATTGTTAAACAATTACTAATTTTGATAATTCAATAGATTTCGTTATCAGGATACACATCGGCAAACCATGATGAGCCTAGTTTCTGTGTGTGTGTGTGTCAGAATGCAAAGGAATATCAGTTATTGTTAGCATAACATAATTCGTGGTGTTGTTATTTTTCTGCGCCTATTCATCAACATATTGTTTAATAGCAATATAAATTCCTAACTTAAAATAATGTTAGTATAATAGTGTTCTTTTAGTTTACCTAATTATCAATGTTTAGAGATATTATTAGGTAGTTGTTACGATGTGTTACACGTTTAGAATAGTTGCTTCATGTCCTTGTAACAAATCATTTTATTGAAAGTATGATCTAAAAAAATCAATTGATTAAATTAAAATTTGAGAAAAACCACGAACTTTCGAAATTTGCCGGTTTATTCAATTTTTAAATCATTTCAAAACGTCTAAGTCTTGGAATATGTGTCTGGAAATCTTTAGAAAATAACTCTCCGCCGTTTTTCATAAAAAACTGTAACCACAAACGAACAGACACAGCGAATTTCAAAACGTCAACTCTCCTGTAGTAAAACCATTTTGAATACATGCATCCACAAACTTCCGAACGTCGAACATTTGCGTATCAGAGATTTCTGCATATTCCGGAAACGGGAAAGAAAACCGAGTTTCCAATATCCCCGACCATCAAAGCGGACGCCTGCCAGAGCGCGGTCTGGTGGTGGTGGGGGGGGGGAGTGGTCAGCGCATGGACGGCGAGGGTGATTAGGTCCCCGTTGCATATCGGACCCCGCAAATCCACCCCCTAAAGCCGCCGCTGGAGCAAAGGGGCAGGGCGGTGAGGCGATGCCGGGTGACTTTTCCCATTACGCGGCTGGGGCCGCAGCGTCGACAAGTCGATTCAGTGGCCGCACCGCGGCCCTTTGGAGTCTGGTTGCTCGTGCCGCCGCCGCCACCTCAGCCACCCACACCTACGATACCGTCACAACCATTAGTATCCACGCTAACTCCATCAACGCAACATCCATTACCATTATTATTATTATTATTATTATTATTATTATTATTATTATTATTATTATTATTATTATTATTATTTTCGTTTCGGCCGACTAGGACCAAGCAGGGCAAGCAACCTGCATTTACCGTGGCTCAGTTTATTCATTTATTTATCACGGTGGCAGGTGCTTGCGAACAATTCTTTGGGGGGACCAGCATTTAAGCTGGATCCGATTTTTATCCCCCAAGGTTGTTAGCCCTGGGGGTTATTATTATTACTATTATTATTATTATTATTATTGGCGTATAGGCCATTACTGACCACGCTACACACGATTAACGTGCGTGTAATTCTTCCAGGATCAGCTTTTCAGCTGTATCCTTGGATTACGACAAGGTTGTTACGCCTTGAAGTGTGAATTGTGAGATGATAGGAATGATTAGGAGGTGATTGGATATTGGTGAAAGGTGTTAGGTGATCGTGGACTTTTGGAACCACCCCAGCATTCGCCTTTATGACCGAGGGAAACCACGAAAACCCCGGTCAGGATGGACGGCCCGGGAATCGAACCCGGACCTCCCGATTACGAAGTCAGTGCGCTACGCACTGAGCCAGTTCGCTCGGTTATTATTATTATTATTATTATTATTATTATTATTATTATTATTATTATTATTATTATTACTAACACTGCTATATCCACAACCATTACCATCGGTGTGGTTTGGCGTCCGGCGAATGCCGGAGTAGTACCCCAACAAATGGGCAACGGACCGCGTTCGATCTTTCCTTCCTCTTCCATGTAATATCCTCGCTCTCCCCTTACTTACACACACTTACAATAACATGCAGTACACTATCGCACATGTGTGGAGTCTGGTCGTGAGCTTAGAGCTTGTTCTGGCTGGAGCGGTGTCCTGATGGTGAAGATACCTTGTTGGGGGAAAACACCCGTGAACGACGTGCGAGTCGGCGCTGGATTTCACCATCCAGTCACGAAATATCCCATAATTAAACATTACCCTTACAGGACAAATGGCTTTAGTGGTGAGGATACATATAAGCATTTAAATTTGGCGCGCGTAGCTAAGCAGCTTACGTCGTCAGGGTGGGTGAAGGAGCCTGGAACGCGAACGAAAAGCCAGTCTCTGCATGGAGCCACAGGAGTCTACGTAGAAAGAAAGACTGATTTTATGAGTGAGCTCCGGAGTGGTATAGTTGTATATAGTTATTTTGCCTGCGCCGACTGTGCCGTTATTGGATATTCTACTTGGACTTTTGTGACCGGCTAAGAACTGGTACATCTCCTGGTGACGAACGTGCTTTGACTGTTATTATATCTCCTGTTTATATCGAACGAGGTATTGTTATCGATACAAGTTCAAACTCTGGAATTATATGATGCGCACAACAAACATTTGTTAACTGTTCATTCTGTATGTAATTTTTGGACATGACACATTGCAGGTAAAGCGCCTGGAAACACGAATAAATCGGTCAATCAACCATTACCACTACGAACTCAACCGTTGCTGCCTATTTCATTTCCACCGTCGCAACAACCCACTCCACCGTCACGGTAACATTCATCATCACTACTACCTCCGCCAATCCTGTCACCGACATTACCACTGCTTTTTCTACAACCAGTATACCATATATACAATACCGTATACGGGTTCGTAGGCTTCCGCGGCCGGAGTCAATGTATTCATGGCTATCCGGGATGAGCCGCGTCTCAGTTGATTGGACTGACGTTTCGGCCATATTGCTGTGGCCTTCTTCAGAGCTATACTGCTGAGCTGAGACGCGGCTCATCCCGGATAGCCAAGAATACAATACCATATACAGTACCATATGACTGTAACATCCGTCTCCACCACCACCATCGACGCAACATTCACAGGCATCATCACCAGCACAGCCTGCAGCAACTCCACCGCCACAGTATTCCTTCTTCTACACCACCACCTCATCCAACGCGATCTCTACCACATGCATTTAAATCATCACCACAAAAACATTCCACCATCAGAGCCATAGCCATTAATGTTATCATCTTTTCAAATCCACAGTCACAGCCATATCTATCTCTACCATCTACATTTTCACCAACACCGTCAACTTCACGTCCGTCTTAACGGAAGAGATGGCTCAGGGCGTCAACTGATGTCTTTGCACTCTCTCTGACTGGGAGGTTCTAGGTTCGAGTCCCGAGGATTTTGGGTATTGGCTTGTCAGCCAGACCCAGTTCAGTTGCTCTCTGGAGAAAAATTCTAGCTGCCGGCTTCTCCACTCGGTAGTTTTCCCTGTTTTTTTATCAACACCAAGCGAATGCCGGAGCAGGACCCTACAAAACGAGCCACGGACCGCGCGCAATCTTTCCTATCTCTTCTTTGTTCTATCCTCTCGCCTAACACACACATTTACACTAACACGCACTACAAATGCACACATGCCGGGAAACCGGTCGGGAGCTTAGGGCTTGTCCCGGCTGGGAGCCCCGCTGGAGGGAGATACCTGGTTGGGGAAAGTCCCGCTATCCGACGGTAGGTCGGCGTCGGATCTCGCCATACAGCGAGGGAAAAACCGCCGCTGCTTCCCGTGCACAAACAAACACTACCGCTCGGAATCAATCATCACATCCGTCTCCACCACAAGCACTACCTCTTCCACCGCCACCTTTACCTTCGCCCCCATCAATCGGTTTTCGACAGTTCCTGTTCCTATCCTCTGATTCCAAACCCGACCTGACCCCGTCGTTCCAATTATTTCATCTCTTTCGCTGCCGAACTCAATTATCTCCCAAGCCGTTCGCTCGGGAGCAATTACGACACAACAGTCTCTACTGGCATTTCTAGCACCCCCTTCATCACCCTCATTTCAACAACCTTCGTTTTCACTCCTCCATTTCCACCATCAATGTCGTATTTCTCTCTCCATCTACCCCACCATCTTCACCATCACCATCAACTTCACATCCGTCTCCACCACAAGCAATTGTCCAATTGCGACAGCAGCCCACCAACATCACTGCTATCATCACAACAACGTCTTCAACCTTCGTCAACATTGCTACCAATCCCACTACCATCCTATCATGTTCATAGAAGTATATTTTCTCGTCACTACCACAACACCCATCTAACATAATATAAACACACTCTGTCACGTCGACCACCACAATGTTTTCTAGAATCAACGTGCTAACCATCACAACTTCTATCTCTTCAGTAGCCCCTCTCTATCGCGATTCTCTCAACGGCATCCCCCCTTGCCTACATCACCTCCGTCATACCCCCTGCACCTCCCCGGCCATACCCCCTCCATATCCCCTTCTGCGTGCGTTGAGCTGTCATTGCTGCTGCGACCGCCCTCAATTACTCTTTGACGCTGTCCCTCATTGCAGAGTCTTTGGCCGGTTCAATGTACCTGTGCACTTACTAGTCGTTTGGGAAATGCAATGAATTTCTGACAGCGTAGGGACTGCAGATGACTTACCGATAAACACGAACCCTTTAGTCAAGTTGAATGGTTTTACGTTAATTACGGTGTGGCGGTTAATAAATACAGTTACACTTAAGTTGCACGATTTTAAATGGTTTTATTTCATAAAAAGACATATATGTATATATATATATATATATATATATATATATATATATATATATATATAACCGTTATGTATTTAACTGAAATGCACAAAAGGTTATTTGATCTGCAAAAGCGTTCCGAGGGCTTTTGCTCTTGGAACAGGCAGAATATTCACGAGTATTACCAACTGATCGAAGTGAATGTTTGGGTGCTCGATCTGGGTGGGATTTGATTTTGAAGCACTTCCGGGCTCAATCGTTGTGATGGTCTGTGTTTAACTGCTCTGCCCGGATATCCGGTGACCGTTCGTCGCCGAGTCAGGCAGAGGCGTGGAAATTCGATGCAGGTCTGTAGGGCACATTTTATCTCCGCCAGCACCAACAAAATCAAAATATGCGTTTTGTGCCCAGTGAGTTAAATGAGTTTGAATCGGTGATTAGACGTCATTAATTTGTGTGGTAAATATCGCATAATTGATGACAATGATGCTAAAGGGTAAAATAACCATGGTGTTTAATACTGATTTTGGAGGGTGAAATGGTTATTTACGAAATAAATATCGTAAGATATCTTGTGACAATACCAGGGAGTTTAACATTGCCTGCTCATTTTGAGAAAGATGAAAAACGATGTAAATAGTTAATATGCCTTGGATTATTAAAACACATTTTTTTATAATTCTGACACATTCTAGTATTTAAATGTATATGAAACTCATATGTTCTAATATTTCTTATATGAAGTTGATCTAAGATGCGTAAAATTTGACTTTAGATAGTCAAAGCGTTCAGGATATTAGTACGTGTGGTTTACAGTGAAGTTACGGAAAGTGGTGAATTCTCCTTTACATTGCAGCTGTATTAACGTTGCTACATTTTATCTTACTTTATTTTTTGTTCGTTCTGTTATAAAACATCTCTTTCTTGAATTTAAGTTTGTAAAGTACTCTCTGGGATATGACAGTCCAAATTGTACTTTCTATGGTGCACGGTTCAATCTTTACTCCATCTCCCTGTCCCATCAACATCACCGTCAACATCGTCGTCACCGCGCTCTGGTATCGTCACCGCGCTCTGGTATCGTCACCATGCACTCGCACCGTCGGGCAGATCCTAACAAACAGGCCTGGGAGGGCCCGCGATCTTTCTGTCTTCTTCCTTGTCATATCCTCTCTCTTACTTCCACACAATCACATGCACTACACGATTCCACTTGTCGGGACACCAGTCGAAATCTTATACCTTGTCCCAGTAATGGCAGTGGTTTGCTGGTGGGAGATACCTGGTAGTCACATGCACTACACGATTCCACTTGTCGGCACACCAGTCGAAATCTTATAGCTTGTCCCAGTAATGGCAGTGCTTTGCTGGTGGGAGATACCTGGTTGGGGAAAATCTCGCAAGCTGACATGTAGGTCGGCGCCAGATCTCGCAATTTGGCTGAGGAAGATTATCTCCATCTACAACGATGAAAACATGCTCCACACTTACGGGAATAACGCTCTTAGAGTTGACTCACTCGGAATCACTAATCTAACAATGAATCAATCGTATTGTTACCGCGAGTGTCCATACTCAGCGATCGCCAGTGCTCCCACATGACGACAGTTTGTGCACCGTGACCTCCACTCGCCGGCCCCCTAACCGGTTACCTTCTCCGTCCCCACCACCCCCATTCCGCCGCCACCCCAACCACCCCCACCCCGTAGTCGCGATAAGGGCGCCGCGAGCTCGTAACTCTGGCGTCGAGAGTCGAGTTTTATGGAGCGGCGCCGCGACGCCTGGCGTCGTCAGCGCTTCTCGCTTCGCCCCCCCTCCCCCCGCTTGGTCACACCACCCCACAACCCCCACCCCCCACCCGCCGTCGATGAGAACGTTGCCTATCAGCGCCAGTGTTGCCTTTTAATTTCTCGCGTTCGCGATAACAGGTGCCTGCGTCCCAGCTTCTATCCGACGCGCACGGTGTTGCGGGAGAGAGAAAACGCGGGCAAAATCTTTGGAGTTGGTTTTGAGAGAAATTTTGAGAATTAGTGTTTAATAGGTAGTGTAGAATTATGGTAGAGGAAAGTTTGGTATAACAATTATATAAAGAAGCGTATTCATGTATTAGCCTCGCAATTTTACATTGCCAATTGCCTGTCATCTCCCTTCCTTGGTATAAAGAAACAGTTGACGATAAAAGCTTGCAGCGAGCACTGATGACAACACTCCAAACATGTCTTTGTTGGCGTGAAACAAACCCCATTTGAAGTAGCAGCCCCCTCGTGTTTTGTTTTATTCTCGGAAACAATTTAAGAAAATATGAGGGAGGTTTGATGTCAAGTTCATGACCTTCTCAGGAGACACTACGAACTCCTCAAAAAGTTATTATGAGATCGTATAATAACGGTGAATGCACACATATTGAGAGAAATGCGAAAATATGAGAGTTACAGAAGGGAAATACGTTTCAAATGTATCCTATTAACGATTTGGATAATGGTAGTGTCCCTTCTATTGACACCTAGAGCGGCGATCTTACAGTGACAATAGCTGGTTTGTTCCAGTAATTAGCACTGCTTCATAAACTCAGGTGGCTGATATTGTAACTAATATCCCCACTCTACGCACTTCTCGAAGTCATTATTCATGAAAAGATAATACCAGCTATATGCGTAAGTAGCGACAGATACGCAGACAAATAAATAGAAAGGTTTCGAGGAATTTCGATTATGAGCGTTAGTCAGGAAATGTTTGTTAAAAAGGATGTTACGAGTATGATATCGAAATGTGTAGCTCTTCTACCAATTTTGTGAGAAAGCACTGTGAATATTTAAGTGACACAACGTAGAGAAACTCTTATAATTATATGTTGGTTCTCGATAAATTCGAACATTAGTTTTGGGAAAGGAATCTTTTGCACATTCGTTGAGCAAGCATTTTTTGAGTTTTCAGGAATCTCCTGTGCGTTGGAAAAGTGAAATGTTGTTGCGTGCGTGTTCAGTGTATTTAATTTGCTTTGTAAATGCCATGTACAAACTGGTGTCGCGTACTTGTAAAATAGAACTTGCGTAGATGTTTGTGTTAATTATTGAATAAAACAAAATTATGGTGGATGAAAGTAAAATAAATGATACTTATACAATATATTAACGTAAATTGCGCGATTTTGTTCCCCAAACCAAAGCAGACCCGGGAACCTTCACATCAACCTTCATCTGAATTGATTGTTTTCTTTTCTAATTAAACGAAGTTCAGCTTTGGATTGAAACTTCCAGATTTTATATCTCTCATTTCTTGGCATTGAATCGACGGTAGTAACTGTGAGCAAAGGTTTGTAATTTATAACCATGATTCTACTTCGGCTGTGTTAGACTGAAAGCTAATGTAAACCATATTCTAATACCTAAGGTTTTTTACATCCGGTCATTATACGAAATTTTTTTCTCGTAATTTATGAATCAGATTTTTTATCAGCTTTCTCACAAACATTTCACTGAGACTTCTGAATTACAGCTTTTCACATCCCTTTTGAGGTTTTCGGCCACATTTTTTGGAATTTGGTCACAATGTGGAGCTGTGCTGATGAACGTGGCAACACCGTCAAACTTTCCTCTTTATTTCTTTCGGCAACGTTGAAGGACGCGGACTTAAAATGAGATGTCTCCGGCGGTTTTGCTCACGGATGAGAGATGCAGTTTATATTTTGGGGTAATTGTGTTTGTAGATTGTGACAGATATGCAGAGAGTTTCGTTGTTAGAGGTTGTTTGTTTTAATTGTGTGGAGTAGAATTTTGTGGCGTTTCTGGCGGTAGGTGCCCGGAGGTTTTCTCTTTTCATGAGAAACTCTTTGATGTTATCGTTCTGCTAATGAAGCGTTGGTTATCGTTGTGATTATAAGAGATATTCCTTTTTATTTAAATATTAAATTAATTCACAATTCTCCATAGACAGTCAACAAGTCTGTAACATTGCATTATTATCTCTCTGTTGAAGAAACTTACTTCAAATTTGTTTAATTGTCTGACATACTTCTAAACACAAAAGTTTAAGTGTCTGGGGTTTGTAAATTGCCGTAAAAACATTACCTTCTTGGCGAGTAAAACTTTAATATTTACAAAGATGCCTTTTATTCCACTTACACTACAATAGTCTATGATTATCAAATATGACGTTTTTACGGTATTGATGGTAAGTATTCAAAAAAAGAGGCAACTGTGACACTTCCACTCATTTCCTCCGTAAAAAACTAACCATGACAAGGTTTAGGAACATTCGGTCACAATATTTGATGTAAAACAATGCCATTCAGCAAAACATCCATATTCTGTACTATTAATAAATTTCGAAGTGTTACACCTACACACACACATATCCGAAATATGGAGACAACTACTTATTACAATGAAAGTCTCTGATTTATTCCTTGAAACTACAGACACAGTTTATTTTCCGAGAGACATTACCCATTGTTTTTATTCCATAATTCACTGATTATATAGATTTCAAACAAAACACCCAAGATAAAATATTTTTTTAATGCTTTAAAAATTCCATCGTTAATCGCTTGGAGTAACTGATAATTCCCTCATAGCTGGGAGGGTAGTTTCCATCAGATAATTACGAAGTTATCTTTGTTTTGTATCGACGGAGTGATTAGCCGTTCGACTGAAATAAAACTGCAGCGGTTTAATAACTGGGACGTTAACTGCGGTCTTCTAATGAAAGTGAGCCTCATGAGGCATTATCGATTTCAATCGAGATAATTCGTGTTGTGAAAATGGTCGATTTTTTTATTCTTTTGAGCATCGTGAAGCGCAAAATATACTGCTGCTTTCTCTTATGATATGCAATAGTTTTCAAATAAAAATGGTATCGCTTTTTGTTCTGGCACTGGAACTATTTGTGCTTTTTATTCCGTGAGAATCGACGATCATTTGAAAATTGAGTAGAAACAAAATTAAGTTTAACATATTTACAGAATTAATGTTAAATCCACCTAGGCGCATAATAGAATATTTTCTCGATATGAAAAAAAAGTAATGTTTGTTCTATGATGGATTGATTGCTAGATTAACATTTCATGCCGAAAACTCCTACAACAAAAAGGTATACCCGTACGATGTCTTAGATGCATAACATAGGCAATATTCGAATTATGAGCTAAGAGATTGACTGCCTTTCCGTTTCGAATCGACGAGGACAGATCTTTTCTGTGTAGTATTAAGAGAGTGGGTGCTAAAGTGAACCCTACGGAACACATTTTCAATTTTCAATGAATAGGAAAGTTGGAATATATCAAATTTATATATTTTATGAAAATGATACAAACCGTATTGATTTGAAGTTTTCAATTTTGTTAGTGTCCGAACCTTGATCAAGCTTTGATATTTTATTAAACTTTAAATATTTCTAATTAAAATATCCGTCCGATATGCTTATGATATAGAAATACATTGTTAAAACTATAGAGAAACTGATCTCTGAAATTTTTTGTAAGTGCTATATTTCGTATTTTCTTTTAGTTTACTTGAGCGGCAAATTGAATTTTAGGCAAACAATGCATTATTGCGACCTCGCTTATGTCTGTGTTGGAAACTGAAGGTACATTGAAAGATGTGTGTTTAAACTGTAATAATGACTGCTTGGTTATAAGAGCATAATGTAAGTTATTGGAATGAGTTTCCAAGATGGTTTTCTATTCCAAGTTATAATTATAAATTTATTTGTTGAGTCAAAACTTTTATGAGAAGGAAGAGATTAATTTCGGTTACGTTCACTTTGTTTACATTCAATTTAAACTTTGATCGAACGACCGAGAAAGGAATATAAAATGTAATTCTGAAATAAGAATAGCAATATTTAACATCTTTATGTCCTGCATCATTTTCTCATATATGAGTATGCTGCAGAAAGAAACTTTTTACGAAGTGATTACATAAAATTAAAAATTAAAAAAGATTGAAAGTAGATGTCGCTTATATCCATCAATATGTCTGTTATAGTTAGAAGCGCCGTGTGCTATTGAAACTTTTATGTCAATCTCGAGTTAAATTTTTCACCTTTCTGATAACGAATTATTACTAGTTAGTAATTGTACTGAACTACTGTTTTTAAAATCCTATAACTATAATGTTGTTACTGCAGTCAAAATCTCATTAAGCGTTAATGATATAGTATTGTCAATTAAGAGGAAGAATTTTGTGATTCACTGCCAGAAATAGAAACTAATCTGTTCTCCGGATGCTGAAATGCTTCTTTCTTAAAATATTAAAAAAAGACCAATTTTAAAAGATTTACTCTGACCTGATTATATGTCAGTCTATCAGGTTTTGTTCTTCAAATTTTTTTGATATATTGTGGTAGAAATATATTTTCTCTTGCAATAGGCATGTAATAAACCTTGCAGCCATAATAAACATGATTTAGCATATATCGCAGTGTGCTAATCTACAAGATACACGATAAAATACTTTGCTGTTAACATAATGTGACATACCAGGAACCCTCCTCAAAGCAGGAACCCTCCTCAAGGCGTTTTATAAAAGGATATATAAATATATACGTATGATTGGGTCAGAAATATATGCATTTAAAATAGTCTACAGCAAGGAATATATGTCATTTGGACAACGTATCGACAAACTTTGTGTTCTGAGTTTGAGGATATGGACGTGACATTCTTTCGCCATGCAAGGCTACAGGAATATGACTTTGAACCAATGTAGAGTAGGCAATGAATGGTAATGTTAGAATTTGGTATGAAATATCTCTCTGGTCAGCGACCGTCATGAACAGTAGGAATATTTTTTAGACATAAGTTGGGTTAGAGTTTGATAAGGAAACGGAAAATACGTTAACAGAGCGATTGTTTTATGTTTGTTTGTGATTTTTATTTTGTGGATATCATTATTAGCTTCTGTTGTAATTTGTGATTTTGAGAATTCATGAACAGTGCACTTCGTACGTGGAGAAGTAGTGTAGATTAGATTCCTAACTGGACATTATAAATTGTTTTAAGTTAAAAAGAAATTACAGTCGCGAGTACGCGCTTCATCCGAGGCGCAGGAAGGGAAAGTCGCGTTCGCGGACTGCATTTATTGAATAGATCGGATTATAGAATATTATTATCAAACAGGAGGGGGATATTTGGGTAATATTACGAAAATTCTCCCGCTGTCAGAATTTACGACGATGGCACGAGCATCGCAAGAACATGCCATTGACAGCATCCGAACGGAGGATTACGTGAAGACCAAAACACAAGATATTTTCGTACGCTTACGAACATTTATGCGAAATAAATACCAAAGTGAATCTGTGAATGTACAAAGTAAAGTTAATTCAAGTCATTAATGATCTCAAAAACAAAAACATAAATTTGTCAGAATAAATGTTAGCTTTTTATTATAATACAAAGTAAAAATGTTCATAATTTGTAGGAGTCGCCACCAGCATTTTAATAATAGGATAATACAGCAGAACGTCCAGGAATCGCTGATACGTAGAGTTGCTCGTACACACATAATAGTAAAATAAGAAGGGAAAGTATATGTTGGACCCAGGTTTGCAAAGTCAATAGAATTGTTTAGGAAGATTGAAATAGCAAAATTAATCTATACTATAATAAATGTAGTATTAACCAGGCAAAATAAATAATTAAATCAACAAAATCGGGGAATAAATCAAATAACCATCAAATGTGAAATACGAATATAATTAGAACATTAGTAGAAAAATGCTGATTTCTCAAATGGCTGCCCAGTGTGAGGCAAAATAAAATAAATAATGTACTAGTAGAAGTTAGTTAAGTAAATATATCTCAATGTTGAGAACTAACAATATGCAGAAATCGGGGGAATTCTATCATATTTTTAATAAGAAATATTGTCTATTTTATGAAAATAAAAGATTAAAATTTATTTTTTGCACTCCATTTTCAAATAGTTTTCCATAGTATTTAACATCTTTGAACAAAATTAGAAATCGGATTTACAGTAAAAGGAGCTACACGACATGTAATTTTCTGCATAATTTAACATATGCTCACTTACAATAGAATTGTCTCCGTAATGTCGACTATGAGACGCAATTCCATGCTTAGGGACGAAGATAAGATGACGCAATTCCACGAAGAACAAAACAGATGATGCTTTCAACCTCTAAGGAGTTCATAAAAAGACATTTTATTCCTTCGTTTTTGTGACTTGACATTAATGGGATTATCTTTCTTGTACTCCGCAGCGACATCCATTACCTCTGAAGCTCTCTTTTATCCTGAGATACCGGTCTTTATTTACTTCTGGTCATTCCCATGCTTTCTAGTAGAAAAAAATATTGCGATTTCGAGAGATTCAAGATTCCTTTAAGTTAATTGTTTAAGATATTTACAAATTACAAAAAAGTGTTACGTTTCATTGGTGACACAAATTGCCTATTTTCGGCGTGAATATTCTCATCATCTAAAGGATTGTAAACGAAATGCCATGAAAATGATTCCATTTTCAATGTATTTTCAAGATTTATGATTTGATTATTATATCTGTCAATATTAAGAAAAACTTTACTTATCACAGTCTTGAAACTTCATACTCCAGCCTTCGGAATGCTAGAATATTGATAGAACGAGATATGAAATGAAAGGAAGTAAAAGATGAGGAAAAGGGAAAGGAAAAAGAAACAAGAGGGATGAGAAAAGAAAAGGGAAGTACTGAAATAAACTTTCGCTCATGTCCCTTCCACTGTCGTGGTTAGAAGTAGGTAATCAATGGTAGGAGTTGGTTGTTTGCCTGAATATGGCATAATGTGTCAAAATGTTGTCTTTAATTTGTTTTGACAGATGGCACGAGGGATGCTTAAAAGAATTGCGCAGGTCTAATTTTTGTTGAAGTCTCTGAATTTTGGAAACTACAAACGTGAGAAACAATGCAAGGAACTGTACGCTAGTGTAACTGTACTAGTTTCAACTAGAAACTTGTCACTAGATACACATTTCTTCAGATGAACGCCAGTCTTCTCACACCACCCACCGAAACCCCACGACGGAGGAAGCGTTGTTCCAAGAGTCCACGGTTCACGACCTTTCCGCCACCTTTCTCCTTCCCCCTCCCTCACTAAGTCAAATCTGCCAAAAACTGAACCTGATAATGATGGAAAACTGCCTTAAACGAAACAAAAATTGTTCTGTTCAATACGTTTGCTATATATAAGCAATGCAATTGTACCTACTGTTAATGGAACCTGCGGAACGCGAAAACAGGGAGCCTTTTTGAGTTTATTTTGGGCTGTCAGCCTGGCGGTTGCGGAGAGGGAAGAAAGTAGAGACGTCAGACGAAGAAATGACTTCACAACTGCATGGGTCACGAAGTGGAATCTGCTAGAAATTGAAAAACTCACAGAGGAGGAAGCCGATTTGCACGCCTCAAGTGCTATCCTTTCTCTCTGAGCCCAAGAGGCTTGTGTGAAAAGCTCTGAATATTCGACACGGTTGAACGCTTACGAGTATTTAGTTAAATACTTACAAGGTCTTTGATCTAGTGCTCCGTGAATGATAAGTTCGGAGAAGAGGAAAATCTTGATATTGCTGGAACGTGTGGAAGTGTGACGGTGAAAAGTTAGAATCAAAGACCACACAACGTGTTAAAAGTTTAGAAAGAGATGACATAAGTGTATACAATTTTTCAAGACAAAGAATCTATTATGAAAAATAGTTTTAAGGAAATTCTTCAGTCTTTAAACGAAGGGCTGCTAAAAATGAGAAGGAAGGCGTTAACGATCTCAGGTGGGAACACGGGATATGAACGTGGCGATGTCAGGGCCCAATTTACAAGCCAAGGATATTGATATCTTTCGAAAGTTAGAAAAGTGGGATTTTAAGGCTTCAAACGAATGATTGGATTCGTTCAAGAAGAGGCATCAGGTATCTTGCAAAACTGTATGTGGAGAAGCAATGAACAGTGATAACAATGCAGGAGGTGGGTGGCAAAAAAATTCCGGAGATCAAGACCTGGGTACGAGATGGACATTTTTAACTGCGACGAAACTGCCCTGTTGCGTGGTGTATGTTCTATGACCGATAGCGTCGGCCTTTGCTGCAGGCGAGAGAGGTCAGCACCCTGGTGGTCGTCCCTTAGCCAGACTCTCGATGTTACATTTACCCTACTTTCATAAATTGTCCTATATTTTACAGGCTACTTGAAGATGAAAGTATTTTGATGTGACATTTTTTAACTAAGTGCTTTTCTCTACCTACATTTAAGTATATTTTTACTTAACCAACACTTTTACTGTGTTGACTCGTGCTCAACTCTATGCCTATTTACATAAGTAGAGTGTCGAATTTGAGGTGTCATGTTAGGGTGTTTGCAGGCAGCCTCTTTTCTGCTCGCTATTCTCGCAACTGCTTGGCTGCATGGTTATCTTCTCCACCTTCTGGTCTTCATTGGCTGCCGTTGTCTGATACTAACCGTAGTGGTTCTGTAATGCAAAGGTGTTGGTGCTTGTTTCCCATTTCAATCGGTATCGTGCTCTTCCGTTATGAGCAAGTCTGTATAATAAATTCCAAGGGTCGCTGCGGACAAAGGAAGCTGATCTATGAATCTCAGCTGCGAGTAACAGTTGTGGAAGCTGCAAGAAAACGTTGTGGTAAATATCATATGTGTAATACTTACGACAAGAAAACAGAAGGGAATAAAGTTTCATCAGAATCCAATACTTTTTAAAATGTCTAACTACAAGTTCAAATTACAAGTTCATGTTAATCAATTTTCTGAATTTATTTTCCCTTTTTAAATGAGCTCATGTGAAGATACATTCTGTAAATTATTGAGTGATAAATATTCAATTGAAAATGCTTAGTTTCGAGTGGAGGTCAATGTTTCCAATGAATGTATAGCAGCCAAATAATTACGATTGTATGTGTTTTATGACCGTGCATTGACCTTTTGCGGTCTCTCTCGTGTTTATCAAAATGGGTAATTTTGTGAATAACTTTGCGTATGTACCACCAGTTTTCATTTTATTGTCTCTATATTTCAATGGTGTTTCCACTACGAACATAACTCACATTACACTAATTGTAAAGAATATGGCTCACTCGATTTGCAGTCGAAATGTATCAAACTTATTAAATCACTTGTGTAGCTCAATGAACTGAAATTTGACAATGGAAATGGATATCAAAGTACTTTTGTAAATAAGAAAACATTTTCTTACGTGAAAATATAAACGATTTTTTTTTTCGAAAGAAAGACGGACCGATGAAAGCTAAGAATTTTTTGACCAGATAATGATCAACAGTGTTTGTCAAAACACCTGCAATCTTTCTGGACAAGGAACTGGGTAGTAAAATTCAATTTCGTTTTCGAAACTAAAATAAGATTCAGTACAAAATTCATGGAATGATACAAAGCGGTGCCGAAAGTATAGTAATTTTGCAGCGATCAAAAATTAGCATCTTTATTTCTTTCACAGGCACATCAAATGTATAATTTTGAGGTTTTCATTCATGATATAACATTTAAATAGAATATAAGTATATTCAGTTATAATAATATGAATAGGCTTGTTGCATTTTATAGAGAAGTTTTACCTTTGTCTTGAAGTAAGCGGAATTTTACTCAGACCTAGGAAGCAAGAATTAAAAGTTAAACGAATAAATTTTCATTTTAGAACAAAACATTTAAATACATGTACTCTGCAAACTATATAAACATGTACCAGACTGTTATACCGAAGTTCGCGGTTCGAACCCGATCGAAGCCGTGGATTTTGAAGGCCGAAAAAATCCCTCGTACGCCTTTCTTCGGAGAGGAAGTAAAGTCAGTTGACCCAGGTTAGTAGATTTACTGCATGTAAAAGATCCTCAAGCCTAAATGAAGCCTCTGACATAAATTCAAATCGCTTGTTTCGTCGCCCATGAAATACCTCCTTTCTCCGCTGGATGGTGAAAGGATCGTAGCGAAATTTGCATGGTTAGATAGAAGAGCAACTACGTACAATAAGGCATCGTTGAATTGAATTGGTTAAATTAATCAGAACTAGCAGAATCCTTACGATTCACATGGTCTCACAAAGGAAGAACTATAGAAAATTTCAATATGCAACTATAAAAAAATCGACCTTCACGCTTCCCAAAATGTTTTATGTTCAGTACGCATTCTTGAGGTCTACTGACATGAGGGATATTTATAAATTATGAAACTATAATATCACTATTTACTCTGAACACAGAAACTGTGAACACACCATTACATTGTTTCTGACGATTAAATTGAAGTGTTTTATGTTTACCAGGTATGTTTCAGGTATGTTGTAGAGTACTGTAGCAGAAAATCTTACAATTGACCTTAACTTTAAATCAAAAAGCGTCATTGAGGCTAATTCTAAGCATCCAATTCTAAACATTTATTTTTATCAGAATACACCAAAAACTGTTCGTAACGTGAGCTTCAGACTTTTTTCCCACTCTTTAACCACAAATGTAGTCGAATGATGAATAAAAGTACAACAAAGCGAGGTTAACAACATTTTGAAATTGTACATTTTTATCCTGAGTAGTAGAGAACTTATTTTCAGAGGTGAACGAATAAAGTACTTTTTTTTAAATATTGGTAACAAAATAGCCCACACCCCAGCCTCTGCTCTTACGATAACAAACAAAGAAGAGCACAACAAATCATGCGAATAATGCAGCTACATGACTGAATTGTGTGCATATATTACAAGGACGTAATGATCAAAAAACCGTAGATAAGCGTTAATTCTTTTACTGTAAAGATATTATTAAAATGTAGTGCTTATACTATCAAACCGCTCAATAATAGTACGTAATAACATATCTGGTATCCACTAACTTACATTTAAAGCACAATTCACGAACTTTGGTTGAATAAAAAGCTCAAACTTCTTTATAAAAGAATATCCTTAGTGTTTTAAATATAAAAAAAGATGTGAGCTTCGTTCTTTTCAAGGCAGTATTCAAGATTTGTCATCACAGGTGAAATTTCCACGGACAGAAAATTTATAATTCCTGAATAGGGTGCTACATTCCCCACGACATTTCTCCTTGTTTTACTTTATCATATAGTAACACTCACCATGAATTTACAATGCATACAATGTTTTGAGTATCATTTGCTCATAAAGTGCAAGCACGTATTTCAGAACTGGAGCCGTATTCACACACGCACTCTCATTAAACTATACAGACCATATCGCGCCGCACTCTAGTTCACAGGCATAAATAACTCGTAAACTTGCACGGAGTCCCAACAATTCCCTCCCTTTAAGCCATCCTTTTTAAAACAACACGAAACTCAAATTAGCTCTGCACGTTGGGACAATGGATATAAGCTTTCGGCTTAAAACTCCGAACGAAAAAAAGAGCGTATAGAAACAAAGCGAGTTCTTACCATAGTTCAAAACTGACGTTGAAATGTTAACTCGTGGTCTGGACCACTGACAAGCCGAAGCTCAGATGAACGGGTCTACGAGAAATCGTGTCACTGCGTAGTCCAACAATGACCCGCTTCTCTATTGTTTTGCTGCCGCTAGAGCGCGGTTTTGTCTGCGACGGTGGTGGACCCTGGCGGACGGGCGGCGAAACGCTTTACAATTACGCGCACTTTGCTCTCTCGTCCCTTTCTCTCCTCTCTCTCTCGGTCCCACGGAATATATTATTAATTCTAATTAACTCGTGTGAACGCATGCGGGGTGAAGGGGAAGTAAAAATTGATTGTTGCTGGCGCCAGTAGCGTGCTGTTGTTAGTCGTCTGCAGTGGGTACGCCAAACACGCCACGACGTGCTGAGGGGAATGCGGGTTCGTATGCGAATGTGTGGGGGTTGGCAACCCTGCGCGGCCTTTGCCACGCCGGTATTCGGGTCGTCGAGCTCATTCCACTCGGCTGGCTGGCTGGTTGGTTGGGGGGCCGAAAAACGTGTAGTTGAAATATTTTCCCGAGCGGACAAATGCCGTAAATTCTCAGTTGGCGCTAATTGTAAATAATCTTGACGAACGCAGTTTCGTGAATGGTAATAAAGGTAGATCCAGCACAATTGAGCAATTCATTAGCGGAAGAGAAGTTTTAATGGATTTAATTAACATTGTTTTACAGTGAGAAACTATTAGAATGAAATATTTCGTTTTTGGAACTACATACATCAAGAATTACATTGAATTGTCATAATACGTAAAGTCAAATTGCGTAAAATGACCCATACGTTAAATGTATAGTTTAATTCGTCATTAGGGCAATGTGGTTTCAAATATTCAACTTTTTCACACCCGTTTCCTAATCACTGGAAGGAATCAGCGCCCTTAAGAATCCACGTAAAAAAGCGATGTTAATTAGAGTTTTCGAGAAGTATTTCGTAAAAATTATTTTGTTAGATGATTATTAAAACACGCAAGTAGGTTTGTTTTATTTTTATCAATAAAGTTTGAACAATTTTGATCTACTCTGTAAACCCTCATCAAATGTGTCTAATTATGAACGGATTTAATATATTTATCAAATGTACTCGTAGTTGACAATTGTGATTGCTTGCAAGTTTTACACTTGATATATTTTTGATTTTTTTGTGTAATTTCTGCAAAAGAATAATAGAATGTAATTAAACTTGGCAGAAAGTCGTCCATTTAATAATACATACTCAAATTATTTTTTTTACAGTTAGATAATATATCAATAATAATGCGAGTTATGTTTATGTTTGCAACAAAATGCAAACTTTTTGTAATAAAATGTTCAATTTCCAAATCATTTCATTCCCGAAATTTGAATTTCGATTGACAAAAACAAAACTGGAAATTCTATATGAAATGTGTTCCCATCACGTGACGAAAATAAAGATATCCCAATAATTAGAATCAAGAAATTTTGTGATACCACAAAAGACGAAAATAAAAGTCTTATTACAATTTAGTGTGGTCATTTCGGAGTGAAATTCAATGAAAAAATTGATGTGAATCAATGTGAGACAATGATTACTAGGTGAAGATTGATTGAAACGTAATTTTTTTACCAATCTGGTACCCAATACAAATATCACATGATGCAATACGTACATGACATCAACGCTGCATGACGGCTCATCCTGCAGGTGAGTTCCAATATGTGTGCCCCCCTTTGGTGTCCTTTTCTTATCATATCACTTCATTCTATTCTAAGGGTCAAATTACTGTGACAGCTGGAGTACTCCCAAACTACAATCAATCAATAAACCTCGACATTTCGACTCTTCACATGTATTTGGACAGATCTGTATAATCTCTCCATCGAAGGATTTGTAACTAGATAAAATGATAAAAATATATCTTGAGCACTTCTCTCTTAGACACACTGTTACTTCAAAAAACAGTTTTCAATTAATTTTTAATTGCGGAGCATTATGTATTCTGCCTAAGCGTCTTTCGTAGTACCGCTGCAAGTCACGTCTTAGAGCTCCTCTCAACAGCGTTTGGTGCAAGTACATGACCTTCCATTATTTACCCCCATTCACCGAATTGTAAACACGGCGATTTGGAAAGTTAAGATTTCATTCTCGCAGATAACAGATTCTAGGACAACAGAATTTGCCAGTTGAATTCAGTTCATAAAATATGTAAAAAAAAAATAATTATTTTCTCATCAAAGTCTCTGGACTACCTCTGCAAGAAAAATGTCTAAGGTATAGTCCCGTTAAAACAATATCCAGAAGATACGAATGAATAAGATGTGAGGGATAACAGAGACGTTCTGGGTTTTCACCATGTCCCGAATTCGCTGAGCTTCTACCACGATTTATTAGCGGATGAACAGTGTAAACGCATCTGCATATGAGAGCGCTGGACAGCCCTGATCCAGCCCAGTGATCCGATGCCACGGGGGTGTGGTGAGCGTTCATTGTTTCTGCAGGTGAAAACGCGACCGCGATCGTATGATGGATGGTCGGTGCGCAACCCGGGCTTGGGCCGTCGATATATATTCTCTCTGTCGCTGTAACAATGTGGGACCGCGTTGTTTGATTCATTGTGGGGAGATTTTTGTTGTTGTTGCGCAGTTTGTTTTTGTGTCGTTATGCTTTTAGATGCGACGCATCCTCTTTACATCTTTCGGAATGGTATACAGTTCGAAAGCAATGTTAATTGATTATTTTTATATTAGAGTTCTTTTGTAAGCCTTTGTTTTTGTCGATGGAGTTTTTGTACAAAATTTGTCACCGATGTCATCGGATAAAGTTATGGAAAGTGATGCTATTCTTTTTTAATATAATTTTTGTTGTTCATTGCTTTATTTTTTGATATTGAGATTTTTGGCTAAACTTTGTTTTTTGTCGTGCTTGCAAATTTAGTAAATTTGCATTATTTTGTTTTCGGTGTAATGTTTTACGGAAATGTAGATTACAGAATTTGATAAAATTGTCTCTTTTACAACAGTAATAGTAATAACTTATTAAGTTGCAATCAATAACTGTAAACAGAAGACGAATAAAATCTAAGATACTGTACTGACAACAAATTAAATATTTTGTCAGCAAATTGAACGACACTATTCTCGTGGCTGATAACAAATTTATTGACAAAGACGCCAAATGTCAAATGATAGTTATATTTAATAAAAAATTAATATTATAAAAGATGGAATTTAAGTGAGCATCGTGTTTCAACCGAATAAAAAAAATATAAGTCGTACTCAATCACTTCATAACTTGACAAAAAAATATGATAATTGAATGGCAGGTTTGATTTTATCTGGTAACAATGTAAGTCATTATACGAATGAGAACTATTTTGAAAATGTGTAGAACATATTTGATTATTTTTATTTCATATTTTCGAAATATGAAAATGTACTTCATTCTTTTTTAAAAATTAAACAAAACAA
Source organism: Gryllus longicercus (assembly GCA_038098605.1). NCBI lineage: Eukaryota > Metazoa > Arthropoda > Insecta > Orthoptera > Gryllidae > Gryllus > Gryllus longicercus. The sequence goes on along the minus strand of JAZDUA010000050.1, from coordinate 3,692,597 downwards.
GATTTTGATTTTGAAGGTATTTTCTATAAAACATTTTTGCGTAATTGAAGTCATTACCAAATAGAGACGAAATGTACTTTGGAAATTAGTTTTAAAATTTTATAAGCATTTTATGTTTAGAAACAGGTTCTACATTTTTAATCTTAATTTTAATTTTTAGCTTTTCAATTTACTTGGTGTAAGAAAAAATATATTGTTTTCAAATTCACTCTATCAAGATGGAAATTTGAAAATTAGAGCAAAATTGGAAAATTCTAAGGATTTAACGAAAAATGTAGATACTTGTGTCATACATGTACAATGTTCCGTTCAAAAAGTTTACGAGGAACGTCAGGCCAGTTTTGAAAAAAAACTTACTCTTTTTAGAAAATTGACACAATGAAAATGGACTAATTTATTTCTCAATGGATAAAGGTGAACTTTAACCCATTTAAAATGCTAATTTAAACGTTCGAATTAAGAAAAACAACTCTAGCTTGAAAGCTAGGTGGGGTTCTAAAAATGTTTAAATGCAAATATTGTTAGTTTGAAATGAAATTCAGACTTGTTAATATCTACAAGCACACTTCTTATGTTTGGACAAGTTACTTACAGAGAACAACCTGAACCAATTTCTGGCAGAATGTCTATAACTTTACATGAGCAATAAAATACCTTCAAAAATTAACAGCCACATTTCGAATTCGTAGTGTATGGCATAAGTTGAAATACTTGGAATAATATCAATTTTTAAAGAAAGAAAAAAAGTAGTACGTACCACTCAGGCATTTCTTTGCACGGTTGAAGTATTGTATCGATTTATTATTTATCAAAATATCGGTGGGTCTCATTATCAGAAGCAGGCGCGGATCCACGGGAAGGGAAATGAGGGAAATCCCCCCCTAAAATTTTTCTGTAACTATTAATTTTAATTTGTCACAAAGCTTTCATATTTTCGAGTAATTATTCAAACGAATAAAATGGTTTTGCAGCTTGAACTGAGTGTAGTCTGCGACATTTTACAAAAGCTGTAATATGACATTCGGCCAAATATTTTGAATTTCTCCTCCCAAAATTTTCCTCTGGATCCGCTCCTGTCAGAAGATAATGAAATTATAATGGTATATATACCCTCCAAGATAAAAGAATAATTTAATGCGAGGTTCATTTGCGAAAGGTCTGGTTGACAAAATATGAAATGTTCCTTCTTAGATCTGCCCAACATTTTGCTTTGCTCTTGGGACTCCCTTGATGAGGCTTCGAAAGACAGCTTTCGGAAGTTTTCCCATCTTCTGAGTCTTTAATTCTCTTCGCGAGAGACGTAACGAAGATTTATGTTGGTCACCATCTTCCGAGGGTTAAAAATATGGGAAGAAATAAATAACCTCTTTTTGTGAAGGGAGCAAATAAAGATTACTTCTCGACCAAGCATTAAAATGTATGCCTTTGCGATTCCATGCTAGTCTTGAGAACCTCTCTCTTTTCAATGAATAACCAAAAGACTGTTTTACATTTGTAATTTATTACCTTCTTTTCCTATGTCTTTTGCGCTTTTACTCAGATCTAAATTAGGGTTTCATAAAATATCACATTTATGAAGAAATCTCGTTTACTTGAATATTAATTAAAGTGAGAATTAAAAGATAATTTGTTGGTGTTATTTAATTAGTTGTTTCTTGATAATAATTTATTGGTTCACGTACTGATTGAAGTGAAAATAATTTCCGGAAAGCAAGTTTCATTTTAGTTTCTATATAGTTAATGAACGTCTTGATAAAACATGGTGAAATTTAGTTTCTCCAGGGAAATGCAAATATGTATTTGCATTGTAACTTTAAAACAAGTACTATGAATACCAGTACATTACTTTGTTTGATTTAAAGGACATTAATAGGTATGAATCATTGCAGATAGTTGATTAACATGAAGTCAACTAGCACATTTGCAATATTTATTGTTTAGATCCAATAAATCTACAAAATAGTTTTAACCTTCTCTCTTATCACTCCCAAACTCTGTTCGGTAAACAAATTTCCTTTAGTGGATGTCAATGCTAAGAACATTTGCACATACTAATTGGGACACCTCGTTACTCCAAATTGGACTGTTTCACCATGTAAAGAATAAACATAGCAGGGGTGCAGAATTTTAGTTTCCTTTCTAGTTTAACTTATAAGTACTGCAGAACTCAATTATTAAAGATGTTTGTTATTTACTTTGGTTATTACTCTTCTTTCATAATTATATTTTACCATGAAGTCAACAGAATATAGAGGAGGGAATATGGAGTTAAGAGGTTTGCTAATTAGCATAACGATTTTCTCTCTAATGATTTCCAAATATTCCTTCACATACGTATTTCCAACTCTTAACGTGCTATGTATAAAATGTTATAGAAAAATATCCAGCAAATTAGAAACGTAAATACGATAGTTACGCACAGAAGAAATTAAAGGGGTTCTCTTGAGCGGCTTTTTGCAAGAGTTAACACAGAAGTACATATAAGATTAATTTTTTTACCTATGTTTTATTATTCAAATTTACTTATTTACTGATAAGCCGATAGTAACTTGAATCGGTTTGTCTTTTCATAAATATTTTATCGTAATTATGTATCCCCTCTCATAGTTCCCTCGACAGGAGAACATTCAACATTTTCGTATTTCCCTCGGAACCACGATTCTGTCGATCTAGCTAAGTTATACAGTGTATATCGCATTCCGTATCGAAGGCAATAACGCACGAATAAAACATTAACACTTTAACATATTAAGGAAGTTGCAACAGTGAACATTAGGCGTAAATTAAAACATTTCTAGCAATTAAAAATGTCTCATACAGATCTTTAGAGTGAAATCCAATTACATCTCCGTTTTATTGTGAGTGAATTATAGATGTTTTCCCAATCAATTACCAAATGAATGTGATCTATTAAAACTGTGCTGTAGTAAGTTGTGTTTGATCTTTAGTAGAAAAATGTAACTTGTCTTAGTAGATCCAAAAAAACCACCTTATTTCAAACTTATAACATTTGCAAAAATTATGTGTTGTAGGACGTTGTGCCCATGACGGTTGATGACTGGCAAAGTTTCATCCTCTACAGAACTGGTGAGTAAATGGAATTTTAACCCAGCAGAAAAATGCAATGAATGCAATGTCTTTAAGTGTGTTTACAGTTCGCCATTGAGTAATAACAACATTAATTGCAAAAAAACGAATTGACTGATACTGTACTTGTAAATTTTGTAAACTAGTAAATTTATGTAATTATTGTTTGTAAGAAATCTGCCTGTGGGCCAAGTAAAACTTGATGTTGTTACATTGCAGTTTTCCTGGATACAACAGTTACATTAAGAAAACACATTCAATAAAAAATCACGGCGTTACTGTTTGTTCATCATACCGAGAACAGATACAAATAACAAATACTCCGGCGAGCACGGTGAGGAGGTGGGTAGAAGGGGTTAGTGGGCTCTGAGCCGTTCGGTATAGCTTACTCTCGGGTGAGTTCTTGGCTTCGCCGAGGCACAGTTCGACACTCATCAGTAATTGAGAAGGGTTTCGCCTCTGCACTTTGAGAATGGTGCTTTCGGATGCGGTGCCAACCTGGAAAGTTGGCAGCTCAGAGCTGGAAGAGCGGTTCGACCCAGGCTCGAATTGATATATCTTCCGGTGGAGTGTTGCCTTCCAGGTACCTGTCCTGGGGTTACTCAACAGGGAAGGAGTAGGTTCTTTTGTTATTGATTATTGATTCCAGGCGCGCCAACTGCTAGGGTCATTACTCTCCGAAATCTGCGCACATTTTTCCTCCTGGAGGTGGTGACAATCTTCCTCCTCTGACAGGCGAGATCCAGCCCCGACTGCCAACTTAGAGGGTTTTTTCCCAACCAGGTATCTCCAGAGATGCATTTACGCATTTACGCATAGGCACAGTAGGAACGTGCCTACGGCGGCCAATTTTCAAGGGCGGCAAATTTTCGAAGGCGCAAAATTTTCTTGATATTTACTAAAACAAATTTAGGTTCTCTAAAAATTATAACAGCATAAATCATATTTTTATTTTAAAAATATCATATTAATATTTAATACAAGCTTATTTATTTGTCTACTTCATTAGAGTATACCTTATGATTTCAGAAGTATATGAATCTGAAACTAAGGCCCGTTGACGAAAGAAAACATGTTGCAATTCTAGTTGTCAATGTTTTAGTTTCCTTTTAATGTTAACGTTTCAGTGTTGAAACGTTAATAATGTTGAACGTTACGTGCTATGAAGATACAGTTTATATCCAAAATTAGCTAGTACAAAAAAATATTTAATTTATGAAAACAATGTGCAAAATTTAATGTTACTTTTAAAGTTAAAACGTTTAAATTAATGAGGAATTGTTACTGAAACGATACAAATTGAAATGTAACATTAAGTTTAAACAGGGGGCGGCAAATTCGATGTGCCTACAGGCGGCAAAAATATTAATCCGCCCCTGGATATCTCCCAACAGCGGGGCACCACCCCAGCCGGGACAAACTCTATTCTCCCGACTGGTCTTCCAACATGTGTGGTAGAGTAGTGCATGTGAGTGTAATTAAGGGGTGAGGAGAGGACAAGAAAGAGGAAGGAAAGATGCGCGATCTTCGTAGGCCGTTTGTTAGGGTACCGCTCCGGCATTCACCTGGATTGGGGAAACTACGAAAAACTACCGTTCAGAGCAGCCAGCAGCTAGAATTTTCTTCCAGACAGGGACTGAATTCAATCTATCTACTTAGCCAGCGTCGAAAATTCTGCCATTGTCGGGACTCGAACTTAGGACCTGCTGATCAGAGGCACTGTAGTGCAATCAATAGATGCCCCAACCCACCTCTTTCTGTGAGGGGGGAGGGGTGTAGGATTAGCCTGGAAGGTGGGTGCCTACTTTTGGTTGGGATAATCCCTTATGGTATGAAAAGAGGCTCTCTTCCAGTTGGCACAGTTTTTCAATACTGTAATTTCCGTGAATAGATCGTATAGGCTTTTATATTTCCTACACGTAGTTACCTCTCGTTTTTCTTAGATTCTCACTCACTGCCAACACTCGTAAACACGTCCATCAGCTCTCACTACTTACAACTAATTGAAGTCCGATTTACCGTCTTTCTAAATAAGCTAGCTTGAGGAGCAAATAAAATGTGGTTGGTAAAAAAATACGTTTTTCGTCTTTACAGGTAGAAGTATTATCTCAACAAAGCACGGAGTTTCACTAGTTATTGTTATACACCGGTTTAGATTGCTGATATACCCCGCTTAGCAAAACTTCTATTGTTTTCCTTGACTCCGGACATGTTTGGTTGATAGCTAGTTCCACGAAGTTTAGTTTGTATTGTCTAAGATTGTGTGTTACTTGGTACACAAACAATGTCATGAAAGGTACAAACTTAGAGTTAAGTCAATTTCTCGAGGCAATGCTCTAAACAAGTTGCATGTAGTCACAGTTGCGACATGAAATGTATCCAGGAGCGTTCTCACATATACGGGTTACGTATAGTTTGATCGTTTTCACAAAGCTCGGGTGCTTATTCAACGTAGTTTGTGTATTCAGGAACAGTATAATTCAGCCAGTTGATAGACTCGACAAAGACGAGAATGCGTTATTGAAGGTACAATAAGGCCTACATAAAATCAAATAGATACTACTGGCTTTCAGTAAATGTAACTGTCCATAACGCGAAGCTATTGAACATTCTTAAACGCAATTTATAGCGTGTAAACGTGTAATGTATTGGTAGAAATACTGGTTATGGTTAAAAAGAGAATCAATTTCTGTGGCGATTGTTCCGTCGGTGAAATAACAAAGTGTGGAAATATAAATGATTTAATGATAACGGATAATCGTTTACTGGGAATCATAGACACACCGTGTTTTTGTTAATTGAATCCGTTGGTGCTCTGTATTTTCAATTACTTCTATACATATTATTGTATTTTCACTGAGTGACTTTGTTTATAATATTATATATGGGGCTGCGTGCCAGCCGAGTCAAGGCTTCTGAATGGTTTCCCCGTATGTGTGGTGATGCAGTACATGTGTGTGTACAGTGTGCGTAAGGAAGGGGTTAAGATAAGACAAGGAAGAGGAAGGAAAGATCGCGCGTGGTCCATGACCCGTTTGTTTGGGTACTGCTCCAGCATTCCCATGGTGTTGACTAAGGAAACCACCGACACAAAACTACAGATGAGAGCAGCCGGTTGCAAGAATTGAATTGAATTGGCCTTATTTTACGTGGCGAGACTCGGGCCATCAGGCCCGCTCTTCCGTCTGACCACGCAAGTTTCGCTACGCTCCTTTCACCAACTAGCAGAGGAAGGAGGTATTTCTTGGGCGAGAAACAGGCGATTTGAATTTAGCTCAGAGGCGTCATTTAGGCTTGAGGATCTTTTACATGCAAGTAAATCTACTAACATGGGACAGCCGGCTTTACTTCCCCTCCGAAGGAAGGCGTACGAAGGATTTTGTAGCCCCAAAAATCCACAGCTTCGATCGGGTTTGAAACCGCGAGCTTGGGTATAATAGTCCGGTACGCTAACCGTCACACCATCGTCGCCAGAATTCGGAGAATTCTCCTCCAGGCAGCGGTTGAGCTCGATCTAACTACGTTGCTTGTCGAAAATCCTGCCATCGTCGTAGTCGTCGTCGGTGAGATATATCATACAGCGAAGTATCTATTACAAGATTGTCTACGTTGCTATTAGTTACACACAGGGATTTGAATATTACAATTTCGTAACATCTCCAATGCTTTTAGTTTCCATTTCTACTTTGAGAATGGAAGTGGTATGTAAATCCATTACTCACAAAAATTTGCATCTTCTTTTGCGAACAATTTTTAATACCATTGCGAAATACCTTAAAAATTGATTTTAATTGCTGTTGCAAAATATTTCTATTATTAACAAGAATAAGAAAAATTAAATATGAATGTGGTTGATTGATTGAAAAATTAAATATGAATTCTGCATTGATTAAGACCTTGCATTTCGATCGATCAGAAAGTGACATCACTCATTTTATAGACAACTAGTGGACCCAGCAATGCTTCGCTATTGCAGTGTATTAACCATCACACTACTATTCACGTGATTATTAATCACATTTTACGCTACTCTCTGCGAAATGTTTAATAGATGAAAAGCTTTCTCGCGAGTATTGTCGCGTTCCATGTCTGGTTTGGACATGGTTGTCAAGGATGTAGTTTTGAAACGTTTTCCCTCAAATTTGGGCATGTATTCGCTATGGCGCTATCTAGGAAAAATTTGATTTTATTGTCTTAGTTTCAAGTAGTAATTTCGACCAATATTTCGCAATATCAGGGCTAGCATATTTATACTCAGCGAAGACGCGTTTTATCTTTGTCTGTGCGGCGGGTTGCGTATAGTGCAGGGGATACTGAGTCGTCATAAACGAATGAATCATCATCATCAAGAATGCCTCCACATGTCCAATTTATTCCACACCACTCTTTAAAAACGTGTATTACTAATTAGAACAGAGTTTGAAAATTTCTGAAAAATCGACGCGTTGGTTTTGCGTTTATGTTCGACACACTACGCGCATTCCTTTATATATATATATATATATATATATATATATATATATATATATATATATACACATGATGAAACGCGGAGCGTTTCCCTAATTAATTAGAAACGCAGGGCATGTTATTCCAATTACGCCCATTTTGAATTGCGCGGCAACGGCGGCGAGTAATGGACGTGACGAGAGAACGCGAGAAGGCGGCGAGACGGCGGCAGTTGCAGTTTGGAGTAGAACTCGAAGGAGAACGGAGCGATGTTGGTGCGTGCAGTGAACAAAGGACAAAAGGAAGTTCAATAATGTAAGGAAAGCTATCAAGAAGTGAGTTAAGTGTGACAGTGGGAAATATTAAATAGTGCAAGCTGGTAGTCGTGGAATTAGCATCAGGAACAGTGGTGAAAAGGGCAAGAATTGCAGGCCGCGGTAGGTAACAGCATGGGTAGTGACCACGTGCCTGCATTATCGTAAAAGGTTAGCGGAGAAGAACTGGTGGATTGTGCCGCAAGAAAGCATCGAGATAAACTGCATAGGGAGAGGCGGACCGTAATATAGACGTAGTGTCTGCCCGATTTGGAGAACACGTGCAACGGTCGGAGTTGAAGCAGAGGCATTGTGCAACCGCTGCAGGGGGGGCTGTGCCACGGCCATCCACGCAGCCTGCCGTCTGAAGGGCGCCGATTATCGCAGCCGTTAGGCGACATCCGAGAATAAACGAGCTATTTTGGTATTCGAGGTATTGTGAAATCTAAAATCCTAAATGTAGTTTTGGTACCAAAACAGGGAATAAGTAAATTGAACTTGATGTACTAAATGTGTGATTTCAGAAATAAATTGTTTATTTGTTCAGAGGAAATTATAATTTGTTTTTTCCAATGTTCTTGTCAAAACTTACGAGACCCATTCACGAACAAAGACACCCGTCCTTTCTCAATTAAATGTAGTGAAAAGTAACGCAAATCAAGGTACGTCACAATATATATATATATATATATATATATATATATATATATATATATATATATTGAAACGCGGAGCGTTTCTCTACGTAATTAGAGACACAGAGTGCAATAGTATAATTACGACCAGTTTTGAACTGCGCGGTATTAGCGGCAGGTGCGGCGACCGGCAGTGGGGGACTAGAGAACGAATCCGCCGCCGTGGGCCGACGAGAGCGGGCGAGACATCGGCCGTTGGCAGTTGGCAGTTGGCCGTTGGCAGAGTAGAGTGTGAGACGGTGCTCGCGACGAAGAAGATTAAATTCAGTGAACTGATCATAGAAATACGGGCAGGAAGCAGGTGAATATAATGTTGGTAGATGTCGGAATGCATGAGCTAAAGATTGTGTTCGTAATATCAGAAATAGTGAAGATAGAAGTAAAACTGTAAATCGCGGAACTGATGCCTGTAAGAGTGACGGCCACGTGCTCCGTAGTGATAATTAGGAGAGTGGAAGACAACTGACGAAAGGTGTTGCGACATAACAAGAAGTACATTGCAAGGGCAAGACGAACGTAATCCAGAGGCCGTAAATGCTCAAGCGGAACTACACGCATAACAACCAGCGTCGAAGCAGTGGGATTCGTGCGGCCGCCGCCGCCGGCCGACAAGGTAGGAGCGCGCCTCACCAACCGCCCGGAGCGCCGGACTGCGTCGAAGGTCACCGGCCGCTGCTGCCGTTGGCGATAGTCAGTGAACAAACGAGGTATTCATGGAGCCCGAGGTATGATAAAATCTAGTTGTATACCGAATCTTGGTACCAAGACGGGGAGTAATCGTATGTGTGATAATGTACAGAACGTGTGATTTTAAGAATAAATTGTATTTGTGTTCAGACGAATTTCTTACTTTGATTTTCCAATGTAATGCCGATTCCTTTAAGAGACCCATTCACGAGATAAGACACCCGTCCGTTACAAATTTTATTGCAGTGGAAAGTACCGCCAATCAGGTACGTCACAATACATATAGGTATTCAATGGACAGTCTTGTAGACTTTTTTGCCGTGGACATTGCGTTCATTAGCATTATGCAGTGAAAATTAGGGTGCGGACCGTTTAACTGCGGACAATACGTTTTTTTTCTTTATGCAGTGGACATTATTACGTGAATTTTTTTGAAGACTTTGTGTTAATTTGACATTTTCCTGTGGACCGATTGACCTGGAACCATGGTCGAAACCGCTTCAAGAAACCGAGCCCAAACATTCACGGTGGTGTACGTTGGTAATATACGGTCGGGTACGTAATAAACGGTGAGCTTCGTAAAGTGCGGTCGGGTTCGCAACGGACGGACCACTTAATAAAATAAACAAGTTATACCCAGTTCTACGCGACCCGTTTCACCCGCGACAGCACCGCAGAGGGGAAACCAAGTTCGCCCTATTCTCCCCAGTTCGCTTTACATGTCTCGTTTCGCGACGTCGCGTTGATTTTGTCGGCGGCGCACAGTGTGAGATTTGACGAACCTAGCCGCTCAAAATACCCTTTTCCCAACTCAGCATTTAAGGGAAGCTGATGAAACTAATGCCTTCTTAGGTAGTGAGAGCACATGGGTGCACAGTTTGTTTATCGCTGGCCGAAGAAATATAGCCTAAACAGAGCGGTCAAGTTACCCTTTCAGGCAGGGCGTTGTGAGCCCGGTGCAGTTGCTTTGTGCAGAGTGTAGAAGAAGCACGCATTGACGCCTTTACTTTGCAGTTATACTGATAATTCTGACTGAATCGGATTCAGTAAGGTTTGTACTTTAGTTTTGCATTAATTCCGAGATATTTAAATAAAAAATTAATATTGAAATGACTCTCATAATAAAGTCTTAAAATGTCTGAATTTTCAATTTTTTTATTTCTTTATCTTGAGTTATAAAGTTATCCCCACGACTTCCCGCCGTAAACTCAACATGAATGTATTTCTGAGACTATTCTTCATGATTTTAATCACATTCCAGCTGCCCCTAGCTGCTCTTTCATTCGTAATATATTATTTTCAGTGACGATGCCGCTCATTACGCGACGCGCGCTTTTCGAGGTGTGGCGCTCAAATACGGTACAAACACGGAACAAGAAGGTGTTGGAGCATGTAACTCTTCAACTAGGCTTAGAAGATTGTTCAGAGGACATCCGCAAATCACTTGAAATCGCAATTTCGAAGCTGTGTTCAAAAATTAGTGAGCGTTGGCAAACATCGACAAGGTGCGAAGAGAAATTTTTGAAACGAAACGAATTGTGGCTTTCAAAAGAAATCGAATTCGAAGAGAAATTTCCTTGTCTGGGTTCATCAACCACTAATCCAAACTCATCTTCTATAACAAAAGTAGGACGACCAAGAAAGTTATTTAGTGATGCTAGTGTTGCTACAAAGCGAAGACAGGTGAAGACTATAGTCGATACAGCAACGTCCTCTGAATTAGTTGCAGCTACTCAAAAATGTCTCAGAGACTCTGGTAAAAGAAATGCAGCAAAAATTGTCGCAGAGCTCTCCCTTGCTTCACCTCAACGTGCTACAAGATTGTTGAACGGAGACCAGGCTCTGGCATTAATGATTGATCTGCATATGTCAACAAACCAGTACAAGGAAATGAGGGAAAATGCTCTTGAATATGACTGTGAACTCTACCCGCCCTATCATGTGGTGAAAGAGGCCAAAGAAAAATGTTATCCTCCAAAGGAAAGTGTAGAAGTCACAGAGCAGTATGTAGAAATTAAATTGCAAGCACTACTGGACCTCACCGTTTCTAGATTGTGCGCAGTGAGGTGTGATATTCTAGAAAGCATAGAGACAGATGAAATACAATGCGTGCTAATTTCGAAGTGGGGGTGTGATGGTTCGACGGATCAGAGCTGCTATAAACAAAGATATTATGATAGTGAATACCAGTCTGACGAAAACATTTTTAGTGTATCATTGGTGCCACTACAGCTCTACTCAGACACGAGAAGAGGTAAAAATATTATATGGCAAAATGCACGATCATCATCAACTCGATTTTGTAGGCCTATTAAAGTCAGTTATGTAAAAGAAAATCAATCTGTTATTAGGGAGGAAATGGGAAGCGTTCGCTCTCAAATAGAGGAACTAGTGCCATCAACATTTTCCGTGACAGAAACGAAAACCATTGTAGTTACCCACAAACTTCTGTGCACCATGGTCGATGGCAAGGTCTGTAATAGTTTATCGCAGTATACTTCATCACAGAAGTGTTACATATGCGGTGCAACACCTAAAGAAATGAATGTTATGGATTGCTCAAAGTATAAACAGATCAATCCAAGTATGTTGGAATTTGGCTTATCACCTTTACATACTATGATCAGATTTTTTGAATGTCTTCTACACATTTCTTACCGCTTGGAAGTAAAAATTTGGGCCGTTAGGAGTGATGAAGATAAAAAAAATTGTAGAAGCAAGGAAGAAGTACATCCAGCAGCGATTTCAGAAAGAAATGGGTTTAATTATTGACAGGCCGAAGAAAGGATATGGTAACAGTAATGACGGCAATACTGCCCGGAGATTTTTCAAAAACGAAACTTTAAGTGCTGCTATAACTGGAATCCATGAAGATTTAATTCATAGATTTAAAATAATTCTGGAAACTCTTGCTTGTGGCCATGAAATTAATAAGTTAAATTTCGGGACATATGTTAAAATCACAAAAGAACTTTATTTGAAACACTATAATTGGTACTACATGCCAGTATCTGTGCATAAAGTTCTTGTTCATGGTGAAGATGTAATTGACAGCAATATTCTGCCAATCGGGCAACTTTCAGAGGAAGCGCAAGAAGCGCGTAACAAAGACTACAGACGTTTCAGAGAATGTTTCTCCCGAAAATCTTCGAGGCTGAATACAAACACTGATCTGTTTCACAGACTTTTGGTATCATCGGATCCTTTCGTCAGCAGCATCAGAAAATCACCAAAAACAAAATCGCAGGAAATTTCCGATGAAGCGAAACAGTTACTGTGCTTCGAAAATTTTCAAGAGTTGCCAAGTACATCAACATAGAACACAAATATTGAAACTTTATATTGTGTAAATAGTTAATGATTAATGTTTTTGTGACATTTGTGAGTGAATTTTGTAACGATACAAGAGGTTTACATTTTTTTCTGTGAATCAACTGGAATCGAACTTATAACCCTATACATGCGGGCTTCACCGCCATCAGAGATGATCAAGTACCTTTAGGTAAGTACGTGTGCAAAGTTTGGTCAAAATTAAATGAGTAGTTTGCGAGAAAATAATTTTGAGCGGCTAGCATCCTGAAATCACACACTGTGCGGCGCCCTCCCAGCTGCAATTGCACGGACGGAGCCATCGGTCTGTGAAATCGTCCTTTGAAGTCGACGCGCGTTTATGACGTAAAACCTGCGGTCGCCAGACGTTTTGCCACTGAAAGGAAAATACGAATATTTCACAGTACCCGGGCGATGTTTTTACAGTTTTTATATTTAATTTAGTTAATTTATTGTCTGAAAACATTACGTTTCTTGGCGCTGAACAAGCTTTTATATTACCCGTTTTGTCGTAAGTATTAATTACAAATCCTTCAATGTCAGTACGGATGACCAAGATCCTTAAGGCAGTAGTGCTGTAGCGATCTCGGACCAAAGGATCTCGAGTTCGAGTCCCGCCTCGAGCATGGTTGTATTTGTTTTCGCCCTTCCACCCTTTATTATCATGTCTCTTCACAGTTGGTAAGTTACATACCGTTAAACATTGCAGTTAACATACCGTTAAATGCAATAGAGGTCGCTAATGACCTAGATGTTGATGTACCTTTAATAACAAAAAAATCCTTCAATATTGATCAAAAAATCTATTGTTTTTTCCAGTGATAATTGTAAATATCAATATTTGTGTACGAAGAAATAATTTTCAAATAAAATAAATTTTTATAGACACTAGTAAAAGGAGTTCTTTCAGGACTGCGTATCGTGCTATAAGTAACACGTTCACGTGTGCACATAAATCTATTAATGCAAAAGAGGAAAAAATTCTGTCTCACCACATCAGTTTCTACTAATCTTAATGCATCATTAAATGATTTGTTTACTATATATCTATATATATCATATACATATATATCAAATGATGGCAAGACTTTCGAAAAGCTAGTGTGTGACACGTCCTAAATGTGGTTTTGTTGTTACTCCTCATAAATAACTATTTTTGATTAAATATTAAACGTGGATGGCACATTACGAAATACCTAACAAATCAGACAAATCAGATCATTAACAAGTGTTTCAGTCTTTTTTAATTTTATTTGTTCTTACTCAACATTTCTGCCTTTCAAGGGTGTTGATACAACGTTTACATAACAGAATAGGATAAATCATCTTCAGCTATTAATAATATTAATAATAATAATAATATAATAAAATAATAATATAATAATAATAAAATAATAATTATTATTATTATAACAACAACAAATTAAAACCCATGAACAAATGGATAAAACAAAAATAGTAATGGATCTTAACGGGTCGTATTCTACCAATGTCTCATACCTGCTCAGATGCTAATGTCATTTTGTCGACGTCTGGCCATCCCAGGGACGTTATTTCCACGAACTATGAGTCGGCAGTAGCTCAAATCCATCGTCAGAGATGGCGTCCAGAATGAATTGAAGGGAGGGATATGGTGCTTTGACTACGGAAAAGCGAAAAATGGTGGCTCAAAAATAAGTTTTCAATACATGGATAAGGCGGAACCCGGATTTGACACTTGCTCTAGATTCAAAGAAGCTTTCCAGTCAACGACAATACATTCTCATCAGTGGAATATTCACTGCATAACAACTTGCTGACATTGAAGTAAATGTGGAGTAAGTTCTTCAATCGAACTATCCACATAATGATCATATAGAATCGCCTAATATATCTCAAAACTATAGTTGTGATGAAGGTTCATCTCTTCCGAAATGAAACTTCCGTCAGTGGCGAATATTAATCCGAATATGAATCACACGATATGAACATAATGCAGAATCTTCTTCGACGCGAGATAGAACGAGTTTGTCTACTTCCAATTGAAACGTGCTCCGTTGAGGAAAATATACAAAAATGCTAAAGCCAAGAGAGTGATAGAGGCAGGTAATTCTGTTTTAAATGAGATGTTAAATAACGTCAGGTAGAGATCAAGATATTATTGAAATTAACCCCATGGTTTATGCAACTCTGTATTTTTTATCTCAGATAATTTTGAAGCCAGCCAAGAACACCGACGGCTGACAGTCAGACTAAACAGCTCAAACCCCTATGGACGAAAATAATTATTAAACGGATAGGAGACACACTACGTGAAATATCACTCGTAGCCGAGTCATCTTCTAAATCAACGGACACCTGTAAAGTTCAACGAAAAATACTGCATGTCTAAGAAAATAATCTAATTTAAAATAACGCAAACAAGCTATTGGTTGCTGAGAAGCTCAAAGAGAAAATCCAAGCATGGGTTCAATGCATTGAACTTTACAATTGTAGAGTAGATTTGCGTATACAGAATCGGTTGTTTGAAGCAGATTTTGAAAGATTCTATCTCAATCTAACTCAAAAACCGAATGGCAAAGTTGTCCATTCTTCAAAAGATATTATCGAAAAATTTTGGGTAAAGTTCTAGGAAGAAAGAAATCGGAACTGGTTGTAATAGCTACCCAAAATCCGGCATCGACAACATGACATTATGATAAAGCGATGAAACTTAAGAGAAAAAATGAAAATTATTTACAACTCATTACAAAAATTCAAGTGTCTTAATACTCCAAAAATAATGAAAGTGGATAAAAATGAATAGTCAACAGCAAGCAAGAGAACAAGATTTGAAAAAAAACATCCACAACTTGAGCTCTACAATTGACTTTCGTACATTGGTAGCTATAGCTGACCAAAAAGTACTCTCCCTAAATTGTTATTTTTAAGATTTCTTTGGACTATATTTGGACTATGGACTATCAAATTCAATTCATGACCAGATTATTTATTTTTAATAAATAATATTTGTTATGACTTGAACAATATTATTCTAGTGCTCTTGTTTCAAATTTTGTAGTTATGGGCGTATTAGTATTTATTAATTTTTACTTGCACTCACTTCAAATACTACGCAATTGTTAGTGCATTTCTCAGGTAAACTGAACAAACCTTTGTTTCAAAGAAAATGTTGGCATTCTTTCACACTAGTACCACTTTTCTATTTGAAAAACAACGTAAAACCACATTGATAAGGAATTCTACAAGTGTAATAATTGAAACAAAACATAAATTTTACCAAATAACTCGTAAATATAATAAATAATTTATTTTATAAATATAATATAGTGACAAACAAGTATCATTTGTCAGTACATTGTACGTTAATAGATAATTAATATCATAAGTTTTTAATGTTTTCAAACAGCAGAGGAGTATCGAGTAATTGGTAAGTATTGCCGATATCTACTTACTAAGTTGTCATTTCGTATGCAAAAATATTTTTTACTTTCACGTATACGTATAATACGGAGTAATACACGTAGCATAGGTAAAATAATGCAATGCTGCGGAACATGGATTTTGAGATTCCGACAGAAATACACGTTTCGAGGTCTCTGGATTCGGAAAAAGAGTTTTTTGAAAAAGAGTTTTTTCAAAACGTTTCTCCGCCCGCCCCTCCGTCTGCCCGTCTGGTGTCTATGAAAACTTCTAGCGCCTACACTACATGCGTCGATTTTTTTCCAAATTGAAGAAACTCCTGTCCATCTGACTCGAGTCGACACTTTGAGATTTTGGAAAACATTCTTCAAAAATTTGGGGTACTTAAATGAAGTGCTCTGGGCATTTTCAAATTTTTCTCAAAAACTGCTCCAAATGTTTTCTTTCCATTTCTAATAGAATAGAGTAACATACATTTATAAACGTGACTTAGGTCTGATTTTCACGGTTCTCTGAATTTCCAAAAATATTCTTTTTGAACTAAAATTTGTTCTCCGTAGTGAGTTATTTCAATATAGTCTGGTACATGTTTTTGAAATTTTAGTAGTTTTCGTGCAATATTGCGTGCAGTGTATGCAATTTTAATATATATTAAAAAAACATTCTCTCAAAAACCGCCCCAAATTTTTTCATTAAACTTTTGGCAGGGATTCTGCTAAATCTACTCTATAAAATGACATAAACGCCATATTGCTCTATTTTTTCAAGTATTACAAATATTTTTTTGACTTTCCAGTCGTTAATATTTATATTAGCGGAAATTCGTTCATATTATTGTATTTATGAGCACAGTTTCTGTAAATATTGTCCTGTAAAGTTTCATGAAAACTTTCCGTTTTCTGTGAAAACTAGCTCAAAATTCCGCATTTTCAACAACTCTCAACCGCCATTTTTCTCAAAAAAAGGTCCAACTTTTTTCTTCAAACATCTCGAACGGATAGGACTAATTCCACTGTTTAATATGACGTAAAGTTCATTTCAGTGTATTTTTTGTTTTTTTTCAAAAACTGCACAAATGTAATTTTTTTTGAAAGATCTCTCACGCTGTTGATATGGACATATCCAGCAATTTGTCGATATGCACATATCTAGCAAACGCCAGTTTTTTTAAAAACAGCTCCAAATTTTTGAAAGAAAATGCCACTTAAGAAAAGTTCTTACTGTACCTTAATAATCTTAAAATAATATTTTCGCCCTACAATTAGGAAATCGAAAAATTAAGAAAATGTATTTTGGGCGGGAATAGATAGCAGCTGTCGTGAGTATGTGTCAAGCCGAGACCAAAGGAAATAGAAAAATAATACGGGAAAGTCTGTTCTCTTCTGCAGCACCACTAGTTTTGAAATCATTTAGCGCTGGCTACTGGCCTACAAGACCTTCTTCAGCCGACATTGGATATCTCTGTACGCTCCACATCAACTTTTGATGTGAATTTGATTGATAAGCATCATATGCAGGCACTCAATTAAATTCTATAATAGTCTCTTTCTCTCCCTTTTGTGTTATATTTCTGTCACCAGTGCAAATGTATTTTTACAGTAAATGAGCATTCTTTGGGAAAATAACGTACTTGGCGGCTCGATTGTCGTCTACAGCCGCTTGTAGTTTATTTCGCCTCTCGCAAAAGGTCAATACACGAGCGCATCTTTTAAAGAGTACCGTTCGTAGTCCTGGTGGCTTACTGTGGCCACCGGAATGGAGGAGAGTCGGTCATGACTAAGGATGAAGAGGGCCATCGTGGCATAAGGGGCGGCGTGGGTTGAGGGGGGAAAGGAGCTGAAGGGACATCGGTGGGCGGCGGAGGCAGCAGAGGTGACGCGGGTGCCGGAGGCAGCGGGGATGGTGCGGGCGGAATTGGCGGAGACGGAAAGGAGCAGTGGCGGCGGGTGCGGAGGGGTCGGCGGGGACGATGGGGACGGCGGGGGCGATGGGGACGGCGGGGGCGATGGGGACAGCGGGGGCGATGGGGACGGCGGGGGCCATGGGGACGGCGGGGCCGATGGGGACGGCGGGGCCGATGGGGACGGCGGGGCCGATGGGGACGGCGGGGCCGATGGGGACGGCGGGGGCGATGGGGACGGCGGGGGCGATGGGGACGGCGGGGGCGATGGGGACGGCGGGGGCGATGGGGACGGCGGGGGCGATGGGGACGGCGGGGGCGATGGGGACGGCGGGGGCGATGGGGACGGCGGGGCCGATGGGGACGGCGGGGGCGATGGGGACGGCGGGGGCGATAGGGACGGCGGGGACGACGGGGACGGCGGGGGCGACGGGGACGGCGGGGGCGATGGGGACGGCGGGGGCGATGGGGACGGTGGTGGCGATGGGGCGGCGGGGGCGATGGGGACGGCGGGGGCGATGGGGACGGCGGGGGCGATGGGGACGGCGGGGGCGATGGGGACAGCGGGGGCGATGGGGACGGCGGGGGCCATGGGGACGGCGGGGCCGATGGGGACGGCGGGGCCGATGGGGACGGCGGGGCCGATGGGGACGGCGGGGCCGATGGGGACGGCGGGGGCGATGGGGACGGCGGGGGCGATGGGGACGGCGGGGGCGATGGGGACGGCGGGGGCGATGGGGACGGCGGGGGCGATGGGGACGGCGGGGCCGATGGGGACGGCGGGGGCGATGGGGACGGCGGGGGCGATGGGGACGGCGGGGGCGATGGGGACGGCGGGGGCGATGGGGACGGTGGTGGCGATGGGGCGGCGGGGGCGATGGGGACGGCGGGGGCGATGGGGACGGCGGGGGCGATGGGGACGGTGGTGGCGATTGGGCGGCGGGGGCGATGGGGACGGCGGGGGCGATGGGGACGGCGGGGGCGATGGGGACGGTGGTGGCGACGGGGCGGCGGGGGCGATGGGGACGGCGGGGGCGATGGGGACGGTGGTGGCGACGGATCGGCGGGTGCGATGCCGTCGGCGGAGGAAATGGGGACGGTGGGGGCTATGGTGACGGTAAAGGCAAGAGGGACGGCGGGGGCGGATGAGAGCGGGGCGGCAGGGGCGGCTGAGTCGGCGGGGGCGGCGGCGGTGAGGGCGGAGGCGGTGATGTCGGCGGGAACTGCGGCGGTGGCGTCAGGGCGGCGGGGGCGGCGCGGTGCGTGTGGTCGGCGGGGGCGGTGGGTTCGGCGGGGGCGGCGCAGGCCGGGACGGCAGCCCGGGCGTGGACGCTTTGTGCTTTGAGCGACGCCGTAGGCAGTCTCCGCGGACTTTCAGCCGTACAAGTTATGAAGAGGCTTTTTCGCTCGAGGGAAAGGCGGGAATAGCTGTTCTCCGCCACCAGCCGTTTTCGGCAGTCAAGCGCCTGCTGCTGGCCCAGAGAGATGGTTATTACATGGCATCCTCCTTTTGTTTTAGGGTTTAGTTTTTATGTTCTGTTCTTTGTCATAGATTTTTATTTGGGGATAATGTAAGTATTTTGATTTATATATTCATTTATCAAACGTGCAATCGCTCAATAGAAAACAATTTCATACATCGACAAAAATATCTCGTCTCACCACTTCCACTTTACAACACTCAAAAATATACAATGTTCACCACCAGACTACGTCATTGCAAATATAAAAAGACAAAACAAAGAATACAAAGTCTCTCAAAGTTATCAGAACACTCACTAATGTCATTTTAATATGATACAGGTAGTAATAAATTGAGCAGGGTTATTCTGAGAAATTTCATATTCTTCTTTCAAAGTGAATCACTTTTAGAATAAGAATTCACTTTTAGATATAACACATTAAAAACCGTAAATGAAGTCAGCAGTGATGGAACATATTTGACTATTGTGCAGATATCGGTCTTAGAAAAATATATTGGAAGTTGCATAATATCCATTACATCTCTATTTTAGTAAACAAATTTTATTGTAGCGCTCGAGTTCGCACCTAGATATTCGCAGTTCGTTCACATAAAAGAGCGTTTCTGATACACTCGGTTTGCTGGGCTTTAGGAAGCACTCAGATTGCTAGAAAGATTGGGTCCGCTACTCATATGCGATCTTGAATAGCCGCATGCTTCTTATCGTCATGGTCGCAGAAAACGTTGAAGCAACTTAGGTTTTCGAGATACAATTTTTATTTAAAATATTGCTTGATTTTCTGATATTTCGTAAGCATGAGGATGTGGGCGTTCTGGATCGAAGGAGGGTAAATTCAAGTGTTCTGAGTAGGAGAATAAATGTTATTAAACGGACTTTCCACAAATCATAGTCAATATACTCGTGGGAAGAGAACTGAAGGGGGCTTTAAACATCTGAGTGCGTTCTTTCATCAAAAGCTGCAAGCGATGCGATCGTTTCAAGGCTCAGGCAGGAGCTAAAATAACTGTCGCCGTCAGTATCGATGACGTCAGCACCCAGGTGTCTCTCTCATATGGCGGCAGTTACGACATTGCTATTCTAAGGCAGGGTCTGAGAGGATGTAAAATTCATCCTCGAGGGATTGCAGTCACAGAAAAATAATTCTTGTTTTCTACTCATCGTTGCCAAGTTTAAATAGGTACTTGAAAAAAAAAGAAAATTTAAACTGAATCAACCTGCGCTGGGAGCCGAACTTCTTAACCAACCTCCGTAAAGTCACAGAAGCCAAGGAGCACAAGAACCGCGGGTTCCCGGAAGGGTTTCCATCTGGAACCCCCGGATATTGTCGGCGCTCAACCCCTGGCCAATAATGACAAAAGACAATTATTGATTTGACTTGACGTAACACTGACTTAATAAGTTGAGGGAGAATTACCTCTCGCGTACAACATCAAAAGAGTTTGAGACGCTGTTACGCAAAGAACAGAATTTACAAAAATGTGTATGAGGAGCATATTATGTTCATTTATGTTTTATTTTGTCTGCATAGAGAAGCAATTTACAAATATTTGTGTACTGAAACGCTTTCTACTTTAAATTTACTTAACGGAGGAAAATAAAACAATCCATTTAATTATTTGTTTAATGCCGATATTTCTAAGGCCATAGATTTGAATATGGTAAATTACTGAAATATTAAAGCAAAACGCTTTCAATATCAAAATAAAATAGAACCTTTATTCATAATAATAATAAATAATATTGCCACAATGTTTGCAAATTTAAAGAACAATGCAACAATTAATTTAACAATTTTCAAAAACAGTATATAGGCTTTTCGCTGACTACACTGCAGTTGTATCAAAGCATGGGGAGATTATGACTACTAGGAATAACGTACAAGACTACATCAAAAAATTCAATAAACGGGCAAAAAATTGGAGAATTAAAATAAATCCATATAATATTGGAATATTGTAAATATTATTAATATTGGAATATAAATCCACATAAATCACAGGCAAAAATGTTCACTGTAAGACATCCCATCAACCGTCTCATGTTAATAATGCACAACGAAACTATACACTGGGTACCTAGTAATACAGCAGCCAAGTGTCTAGGAATGTAACTTGATACAAAATTAAACTGAAAACACACATCCCCACAATCGAAACCAAAAGTTTCCCCAACTTTACGAAGTGATTAACAAACAATCCTCCCTTAAAATGGAGACCGGAATGATAATTTACAAGTCTATAAATCGACCAACTATGACTTACGCATGGTCAATATAGGGAAATGCAGCCAAATCTAATAGAAGAATTTTACGAACTACACAAATAAAGCACTAAGAATTTTAATTTAATTTAATTTTAAAGTCAGAACATTAATTTTCTCTCGGGTTGTTGATTTCATTCGTCTTTTTAAGTCTAGCGTCGTCATGACATCAAAAACATTGCCAACCTGTGTTTGTATCCCAGCAGGTCATGTATCTTGATACCAAACATGAACGAAATGTCACCTCTAATTTTGATGCGTTACATAACTTCCACATTTTGCACATCACCCCGTCTGAAATGGGTATTTCCGCCGAAAAAGCCTTTCTAGGCCCTCCTGGAATCAAGGCTTTGAAGCGCTTTGCATACACGCCTGGACAGCGTTTACGATTCGTAGAAGTTTGTGAAATGGTGACCCCCGCAGGGAGTTCTATATGGTCCCGAACAAGCAATAATTTGACGGGGTCAAGCCTGTAAGATACAGTTGGCGAGGCGTCACTTCAAAGCCCAACTCTGCGATGGGATGTGTGTCGACTTTCCCAAGTCAATCCCAGAGTTGGGCCTTGAAGTGCTCCCTCACTTGCAGTTCGGCCCACTCTTGTCCCTGTCTGATTATTACCTGTTCGACACCGCACCTGCGTTGTCAGTATTACACCGTCTTCCATGAACTGCAAACCGCTGTCTAGGTTTTGGTGTAAAACACTCCATAAATATGATTTCAAGAAGTTCACAAATGAGTAACTTTTCTTCTTACTTCCTGATGTTCATGAATTCAGTCAATTTTTACAGCAAAAAGGAAAAATATAACTTTGTTTTGGTCATAACTAATAGGTGTAGAATGTAATGTGGCCATCACCTCATGCTCTAAGCTTTCTATTTAATTTATGAAGGAAACAATACAAGAAATGATATTAAAAAAATCCTTCGTATTCTCTACAGTTGTCTAAAATTAATCATTGAATAATGATTTTTAATAAAAAATGAGTACATTTTCGTACATAAATAATTTGTATCATAAATATCATAAATAATGTTTGCTGATTTTTGTTATTATTCAAACTAGTTTATTTACTAAAATATCCACAATCAAAGACAGGCAATATGACGTCATTTAACGCTTTCTGTCCTTATATATTTTTGTCTCATATGTTTCACACTCATCCTATTTAACTCCGAATTTTACGTATGACTAATTAGTTGCTATACATAGTAACTATATATAATAACTACATAATAACTAGTAGTTTCTATCGCTATAGCGATTTCGATTCGGTTGGTCTTGGATAGTTTACCTATCAATTACATGCAAATGTGGGTGTGTGTGATGATATTTAGATTTAATTTTTACCATTTGAATTGAGAGATTCAGAGTTGTTGCTAAAGACTATGATTCCATCAAGCTAACGAATGCAAGAGAAGTAACAACTGTTTATGTCCTTATTCAATTTGCTTTTTGAAAGACGAAAATTTAATTGAATAATTAGTATCGATTGAAAGTCTAATCATAACATTATGTAATATTTTACTACCAACAAGTGATAAATAAGTAAAAACTCTCGTTTTATATCAATTTACATATCGTTGGCTGTGAATGTCGCTTGTTTGCTCCTGTCGTTGTATATTAGTCGATATTCTGCTGTGTCAGTCCGTCTGTGTTGGTCATAGCACGACAGTCGATTGGTGGAACTATTAAACATTATCTGTTTGAGCAGGTGGGTGCTGCTATTCCTTGCGTGATGTTATCTTAATTGCAAATAGAGAAATTTCAAAATAATATTATTTATAAACGTTTTTTCATAGATATCTTATGTATAAATATCAGTATTATAGCACATGTAACTACATTTAATAAATTACTTTTTTCCTTTATAGATTAATCGTAAAATGTTAATGTCTTATTTTTACGACAATACACTTCCAAGCTAACAATGTGTTGGTATCTTTCGTAGTATTTTTGTTTTTTTGCAGAAAACACCCTGTTTATATTTATACAGTTTTCGGATCTTTACATGTGCTTTTTGCATTGTATTCGGTTGCGTCTAATATTTCGAATACATCAGTAAAACAATAATGGGTTCTCTCAGACCACATCGATTTGTGGTGCGTTTTCGCTTTGTGGAGTAAAAACCACACTTTCCAAGCAAACGCTACTATTAAATCGCAGAATGGTGTTTGATATCTTCAAAGGTCAAAATGTCACTCGTGTACCCTCTAACTCAGTCTCTTTTGCGGACTTTATATGTAACATAAAAAGGAGTTATCTATGGTATTATTACTTTTATTTTTGTGAACCGATGTTTTGAATAGAAAATAAGTTTTTTATCTAATATTGCAAATATTTCAAATTATGACTGTGATCGCGAAATAAAAATACATAAAAATACAAATAGTAAAACAGTTTATACACAGCCATTATTTACAGATTGTATATAATATTTCAATTTTAACTAGTATGAAAATACACAGTAGTTTGCTCCAAGGACTATAACAACGTACCACAATCTAGTTGTATTAAAACCATTAAAATTATCAGATTGACATAATTGATAAACACATACATATTATTATGATTTGTTCTTTCCTTTCATTACTCTACAATGAAGTTAGCGAAGTTCCTCTAAATGTTTTAGGTAGTTTCGACGTGAAGACAAAAATATTCTTTATTCTGTCAAAAAACCTCTTTGTGACAGTTATTCTCATTATCCTTTTGTTTAGAAGATGAACTTCCACTGAGAAATAAGAAACCTGCTTGTATTTATTTGCGCAGGGGCAATTTTCAAACGAAGTCTTGTGAGTATACGTTCAGTTTGTCGAAGAGTAAAAGTTATTTTTTGTTCTTGAAAACCATTTTTACGGGGTTAGATTAATTTTCAATTATGTAAAAATACACTGACCTTTTTTGCTTAAAAAATTTAGTATTACGAAAATTTTGCCTTCTGGAAGAGAAAGATGTCACCAAATATGGAGAAAGTTATAAAAATGTAACATTTACTACTTATTCTTGAATGTTCTTACTTTTAAGATACTTTTTTTTGAAAACCAAATGGAGACTTCCAAAGTTAAGAAGTATAATGTCGAATATTCCAGAAAGGGGGGAATGATCGGCTGTCCAATTTTAGCTCTGAAAATTGCATGGCATATTCTGACAGAAATGTGCGTTAATACGTTTATCGTGTCACGAACACGTTAAAAATGGCTTTGAGATCAAAAGCGAGGATGCGTGTTCATTCATAACACATCAATTTCATTGTCATACATCGGCTTGAAAATTCTCCAGAGAGAAACGAAGAGAGTGCGATGGCAATATTTCATTAGCTGAATCACATTCCTGTTGATTTATGTTTATTTCTTCTTGCTCCACCGGAAATAATGTGTTCGGATAACCAGTAACCGTGAACTGTCAATAATTTGCAGAGATATTCTGTCAAAACTGATTTAGGATTTTCTCCCGTATTTATATTCGTCCTATATTTTTTTATATCTTTCAATAATCTTTGACATAAATTTCTGTAATGTAAGGTATCCCATACAGTAAGTTATTCATAAATGAATTATTAACACCCCACGGGCTAAACAAGAGACTTTGTCAGACTAGCGTCAAACATTGATGATTAATAATTTGTTTCAAAATATCCCAAGCGATGTTCAATATTAACCTGCCTCTAATATGCATAAAAGGACAAAGTACAATTGTGCATTTTTAGCTATACGTTGAAGGAGGCAGTGTAAGACATCAATGTATAGCGGATTGCATAACAGTGTATTTGTCTCATACCTTCATCTTGCTAAGATATTTTCCTTCCTCATTTATTTTAACTTTTTAAATTCTGTTCGATTAAGCTACTATGGTTATGTTAACTATCTTTGCTTCATTAATGAGGTATTATTAAACCTAGAACCTTATCGTGGAGTTGATAAAATATACTCCTAATGTCAGAATAAGTATAACCCCAATTTTCTCCGTTTAAAATAGAGACAAAAGGTTGAATTTTCGTTAATTATTTGTTTGTAAGCAAATGGAAAGAAGAAATCACCTCGACATCAGACACAGTTTTGTACAAGTTTTCAGAGCGACTGAATATTGCCTTTGATAGCACCTTGTCACTCTTTTGAGATTAATCCGGTGTTTCTATCTGAACCCTTTAGCAATGCAAATATTCTCTGTTAAACGGAAGATAACTTTTCTCTTTGTAAAATTTTACCAAAAAGTCTTTATTCCTAATTCAACTAGCTATAGAGATTAAATGGAGATAAAAATTCCTGAACTCAATTAATTCTTAACAGATTGGGTGTCTCCCAAATACGTCATATACGATTTTTAACTGTTTAGAACGACACAAAATTAAAAATAAAATCCTCTACAATGAATTTGCAAAGTTACCTCACAATTTAGTCAAAAGTTCTCAATTGCAGTCGTGTTTATATATGTTGAGGCTGCGAAATACTCTTAAGATAAGAAGAGCAATTAGTAGAAGCTGCAACGAAACATGGCCTCTTCTATCCATAGTTTTTCATCAGACAAGGGTGTTTTGGAAAAGAAACGACTCACAATTGACAAAGATTGTAACTTTTGAGAAAGAAACAACGAGAATTGAAGGGAATGTCAAGGTTATTTGTGTCCAGACGAAATCAAATGTTTAGTTACGAATTTCTTCGATTTTTACTGTATGCTAGACTGCAGAAAGGTTGCCTGGCAGGGCACACCCTGAAAGGCACACCCTGAATCGAACCTTGAAAGCGTCCAACATGTTTTTACTGAGCTTTCTGCACTTTGTCTCTGATGGCAGTGCGAGCTCGTGGCGTATAAAATGAAAATTACTGGATTCTCATAATTTTGACAATGGCACACACGTTTTCGCACGTGGAGCTGCCCAGGAGCTGATGCAATCTTTCGGTGACTCCGAACTAACAGGAAGCTGTTGACAATCTACGTCAAGCAACTTTGTACGAAATAAGTGAGTATTTAGTCAACTGGGAAGAAATTCGCGCGGCTTTTTTTTATTAAACATTCCTCTACGCGGGAAAATTGAATGTATGATCCTTTCCTATGAAACGCCTTCAAAGAACATCAAAAGTGCTTTAATCGAAACGAGGCGCAAATGTGAAACAATTTGGTGGTCATTTTGCCAACCCTGTATAATTCTCCACGGAACCACGACTTCTATCAGAGCTATTGAAAAATAATATCCATTTTGAAGACAAGCTTGATAACAGTTTAGGTGCTAATGTTATTCATGGACCACACAATAGGATACAGATGCATATTAAAATACTTTTTTCAGTATCAGTGACTTCAAAATGTGCGTGTTTCGTAAAATTTGACATCCATTTATTTTTAGATTATATATTTTTCTACGTTAATTATTCTAGAGCCGAGGACATACTTTCTCGGAACTCAAAGGTTTTTGATTTTCGTCGTGCGGCTGGCGTGCAAACGTGCAAAAGACTAATCTAAGATTTTCGAAGTCATCGGAAGAAAAACCCTTTGGGGTTTTATAAAGACTGTGAAATCAATAAAAAAAGCTCTGTGGTTTTCACTATCCAGCATTATTAATTTTGTGTTAAGGCATAACGATGCCTATATTTCATATTCTTACATTACGCCGTTTATCACTTTCTTCCGATTATTTCGCGTGAAGTCCAAAGGCCGATTAGCTCTGACACGGGCATTTCATAGACACATACCAAAGCTTTGCGACACCACATAGGACAGGCCCGGAGGTCGACTTTGACGGCACAGGCGTTGGTGAATCGCGCACATGCGCGCATCGCGATCGGCAACTGTCACAGCCTCGCGGTTCCTTTGTTACTTGACACCTCTGGTGTGAGACTCTAGCTATTCAATTGTGACGTGTTGAATTGAAATGGAGTAAACTGCATTGACGGTAGAAAGCCGGCAATTATGTCCTACACACAAAGACCGAAGTGCAGTCGAAATCAATGCTTAATCATATTTTTACTATTTCATTTCTTTAAAGAAAACTAAGTAGTAATGTGTATTCTGAGTAACAATATTGACGACTTCTTTTATTATTATTTACTCATCACAAGCCAATGACAAACCATGAATATGGTCTGCAGTGTAGAAGAAAACAATAAAGACTTACAGAGTAAGTATAACGGTCTTATCCAGATAATTTCACTAATGTACTATGATCATCTATAATTTCCCTGTTGCCAGAATACAATTAATATAAATTGAATAAAAATTTAGTTGGAATGTATACGTGATTTAACTGAATTAGAATATAATTATATAAAAATGGTCCTCTATATGGTTATAGACAGTCAAATTATTTTTGTGAAATCTCGAAAAATATAAAAAAGAAAATATTTTGAAGGTTTTCCCAATTTGTAACTCAAAATAATTTGACTATATAAATGTGTAGATGGCCATATTTACGTAAGTAGATTTAATAATAAGTTATAGCATAAGAAATGAATTAGAATATATTGAATATTGGATGAGCCTCTCCTTGTGACTCGCTTAAAAACAAAATACGGAAGAAATCGGTAGTATTATTTGAAAAACTTGTTATACATAAAGTATTTAGCAATTTTTTCTCAATACCCCTGCACATTCCCAGTATTATCCCATCCATTGCACCTCCGCCACCCACGAGCACCCCTAGCGCCGGAGGGTGTGCGGCGGCCGCTTGAAACAGCCTGACCCGATCGCCGCTTGTCGGGGAAGGGGGTGGGGGGTGGGGGGTCCGAGCGGACAACCGCGGCTCGCGACCGCCGACGCTCGTTTTAAGCCAATCACGCGGCCGCAACACGCCCGTGAATGCTCCCGTGGGGACAATGGCTGACGCGTAGCTGGCGGGGGCGGGGTGGGGGAGGAGGGCGGCGGGAAACGCAGCGGGGGTGGACGGGAGCGGATGTGACGCAAGCGTCCGGAAACGGCTGGGCCTCCAGATAACGGGATAACAACCCGCCGTCCCCCGCCACTTCGGTGACCACTCGTTCCGAGAGCGATTTTCCTGCGGAATATTTTGAAATACGAGCCCGAATTGCGGCGGGACGGCGCCGAGTCGCGTTGGAAAATTACTCTGTGCGCTACGAAATTTCGCACAATCGGGGCCGCGTTCGCGCGTTGATAAGCGGCTCGGATGTACAGGCGTGCCGCAAGGTCAGATTTAGGAACAGATTTTTTTAAACATCATATTCTGCGCGTTTTGGAAATATACTGAAAATTAACGTGTTAGTTTCCGTTGTATGTTTGGAATTATAATAGTTATAGCTTGCGTTGACTCTCAATAAATTTTAATTTTCATGCAAGAATTTTTAAATTTCCACAATTTGACTGTCAATAAATATGAAGGATTATTTGAAGTGAAAATCAACCCTTTATGGATAAAGTATTCTTAGCAACCATTGGATCGTTTATATTGTCTTCCTATTTGGGTATACATTTTCAGTGTAATTGCTTATGAATATATTTCAAAATATCTGCACAAATAAGTATTTTAATTGACTACAAAAATGCTTTGAGTTACGAGCCCGAATTGCGGCGGGGCGGCACCGAGTCGCGTTGGAAAATTACTCTGTGCGCTACGAAATTTCGCACAATCGGGGCGCGTTCGCGCGTTGATAAGCGGCTCGGATGTACTGGCGTGCCGCAAGGTCATATTTAGGAACTAATTTTTTAAACATTATATTCTGCGCGTTTTGGAAAGATATTGAAAATTAACGTGTTAGTTTCCGGCCTATCTTTGGAATTATAATAGTTATAGCTTGCGTTGACTCCCAATAAATTTTAAATTCACGCAAGAATTTTGAAATGTCCACAATTTACTTGTCAATAAATATAAAGGATTATTTGAGGTTAAAATCAACCTGTATATATAAAGTATTCTTAGCAACCATTGGATCGTTTATATTGTCTTTCTATTTGGGTACACATTTTCAGTGAGATTGCTTATGAATATATTTCAAAATATCTCCACAAATAAGTATTTTAATTGGTTACAAAAATGTTATCACTTTTTAAATATGCTCTTATGTTTAGAATTTCTATCCATTAAGTTTCATGACTAAAGTTGTTAAGAGTTAATGTGTAATTTTTCATTTAATCACCAATTCGACCAGAACGTAAGTGCATTAGTGTTTCAAACAATTTTATAGTGGGTTTAATATTTAATAACTGAAAAGATTAAATGGAATTTAACTGTTTCAGAGAAAATAATTAAATAGGCCGTATTTTATTATTTATAACAAACTATAAAAAATATCCTAGTGAACATTACAACTGAAATGCTGGTAAACTATATCCTTAGCTGTCACATGGAATGCCTTGTAATATAGGTTTAGGTCAGAGAGCAATTATTTTGACAGTTAGTAATACTGGATCGCAATTTCAAAGATTGTGGCCAAGAAAAATTATGTTTTGCTAGATAGATCATCCATGACGTCATCTGGTAGTGGTTGTTCAGCATGTGTGAGTAGAAATTATTAATAGTTTCACTAGCGACTTAGTTTGTTCCTGTATCATCACTAAAAGTAATGCAAGAAATAATACATTAAAAAATATCAGTAAATTTGTCATTAATTTCCACAAAATAATTTAAAGTGGGCCAAACATCACGAAGTCAAACATACATCTCACATTCTCGCAACATCAATGAACCCACCATATTCACTTACATCACGTTTTAAGTAAAGTAAGTAAAACTAGCAACACGCCTAGTAACTTCAACTAAATGATTATCTTAAAAAAGATTTGTAAGAGATATTTAAAATACCTTTTCTGAAATTCCACCCATGGAACATAAATTATTTTTATGCGAACATTCTCCAGTATGCGTAATGACGAATTCAGTAGAATAACATAGCCTCGATCACACATTTGCGAAGGATCGCATTGTCAGTGAATGATTCGGATGAGTTATACACATTGATCATGTCCTTCAAATTGGTCATAACTAAATGATGTTATTAAATGAATACGTTTATATATTTGTAGTTCACTCACGTTATATTTTTATTTGCCTTTTAAAATTTCCCATAATTTTTTTTACAAAAATAGAAGTTACAGTAATATTTACAGTGGAAAGTTGAATACTGTCTGATAAAGTTTTTTATAGCTTTGGGGCAAGAACGGTGTTGATTGGTAAACATTACTTCGACTCTATAGAATCTGTACCTTGCAATACTTCATCATAAATATACATTTCTACATTTCATTCCCACAAGTTGCAATATTTACACTCTCTGTCCGCTCTCTCTCTCTCTCTCTGTCTGTCTCTCTCGCTCTTTATTTATTTATTTATTTCTCTCTTGGTCAGTTAATTTCTCGTTCTGCGAGTTAACTGCGATGGCTCATGCATGTCACGCTAGCCATTCATTGCGGAGAGAAACTGGTTGAGGCAATCGACGAAGCAGTTAAAATACACCAGCGGATCCTTCACAGTGGTGCTCGCAATGATATATGCAAAATATTAACGCACTAACTACGTTTTCGCTTTCTGTCTAACAGAAGCTGACCTGAAATAAATTCGGCAACGTGACGAGGGAAAATGTGTGTGACAATGAACGAAATATCTGCCGTAGACGTGGACCAAGTCTTCTAATCCACGACGAGAAATGTGAAGTGGGTCCTTGACTTGTCTGTAAAAATGAAACTCGATTCACTACAAAGATGGCTACGTAACTGGCATCTAAATTACATGATTAATATTAGTATTCGTATGTTACAGTACTTAAAAAGACACTAACTTCAAATATTCTACAATGTTTATTGTACTGCAATGTCTATCAGTAACGTATGATGCCGACAAAATAATTTAGAAGACTCTAATGCAAAAGTTCATAAAAGTCAGATTAGAAGATAGTACGTCTATTTTTATCAAGTATCTCATAATTATGTAATGAAATATTACATCATTATTTTAATTTGTATTACTAATCTTCAATGCACGCATACATTGAGAGAAAATTATGCAGTTCCCATCCATTAAAGAGATGTTTGTGATTTTCTTAAGTATTCAGAAATTGAAGAAAATATAAAAACAATGATTCAATTATATTTTGACTGAAAAATACGAATGTTATAGTTTGTGGTATTTATTTATCATCGTAACGCGTGTATCGACTGAATTCGCATATTCAATGTGTCACTAGGTTCGTCACATCTGATGTAATGGGTCAGCAATGTTCAATAAAGAATTCGTCCGCCATTAAATATTTGTTATACTCCATGGTTCATTATGGAACAGCAACATTTTTGGTACCGTCTGTGCATAAAAACCTGTTGAATCCTGTTACACAACACTGTTTTAGTTAAAATATTTAATTTACTTCAATGTTATATGAAAACATTTTATTTGTTGTTCTAGAGTGGTGTGTATGCTACTTTTTGTATTACACTTTTGTGCGGTTTTGTTCATCAGCATTTTTGCTGCTACAGGATAACTAGTTAATAATAATAATAATAATAATAATAATAATAATAATAATGTTATTTTTATTCATATTAAATAGTATTTGATTGAAATTTTTACAATCGTACGCACTAGGATGAATATTCAATAATATTTGGGGTATCTATAATTTTTAACAACCTAAGGAAAAGAGTAGTATAAAATTATATGGTTTTTATATTGTTAAAAATGTTTGAGAAGATGGACATGCCTTCGAATGTTTTTTTTATTTATTTCTCTTCGCCTATCAAAATCGCTCATGAGTTTGACGTGAAACGCATGGAGAGCTTGGAACAAATTCATCTTGAAAAAAGCGGTTTTGTTACGTTTGGTTGGGAAATTTCATTTCGTAGATTGCATGTACTGTCAGCTGTACTATATTTAGTAGACTGAATGTCAGCATTGTGATTATAGTATTTTCGCGCGTTTTAGTGCGTAGTTAGTTGCGTATGTTTCTCATTTTTGAACGCTTGTATAAGTTTAAAAGTTCGTTTGAGAAAGAACTACATTTAATAAGTAAATGTCATTTTTTCTCGGAAATTACTTGAGCAATAGTTCTGAAATGAATATAGAATGTGAACCGTTAACGTTATGTAGAAGTTGTAATAACATAAGTACAATTTATTCAACTGTACCAAGATAAAACAATTGTTTCTATTATATGTTCGATGAAGATAATATTTGTATATATACCTATAAAATAATAATCACGGCCAAAGGTTCAAATCTAATACGTATACTAGACAAAATATTATATTGATATTTTAGATTATTAAACATTAATAAAACATGTAAAATACCGTTTGACAAAAATGATTTTAGTCCATTTGGGGTAATAAATAAATGAGCAGTATAGGTTCGTTGACTGACTTTATATTCACGAATATCAAGTTAGATTGTTATATAATGCCTGCAATAGCACAACTCCATTCAAAATCTCTCTCTCTGAAATCCAGTGACATGTACAAGCCATTCTTGCTATGACACGTATCAATTTCACGACATGATACTGACATCTCACTTTGCTTGGAAGGCAGAGGCGAGCCCACCAAATAAGTCAGTAGCGAATCTCAATTATCGACGTTAGATCAACGACAATTAAGACATGTGGACATGGGGCGATAAACTCGACAGCCACGCATCGGATACCATGCATCACATCACAGTGTAGTCAGATGTAGGTCACGCTCTCTTAATGACAATGACTCATCATCAAGGTGCGAGTGAACAACCAAAGGATGTATGTGTGCATCAGTCACAATGCTGCCAGATCGTGATAGAGCTGCTGTTTTTGAATTGAATTGAATTTTCCTTATTTTACGTGGCGAGACTCGGGCCATCAGGCTCGCTCTTCCGTCTGACCACGCAAATTTCGCTACGCTCCTTTCACCAACTAGCAGAGGAAGGAGGTATTTCTTGGGCGAGAAACAGGCGATTTTGAATTTAGCTCAGAGGCGTCATTTAGGCTTGAGGATCTTTTACATGCAAGTAAATCTACTAACATGGGACAGCCGGCTTTACTTCCCCTCCGAAGGAAGGCGTACGAAGGATTTTGTCGCCCTAAAAAACCACTGCTTCGTTCGGGTTTGAACCCGCGAGCTTGGGTATAACAGTCCGGTACGCTAACCGTCACACCATCGCCGCCGCCGTTTTGTCTTCCAGTACAGAAAATTCTCTGAGTGAAGTTAAAGTAGTTTTAATGCTGTCTGCAATCGGTCACGCTACAGCCAATTGACGATCATTTATTTTGAGTTACTGATAGTTTTTTTTTTCTTCCTCGCTACGATGTAGAGAGAAAGTTGCGTAATGTTGCCCAAAAAATGACAAGTTCCTGGCAGAATAGTGTATTCTTCAAAGAGCGCATAATGATAGCTATTATTTACGAGTTGATGTTTACGACGCGAGACACATAGTATCGAGTGTCGTAATTTCTTCGAGTGAATAGTAGCCATTATGCGCGAGTAGAAGACTATACTTTCTCTATGACCACAAAATTTTCGGAATATATTTTGAACTTATTTTTTTGTTACTTACGTTGGCGAAAATACTCTTAGATCTTTAGGAACCAACCATCCAACGCTTCAAGAGCGCGTCTATAGCAACGGCCCTTAAAATGCTTGAGACCAAAAAAATATTTTAGAGGACTCTAGGACTTCGAGTTTACCACTGTTCATAAATCTTTGGATATGTATGTCCCTCTTGGCCTTTGTCCTTTTTGATTCACTTCGTTAATTTTCCCCCATGTCCCATTGGTCCCACTTGTCCTATTTGTCCCCGATTTCCATTTGCCTCCTTGGCTGATTTTGTTCTGTTACCCCGTTTGTCCAGATGTCAATTATGCCCCATTACCCCATTCAGTCCCATTTGTTCAATTGTCTCATTTGTCCTATTTTATCCCCATATTTCATTTTGTCCTCCTTTCCCATTTTGTCCCACTGTCGAATTTTGTTCATGTGTCCCTTTTTGTCCCCCTGTCGCATTTCCCCCATTTTCCCTCTGTCCCCTTGTTCCATATGGTCCCCATTTTCCCATTTTACCCCTTTGCCTCATTTTGTCCCAATTGCCCAACTTCGTCCCATTTTGTCTCGTCCCACTTTCACCATTTGTCCCATTTTCCCATTTTGTTCGATTGTCCTACTACTATAATTGTGTACTTTGTCCACATTTCCCCATTTTGTCCCTTTTCTCCCCTTTTCCAATTTTGCCCATTTTGTGCACCTATTCCACCGGCATTGTCCTATTTTGTCCTCTTGGCCTCTTCGCCCTCCTTTCCCCGCTTTGACCCACTTATCCCCCCCTTCGTCCTTTTCGTCCTGCCGCGCACTGTGGTTATTTAAAAACTGTATTTCAAATTGCAAAGAGAATGTATATTCTGCCTGTGGATTCCGCAAATTCTAGAAATGTCGTCGGTCGACTGGTCGTGGAATCCGAAGTGGATAGAATGGATAAATCCATATGCTAAATTCAGACAAAAATCCTCTAACACGTGGAGTGGTGTAGCCGGAATCCATGTTTTGTATGTCCTTCAAACCGAAAAATCCAATGACCGAAAAACGTTTGTCCATCTGTCTGTCCGTCCTTCAGTAAACAACGTTAGCGGCTAAACCGCTCAGCCGATTTTCTCGAAAATTGATATTTCTCAATATATTTGACAGATGTCGTGACCCCTTGAATTTGTAACCGAAGTACTTGAAACACCTGAGACATTTTCCTAATTTAAAAAAAATGAGAATAGTGCATGTCACAAGGTTCCTGGAAAACCTTGATTTGTCGAAAATTGCTCTGGAAGTCTAACTACCAGTTTTAAAAACTGGATATATCTAATATTCTTCTAAGTCTATGGCAGTACAGGATATCGGGTGAAATATGAATCAAATTTTCATTTTACCTGTAAAACCAAATCTTTAGGCAAAATGGTGAGGCCATTTCCATTGAGTAAATTTTACAATGTCTATTTATCATGAAAGGCAAATCATATTCATTTATTACACCAGCAATATTTCAAAACTATATTTTAGAAACTACAATTTTAGTCACATTTGTGACCGAAAACAATCAAACAGGTAGAAAACAAAAAATAGAAAAGCTAGATTTTACACAAAACTGAGTTCATATGTCATGACAATCAGTGCATAAATATTTTAGGACCAACTTTTGGATTATATGAAGTAAAATTTAACACAAGGAATCACATTCTTTATTCTGAGTAGACCATGAATATTCTCAGCAGAAGTTACAACTTCAACAAAATTAACTATTGTGTAAGTTTCTAGAGTTCTCTGAACACAATTTGTACTGAACAGTTGTTTTTAATTAAACGGTATTTCACTCGTTAAATTTAAAGCAGCGTTATAAAAAATTCAAATGATTTTCGAGTGGTTCCAACCAGCCGCATTGGGGCGTCGTAGTGCGGTTGGCTACCAAATCCACTACACAATCTCCAATACCCCCACCTGGCTCGACCGCTAAATATTATACGCCCTCCAAATTAACCCACCCCTTTAGCGCCCCGCAGGCATCCAATATTCCTCGTCAGACAAGCGTTTTCCTCACACTCCCGCCAAAGCGCGCTGTGCGCAGCGGCGTGAAAACGAGTTAATTCGAACGAATCAATCAATTAATTAAATCCCTGCAGGACATTCGTTTCGCCTCGTTTCGCGTGCCCCTCCTCGTCTCCACTCTTGGACAATTCCCTCCCCCCTCCGCCTTCCGCTCGCTCTCGCTTCGTGAGCGATTTGTAAATATTCGACGTCATTTCCGATGAACATGCTGCGATTAATTATGGCAAAGAAGCGTCGATTGGTCGATACCCAATTTTTTGTGCCGTTGAAATATTACGGCGCTGCCGTGATTTGGGTATTTACGTTGGGAGCCGCTAGCTGTATACGGTGTACGTAGAAGAGGTTTAATGAATTGTCGGATTGAAAGAAGTCTAGCCTTTCGTGTTTGTGTAATGAAAAAGGTGTTTTTATCGGTGTAGTTGTAGTTTGAAACGCCAATAAATCATTAGATCATCATAGGCCGTTCTGTATTATGTTGCTGTCATCTGTTCATGCGATTTCTTAGCTTTGGATGATGGGGGAAATTTATTATGTGATGAATAGGTTTAGGGTCCATAGTTCGATATGCCGTTGAGATATCGAGGTGTTGTCACAATTGACGACTTGTCACAGATGT
The DNA here is from genome assembly GCA_038098605.1 of Gryllus longicercus. Lineage (NCBI taxonomy): Eukaryota > Metazoa > Arthropoda > Insecta > Orthoptera > Gryllidae > Gryllus > Gryllus longicercus. The sequence continues at coordinate 3,655,893 of JAZDUA010000050.1, read as the reverse complement.
TCGATGAGAGGCTAAATGATTCTTGTACTGAAAGAAATCAATCGTTGCGTGTTCAAAAAGTTGTGTGTTTGAATCTTGTACATAACAAAAATTGGAGTATCTATTAGTAATTTCAAAATAATTATTGTTTTATTATCTCGTATTCTTATATTCGTAGAGATATAAAAATGTACTTAATTATTGTTTTACGATTTCTGTCTATATATCATTTTATCCGAAGTAATCTTTAGAACGGCTAAATCGATTTCGATTGCATTTTCACTGAAATGTGAAGTGTTCTGTGGAGCAAAATTTAAGATAATTTTTCTTGTTATTTTCTCTTCTATAAACTTATATTAGAATGTATGTTTTTAATAAATCTACATGTTTTTACCGATCGTAAAGTCTTTTGAAGTAACCTCCTTAAAAGTTATCATTTCGGGGAAACCCAACTACAGTTACTATAGCAATTATCACTAAAGGGCAAATATTGATCTTTTTTCGTAACATTGAGATTATTCGCCGCTATCGTAATTGCTTATTTAGAAAGCTTCGAGAGTCGCTGGACTGTTAGAGAAGTGAAAGTGATTGAAGCAGTCTTAATGAAGGATTGTGAGTTATTTGGGTAAGATCACCACTTCATTGTTTTCGGGTGTTCTTATCTCCGTCCGTTGTTTTATGCTTATTTCGTGAAACAATACGAGATCTTTCAATGCTATAGTTCATTTCTGCGATAATGGCGTAAAATTATTTAATTGTCGACATGCAATTTTCGATGACGTTGGAACATTATTTATTCATTCATTAGGAATTCGAATGAATTTTTAATCAGACTAACATCCACGCAACTTAACATCCAGTTCAATCAGAAGCTCTTTGTAATAAATGGAGGATTTGATATCTGTGTAAACAGTATTTCTCTCTCACATGTAAATAATTGATTTTATTAATGAAAATTAAAAATTAAAAATCTTTTTACTGCCTTTGCTGCAGGGTATAGTAAGGTTCTAAATCTAAATTTCTCGTGAAGTGAAAAAATAGTCTTCAGTATGTTTGATATTTCATCTTTCTTTTAAGTTATTAACGAAATAATACGATTAATGTATTCCAAATATTCACATATTGCGAGAAATCACGTGCTTTGACTTTTTCGCAAATGGGAAAAAAACAATCTTCAGTTTCAGGAAAGTGTATTTGCCTGCAAATTGCTCGTGGCCAAAGGAAGGACACTTTTTAATTAGATAAAATTATTTTCCTACTCCCATTGTATAATTCTATCATTTGATGGAATCAATCCGTTGCATAATGATACTAATTGCGATGCAGATTTCATTATGATATAGGTTCTTGAGCAATCAAAGAGAATTTACAAATCAAGTATTGACAATTAATCAGTGTAATCGTTATATAATCGTAGAGTTCTAGTAAATGTTTCGTTCGATTGGGTAGTACATTAAAAATTCTTTTAATATACATTATGCTTGTCACATTTGTGGAGCAATAATATAATATCCGAGAAAGAAAAACAGAAAAAAATAACTTAAATTTTATAAAACAATGAGTATCCACATACTTCTTTATGGATGATAACCACAAAATAGACGAGACGTGGACCATAGAAAAGAAATATTGTACCTGAATTCATACGTCTGAGATGAGGTTCTTGAGACAAGTGAAAGGTAGCGCTATATTAGACGAAAAAACGAGGTAATCAGAGAAGAATTACTAGTGCCCCTGTCAATAAATAAAGTATAAAAATACAGGACCCGATGGTTCTAACATCTACTCAGAATGAGTAGTGACCGCATCCCAAAACAAATATATCACTACGGACCTCATGGTAAAAGGGATGTCGGCCGTCCATGATTAATGGATGGCATGAAGACGGCGTGATGACGGCGTGATGACGGCGTGATGACGGCGTGATGACGGCGTGAAGACGGCGTGATGACGGCGTGATGACGGCGTGAAGACGGCGTGAAGACGGCGTGAAGACGGCGTGAAGACGGCGTGAAGACGGCGTGAAGACGGCGTGAAGACGGCGTGAAGACGGCGTGAAGACGGCGTGAAGACGGCGTGAAGACGGCGTGAAGACGGCGTGAAGACGGCGTGAAGACGGCGTGAAGACGGCGTGAAGACGGCGTGAAGACGGCGTGAAGACGGCGTGAAGACGGCGTGAAGACGGCGTGAAGACGGCGTGAAGACGCCGTGAAGACGGCGTGAAGACGCCGTGAAGACGCCGTGAAGACGCCGTGAAGACGCCGTGAAGACGCCGTGAAGACGCCGTGAAGACGCCGTGAAGACGCCGTGAAGACGCCGTGAAGACGCCGTGAAGACGCCGTGAAGACGCCGTGAAGACGGAACACGAAACTCTCCTAATCCCTGAAGTGATGGTGATGATGATGATTGTCAGTTTTAATTTCTTTTCTAAGTAGTAATTTTAACGTGGCATATTATTTAAAATAAGTAGGTTCCTATTGGATTGATCCTATTTGACTAGGGTCTGTAGTGGGGCTATAGGTGGCTGTAGCTGTTATGCTGTCCCCTGCATGTCATCTGCTACGAAACGATTCAGTGTAAAAGGTTAACTTAAAAAGTTACCATAAATCGTAGAAAACGTATCGTATGGAATTAGAAGAAATGGGTATTAATACACTATTGAGAAGTGTACGATATTCGCTCGTTCCTCGCTCATATCGTAATATCACACTGGTGTATTAATATTCATCATTACATTATCGTTTCATAATATATTCTTAATTGTAGCGGCAATTCACAGAAAGAACAGTCAAATTATCCCCTATTGATTTATTGCCGATTGCATATTGCAAACAGTTATCGTCTTTATCGTGTTCTCTCGTTGCGCGTACGTTTTGAATAATCTATATAATCTCCAATGAACAGGTTTGTAATGGCCAAGATTGCCGAATGACACTAAACGGTCAATTTGCGATTACTGTTGGCGTTGGGCGTTTGTGACAACCTTTATTCGGTATGTAGTAGGGGTAACCCCCTTCAAATGAAGTTCAGAGAAATAGCGCTGTGAATCACATTAATCATTTGGTCGTCAACGCAATAATGCAGGCAAACCAGAGCGAATAATATATCTCTGCATGTACTGCATCCGTCTTTCTATATCTTGTACTAATTATCAATATTCGATATCATCTTCTGTACACAAATCAGAAATTAATTATCAATATTGCCGGAGATAGAGATATGATTAGTCGATACGCAATTTCATGTAGCCTTGAAGGAGTGTAATTCACTCCTATTGTTTTTTTAGGCTATTTATTTCGTTGCTAGATCAGACTAGAGAAATCAGTTATATTATCCAAAAACCGAGTTCTAATCTCGAGAATAATGACCCTTAAAATGAAATTAATATGGAAAATTAAAATGAACAATAAAAATATTATATATTTGATTATCGCGACGCTAATTCATAAACTAAATGTACTTTAGAGAATATTCGGGACTTTTTAACTAAAAATATGACATAGCATATGTCTACGGGGTGTTGCGTTTATCTGTTATGTATTTGAAAATAGAGGACACAAAATAATGTCCTCTGTACTAAAATGTTTATAATTTGAAGAACTGCAGTTTTCGATGTCTTAACCGTTTTTATCAATCTGTTCCAGTAATATCCCAGTGTATAGTGACGTTCTAGAATATTAGTTGTGACTTTTGACTTTCTTAATAGCCTGATCTTACCACTTTGGAGATGGAGTGCAAGATACGCAAGAGACCTTTTTTTGGAGGAAAAGATTTGGAGGTCTATCAGAGAGAAAATCGACTTAATCCTGCTTGGTTCACTTCAAATAAGCAATCAGAATATTTTGAACGTGTCGACAGTACACCACAGCAATGACAACCGCCGATGACAACAATTGAAGGTCATTACCAGCATTTTAATTGTTTCAAGCAGCTTTCAACGGCTTAGCCATTATCATTTGATATGCTGTCCGGAAGCCCTAAATTTGACTGGACGGAGTTAGCCGAAAATAAATAAAAATGCTGGTCATGCAAACACGTTTTTCTTCAAATATTCTCTAGAATTATGTAACCCGCATCTCAGCTTAGGAGTTGAGTCAGTGCTTTGTCGGACGACCCACATTTCGGCTTGCTAGTCTGTGCTTTTCTATTTGTTTTTCGGCTCTTAAATCGTCGGCACTGTATTGTTTGAGTGAGAAACTTAGTTCAGATATGTGAATTTTTTATGTTACGCTTCTTCAACACCGAGGATTTGGCCCATCTTCCAAGATCTAGAAATATTCGACAGTTTTCCTTTCGTAGGATTGTTCTACTACAGCTAGAATCAGGATTTGGGAATGGTAGGAAGGAGATACCCTAAGCGTTCATACAGTCAGGTTCGGAATTATGTACTGCGAAGCTTCTCCAAAGTACAAAATCATGTTACGTCCCCTCCCCCTTCAAAAAAACCCTTTCGGAGTTACTAAACAACTGAGATTATAGTAGAATGACTTTTAATGCACATACAAATAAAAAAATAACAAATTACTTGTAGAATTGAACATTTGGAGATTTGGCGAACACAATTGATACTTTCAGAGGCAAAAATAGATGTTTTGAATAATAGTCATCATATATTAATAATAATAATACAAGTCACCATATATTTAAAATATGCTAATTTGTAAATACAGACATTTTGTACTGGAGGCTACTTTATTATTCAATTTATATTATATTATACAGTTATTTTACAAATACATGGAATTTATTACATATTTTTTTAAACATTTTAAGATTTTTCCCGGGACGTAGATCCGTTCCTGGATGGAGACGATGAAAAATATGGTTACTTTTTGGGTAAATACGCCCCACAAGGTACTTTAACCCTCATATTTGAAAAAAGTTACTCCACCTCTCGCTGTGTTTTCCCATACTTCGTCACAGACGCATTGTCTTCACAGATTCGTATAGTTTTAATTAATCCTCAATTTACATTATCTATTTGAAAAACGAGTGACACACCATCATGAATGTCAGTTACTACTTCCAATTTCATACTGCTCAAAAATAATGAAGTTTCAAAATGAACAATTTACTTTCTATCTGTTACTAATTGCAATCTGCGCAGAATTGTTGAATGTCAATTTTCACAAAATTTACTTTCAATCTGTGCTTCAAGTGTATTTTGTACAGTAATATTTATGCGTTGACTGTCGTTATTAATTTGTGTTGTTCATTAAAGTCGAAACATTCATTTACGTTGATTTAACATAATGACTGTAAACGACCGTCCATTTAGATACATATTGATGCAGTGTCAAAAGCTGTTGTCTACATTAATTTCTATCAACAGGAAAGAAAATGATATTTGTTAGAGTAATTGTGAATATAAATCAATTAAACTGGGAATGCGTTTTAGGCGTGTTTTTGCTACTTGTAGTCTATACGTTTATACAACTATTGAACGTTCAGGGTTTACATTTAAAGTAGAGGATACAATTTTTATTCGTCAGTTTACTTTACATCATTTGTATTGTGCTTAAAGCGAATGTTATTTCGCTCTGCAAACACATGTATTCGTACCTGAATATATGAGAATATGTATAAACAAATGAAACATGTCTAACAGCTCGCTTCTGCGAAGGTGAATGTGGTGTTTATTATTTTGAGCCTATTACATTTTAAAGAAAAAATACACGCCACACGAAGTAACTTCGTGAGGGTGAGGACTTAACAAGCATTAAAGATAACTATCAATACTAATATGGAAACAAAAATATTGTTGGCACCAACTCAAGAATGGTCGAGGGCATTATTTTTTAAGTACAAGAATGTGAAGAACACAAAATGTAGGTCAATAGTCGGAAAATACCAGGATCAACAAGATAGAATATTACGAGATAATAATATCCTATCTAATCGATAAGAATATACTTTGCGATTTGTCTTATTTTGTTTCTCACCTACATTTAATGCAAATATCGTCCATTTCGTAGACAAATATTACAAAATATTTAAAATATAATTTGCTTGAAACAACGCTTAAAAATAAATATTTTGTACCACACTGAATAATTTTTGCTAGATATTTGCTACGAATACTTTAAAACTCAAGGGTCTCTGCAAAACTATGTTAAAAATATCGGTCTTTGCTTCATGCAGCATTACATCATAGCAATTGTGCTCGTTAAAGAATCTCTCCATACCCCCAGAGACTGTGACGTGGCTTAATATTGCGTTTATCATTTTATTGCGTATTTTCTAAAAAGAAAAATATGTGTTCGACCTCTTTTACATACAGATCCCACCGCGGTGTCTGTATCACCCGCCATTCTCCTTCCTCCTCCCCCGCTTCCCTTTTTTGTCGTGGGAGCCGCAATTTAAAATTCTAGGGACATAAAAATTTATGCGGGCTCTAAAACCTCACCAACACAACCACGTAAGGCGCAATGTCCCAGCGTTATACGACCTCATAAAAATGCCTTTTAATTAGCAACCAGGGCATAAAAGCCGTAATGAACGATAAGAGTAGTACGCCGTCCCCGCCGCCAGGGCGCGCTCGTGCTCTAGCGCCATTTGCTCTGGTACTCGATATCTTTTGTCTGACGTGCGGCGGAGTTCAGCTGTCTGCAACTATCTGCTGTTCTTTCATGGTAGCTCTTTGTCTCCAGATTTATATTTTTTTCGTGACGACTAGAAACAGTAGCGAGCAGTTCCCTAGAGGGGAAAATAGTCTTCCCTTTGAATATATACACACGTCGTGTTGTAGTTGGTATTCTCTGTAATTTTCATGGTACAATTAATTGTGCATTACACTCTTGTTATTTTTTCCGTTATGATTACACAAAATCTTTCTTCAATTGTGAATTTTCCATTCAGTGTTATTGTCAGGGAGTAATATAAAAGAGTATCACAACACTCTTTGACAACGCGTATTGTAAGACACTAATTTAATAATCACAGTTTTCTTCACTAGTTCTGTTTTTCACTTTTTTTAAAATAAAAACTAGAAAAGTTAGATAACACAACACGAATGTAATAGTTATTAACGTCACTAGGCTGATACGGAGTAAATTATTGACGCTGTTGAAATATGGAAAATGACACTTTAGGCAACGTACTTTTTGAAAAAGGTGACCCATTCGCTACCGTTAGATTCACCTCATTGTTCTTAACGGACTATTGGCTGTGCAACCGAACCCTGGTCCTTAAGAACGAATGTTTGACTCTTTTGTCGGTAGGTGATACGTTGTACGAGTATAATATTACGGCAAGCGTTGTACGTTGGTAGTTGTTCATGTATGTGATTATGCATGTTCGTGACTCTAGCAGCCCTATTTGCTGTGGAACGCAACCCCTTTTGTCGAATATGTGGCAGACTTCAGCTGTCTTCATGTGCATGCTCTTTTTTCATTGTAATATTTTGCCCCGTGTATTGTTTCTTTCGTGAAGAAAATACTAGATAGATAGAGTGGCTGTATTAGCTGAAAAAAAAAGTAGTTTTTCTTTCCTCGTATGCTTCACGAGATATTATGTCATATTTTTGAAAATTGCTACTACGTGCGTTTACTTGCTTATCGGAATTGTTTTCTTTGGCGTTTTTAATATGAATCGTAGTCCTGCGCATCTACACGTCTCATTGAATTCCACATTTGAGAAAGTAGCTACAAACACTTCGCACTCTGTAAAACATTAATGTCCAACAAATGTAGGAGCACATTTATTCTTATTTCAATGCAATCATAATGTGTGTTATGGCGTTATTTGTTGCATCGAGTTTTGGAGTTCCGTGGTACCGAGGCTTCATCAGTGAAAAATAATAGTAATGATTCATTACGTAAGTCGGTATTGTATTCAGTCAAAACCTTATCTCTATTAATATTGCTTTTTATTTCTCTTTTTTTATAATTATATCTTTCTTAATAATCTTCTATTCTCCTTATTTTTATTATAGTGAACCAACTACGTGTAATTTTGAACTCATGTATACGTTACATGACAATATTGCTGAAGTCGCTTTAACTATTGTATATAACGCTCAAACGGAAAGCTTGTTGCATAATTAAATAACATTATTCACCGATTTGAACGCTTGAGGTGATATTTATGGAATCTTATTTAATTTGTGGGCCAACACATTTTATCCAATTTCTCGGTTAACTCTAAATTATCTAAAATGCGAACAAAATCCTGAGCAATGAATAGTTTACATTTTAACAATTAAATGTTATTTCTTCTGTGTAAAGTAGAAATATGGAATGAACAAAAGTAGAGCGAACGACGTATAATAATTTTACATCGTAATTGAATTATTAAGACTGGTCATCTATATTTTTGTTGAGTATTTTTCTCCCTTCTTTCTTCGTAATCAGTAAAGTTAAACAGATGGCCTTTATTTACTTTTTGTTTTGGAGAAAATGTTCATGTAGTACACCATTAATTTTCCAAGTTCAGAAATAATTGCAATTAGTATTCCCTTTCTTGATGATATATGGGTCACTGTGTCACAACTTGAAAGAAGTTTCTTCAATATTTTGAATATTCCTCGTGATCAATGACATAGCGTTTATGATTTCTAATTTTTAATGTGTCTGACGAATATTTCAATTCACCACGCGCGCGGTAGAGTCTGTAAAACCTTAAGAGTATTATTACATCATTTATGCCCATATTCTCTTATTGCAACACACTCGTTCAACGTGTCAGCAAAAACTCACTTAAGAAAACTTAGTCACACAGAAGCCTAAACTCACTTAACAATGCTTTTTTTAAGTTCAGTCTCTGCCGTGCTTAAAAATATTAATTAAACTAAACTATTAAAGTATTTACTTTTGAATTGAAATAAAATCCCAGTGTCATTAACATCATTTTAAGTAAATGCTGGAAAAATTAGTTCTTATTAATATATCAAGTATTTACTCAAGTAAATGGTATTTGCTAATAAGTAAAATTTAGTACTTTAGTTTTATTCACAGAAACGTGAAGTATTTACTTTAAAAGTATTCAAAGTGTATACTTTTATATGTATTTAATTTTAAAGCTACTACTCGTAGCTTTAGAATTATCCATTAAATTTTGTATTCTATTGACATTACGTGAGTAAATAATTGCATTCATTATGTATGTCAATATTAATTGGTGTAATTGGTGTGTGACTTTTGGCATTAAAACAATAAGCTATACGAAATAAAAAAGTAAGATATTATTTTTAAAAAAGACGTAAAAATAAATATTGTTAGATGACACTGTAAAGGTTTACAGAAGATAACTGAACATAAATTATGTTAGAGATTATAAGGCTAATATATATCTATATATTTCTATCTATCTATCTATCTATCTATCTATCTATCTATCATCTCTCTCTATATATATGTATATATATGTATATATATGTATATATATGTATATATATATGTATATATATATACATTATCTATCTATATATAAACACTCTCGTTCTTTTCAGGATCGAACTTGTTAATTCCCAATGGATGCGGAGATATTTTAAAATAAAGGACTCGTTGAATTTGTTCCAAAATTTGGGCGATGTCTCACTCAACTTAATTCACAAGCACACTGCCTCCTGCTCTTTAATTTATCGAACAATACCCAACCTTCTTGTTCTATTATCCATGTCAGAGTAACTCCTCACTTAGCTATGTGACGCTGTACTTGACGTGCTGTTTATCTGAGTCATATTTGCGAAACTAATGTTGAAGCGATGTAATAGATATACTTATACAATCTACGAACATAAGACGAGGTTATTTAATTTGACTTATATGGGAAAATACATGAATATATCTTTTAAAATAAGGACAAATATATTTTTTGAAGATAATCATTTTTAGTTTGGTATAATGAGAAATCCATTCAACTATTTGTGAAACTTTTGAACACGAACTTCCTTCCTCTGGCATGTAAATAAATGATTGCAAACCTGTTACTTCAGCGCAGATCTGAATAATTATTTAACACGTGAAATTAACGAAAATGGATGTTCAGTCAAGAATTTTAATTATTATTCATCCGTACTGTTTATCATGAATTCAGATATCTTGTAATTTCATTTCACCATTAGAGATGGATCATACACTATCTTTAAATTCAAAAGTAATTGGAACATCGCCGCAAATAAGTAAATATTATTATTATTATTATTATTATTATTATTATTATTATTATTATTAAGTACATTCCCACAGAATGGGGCAGACCACGTGGAACAGTCTTCACACGAAACTACACCCCATTAAACAGAATATTTTTTTTATTTAATAGGAAATTATTACAAACAAATTAGATTACTTGATCCTATGTGGCTAGGCCGAAGGCCTTTAAGCCATTACAATATCTACATCCTTTCGCGTTCTAATCTTTCGAATTCTGGTATTCACCCCAAATGGTCTCTCCATCGCATCAAAGCCGCGGAAAAGAGACCATAAGGTACGGCTCAGGAAAAAAACCCTGAAGAGGGAAAAACCTGCCGTCAGAAGCCGAGTACATTCTAATCTAACCGACGTTTATTTTAACTATTTATTTTCTGGCGCGGGCGTCCCGTCGTCTCCTTCCAGTGCCTCCTCAGCACCTGAAATCAAACAGCGCCACAGAAGATCGTCCGCACCAACGCCTTTGCCCTTACATTTTCGATCCCCCTTCCCTTCACCCCCTAATGTGCTTATTACTATGCCAGTTTTATTTTATTTATTATATTGACCTGTTATTTACCAATTGACTACGACTTATGACTTATTTCTTAACTGTTTACTAACTTAACATAAAATTACTGATTAACTTACTTATTGTTAGCTTATTGACTTATTAATTTCTCTCCAGTCTAGGCTCCGGTCAAGCTAACCAGTTGTGTTTTCCCACTCCCTAATTTCAGTTTCCCTAATGGTCCGGACCTTTCCTAAAAATGTTCCTAATTCTTTCATAAATTTAGATCTTTTGTCACCTAAAATGTTTTGGGCGAGCGTTACGTTCCTCTTTAGGAAGTAGTAATTTCCCATTCCCATCCATATTTTTTTCTCCATGTTTCGGTTGCACAGCAAATTAAGAGGATGTGGATCCAGCCTTCCCTATCACCGCAAAGCACACAGATGCCATTACCACTTGCGTCCTTTAGTCTACGCTGCATCCACCCCCAACCCTGAACCAAGCGTATCCCCCTCTTGCGTACTTTCCGAGAGTATGTACGTAACTTTCGCAACCCCATAACGGACTCGCATGGATTTGAGCTACCAGCGAACGTTTTTCAGCCGTTGCTGCCCAGATCTCTTGCCTTTTTATATCCGCAAGTCTATTGGAAATCAGCCTTTCTATCTCACGGGTTCCCCTATCTCCCACCATTTCCGGAGAGACGTCTCCCAACCCTGCGCGGTCAAGTAGCCGTTTAATTTCGTACGCCCAGTAGCGATGGTCGCTTCCCTGCCATTGCACTCTAAAGCACCTATGTATATGTGTGTCGGCCTGTTCATCTGCTAATTTAATCCAGAGTTTAATAGGTTTCATTTTATTTTCATTTTAAAATCTCTCCAGTCTCACTCCAGACGCCGAGCCGAGCGGACGTGTTTGCTACCTGCTGCAGAATGGTCTCGACAGAACAGTGGCGGGCGGCTATCGGCCGCTGGGTGAGGGGCTACCTGCCGCGCGGTGGCGGTGCCCGGGGGACAGCGCAGGGGCTGGGACTTCTTGCGAGCGTGCTGGGCGCGGCTGTGATGGCGGTGCTATTGGCGATCGGTGGGGTGGAGCTGAATCCCGGCCCCCCCACTAACGCCGAGATCATCGACATTTTGAACAGGAACCATAAGGAGATGATTGATAGGATCGATATATTACAGGCTAGGGTGACGTCGGCAGAGGCGACAGTGCAGTCGTTGCAGACAGCCAACGAGCGGCTGGTGCGCAAGGAGGAGTACCTTGAAAACCAATCGCGTCGTAACAATATCATTGTTACTGGCATCCCAGAGCAGCGGAACGAGTCATGGGCTGATTCAGAAAAATTCATTCTGGGTTTAGCTGAGCAGCTAGGTGTCAGGCTGGAGCTTCACGACATCGAGCGCGCGCACCGGACCGGGCGGCGGCGTGAGGGACAGCCGCGCATGATTGTGGCCAAGCTGGCCTCATTCAGGAAGCGGGAGGAGCTGCTGCGTGCAGCCCGGGAGCATCTCTCCCAGAATAGCATGGTGCGCGTCCGAGAGGACTTGAGCTGGGCAGTGCGACTAACGCGTAAGGCGTTAATTCCTCATTTGCAGGAGGCGAAAGCGAGCGGGAGGAAGGCGTCGATTCGTTTCGACAAGCTTGTCGTGGCAGGGCGCAGCTTCGGCCTGGGCGAGCTGGCGGCCCGTCCGCGGGCTTGGGAGGGGACTGGGCGGCGGGGCCCCGTGAACTCTGCGAGGGGGCAGAACCCCAGGAGGGCGGACACCCCTTCCGAGCAATCGGGCGCCTGCTCACGGCCGCCCCCGCGAGCGCCCGGGGCCGGGACCACGGTCGCACCGGCAGCTGCACCTCGTTCGGGGGCGGCGCGGACGACCTCTGACCCCGCGGCATCGAGGCGGAGGCAATCGCGGTCACGTTCGCGCCGGCGGTCGCGCTCGCGATCCCGGCGGAGCTCACGGCACGCGTTGAGTGCCGGGCGTGTCGCGGCCGAAAGCGTGGAGCGAGGTCCGCGTACGAGGGCGATGGCAGCCAACATGCAGCAGCAGGAAGCTCGCGGTGAGTCGGTGCCCAACATTTCACCAAATAGGCAAGAAAAGGTTTTAAGAATAGGATGTTGGAACATCAAAGGTCTAGGCTCTAAGCTCGGTAATCAAGACTTCCATGGCTACATTAACACGTTTGATGTAATTGGTCTCGTTGAAACTTGGTGGAAGGAGGGTGAAATGTTAACTGTGTCTGGTTTTACAGCCATATGCAAAAATAAAAAACGCAGAGGAGAAAGGGGTCGGTACCCGGGTGGTGTGGCGAGCGTTTTTCGGACTAGCTTAATTCAGTTTATTAATGAAATTAAGACCAACTCAGACAATTTCCTTTGTATTAGACTAGTAATGCATAATATAGATATTGCTATTGTGTTTATATACCGTCACCCACAGGGTTCGCGTTATTACACTCCAGAATCCTTCGGCGAAATCAATGATTTCCTAGATACGTTAAAGCTGAGGTACCCGAGTTCTATTTTACTAGTGTTAGGGGACATCAATGCTCGAATTGGCAATGAGCAGGAAGTTTTTTCGGAATTCGACCGGCAAGAAGCGAGAGCGAATTCCAGAAAAAGCAAAGACTCGGTCATCAATAATGATGGGCAGGAATTGCTAGAATTATGCGAAAGATTTAATCTCGAAATCTTAAATGGCAACTATGGACAGGATACGGAAGGGGAAGTTAACTTTTATTAGTGGGAATGGAGGTAGTATAATAGATTACGCTCTGTTGTCGCAGGAAAGAATACACAATTTATTAGATTTTGGGATCGAATTACGGGCAGAATCTGATCATTTGCCTGTGTGCGTGCATTTAGCAGTAAATGCTTCTGCACTGCCATCGGCAGGGGAGCGGGCAGGAGCAACGAACTTGACGATAGGAAGACAACGGTTTGTATGGAAAGAGGAAACAGAATATCAGTAAATGGTCACAAAATGTCAGCTACCCTCGACGAGAACGAGTGTGCATAACCCGACTAAGAATACGCCATGCAAGAATGACTTCTTCATACATGTTAAGAAATGAAGAACAACCCATCTGCAGCTGCGGAAGACTTCTGACAGTGAAACATATTCTGACAGATTGCGTAGATCTCTCAAGACTTAGACACAGATGCGGCATGAGAGGCAACATGAAGATATATCTCGGCACCGACAAGACAGCAACTGACAAAACAATACAGTTCTTGAAAGAGGCCAATCTTTTCTACAAAATTTATATTTAAGAAATAATATATGATTAATTTTAACGTCAATCAGTAAAAAGGCTAAAGGCCTTTGATGCCAAGCCTTCAAACTAACAAAATAATAATAATAATAATAATAATAATAATAATAATAATAATATACTTATTTCTGAAAATGAACGTACGTTCAGTGTCAGTAACATAAAATAGTTACGTACAAGTTCAGGAATTAAGGAAAACTAATAAAATAAATATGTAATACAATTAAACATAAAATAAAATACAAACACACGTATAAACCAACATAAAATTAGGTGAAAAGTGCCCCTCCTCTACTGCATACCCATCACTTCACTTCACTTCACTACATGTCACTTCGCAATCCAATAATTTATTCGTTGACGCTAAGTATATGCCTCGCACTTAGCGAGGCGAGATTGCAATGCAAGTATCGCGAGATTGTATTTGCATGTCAAACCCAGCGGCAATTTCTCGCAGTGGTAAAGCAACGCCGCATTCAAAGTCTGTGCCACTTCACCTGACGTGCTTCTCATTTTAGTCACACCTGCGAAACCAATTTCGTCGCAGTGCAAAGCCGCACTCTTGGCAGACTGGCGGAAACAAAAGCGACCGCCGAGGCTCTCCCGGCGGAGACAAAGAGAACTACCTCAACATCGACAAAGGAAGTGCGCGGAAGTGCACGCCGGCGACGGAAGCTGCCGTTTTCGAGTGCTCTCCAATTACAAAATTGTTCGTGTGCGATGGTTTCCTTTTGTAAGACGTTTGAATATCCGTTTAATTAAACGGCGACAGACGTCGGCGTCGTTGACTGTAGAAATCTGCTTATGGTTCTTCTCAATTCCAGTAAAATTACCTTCCGCCAAACGAAATATCTTCCCATTTTCCCACTATTATAAATAAACACATAAATAAAATACATGTCTTTAGCTTAAAACCTCTCAAAATCGTAAACCGTAATGAGTGAACTGCTGTTACTAGAAATAAGACTGAAATATCAAAATATGTCACCTCAATTTGCTAAAGACGTTCCGCCATGACAATCTATATTCAATATTATATTGAAATGTTTCACTCGAAAGAGATTTTACAATTTTTTAATATGAATAAATCATATTAAAACTATTAAATGACTTCTTTACATTAATTTCTGTGTCAAAATAAGACATTGTAACCTATCTTGGATACAGCCTCGTAAATATAAATCTTGGACTGAATTTGATGTAGTCACTAATAACTGAGAACTTCATGCGAACCGTTGGATGCATTGACCCACGAACCTACATGAAAGTACATGTAGGTCCTCTGAGGCACTAAACTATGCACTCTAGAAAAATTCACTATTGAGAAAAAAACATTTTTTCTCAATAACATAATTTTTTAATAATTTGAATAAAAGTCAACTCATAATGTTAAAAAAGTGATTATTCATTCACATGAAACAAATGAAATGAAAAATAGAGAATTAAAGATGTGCAGTTGAACTTTAACACAACTGTACCTCTTAATGAAACACAGTTCCGGAATATAACACGTAAGGAGTAATTAATTTACTTGTGATTTCTCATGAAGAGAAGGTCATCCGAAATTGGATGAAGAATGCAAAATGTGAGACATAATAAGAGGAGGTGACACGTAGATAGTTGCGCTATTGTTTTATTGCTGTGTGAAAAAGGGCCTGGGTTTGATGCAATCTCCAGAAATACTATTCTGTATCTCGTTTCATTTTGCGAAGGTGATCTTCCACTGCAATATCTCGTGTAATATCTTGTTCGCTCTCGTCACACAAAGGAATGAGTTAAATATGAGAGGAATAAAGGGCAAATATATATTCGTGCGTTGGGGATTCTGGATTACTTTTGCTATACATTCAAGCATGTTTAATATGAATTCGTAAGTGTTATATGTAGTGCAGTCGGAATAAGGGCAATGCAGATATTACAAGAACTTTTTTAAATAATTTATTTTATTTATTAAAATATCGTAATTTATTTCTTTCATCGGAATTGAATTTACATTAAAAATATGCAAAATTGTCTCGTTGAGAAGTTTCTGCTGACAGTCTACGATAATTTGCATATTTGTGTTGTACTGGCTCATTAACCTGAGAATGAAATTGTATTAATATTTAACTTTTAATCCTTATTTAACCTCGCGCTTGGCGAGTCAAAATCTGTTCGTGTTTGTAAAGTTGCTGAGAATTAAATGTATAACAAATTGGTATGCTGACCGCCAAGTCTACAATGGCCAATTTATTCGCCGAATCACGAAATTACCCAGTTTATGTCCCTCTCAGTATATTTTTTTTTAAATTTTTGATGTGAATCCATGAAATCGCCACTGTACATGCAACCAATTAATATTATATTTATTTGGGAACCTGGATCTATTTTTGTTCTTTCTCCTGTTATTGGGTTTTTGTTACCTACTGAAATATACACAGATTTTCAACAATTCTGCCAATTTAATTAGATAGAATTTATTTATTTTATTTAATAGGTAATTATTACAAACAAATTAGTTTACTTGCTCCTATGTGGCTAGGCCGAAGGCCTTTAAGCCATTACAATACCTACATCCTTTCGCGTTCTAATCTTTCGAATTCTGGTATTCACCCCAAATGGTCTCTCCATCGCATCAAAGTCGCGGAAAAGAGACCATAAGGTACGACTCAGGAAAAAAACCCTGAAGGGGGAAAAACCTGCCGTCAGAAGCCGAGTACATACTAGTCTATCCGACGTTTATTTTAACTATTTATTTTCTGGCGCGGGCGTCCCGGCCTCTCCTTCCAGTGCTTGGCCTCCTCAGCACCTGAAATCAAACAGCGCCACAGAAGATCGTCCGCACCAACGCCTTTGCCCTTATATTTTCGATCCCCCCTTCCCTTCACCCCCCTAATGTGCTTATTACTATGCCAGTTTTATTTTATTTATTATATTGACCTGTTACTTACCAATTGACTACGACTTATGACTTATTTCTTAACTGTTTACTAACTTAACAAAAAATTACTGATTAACTTACTTATTGTTAGCTTATTGACTTATTTATTTCTCTCCAGTCTAGGCTCCGCTCAAGCTAACCGGTGCTGTTTTCCCACTGCCTAATTTCAGTTTCCCTAATGGCCCGAACCTTTCCTAAAGAGAGTATTTATTCGTAAACGATATACGGTGAATTCAGCTCTCCACCGTATATACGCCAGCTTTCTATTACACAAGACATAACACCGCATATAAACTTACCCTTTTGATGTACAATACACAACATACCTTGTCGAAACAAATCACAATAACATTCACTCATTCATACATATTTTACGTCTCATTCACACGAGTGTTCTCTGCTTTAATAATTGACTTGATACAAAATGCTATTTATTAAAATGATTCTTAAATTAATCACAAGTCTTGGCCTTGTTACAATATCGTTTTGGCAAAATTGCGTCACCTCCCTGGTTGCTGGACTCCGTAATGTTGCTGTACCCGACCGCTCTCAAATACTCGTATCATGCGTCCACTCGTTCCGGTTACCATCTTTTCCTTTTTTCCAACTTCCCAATTGAAACTCTCGTGAATTAAAATACTCCTATTGGGGGCGTCACGAAATGGACCACTTTCAAAACAAATTCTACATGAAAAATCAAAACTCGATCTCCCAAAGATGTGACCAGTCCAATCCACGAACGCATCGTTGCTTTGTTCTTTGTCACCGCGTAGTTTGAAAAAAACGACATCACTTCTCTTTGTCAAACTGTACATTTTGACATACCAATTTATAAATGTCTTTCAATTTCTGTACTTTATTTAATGCAATAATTTTCTTCTTACAATGCGAATAATATTTTTACGAGTACTTTCCTTCTCTTTTAAAATTCTTAATATAATCTTTAAACGTTTATCTCCCAATATATGTAAAACTCTCAATTGTCTTTGTCTAATATGAACATACATTTAATAAGTTTTTCGTTATTCTCAAATAATCTAAAGTTCGAGCGACTGTTTATTTCTTCCCTAAATATTTTTTATTTAGTCGCACAGGTCTGCTAACAGCACAGTTCCTAGGATTTTTGTGAGTAAATAACTTATTAAAATTCGGCAATTCCCGTTATTTTGTGCATCAGTTGGAGACGTTGGAATGGACCGTCACTATATATGATGAAACACAGAATGTGTTCCCTTACACTAATTAAAACATTAGTGTAAGTAATCAATATATATTTTGGACTGCGCGGTACGTACGCCAAGCGCTGCGAACAACGACGGGAGCTAGCAACGGTCGCTACCGCCACCGGTGCCACCGCCGGGAGGCCAGCGTGAGAATGTCGGTTACAAACCGGGCAGCGAGCACGTGCGGGCAGTCGTTAGGAGAATTGCGAAGAGGACAGACGTTAGCGGAGCGGCGAAGAGTTCGGACGTGTGGCGAAAAACTCGCCGGTAGTGCATGGACAAAAGGGAACATGCGATGCGTTCGTAAAGTAATAGTAATTTTGAAGCAGTAAATACGTGAAGTAGACAATGAGATTATCATTAGAATAAAAGATTCGCGTTGATAGAACAATCGATCGCGCTTGTAGTAATTAGTGTAGTGGAAACCTTACCGAAACTGTGTGGTATGGAACTGGGACCAGCACGCGTGATAGGCGCGGGTTGAGTAATTGAATCCATCGACGGAAGGTGATTCGAGAGAGGTGCAACGCCGTGGTATCAAGATCCGAGTCGGGGAGGAGTCGCAAGGTCACCAGCCCAGGACGACCGCCACGCCATCGGCCGCCGACGGCCCACAGCTGCTGCAGAGGTCGGCAACCCTGTCGATACGAGCTGTTCCACGAGCATCGAAGGTATTTGGTCGGGGCCCCGAAGGTATGATAAATGCATTTTACACCTAATCTTGGTACCAAGGCAGAGTGTATAAAGGTTGTCAGATCATGTAATTAACAAATTTGATTTGCAAATAAACCTTGTTCATGATTGTATTTCTATTTCTGATTAACTTTCCCAATATTATACCAACTTATCCAGGGACCCATTCACGGAAAAGATACCCTCCTTTAGTGTTATATTGCAGTGAAATACCCGGCATCACCAGGTACGTCACAATATATATGTATATATATATGTATATATGTATATATATGTATGTATATATGTATATATATGTATGTATATATGTATGTATGTATATATGTATATATATGTATGTATATATGTATGTATGTATATATGTATATATATGTATGTATATATGTATGTATGTATATGTATATTTATATATGTATTGAAACACAGAGTGTTACCTGATGCTAATTAGAAACATTAAGCATAAGAAATTAGAGCTTACTTTGGACTGCGGGGTACACGGCAGGCGCGACGAACAGCGGTGGGGGGACCAACGGCCACCGCCGCCGCCGTCGTCGCTGCGAGGCGATCGTGGGAACGATGATCGGCCGTTACGAACCGAGCGGGGAGCTGTAGGGATCGGCAGTTACGAGGAGGGCGACGGTTGAAGCGGTCGCCGGGAGTCGGCCGTGGCCGAAGGAAGTGGCCGAAATGTGGCCGGTGATGTAGAACATTAGCTAATGCAAGATTTGTCGAAATAATAATTAGGAGATCGGGAAAGTAGAAAGTGGAGGAGGTTGGCGCAGAGAGAACAGTGAATCGCGCATGTGAAATTAGATGATGTGAAACAGTGCAGAAACAGTACGTACTGAACTAACGCTGGCGCGAGTGGTAACCACGTGCTCCGCCGTTACATCAGAACAGTGAACGATAACTGGAGGGAAAGCGCGGTGATATTATCCGAGGACATTACGGGCACGATACGGACGTTGCCGAGAAGTTGTGAATGTTTCGGTGATATTGCAAGCTGAAGTACCAGGAGTCCGAGAGGCCGCCAGCCGAGGCGACCCCACACCACCCGCCGCCGGACGCGCCGAGCTGCATTGGAGGTCGGCGACCCCTGCCGGCGCGAGCAATAATCCGAACAACGGAGGTATTTGTTGGGGCCCCGAGGTATGACAAAATATCATGATAAATCTGATCTTGGTACCAAGGCGAAATGTATCAGTGTATTGTATCATGTAAATAACAAATTAGTTTGGGAATAAATTATGTTCGTGATTGTACAACATATGTTAATTGAATTTCCCAATGCTATATCGACTCCTCGTAGGGACCCATTCACGTGCAAGATACCCATCTTTTGTAATTTCTTTGCAGTGAAAGTACCGCCAAACGCAGGTACGTCACAGCTGGCGCCCGAACAGTGTATTGCACTGATAGGTACGTTACAGTTGTGGCATTGGCAGGTACGTCACAGTATATATATATATATATATATATATATATATATATATATATATATATATATATATATATGGTAGAATAATTCTCAAATAAATGCTGATGAATATGTTCTAGTTTAATTGTCTTTCTTGTCTATTTAAGCCACACAAATATTTTTGTGGATGACTTTTGCTTGCGCAGTGATCACAAATGAAATGAGTAAAAGTTGCAAATCATGTGATGCGTGTGTGCCTTTTCCGGTTACACACATGGTATTAGACCCAACTTCCTTATTCCCAAGTGTCATCTCAGGGTAAACATTGCGATGCCTTGAATTGAGAGGCATTGGAACGGGGAACATAGATAAAAGATAATTATTAATATAACCGCAAAACGTACCGAAATGTGAAGAAAAGAAAAATACCCACATTATGACAATACTGCTGCAGTATATCATTAAACGCCCTTTGCGGTGATGTACGGTAGTCGGTTCGCGTCGATGTTGCTGATGGAGGGCCGGCGAAATTAACGAACCCTGCCCGTTCCCTTTCCCCCTGACCTGGTTCCAGAGGGTCCCGCAAATGAACGGCCCATGGAGACAGATGACACGCGCTCCAAACAGCTGCGGAGCCGATCACACACGTTATGTTTGGCGCGGCGCAAAGAGCGAGTCTCTTTTCTCCGTTTTCCGGAGGGGCTGTTCTCTCGGTGTGTTTATTGGTACAGCCATAATATGGTTCTGTAAATCAATAATGGAATAGTTTAATTTCATACCTTTCTATTCCTTTCCGCGTTTCATTCTTTGTCATATTTAGTCTTTTTATATTTTTCCAACTCTTTTTACCTCATTCCAATTATTTTATGCCATTCCGACTTTATTATTCCACTCCGACCGTTTTAATGTTGTACCCACGGTTTCTACTTGTTTCTATCTCTTTTCCCATCTTTGAATCCGTTTTGTCCTTTTTTCCAAGTTCATCCCTTTTAATTCCTTTTCATTTTCTTATATCCAATTTCGCCTCTTACTATCTCTTTTCTTCTCTTTATATCCATTTAATTCATTACGATCACTTATCGTCGTTTTTACCTTTCGTCCCTATCCATTACCGTCCCTTTCCATCTCTTCTCTTCGGGTAAGAATAATAATAGGAATAAGGATCGAGGAAAAGATATGTAACTGAAGTTCAGGAGATAATGAAAGAGGGATAGAAAATCAGAAATGAGAAATGTGAAATGTATATCCATCTAGGGGGTACATGACCTTGACGCTGGTGGTGGAACTTGAGTGCCCAAATGACCCTGAGAGCTATGCCGGCGGTATCGTAGCTACTGGTAGGGCCTCCCTTGCCGGACAGGTCGAAGGGGAGGGGTCAGAAGAAGTAATCCAGAAGAGGACCTCAACGCCAGAAGAGGACCCATAGAAGAGACAACCCCTCATGCGGGGTTAATACGCAGTATGGACATTTTTTATTTCATGTTCATTTATCATGTCCCCATGTTGAAACGTCCTCTCGACTTATCCTCTTTTCTATCTCTTGTTTGCTAGCGTTCTCTCCTCTTACTGCCTCACCGTCCGTTAAACCTAAAATACTGCGATTCGTGAGTTCACTACGTGCATTTCACGATCACAAAAAAAGAAAGAAAATACGACCGTTTCGCGATCATCACCTGCGAAAAACGTCGATGGGTTCACGATGAATTGCGTCGTAAAATGGCCGCAGTCACGAAATGGCTGCTGCCTCGTAATAGCTGTTAGCGAGAGGCGGTTTTTAAACCCGACTCGCATTCGTAGATCCACACGATCAATTTCGTCTACGATCGTTATTCTGATCTGTGCGTCTTTGCGAGACTATTAAAAATTTAAACGGCCACGAACGGATGTCGGAGAACCTCATAATGATTTACTGAATGGTCGTGACCTTCACCAAACGTTTACGGCTAGTGTCGTTTTCTTTCGGAGAAGTTTTATTGGCTGCGTGAAATGTTGATGGTTTTGATGTCATCTCTAGTATTTGCCTATAATATTTATTTTCAATGAAAGTTTATGGCGCATAATTCAAATTTTATGTAATTTCAATGCAATTCACCCCTTTTAAATATGTTATTGATTTACGAACCTAACACTGTGAGGTGTAGATTCTTGGAGTGAGGTCACAAATTGCGTAAATAAAGGTTGCGGGTTCGACTCCCGTGAGGGGCACATCTTATTACATACATAGTTAACTCCTTACATTGTCGTCTAACTGGATCGATTAATTTCTTTCATATCTCATCCATTTTCTCGAATAATCATTAGAAAAGAAGAGAAAAGCAAATTTCTGCTATTTTCATCTTTCTAGGAGCGTGGAAAATGTAGACGAAAGCTCCCTATTCACCCTCTCTCAGTAATAAAAAAATACCTCTACCGTCATTATCGAGATAATTATTGTTTGACCAAAATCACTTCACCAATCTACAAAATCAATTCTACAAAATCGACATGTAAAACTACGTAACATTGCTGCAGTATTAAATCGATTTTTGAGAAGAAATAAAACAAAATATTTTAAGTTAACTTTCACTATTAAAATCCACAAGTCCTTATGCACGTCGAAAATCTGAACATATCTATTGGATTGATTTTACTCCCTACAATATGCTCTTAGTTTTTTTATCGCTTTCTGATTAGTTGTTGGTTGTTATTGCCTTCAATACAGAAGTCGATATACTCTTCAAAATTTACGTGGATGTAGAGGACCGTGATTACAAGGAAAATATGAAAATAGTTGAATATTAAACTTTTATAAAGAGAATTATGAAATGGATTTATGGAAAGGAAATATGAAAAGACAAATCGAGTCAAGTTAATATCTAGTTACTTAGTAAAAAGGTAAATTTGAATAATTAAAATTGGGTAACAAATAAAATATTTTACGTATATGGACGTTAACTGGTTCTAATGATCTCGGGTGGGATCGCATTAGAACCCTTACTTACAGCAATATATAACGCAGACCTAAGACCTAATTACTTTCCGGATATATGGAAACAAGCCATAATACCACTAAGCAAACCAGAAAAGGACTGCAGTTCACCTTCAAACTATAATCCAATTAGTTTACTACCTAATAAAGGAAAAGTGTTTGATAAAATCATTTAAAAGAGGCTCAATATATTCCTGAAAGAATACTGTATAATTCCGGAAGAATAAATCGGATTTCACGGCCATTACTCTACCTCTCAGCAGCTTTAAAGACTAAGGGGAAATATAACAAACGGACTTCACGTGCCAAAACACGTGTTAGCTATTTTTCTTGACGTGAAAAAAGCCTTTGACAAAATTTGGCATGCAAATCTATTGTATAAAGTTGGAAATTTGGGAAAACCCCATTATCTATAAGAAATAATGAAATATTTCCTACAAAACCGCTCCTTTGAAATGAAACTTATTAATACATTATCAGATCAAAATATGCAAGCAGGAGTTCCGCAAGGGCAACCGCTCTCACCAAACCTCTTTAACATTTGCGTTGCAGACTACTCTCAGATGGAAAGAACAGAAAGAACATGTTTTGCGGATGGCAGGGTTCTGTTCACAACAAACAAAATATTGATGAAAGTAGAAAATTTTACAAAAATGATTAGATAAATATAAAAACTGATGCTGAAAATGGAAAGTAGAAATAAACTCTCCTAAATCACAACCCAAGATATTTACGCTAAGAAGACAAAATGTCCAACACACTATATATTAAAAATACAAATATAATTTGGATAAAAATCAACCAATGATATATTTAGGCGAACTTCTAAACCAAAAAGTACATTAAAATGCATTAAAGAAGTAGCCAATAAAACATACGTGGAAGTATCCAAAATATAAACACTCATAAATGGCCACTCTAGATCTAAATCTTATGTAAATTTGATATAAGATACTTTAGACAACGTTTTTGAAACTAGTGTTGAAAGTTTCCCCTGTTGTAAATACCCTACCATTATGAATTAATTCTTTAATTTTTTTTATTTAATATGCATATCTACACATGTAGAATTTTAGTAGTATGAAACCCAAGAATACTACTATTTTTTTTAAATTTTGAAAAAAAATTGAGATTCCCCCCATTTTTGAGTTGTAAAGATTTCGACTCCAGATCTCCGGTTGCCACCACATAATGTCACGACCCCGGTTGAAGTTTCGCGTATCGAACCGAACCACCGAATCATCATTTTTTCTGCCAGACATCTGCCTGATTTGCATGTCTTTGGCGGAAATTCGTCCAATATTTCCACTGCGCAACTCGCTGCGAGGTTCAGCTTTTCCCAAAGGGATGCTTTGCAGCACCACGCAATAAACAAGACAAGTTTGCGACTTCATAACGCCGAGATTTGCATAAAATTTGCATGCAAAATACCGTCTCTCCTCTGGCAATTCTGTTATTATATAACTCGCGAGTTCCTCCCGTTATTTATTTCTGCGGCAGAAAACCTTCTGAACCACCCCCAAAACGCCTTACTTTGGGTTGTATCGGTGACCATAAGGATACGGGCGGATTTGAGTCCGAGCGAATAGTTATTTTGTAAGTTTCCGCATTGCGTGTTTAACCAATAGTTGAATAAGGAGCTTTGTAAGAACTAGAAATTTCTAAAGAAAACATTTCATATTTCAATTCTGTGTACATTATGTGTGTTTGAACTTCATAATTTTTGGGCTAAAGGCAGCAGTAATGACCCACATACTCTGAAATACAGTGCATTTCGTAATCCTCATTAAATTTAATTATCCTTACACATTGCACTAAAGCTTAGAATATGTGGGTGATTACTGTTTGCAAGTTCAGTAAGGCTAATGGTAAAAGATTAATATGCATCCCCATGAGGGACATAGTGGGTATCCGGTGCGGCTAGTCCAAATCGACATCCCCTGAACCTGGAAAAAGATCCGTAAAAAAGTGTGAATGGATCAGGAAGTTAGAGAATTCGATTCTACGAAATTTAATTCCTACTACTACTACTGACAAATTTTTAACATATTTATTACTCTACCAGTAATATCATTATTACAATATTTGTTTGAACATGCAGAGGAAAGAGTTACCGCTTTACAACACCTGTAATGTCCAAATTAATCGACGCGCTTGTTTTAAAACACTTCCTGGTCGAATTCCTCTATGAAACATTTAACATCAACGACTCTCCAAATTTAAAACGTGTTTCGTATGCGAGTGGTAAAAATGTGACAAAAATTTCCCGCGTGGACATCCGGGTGAGCGAAAAAAATTGGCGCAACTTTTAATGAAGTGTGAGTGGAATGTGCAGTGTTTTAACTCAACCGGATGTACATGTTGTTGGGTGGATATTCCTGACGTTGCTATCGTTTAAAATTCTAGTGCTCTATGTTTGAAACATACATGGCACCAATACATTGCGCGCTTGCGCGTCATGTGTGTGACATATGATTCGTATATAATATTAATTTATGATAATTTGCCCGTAATTGATATAAGTATAATAAATATTTATAATCAAAAACATTTATAATTCATAACATGGTACATTGTGCAACAATACGTAATAATTGCATGTAGTTGACCCTGCCACTTCCGTGGGGGGTTATTTTCATGTTGAAAATTTTTGTGTTACGCAAAGTCAAGTTAAAAAGAAATTATGAAGACAAAAAAGTTGCCTGGCTTGCCCATGACATACGCTGGCCCGCAGCTCAAATATTTCGAATGAAGGCTGCATCTCAAATGATATTTGTTCGTATCCTCACTTTAAAATCCGTATTTGGCTGAGCATTTATACGTCCCAAAGGTGAGCTTTGGCGGACTACGCCAAGAATGAATTTTAGAGGTCGATTACCATGGCGACGTTAAGTAAACAAGACAAGATAAAAATGACTGTTGTCGCATTGTATGTATGTATGTATGTGTATATGTATGTACATACTTGGCGCGTCAGCCCGTGAACGGGTTCAGGCCTACCAGCGACGTCCCTGCCTCACGGCCACGGGTTAAGGGTGTACGTGTGGTTACTATGCCGTATTCCGGTCTTCTCAACTTGAGAAGTGAATTTTCTCATCGTCACACTAGAACATACACTGGTATATTGCAAGAAAAATGCACATTATAGTCTTGGCTCCGGCACACTATAGTTCCATGAGAGTCGAACCCGGGTCCGCGTAGTGGAAAGCGAGCACGCTGACCAAGAGCTAGTCACGAGCCTGACTCGTAACACATTGGCAAAGAATATATATATATATATATATATATATATATATATATATATATATATATATTATTTTTCCAATACATAATATTTCATACTTACTTTCGTGTGAATCCTCTGATTTTTGAGGAAGTAAACTCTCAACAGCAGCTTCAGCTTTCTCAATTATAATCTTTGGAATATCGCATTTCATACTTACCAATCAAATCGCCAAAAAAAGCTGCAAATTTTACACGCTTTAACAATTGTGACAGTTCTGACAACTTCAGAGCCGATACTGTAGAAGAACATCTGCATCTATACGACGAAATCGCATGATCTATCTTTAAGAAATGAAATCTAAAATTGGGTGGGTGATGAGTGTACGAAAAATAGTTAAATGCAACGGCTGAAATTAAATGATATTGGATTCGATTACTTTACCAATGTGATCCAAAATCATTCATTTTGTGGCGTTGATATGTGTATAACTATTATTAATACGCTATATAGTTCTTTGAATTGTAATTTAAAAGATAATCGATACCCAAGACACGCGCGTATCTAAATATGTATGGAATTGAATTGCACAAGACGTATTCTCATTTCTATCTCGAATATCTTAGCGATATCTCACAGTAGGAATGCTTACATCTTCAAAACCTCCTACTGGAAATTCCGAACCTAAAAACCGTAACGAACTTCCAATCAAAATTCCAGAGAATCACTCAATTCATATTAATATTTTTATTATTTCTCATCGTATTCCTTGAAAGTGAACATAAAAAGGATATTCTGGAACCTACATTCAGTGAGGCGGAATGATGAAAAATAACGTATTGCAGCGAACAGTAAGAGGAGGGCTCCCCAGAGGATGTTCTCGCCGCTGGGTGGTTTTGAGCAACACGCAAAGGCACCCCCGTCTGTTGCCCTTCCTTATTACTGCTTTTCTTTATGAAGGAGCAGTTACTGGACCGAAACTCCCTTTCTTTGCAGGGACCTTATTCTCACGCCTTGGAACCACTTTTTTTTTTATTTTTTTATTTGCTGTATTTATTTATTTTTTCTTTTTTATCTTGTTGGTAGATTTCTTTCTCATATTTTTTACTGTTTCTCCGTAACAATGTTCATTGCAGTATTTTTGTTACGTGGTTTTTAACGTATGTTATAACATTCTAACGTAACGGTAGTTTTTAATGTCTACATATCAGATTGGTTATTTAGAGGTTAGGATTCTGTGTTTTGTCTTTTCACTTGGGGTGTTTGAATTTTTTGTGGGTTTCATACGACAGTGTATTCGCTTTATTTCTTTTCTTTTATGCTAATATTGTACAGTCATATGGTTTTTAATTTCATGTAATATCTTGATCAATTGTTTTCAAGGGACGTACATTTGCTTTCTGCAAAATTTGTTGCTAGCCAGATTTGGCATTGTTTGTTTATTTTCCTTTTCTAGATGTATTTTAAGAATTTTGGCAAGATTGTAAAGCTAATTTAACACAATCAGCTACATCAAGCAATATCTTTGTTCGAAATTCAATATTAGTTGTTGTGCGTTTCAACTAGAAGACTTGGCCCTTTTTGAAAAGTTTTTCATTTTTCTGAAGGAATATTTCAGGTATTAAAAGAATAGTTTTTCTCTCTGTAGTCATTTTCCCTGATATTTCTCGTGCAGCTACACAAAACATCCATTCGTTTTTCTCTTGTTTGGATTGTTTCATCTTCCGTTTCCTCCAGTTATTTGTATTTATTTATCGAATGTCATGAACTTTCGGGCCCATTGTCCGTAGTTTCCAAAATTAAATTCTCAACATCTCCGTCATCTTATTTCAATGGAAAGACTTTTGTGTTGAGATGTAATGATGATGATGATTGTGATGTTTATGATGTGATTTAATTGTATGTATGGGGTAGGATGACGGGAAGAGAAAATGGGAGAACCCAAAAAACCGTATAGTGATAACACTTTGTCAACCAGAAGTCCCGTTTGGATGGTGGGATCCATGAAAAATGAAAGGCAGGTCTCAGGCTTTCAATGATAAATAATGGAACAACTACACACCACCCCGACAAGAAGATTATCCAATTTTCACATTTTTCTCCTCTTAATTCTACGCACTGGGCAACTAGTAGCAATCTGATCTGACCATTTGCCTTCTCGACGTCTGGGTACCGAGTTCAATTTTCGGGATCTCCTTGTGCAATTTGTGGTGAACAAAACGACGTCGCGGAAGTTTGAAAAAACAAACAAATTGAATGTGATATGTCTCTGGTGGCTAATGGTTCGCGAGATTCGTAGCTTTACATGCCGCGACACGGGGTTTGAGCAAACTGAAATTGCCCTTAACGAGCTCATATAATAAGTTGTCAAGGGAATACATCTTGCAGATTGAGAATGCTAAAATAAATGACGATTGTGACCTGCTTAATATAGGTCTTTGAGACCTATCGCCGTCAGACTAGGACGCCTTAGATGAGCTATAGTCATACGAAGTAGTAGCGCCAACTTACAATTGGAAAGTGTACACTTTTTTCTTAATTTATCAAGTATTCCTTTTTAAAATAACAGATAATTACAATTTTATGTTAGTACACATTTACTTAAAATTGTATGTTTGGTATTGTTGGTCGATAGTCGGACTTTGTAGGTATGCTAACGATATACCCCTTGTCTGGGCCCATGCTTGAAAGTAAGAGCAATATGTGGTAAAAATGACGTATTCCATGTGGCGAACATGCCGTAACTAGCAAGATCTGCCTGCCTGAACTGGGACGATTTCAAAGAAAAGCTACAATTATTTTTACCTCGACTGGAAATGGAAGTCGGGGCCACACGTAGAGAAGCGAGTACGCTGCCCATGATCCATCCATGAGGCTCACTTGACAATTAATGCTTTTAATTTCCTTATCTTATACCATTAAATAATTACCTTCTTTATTATATTCTCTTCCTTCCTTTTTTTCTCTATTCGCTTCATCATTTTGCAATTTCTCCTTCACGCAAAACAATCATTGCTTTTTTTCCGTTGGCATTATTCCCTCCTTCCGTGTATTTTCTAGTTCTTTAACCTAAATCGCCTCCTCGGAACGCCGGAACACAAAGCCTTCCTCCGGGTTGTCATCGGGCAGATGCTACCCCGGGGGGGAAAAAGAGCTGCCTCGGCTCGGTCGACGCCCCACGCCAAAGGACCGCCCTCCACCCGCCGGAGGGCGAGTCTCGCTGTCAGCCTGGGGGCCTCGAGGCTTCGGGAGACCGCGGAATAATTTGCGTCTTCGGATGTGCGCCACAATGCCCCGACTGCCAGCTTCCGAAGGCGGGTGGTATTGAAGACAACGCACAGTGAAGCAAAATGACATGAAAAAGAACGACAAGGAGACTGGTTGTTCTTGGCGCATCAACTGGTAAGGTCATTAGTTCCGTAAGTGTAGTGAATGTGTTTTCTTGGGGGTAGGTGACGGTGATCTCCTTCTGGATGACGAGATTTGAATCCGACCTACACGTCAGTTTGTGAGTTTTCCCCAACAGGTATCTCGCTCCAGTGGGGCACCGCCTCAGCCAAGTTCTAAGCTCCCGCCTGGCCTCCCGGCCAGAGGCATTGTGTAGTAACTATTAGTGTGTGTGGTGTAAGGGGTGAAATAGATCGAGAAAGAGGTAGGAAAGATCGCGCGTGGTCCGTGGTCCGTTTGGTAGAATACTACTCCGGCATTCGCCTGGCGGCTACCACAGAAATCACGGAAAACTACCGATCAGAGCAGCTGGTCATTACATTCTCCTCCAGACAGCAGCTGAATTCAACTTAGCTATGTATCTAGTGACGAAAATTCTGCCACCGTCGGAACTCGAACTATAGGACACCTCGGTCAGAGACACTGCAGTGACATCAATTGATGCCCTGACCAACCCAAGCCGGTTCAACAAGGCTATCAAAGTAAAATCCACCAATCATCATCGTAAAATCCACCAATAAGAATCTATATATTTAAATTGGTTACTGGGGTGAAGTTTCCTTAGTATAACTAAAGACGATTGAGTTATTTAAATTACATGTTATTTTTCTTCTATCTCGAATCGTTTTTTTAGTTTGGTATGGCATATTCAGGTATCGAACTGTAACTTCATAAAAACGCTTGAAGTAAAAAATACTTTCATTAATATAACGTAATTGAAACAGTGAACTGTTAACAGGCTTACTAATTGAGTAAAGAAAATAAATACTTGATAACACTGATGTCTTTTAAATTATAGTTAAACATTTTGTCAATTACTAGTAAGCTATTTCATCAGGAATTTACTTTATGTGATTTAATTAATTATTTCTTACCAATTAGAAGCGAATTACGTAAACTAAAAAATGTCATACGGGAGGCACAAACGTCTTGTAACTATCAATTGATTCTTGGTTCTCTTAATAAGTTATAAGTGATAATTACACAGTGCATAAATTTGAACTTTGTGTCTTGCCACGAGGTAAAATTATGTGTTCTTTATTAGATTACCTACACTGATTACAAAAAACGACTAAAGCTGCCATGAACCCACATTATCCACCACAAATTAAACAGGAATGAACCGGTAATTGTATCCCAGTCTCTGCGGTAGAAAACAGGTAGGTAGGTCCGCCGTTGGATGCATGATTGGGCAACACTGGTAGAGCTTTATTAATTAAATTACTATATTTCATTACAGAGGTAGATTTCCAAAAAAATATTACGTCTAAAAAATTGTTACCGAGGATACATGACAACTTTTTGCGTAATGTATGCTTTTCGCGAATGTTTTTGTAAATTTGGCAGTATAATAATGAGGTACAGAGAATAAGCTTATTTACATTAATCTTCATATTTTCTCTTTTTATTTACAAATGTTCTAGTGCTTGCTTAGAATATCCAATTCTTAAACGGATACGTACAGCTTGTCCCTTTCAATCTCAAAACTTGGAGAATGATTACCAAACATACGGTTTCTGATTTGATGTAGAAAGTTTGATTTAATTCACTTAGTATTTCTTATATCTCTATTTAATTAGTAGAAGTATTTTGTAGGGTCATTGATGGTTTGGGATGCTTTTCAAATGCTGAGTCTAAGACTGCTTTATCAACTAATAACCATCAGTGCTTGTTAGAAAGAAACGAATAATAATTTATTGTACTAGTTTTTCTATATTACGAATTCCCGATAAACGCCTACATTTTAGGAACATTACGTAATTGTCAACAAAGAACTCTCGTCAGTGAGAGATGTCTGAGGTTTTGTTAGATTCCAGGGAGTATTCTAAAATACAAAAACAATTTAGTACTTTCAATTTTGGATGAAAAGTACAAATGTATGTTAATCCGAAATTTCGCATACTGTATGATAAACCTAAATTATTCTTACGATACAGTTAAGGTCGTTTGACGAGAAAGGAAGAATCAACTCCTATTTTAACGTAAATGCCTGCAATAATCCGCTAGTCAGTATTCACGCGCAGCGTTTCAGAACACATATTTTGGCTGCTGCAGGCCTCCAGATTCCACATACTTGAGAACAGAGTTTTGTTGCTCCAGGACACAAATTTACATACACTCGACTGCAGTCTTCTTGCTGCACGACAATAATAATAATAATAATAATAATAATAATAATAATAATAATAAATGCTTGTATTAATGGCCAGGCTCAGATCATACGGCCTGCTCTTCCGCCTAACCACGATAGTGTCATATAACGCAGTATATTTTTCCTCGAACGCATAATGATGGCTATTATTCACGATTTGACGTGAACAGCACGAGCGACGAAGAAGCGAGTGTCGTAATTTTTACAAGGGAATAATAGCCATTATGCGCCATTATCTATTCAGAGTAGGTTTTGAACTGATAGTTTTATTTTACACCTGAATGTAAGAATTACCTTCATCAGTGTTGTAATACAAGATGCGTGTTGTTGTATATGATTGTTCACAATACTGCCTTGATTTTTCTAGCAATAATTGTAGAGTGTCGAATTCGTTATTTCCAGAATTTCAGATGAAGTACAAATTTTACTGTCACTTTTTCTGGCTCCAAGATTCATTTTCTGTTGAACGATTAATGCGAAATGAATCGAGAAATACGAACACAACTATGTCACGGTTACGTACATGAAACCGCGTAATCATTCACTGGTCTACCACGGTTCTAAAGAAGCGCGAATTCGAAGATACTACAATTCTTTTGCCCGTGGGTTCCGAAAATTCTTTAGAATGTGTTTGGTCGCCAGGCCGTGGATATCGAACTGGAATCCACGGGGTGTGTAATGGTTGTCATTCGTCGATTAAATATGCAGCAGGAATACGTATATTATTAAATGGTCGAGGAGAAAATAAATTACGCCGTTTTCCTTTTTATGCACGCTGCAACTTTCGTTTCGGCACATTGTGTAGTGCGACCCAGATATTTTCGGGATTGCGTATTGGGGCTTTAGGGACCTCTCGCGCTTGCTCTGCTATTGAAATGGAACGGACGGCTCCTTTGTCTCTTATTTCCCGCAGTCTTGTTTTGGAGTCGACCTTTTGTTGGAACTTTTCTCGGGGCTTGAAATATTTTGGACCATCCCTGCGACGATTTCAAAGGAACGAAGCTGGTCGCTAATAAGTTTTTAATGAGTATGGAATGGCCCGGGAAATACAACGGTGCTGGTCTTTTCCTGTGCTGTAAACTCATATTTGGTACGATGTTTTCTGTTCAATATTTATTGTGAAATGAACTGAAAGTATGGGTAATTGCGTTTTATCGTAATGTAATTTAGATGTTAATTTAATTTAAAGTTTGCATATAAACATTCAGTAGTATGTATGCGCAAAATTTTGCGAATACAAATATATTTTGAATTTCAGTTTAAATCAACAATTCCATACAGTCTGTTGTTTAATATTCGAATGTATTTTTTCGACGAGTATAACAGGATTAACTTCGTGTTCTGCTTGATAGTGATTTCTTAAATTCAAACGTAATACTGTATGCTTAAGGAATGCGTTCAATTTCATCTCAATCAAATCTTTATTAAATAATGATTAATTTTATTGTAATATAATGGAATTAAATATATATTGTGACGTACCTGGTTGTGCCGGGTATCTTCACTGCAATATAACACTAAGAGAGGGTGTCTTTTACGTGAATGGGTCCTAGGATAAGTCGGTGCAACGTTGGGGAAGTTATTCATACATAGAAATACAATTATGACAAGATTTATTTTAAATCAAAGTTACTATTTACATAATCAGAAACCGTTTTTATACTCCGCCTTGGTACCAAGATTAAGAGTAAAATACAACTTTCATACCTTCGGGGCCCCGTTTGAATACCTATGAGGTTCGTCGAGCCGCTCGTGCCGACAGGGTTGTCGACCTCTGCTACTGCTGCGGGCCGTCGGCAGCAGATGGCGTGGTGATCATCCACGGCTGATGCTCCAACAATTCTTCCCCGAACAGGATCTTGATACCTCGGCTGCGCACCTTCCTCGAATCACTGTCCATTAGTGGGTTTAATTACACGACCCCCGCCTACTCCGTATACTGGTCACAGTTCTGTACCGCACGCTTTCAAGAATGTTCCCTCCGCACCAACTAATAAGAGCGACGTCAATTATTTTACCAACACTAATCTTTTACTATACTGATACTTCTAATGTTCTGTTTACATGTCCATTACTTTGCGATTCCTAATCACATAACTATGTCGCGTATTACATGCGTCCATTCACTAGCGGAGAGCCCTCGCTACACGTCCGCACTGGTCGCCGCTCTGCTAACGTCTGCCGCTGTCGCTGTTCTGCCAACGGCTCTCGTCCGCGATTCTCGTAACGAACTTTTGCACGTGTGCGGTGCCCAGTTCCAACCGAAATTCACACGCTAGCCTCCCGGCGGCGGTGGCACCGTCGGCGGAGGCATCCGTTGCTCGCCGGCCCCGGCGCGCCGCGCTCAGCGCGCGCACCGCGCAGTTCAAAATAGCAATTGGTTTCTTACACTAATGATCTAATTAGTGTAATGAAACACATATTATGGGTTTCATCACCCCCCCCTTTCTTTTTTTGAATTTTTTCCGCTTCTGGAAAAATTCACACTAGTAACATCGTCACTGCCGATGGTTGCACTCTCTTGCATATTGCTCGACGCCCTATATACACTTATAACCTAAAATCGAATTAACATGTGATTACTTATATTAACACTAATCTTGCACTTATTTACACTTCACTGTTTTCCATACATGTTGAACCAGGTTTCCGATTTGAAGCTTGTAGTGTCCTACTATGTCTTGTCTCTTGTGCGACGGTTCATTCCCATTTTGCTGACATTGATTTCCCAAATTACAGTTGTAGGACATAGCTTCCAGCGTGTTGAGCACATCTTGGTAAGTGTCGTCCCATTTCCAGCTACGACCTCTTCTACGTTTGTACCAATGGTTGACCATATCATCATTCTTCCTTCGCCCCTGACTTCGCTCCATTTTTGACCTGCCTACATTTCCTTCATTCCCATACTTTGGGGCGTCTGCAAAGGTGACTTCGTACCTCTCCAATATCTTCAAACCCCTTCCTAAATCGGTATGATCTGCTCTGCCCAGTAAGCTCTGCACGGTGACAGGATACTGTTGCGTTGACATACAACTAATTCCTTGATATTTTATAGGAGCAAATAATGTTGTTGGTTCCATAATGCTCTTCGTTCTGTATCCACTACTACTCCCCGTGATGTAGTTGTAATGGCTATTCCTCTGGTCGCTCTTGATGTTTATTTGGGTTTCTTCGCTCCGTTTTCGTACGGAAATCTTGTCTTCAAATACCTTCAAAAATTCCGGAAATATACCAAAATTCTCTGCCCATGTCCTGGCGTTCTCTTCTAAAATTGGGTGTAATAACTGGATCTTATATCCTTCCAATATGTTGTTTGATACTAGGTGCCGTTCTTCTGCTCGCATAACTACCTTAGGGTTTTCCGTCCCATCTCCCAGAGATTTCATCGACTTTGGAGGCATAATTGGTATCACCCCATACTTGACACTTGGCGACATTTTTCCGTCTTCTTCCTGTTTAAACTCTTCTTGTACTCTTTTCTCTTCGCACCCTTGTATATTTTCCACGATTTCTTCTTCTATTATACGCTCCATTTCTTCTATTTTCATTTCCATTTCTTCTTCCATTATTAACTTCAATTCTTCCGTTTTCACTTTCACTTTATAAACATCCTCCTCGGTCTCGATTTGGACCTCCACCGTTTTGCCCTCCGCTGTCTTGACTTCCTCATGGATTTGGTTCGTCATCCCCTCGTTTCTATCTGTTACCGCTACCCTAGCATCTACTTGATGGCATGATTGAAATTTTAGCACCTCATCTTTCCTATCCAGTTCCTCCGCTTTCCCATACGGTTTTTCGCATATTTCGATGAGCTTCCTATTCCGTTCTTCTGTGATTCTTCCCATTTCTTCTGCCGGCTTCTTAATCTGTTCTTCAACCACCTTCCCGTTCTGTTCTTCTATTAGTTTTCTATTCCGTTCCTCCGCCTTCCTATTCTGTTCCTCCTCGGATCTTTTCTGTTTACCTAATTCTTCGCTCTGTTCTTCCGCAAATTTCTCAATCTGCTTCTCCGTTTGCTGCCTCAGCTGTTCTTCTAATGAATCTTCTGCCATTATGCCCGTACACGCTTCGTATTCTTCGTCCATCCCCAGGTCAAATCCTACCGCCTGGCTCCCCAGTTCTACCACCTGCCGTTCTAGATCTATAATTGCTCTGTGATCGACCAGAAAATCCGTCCCTATGATTACCGAATACAATAATTTTTTGACTACCAGGGCCACCATCTCATATACTTGGTTGCCAATCCTGGCTTGAAACATGATTTGTTTTGTGATGGGGCTTGACTTCTTCTGAGTTGCCCCAATCACATACGCCCTATTCATAGGCAAACACATTGTTTCTTTTCCTGTTGCTTTTAACTCCTCATACATTTCTTCTGATACTACTGTAGTCGTGCACCCTGTATCCACTAAAGCTTCTTTAATTATACCTTCACATTCTATCGATATCGTGGGACATTTCCTGATTCTGACCGCTGAGTTCTTACATCTCCGCCACGGTTGGGTATCGTAGGTTACCGGCTGCATAGCGTTTATGGAGACCGCGTTTACGTCATCGATTTCCGCGTCCGCAATGGGGCCACCTATCACCGCGGACTCTATTAGTTTAAATAGTGTCCTTGATCACTACTTGTGCTAGGCTGTGCTAATCGGTCGGGTGCATTCCCGCCCCCGCCTCGCGTCTCCGTACGGTTTAAATTAGATCTGTTCCAGTCCGGTCTCTGGTTCCCCGGCTCTGGTCTCCATCCGTCTCCCCCTCTTCCGCGTTGGTTTCTCTGGTAATCGTTGCTCCTATCATTCCCTTGCCCCTGGTTACGTTCCGATCTAACCATATTAACATTCCCTTCATTTCTGTTCTTTAGTACGCCTGCAAATGTCAAGTCGTACCCTCCTAACACATTCTGGAATCTTTCCAGGTCGGTGTGCTGCACACTACGTAAAAGATTCTGCACCGTAACTGGGAACTGTCTCGTCAGTACACATATTATTTCCTGATCGCTCATCGGTGGGGATAGCGTTTTGTATTCCATAATACGCCTTGTTGCGTATTCCCGCAAACTTCCCATTGACTGGTTGTAATGATTATTCATTAAGCTGATTTTAAAATTAATTTGAATTTCCTCATTCCAATACCGCTCAAGGAATCGATCTTTAAATGCCTTTACTGATTCGGGAAACTTATCAAATGTATCGGCCCATATCCTTGCGTTGCCTTCTAACATTAAATATAATAATTGTATTTTACACCTTTCCGAAGTATTGATAACATCTAAATGTCGTTCTGCTGCCTTCATAAATATGCATTGATTCTCTTTCCCGTCACCTGAAAATTTTAGTGATCTTGGAGGGGTAAATGGTACCGTCCCGCTTGCTGCGATTGGGGATGCCTTGCATTCTTTTATTTGTTCAATCTCTGTTCGTAATGACACAACCTTCTCCTCGCATTCCCTCTTGTTCTCCAACATTTCTTCCTTGACTACCAATTGTATCCTTTCAATTTTCTCGTCCTGCATAGCGGTTCTATCATCTAATCGCTGATATAGCTTATTCTCTAATTCTCCCCCCAGATTGATTACTTGGGATTCTAACTCCTTTTTCTGTTTCCCTAATTCTTCGGCGGTCCATTGCTCGTGACTTTCTACCCGCTCCGCGATCTTAGTCATCTCATTCTTCGTTAGCTCAATTTGTTCTTCAGCGCGTCCTATTCGCCCCCCTATTGTATCTACTTTCCTATTCAGGTCTTCTGCCAGCTTCCTAATCTGTTCCTCTGTGAATAATTTCTGTTCGTCTAATTTCCTACTCTGTTCTTCTGCCAACTTCCTAATCTGCTCCTCTGTAAATAATTTCTGTTCGTCTACTTTCTCATACAGTTCTTCAATCAACTTCTTCTGATCTTCTGCCGCTTTCTTCTGATCTTCTGCCGCTTTCTTCTGATCTTCTGCCGCTTTCTTCTGTTCTTCTGCCGCTTTCTTCTGTTCTTCTGCCGCTTTCTTCTGTTCTTCCCGCATCATCATTATTATCTGTAGTATGTCTAAATTGGTATCTTCTCCACCCCCCCGATTCGGATTTCCTGCTACCTGGTTCATCGGCGTTGACGTGATTTCTATTTCTTTATTGAAGCTATCTCCTGACGTGTCGTCTAACCGACTTCCAATACCACTATCCCTACTTTCCGATGACCTACTGTTATCGATTCCTACATCTATTTCCCCTACTTCATCCGCCT
The DNA here is from genome assembly GCA_038098605.1 of Gryllus longicercus. Lineage (NCBI taxonomy): Eukaryota > Metazoa > Arthropoda > Insecta > Orthoptera > Gryllidae > Gryllus > Gryllus longicercus. Next base: position 3,617,732 of record JAZDUA010000050.1, on the reverse strand, counting down.
TTTCTTCCCGGACCAGCACTACATTTTGCGCCTCCATTCTGTTGCTTTGAGCTGTCCGATCGATTCTCACTGCACTAAAGTACCGCACAAATTCTCCACTTACCTCACCTACCGACGATACCACAGTTAACCTATGAATGCACTATATCCACCACAACCCCTGTATATTCTTCGTGAATGGTTTAATTCACTCCTATTTCAATTGCTACTTAATACCGAACAAGCCTCACTCACCACCATAAACACAATAACACTAATTCAATAGCCATATAAATTTCCACTCACCTACCAATGCATAAACATAATCCTTACAATACATAATATTATTACCATTGAAACACATATACACTGCTAATAGACTCGTTAATACTATTACACAAAAATGCTTTCAGATTATAATAAATCCCTTGTTAATTGAAATTACTTTTCAACGCACTTATTGCTATATTATGTACATAATCATCATTCACATTTGCATGTCATATCTCCTCCCTGAATTTTCCTCAATAATATCATATAGATATTCACAACCAACATTCACACTGCTGGTATATATTTCCCAACCTGGTATCTTTTCTAATAAATTCCCCACACTTTACCATCACCAATAAATAATGCACTACTGCGTGAATGTTCCCAGCAAAAAAAAACAATTTTGTGCATAATTTGTACAACACTATTAACCACCTTTATATTCTCATAAGAATTATTACTACTTCCCCATTTCTTTGATTTCCATGTTATAAAAAAATTGCCAAGCCATTCAAATATTATTAATATGTCTTACAAAATTTGGAATTCTATTACATTATATTATTTGTAACATGTACATGTATAGCCTTCATAACCTCAGTAACTACAATATTAACTATATATTGGATGCTCACAAATAATTGCCTATGTCAGCCCGTAGTTAATTATGCAACAACATTTTTGTAATTATCAACATTTCATTATGTTTACTTGACTTATGCATATTTTGCTAACACATGTATTGTTACTTTTTGTTGTCTACAATAATACACTTCACTGCCTGCTTCTCATCTGTACCCTGCACTACTATACATCAATTACATGCACATTATTTTCCAACATTTCACCAACTTCCCTAAGGCCACATTTCTTAACTATACGTTATCCACTTGTTCGGGCGCCAGCTGTGACGTACCTGGTTGTGCCGGGTATCTTCACTGCAATATAACACTAAGAGAGGGTGTCTTTTACGTGAATGGGTCCTAGGATAAGTCGGTGCAACGTTGGGGAAGTTATTCATACATAGAAATACAATTATGACAAGATTTATTTTAAATCAAAGTTACTATTTACATAATCAGAAACCGTTTTTATACTCCGCCTTGGTACCAAGATTAAGAGTAAAATACAACTTTCATACCTTCGGGGCCCCGTTTGAATACCTATGAGGTTCGTCGAGCCGCTCGTGCCGACAGGGTTGTCGACCTCTGCTACTGCTGCGGGCCGTCGGCAGCAGATGGCGTGGTGATCATCCACGGCTGATGCTCCAACAATTCTTCCCCGAACAGGATCTTGATACCTCGGCTGCGCACCTTCCTCGAATCACTGTCCATTAGTGGGTTTAATTACACGACCCCCGCCTACTCCGTATACTGGTCACAGTTCTGTACCGCACGCTTTCAAGAATGTTCCCTCCGCACCAACTAATAAGAGCGACGTCAATTATTTTACCAACACTAATCTTTTACTATACTGATACTTCTAATGTTCTGTTTACATGTCCATTACTTTGCGATTCCTAATCACATAACTATGTCGCGTATTACATGCGTCCATTCACTAGCGGAGAGCCCTCGCTACACGTCCGCACTGGTCGCCGCTCTGCTAACGTCTGCCGCTGTCGCTGTTCTGCCAACGGCTCTCGTCCGCGATTCTCGTAACGAACTTTTGCACGTGTGCGGTGCCCAGTTCCAACCGAAATTCACACGCTAGCCTCCCGGCGGCGGTGGCACCGTCGGCGGAGGCATCCGTTGCTCGCCGGCCCCGGCGCGCCGCGCTCAGCGCGCGCACCGCGCAGTTCAAAATAGCAATTGGTTTCTTACACTAATGATCTAATTAGTGTAATGAAACACATATTATGGGTTTCAATATATATATATATTACGTTAATCATTTTAAATTAACTTTAGAGGGACCCTGCACACTCATAATTGAAACAACGACATATATTAGAATACAATATTCGCAGTTTAATTGCTGAATAAATTGGCCAAATGAGTAATTGTATAAACTACACAACAACAAATTTGATTTGAGTAAAATATCATCCTAGACCCATAGACGAAAACAACAAGAAATAATTCACTCTAATGATAGAATTTGCGCTATTATATCACAAAAAAGATGAATTTGAAAAATGTCCTTATAACAGCTCACTTAGAGTTTGTGTCGATGAAAACGTGACTAGAGATATTTGAAATTTAATCATTAATTTGCAACAATTTAATGCTAGAGCGCAAATGATACGAAAAAAATATTAAACGAAAAAAATTAATATAACATTTTAAAATAAAAATTGCTTCTTAATCTGCATAGAAAAAAATTAGTTTTATAATTAGTTTTGTTTCGATATAACATATATTTTTAACACATTTAAAAAAATCAGTGATTCTCGGTTTTTATCGGAATCCTTTTTTCATTGCACTATGGGGTAATTATACAAAGCTCATCCATATGGCTTTTCAATTCTTAGGTGTACT